>CM053275.1:7540707-8270707 GCA_028583415.1 Protea cynaroides | reverse complement strand
TACGGAATACGTGCGAATCCAGGTACGGCAATTTTTTATTTTTTTTATCATTCTTTTTCTTTTTTTTTTTATTTTTATTTTTATGAATAAAGAAAAATTCTCTTTTATTAGAATTGATTCAAATCCTTTCATGTTTTTTTAGGAAGAAATTCAATGATTGTCATCTAATATACATGTATATCAATATGAGGGGATTAAAATCCTTGATGAACAGATTTACTAACAGTTATGAATCAACATGACAGGCCAACGGTCTTGAGGATGGAATATTGGAAGAGAGAGGGGTGGAGTCCTTACCGTTTAGTGGGAAGCGATTGCTGACTGAGAGTAACGGACAGAGAATCGAGGGTTTCGTTCAACGCCTTGTTGCTTCGGGAAAGAGTAGCCTACCACTAAGCCCTTGCAAGGAAACTGCCGTCAGCCTTCCGGGTAATGGCTGTTAGTCTCTATCTTTTTCACTCAACCTTACTTTTGTTTTAATTCCAAGTTTGCTCTTAATTGTCTCTGTTCTTGAGTTAAAAATGTCTCCATAGATCAGTAATGATATTAAGCTTAAGCCCCCCTCTTTCTCTTTCTTACCTACACATAACCAATAATCGATCGACACGTGTTTGTATAGATTAAAAATAAATAAAAAAATAGGATTGATGTTGATGTTACAAATAAATTGTATCAGCGGATCCGATGCTGATTACTAGAAGTTTAAACCCTAGACAGTGACCCTAACAATTGAGTAACAACTTGGACATGGAGGGTTACCAGTCAGACAGAGTCATGATTGGAATTTGCTATCCTCTTTCCAAAGTTTCCAAGTACTTTGGCAACAAAACGTGGAAGAAAGAATCAACATTCTTTAATGGGTGAGAGAGAAAATAACGTTGTAACTTCTAATTAACCAGAAACTTTATTGGTGAGATTCATATTAATTGCACTTGAAATTCGTTTGTTCAAGTACTTTTCTTTTATGATTCATTTAATGCTGGTATAGGGTCCTGTAATTTTCCTGTTCAGTTGGTCGTAGTTGACGAGTAGTGTCGAGCTTGGTGCTTTGTAGGCATTGTACTTGTCCTCAGTGTTGGCATGTACCATATATGCCATTGGTTTCACATGTTTCGAATTTGGTATGTCTATTAACTTTCACTGTCGTCTCGTATGCCATGCCATGCCCTGTGTCTTTTCTATTTGTTTTTCCCGGAGAGTGGAAGAGGTGGATATGAGTTTGGGAGGTCCCGTTTGTTTTTCAAGTAAAATAATGAATTTTTTTTTATTTTTTATATATATAAATAGAAGACCCTGAATGACAAGCATGCGACCCTCCAAATGGAACCAACCTTCCAGAAGACCGACCCTAAATGACAAGCTTGCGACCCTTCAAAAGACTTTGCCATGCCCAAGACGGTTGTGACTCTTGAGAAGCCTTGAGAAAATCAGAAAGTGAAAAGTATAAAGTATAGTGAGTTCAGGAGTAAAGCTCAAGAGGAATTCGGATTGTGGCCGGAGTAATCTCTTACAATACACAAATAAATATACAAAGAATCATTGATATGATTTTCAATAGGACCCACAAGATCAAAGTATAAAAACAAAAACGATAAAAAAAAAAGAGTAAATGAATCATTGTGAGATAGAATGCCACGGTTGCATTGTTGGGATCCTTTCCTTTCACTATAATCCTTAGGTGTCAATTGCCACAATATTGGTAATCTAACACGGTTCTGGTATGGCACAAGACAAAGAAAAAAAATTCTTACCATTATCGTTCCGTATCAACATAAATGCACTTTGCCCTTAACATTACCATATCGGTTCAATACGGTTATTAGCCAGTGTGGTATACGGTTTTTATATAGTGTGAAAACAATTTTGGAGTCGATACAAGTTTTGGTTTCTAATTTAATATGAAATATGGTTCTAATTGTACAAAATATGGTTTAGGGCAATGTGGACCAATGGAGTGCTATGTGACAGTGTGAGTGTGTGATCTAATATATAAAAGGTTTATGGTATCTGAACAGTATTCAAAACAGTATATAAATGGTATACAAATCAATATCTAAATGGTATATACCATCAGTATATCAATATACAATACCAGATAGAAAATGAAATCAAATCTTGAACCATTACTGTACCTGATAGAAAACAATATTACCGGTATTACTATAAATGGTATGATACTGGTTTTAATATACAGTTTCAGCATCGAATTGACACCCGGATTTAATATACTGTTTCAGCATCAAATTGACACCCTTACAGTATAGAAGTACATGGCTATAGTGTTCTATCTAAATATGGTAGAAACCCAAGATCTTAACCTAGAAAACACTCCTTTTTTCTATCTTGTTAACAAGTAAATTTTCATAAAGCTTCCCATGGGATCTCCATTCCTCTTTAGGCTTTTTCAAGTGTCCTCACTGTCTTCTGAATGTTTATTTAGAAAGGGTTTTGTTCTACTTTTGGTAAAGCAGACTCATTCAAGGCTATCCCTTCCTTCCGCATTGTAATAAAGGGAGGAGCTTTATAAGCGAGTCGGTCTAATTGTCTAAATGTAACCGAATTAATATCATTAAAGGGAGAAGATATTAAGATCTAACGGCACACACGTCTGATGAAATGTCTGACTGCAATCCAAGTAAGTTACAACCAGACAAAACCTTTATAAGCATGGCCTGAAATTGTTTTCATTTTCAATATGAAACTTGAAAATCAGTGATGGAGATTAAAGAAGATCAGTATGGTGAAAGCACTTCAGTTCAGTGGGCTGTTGGCCACTGAATATAATCACGCACAATGAAAGAGAGAGCTTGAAGAATGCAGAGAGTGATTAATTTTGTGTATGGAGTTGATTGGTTCTTCCCTAAAAACCAATTTGATTAAGGCTCTGATCATTATATGGATATCTAAAGGTTAAAAAGTGTTTGGTTGGTGGCTTAAAAAAAATTCCATTTGATTAAGAGCCACGTTATCCTCTAAGAATCATCTTCATTTCCACCAACTTAAGCATAAGGTGGTCCTTCATTCTTTTTATGATCAACAAACAATTAATCCTTGAACCCATCAAGTTTCCTTAAACTTTAGGAATCCGAGCCTATACATTACACAAGTATATAAATAAATTAATGCACAAAAAAAGAAAAAAAAAATAAAAGAAGGGTTAAGCTTAGAAGAATATCCATCTAATGGCAAGAGGAATATTTTCACTGAATCATCTTAATTGAGCTTTGGTGTGGTTAGATTAGGATCCAAGAATAGGGGAATCATTATCGGAAATTTATTGTAAATGGACGGGTCATTTATGACAGTCTCCTCTTCATCGGGGAAAAAAAAAATTCTTCCTCAAACAACATATGTACAATTGTGCATATTAATGAAACAACGATCACTTTATGTGTGTGTGTGTGTGTTTTTTTTTTTCTTTTCATTTCTAAGCAACCGAAGATGGCCTTTTAGAGTCTTCCTATGGCTCTATTTAATTGACGAATTCCAAGTGGAAACTTAACTCCCTAAGTAGAATATGCATGTAATGAGTAATCTGCACTAGCCAGTTTACCAACGGTTTTAATTTTCCCAAATAAATTAGACCTGAATTTTATGCAGGAATAGTCTGCGTAGCCGATCGCCCAACAGGTGTTTCATCACAATAGGGGTAGATTACACTTCATCTTCTTCTCCCTATTTGATGTCAAAAACCATAGCGGTGTATGTACATGGCTATGCACAAAACATTTTACTTATAAGTTAATTGGGAGGGGGACTACTACCAAGCTATGTAGCTTGCATCAGGGTAGGGGCCAATGACAGTTTGCATGGGGCATCCAACAAAGATGGAATTTGAAAATTTTCATTTTACTATGAGGCAGAGCGATCATTTTGCCCTTTTGTGTCTACACAGCAGGCAAATGTTCTACCTAGCCTGACAATCTTCTTTTTCCCAAATTATAAATCTTTATTTTTTTTAAATATTAAATAGTAATAGAAAGAGCTTTATCTATCATCTAACATTATGGCATAAAACTCCCAATACCATGTCTCCATATCATGCATGCACACATGTGAGACTCTCTCTCTTTCTCAAAATACAAAATGCAAAATATAAAATAGCAGTAGATTATAATATCTCCTTAATTTTCTTAAAAAAAAAAAATCATGCCTCCTTAATTTTTTATTTATTTTAATCACTGCAGATCTACATCCATTTCAACTGTATTGTTTTCTTCCCAATACACAAACCACAGTAACGACGAACCTGTTTATGTCTTTTCCCACGTTTATATATAATATCACGTGGCTTTTCTCTTCCCTTTTTTTTTCTTGGATAAATTTCACGTGTCATTAAATTCAAAACTCGAGGAAGTAATAATAATATATGCTTTTGGCTTCTGTCCAGAAAAAGAAAAGGAGAGTAAATATATGCTCGTCAGTCCAAAACCTTTTTTTTAGGTGAAAGTGTGAAACAGTCCAAACCAGAGTTGGTCTTCATTACCTCGAGACAAAAACCGGCCTAATTAAGATGCCTTTGACTCTAATTTTGAATTTATCACACATACAAGAGAAGTGGGGATTTGGAAGTAGAGCCCCACTCTTAAGAGTTGGAAGCACTTTTTTTTTCCGCAGAAAGAGAGAGATGGTAGGTGATTATCTGTTTTCTTCTGCAAAATTTCAGCTGGGTAGGAAAGCTATAAGTATTAAATTTTCATTTTAAAAGTTTGAATTGGCAAGTGAAGGGACTCATATATATAAGACACCTAAGGTTCTAGTCTCTAAGTAATGTGGGATTATTTCAACATTCTCCCTCATGTATTGCCCCTCTTTTGGCTGGCAAAAAACTATAATTGTTAAATTTCCATCTCAAAAGTTCGAATTGACAAGTGAAGGGACTCATATATATAAGACGTCCAAGGTTCTAGTCTCTAAGCAATGTAGGATTATTCCAACATTCTTCCTCATGTGTTACCCCTCTTTTCAATGGCATGTGATCCCTCTTTTGGGTGACCGTACGAAGTGAAACTGGAGCTATGATATCATGTTAAGTTTCTATCTCAAAAGTTTGAATTGGTTAATGGCAGGACTCGCATATATACAGCATCCAAGGTTCCAGTCTCTAAACAATGCAGAACTATTTCCAACAATAAAAAACTTCTCTACTTTTCAAACAATTCTTCGTGTAGTAGTTTCCATGGGCCCAATTATGTAGCTGGGAATCGGAATACCAAGTTCCGAACAGAGCACTAAATACCAATCCCTTCCCAGTGAGGCAGTGTTTGGTGAGATTCATGGGATTTGGATTTCGGATCATAATTATGAAAACATGAGATATAATCTGCTATCATAATTGACAGATTCCAAGTTTCCATCCCTTGAATATAACTTATCAGTTAATCATTTTCTTGATGTTGTTAGCCCTTCCATCGCAAGTCTGGTCTTTTATGTGTGAGAGACAGTTAACCCTTCTTGCACTCCATAGCTGTATGATCTTTGCATCCGCTCCAGCCTTGAGTTGTTCAAGTATGAATGCATAGTTTCAACTGAAAAAAAAAAATGCATTCTTTACCGTTGGCAATTAGGTACTCAAAATTCAGGAGCCCACAGAGGTGGGCTGGTTTGATGAGGTCTTCCAAATTCATTTGTTTCTAGCCTGACAGTCCAAGTGGGTTGGTTTGAGACTAGAGAAAGATCCCTGTTTCTTCCAGCGGTGACGGTACAATTGAGTTCTTAGGACGCATTCAGAGCACATGGCACTGTTCCTCCAAAAATAAAAGAGGGGGGGGGGGTCCTCAAAATGGCTGATCCGTGGGGGGTCCCCTAGACATTTCCCAATAAAAATATTTAACAAAATTATGCTCCAAATAATATTAACAACAGCAGCAATACAAAATGTCATGAGTTCATAAAACACATCGTATAATGTACACATTATAGGGGGTCTTCTTTGGATAATTCAATGATATTTAAAGCTAGCTCTGGAGAAGAAAATAAATAATGACAATTAGTTTATTTAGTCATAACTTATAACAATATGAACAGTCAAATTTATTTCTACTGAAAATGTTACATCTAGAATGGTATTAGTATCTGCTTCTACCTACTCTCCCCCCCTCCCCCTCTTTAGAAAGGCATCTGTTGACTCCCTATAACAAGAATAGTTGGTTCCACAACCTGCCACTTTCTTTTGGTTTCCCCGTTTTTTCTTCACCTCTAATGATTATTACTTTGTTTTTTAGAAATTATCTGGTAATTCACTTCAAAAAGTGTGGTCCATTCCAAATATGTTCCACTTTTATTTTCCCCCTTTTCTTTCATGTGATGATTTAATTCATTGGGGTTCCTTTTCACTCCATGCACTAGAAAGCTTGACTTTCATTTGTTATTCCACCAGTTGTGAGTCTTGTGATAACCTTAAGTTTACAACTTTTCTTTAGGTGTTGGATCAGATGCAGAAAGCTCGGCATACATTTCAGATATTGCTTTGGAAAAATAAGCCTTAGCTTGAGGTCTCTTGACCTGAAAGAGAAAAACAAAGCAACACAATTAGCCGAATCGCCTCTCTCAGCCTTCAAGCCTATCCCTAGGAGAAACAAGATGCTTGCCTTTAATGTTGGAGTGAGAAGGCCATTCTCTACGGAGAATGGTTCCGGCACTAAAGTGACAGCTTTTGCAAACTCAAAACCTCTCAACTGCACAGTAGAAAAACCGGGAAGATATTAAATAAGGGTAGAAATTCCTACTTTTTCATTTTTTTTTTTGGGGTGGTTTTTTTTTTTTTTTTTTTTTGGGGGGACAGGGAGAATCTAACGAAAGAGGTTACCTGAGCTTCCCTCCCTAGAGCATCCATGTCAGCAAGGACAGCTGCTCTTGCTCTTGGATCATTGCACAGCTGTCTCAAATCATCGTACTGCATATATGCATTCACATGTCAGCCATTAAATTGGCAATCATCATAGTGCACACATGGGCAGATGCATACTCCTAAACAAACCCCAGACTTCAAAATGAACTTGAAGTCAGATGACAATTTGGTGATTTTGGTCTTACAGTAATTTATATGCCATGTAACGTAACACAAATGCTAGCTTCAGGTATTGATACACTAGTGTCTGGAGATATAAAGAAACCATTGCCTTGTCCATAGAGGAACTCAAACAAGTTATGCATCTTATCGATAAATTAGTTTATTCAAGCACACAGTGTGGACATTAATATTATTTGGATAAACTGTTACGCATGGAAGTAATTTAAGTACTGCCTTAACAATAGTGAACAATAAGATATTTTACATTTACCAAAAAAAAAAAAAAAAATTTACATTGTAAGATTTTTCTGAAGAGTGTTGGGAAAGTGTAAAAATTTTGCTATACAAGCAGCAGAAAATCAAATTTACAGAAGATGGAGTGTCCTGGTCATATAGGCTGGGAATCCTTTCCAATAACTTTCAGAAGGAAATTGTGTCAATCTCCTTGGACACCTTGTGGAAAGTCAAGTCATGGCACAAACATGGGCCTCAACAAGTAAAGATACCAACACAAAATTATTTGAACATAGTTTGATTGATTTAACCTGTTAAAAATAAAAGTTCAATTTTTATCTGCTTGTCACAAGGTATGCATCAGCATGACAAACGGAAAAAAAAATTCACCACCTGCCATTTTGCAGAAACTGTCCATGTGGAACCCGTTGGCCTCCCATACAAACAGGAAAGTGCTTAAAAAAAGTGTTCAAAGTGATAACATGACATAAATGCCACTAAATTATATCACAACGAAATGATATCCTTGTAATTTAAAGAAACGGTAAACATGATTTGTATCGCTTCCTTGTTTACTTCAAGTCAAAATTTGATATGTGAGGTAGGTGTAAGGTCCTCCCTCTATCACATGGACCCACTCAAGTATATAGTGCACCGCATGCAAGTAGTGACAAAATCTAGAGCCCATCCATTTGGTGACATTTAGAATTTCCCAAATGTAATAATACAAGTGCAAGACTGACAATGATGTATACAACTCAACCCAGCCTTATCCCAACTAAATGGGGTGAGCTACATGGATCCCTTTTCTCCAATCAGCTCTATTTGGACCCATAATTGTTAGTTGTTAGTTGTTACTAGTCCTACGTTATGCATGTCTTTCCTCACTTTTCCTATTCAAACATCAAATTCAATCAAATCACCCTTTGTACTGGAGCATTCAAAGGTATCCATTGCACATGTCCATGCCACCTCAAACAACTTTCTCGTAACTTATCATATATTAGAGTTACTTCTAAATTAACTCTAGTTTGTTTTTTCTTCTTTATTTTATGTTATCTAGTTTTACCCACTCATTCATCTCAAGATCCTCATTTAAGTTACACTAACTTTGTTTTGTTTTGTTTTATTATTATTATTATTATTATTTATTTTTTGGGTAAGTAGACATTTTATTAAACCCAAGAGAGAACAAAACAAGCGAGATCATCAAAAGATGGGAGCCAAACAAAACAAGCGGACTAGAGGCTAAGAATAAACCGAACTAACAAGACCACCCCCAACAAGGACCCCCAAAAAACCTACCAAACCACCAAAGAAAGAGGCCCCATTACACTAAAAAGAAGAAAAAAAAAAGAAGGAAAAATGCTCCAAAGAAATTGAACAAAGCTCACACGTCTTCGAGGCGACCGGGAGGCCTTCGACGACAATTGCTTCTTCTCAAAAGGGGGAGGGTAAAGCTGCAATCATCATCCTCCCAACAGGAGGATTCCTCAAAGGGGGGCCACAACTGAGTCTTCACTATCCGAAGATTCCTCAATTGATTGTCTCACATGGCTGTCCCATTTATCGGCCTGGTTCTCCTTCACCTCATCCATAGAAAGATTATTCACAGCCAAGTTGTCATCAGAGACAAGGGCTAGGGAGCTTCGAATTAGAAGAGATTTGGGAGGGGATCCCGATAGCACAGAGATGGACGACTCAGATTGATGCATAGGGTGGGGTGGTGGCTATAGTTCTAGGATGACTTTTGGATAGGGATCGAACCGCTGGGAATAGAAACGGTTTGGAAAAGGGATCTAGGCCAGGATCCAAAAGAAGGGAGGGTTTGGGGGTGAGCATCGAGGAAAGGCGGCGGCAGAGTTTGCAGCAGATCAAGGGGGGACAGGGAGGATTGAATGATCGG
This sequence comes from Protea cynaroides, assembly GCA_028583415.1. Lineage (NCBI taxonomy): Eukaryota > Viridiplantae > Streptophyta > Magnoliopsida > Proteales > Proteaceae > Protea > Protea cynaroides. The sequence goes on along the minus strand of CM053275.1, from coordinate 8,261,555 downwards.
GAGACGACTGAGATCTGCGGGCTGGGCAGAACCAGGGTTACCAGAAGGGTAGACTAACTCAGAAGGATTGGAATGATCCTGATCCTTAGAAGGGCCCTGAATTTTCGAAGGGGTGGAAATGATGGCCAGATCATGAAAGAGAAGGGTAGCAGACTGGTTCAAAAAAGGGAGGGTAGTTTGTTTATATGTTGTTTTTTCATTGATCAGCATTCAGCCCCATACATCATTGTTGGTTGTATAACTGTCCTATAAAATTTTCCTTTGAGTTTTAAAGGAATTCGTTGATCACACAATACTCCGGACGCACCCCTCCACTTCATCTAGAGTGTTGTGAGATAAAGAAATTGAGCAACAAAAGAAATGGCATGCACATTAGCCAAGTGCTGCTGAGATGAAGATATTGAGATGAATACATGGAAAGATACAAAAGGCAACAATAAATAGGTACACTTCATAGAACCTAGGAGAAACACCAATAGCTAATAAGGTGGGGGACAGTCACTTGACATGGTTCAGAGATGTCAGAAAGACCAATCAATGCATCACTTAGAAGGAGTGACATGAAAATTCAATGCGTTAATAAGCGGAGCTCAAAGCCCAAAGATGGCCTAGTTTGAAGCGGTGAGAAAAGAAATGACCACTGATGACTTAATAGCAGCTATGGCCAATTGAGTTTGAGTGATGGCATAGAATCCCAAGTAATTGTAACTTCGAAGAGAGCTTATTTGAATTGAATTTATGTATTCCTCCATATATAGGTACAGTGCTTGACAATACAATTCAGGAGATCTTCAATTGTCACCTTCTGAAACTTGCACTGAAATCAATGCAATATAGATGCATTCACCCCCAAAAAAAAATAGAATTTAGATGCATTAAGTAACCAGGCAATACCACCTTTATGCCAGCAGAAGCAGCCCAAGCCATCAAAACATCTGGGTCCACTGAGATAATTGCTACTAAGCAGAAGTTCAAACTGTCACCTATCACCAGGAAACCATTAGCCAGTCAGCAAGAAAAAGGTCAATAGCCAATAAGAGGGTTATTTTTTCTGTCAGATGAGGGATTGGATTCCAATTCCTTACCATATACAAAACACTGGGCAACAAATTTGCACTTGGCATATACATTTTCAATCTTCTCTGGTGCTACGTATTCACCTTGTGCCAACTTAAAAATGTTTTTTTTCCTGTTATTATTCCAGAAGACCCTTTTAGTATAATGCCAGAACAGTAACAAAAATGCATATGCTATAGGGATTACTAGATAAGTAAAAATTAATTTTCATTTGATGAGTTAAAATTTTATAACAAAACCTACTACAAGGCCTGGAAAGAACTTTACAAAGAAAGAGTTCTGAACTAAGCCCTCCCCCCAAACAAATAAAAAAAAAATTTTAAGCCCCTTTCCCACTGGGAAGGAGGACCAAAGAAACTCCTAACTCATGTTCCATGAGATCGAAAATGTATTACGGATCATTCTGGCAGGCATATTTAATAAGTCACTTCCAATACAATGGAAGCCACTTCCGGTGCATTTTTCTCTCTTATAGAAAACTAAGAATTCTAGAAGTCCCACCACGTGTGACACCACCTTCATCAATTCATAACTTACTACTATCAACCTGAGAATCAAAAGCAAGACATTTCACATGATTAACACCCAAGAAGTCCTCTTGCAAGTCCCACACTCTAAGTGTCACAAGAAGTTGTTCGGACCCAATAATGAATTAGTTTTCCTTGAAGTACATCTATAAACGGAAACCCACTATGACCTAGGAACATAAACAACCTAAGCTCGTTGTTTGTTCAAGGACTGACAGTACACAGTCTCCTCATCCTTACACACCAACACACGAGAGGTTTTGAAGTTCCACCAGCACAAAAGATCTCTCGTGTTAGATTTGTAATTGGCAAGCTCAAAGTAATCAGAAAGTAAATGAACATCCTGATGGTACAAATCAGCACCCTTAGAGTCCTACAATAGCGACTAAAAGTACAGCCCCCCAAGGTGGACATCCAAACAAAGCAGAATTTGGAATAGGACCAATCTCGAATTATGACCAAAGACGGCAGAAGAGACCTTAAATAATAAAATCAGAAACTAAATAGCGACTTATCAGAAACAGGATAACACTAAAAAAATTTGGACCAAAAAGAAAAAGAAAAAGAAATTAGAACAGATCAACAGAGGAAGGAATAATGTAGAAAAGAAAACTTAATATCTTGGCAGAGACTGGTCTAATAGGCCAGAAATTCAGGTCGAGTGACCCTCTAGTCCAGGTCTACTAAAAATCAGAAAATCATAGATTCCTGAAATATTTAGAATTGAGCGATAGGTAGAGCTGAGAAATAAAAGGAAAACAAAGCAGGTAATATGTATCTGAGAATTGAAGCTGTTAAACAGGAATCTAATGATAGAATTTAAGAAATCACGGTAATGTAAACTTAGGTATCAAATTTGAGAAAAACTAACCACAATAGAGAAAGATATGACTCATTTAAGGATGCTAAAAACGGAACAAAAAATAGGGGTAACACTAGGAGTAAATTGTGACAACACAGCAAGTAGTAATGAAGGAGGAAAGAGAGAAGAGATAGTAGAGGTTGAGAATGACGGGAGGGTCAGAATATCAGAGGGTCAAAATTTTGGGGATTCATTTGACTAATAAATGGCGAAATGTGTCACTCAGAAGTGGTTGGGGGGGAATAGTTCACTTGAATGAGAAGATATTCATTCACCCAAAAAGATATATATATATATATATATATATTAACAGATAGCAACTCAAAATAAAGCAGGACGGGCCTTGGCACAATGGTAAGATTGTTCCATTGTGACCTGGGGGTCATGGGTTCAAATAGGGAAACAGTCTCCCCAAGAAGTAGGTTAAAGGCCGTGTACATAAGCCTTAACACTCCCTCAGCTAGAGCATGCTCCAGCTTGGAACAATCAGTACATAAATAACCAACCACACCCAGATATGTAACACACGAAGCCCAGTCGCATGAAACAAAATATCCACATGAAGAAGAACCATCCAGTTGCAGCACCAAAGTAAACATAAACTGGCCAGCTGCCATCACCAATAATAGAGAGGAATCTTTATTAATAAGATATCAAAATAACAAAATAAGCAGCAGAAAACATCAGCCGCAAGCAACAAAATTGGTTATATGTTTCCTAGTATGGATAGGTTTTCTAGTATTGATAGGAGTCCTCTTGGATGTAATCTTTCTATTCCTTTTCTATTTAATAAGATCACCAGCAGGAAGAGAGAACACTTATGATTCTCTCTCTCCCTTTTCTTGTTTTCTCTCCATCTTCTCTCTCTCTTCTTTGCTTTGTTAACAATCCTATTAAAATGTAGATGTCAAAACCTCTTACTGAACTCACAGTGCCTATCACAAGAAATTTTCTGATCTCACCTATCAATAATCTTCAGGCGCCCCGCAGGTAACCACAATCCTATATCTCCTGTATGCAGCCAACCATCCTCATCAATTGCTTCTTTCCTGTCCAATATAATTGAATCATTGAGTAGATCCAGTTTTTTAAAAAAAAAAATTGTAGCACCGATAAGATTTTGCAGTGTAAAGTGATTACGTCTGCACGTCATCTTTATAGTATCCTTGGAAAACAATGGGACCCCTGACACAAATCTCGCCACGAGGATAGGGTTGATCCTCAGATGTATAATTCATCTCTGGAACATCTACAAGCTTTAATTCTGAAACAAGGAGAAGACAAAGAAGAAAAGCATCATCAGAGTAATAGCACAAAAAGGCAGAGCAGAAAATTCCAATTTATCAGAAACCGAATACCCCAGACTAATTCAATTCTTAGAAGACTTTTCTATACGTTCAATTAACAATCCACATATTTTGAACCTTTCAGGATCTCTACTTGATAAGAATACAATGTTTATGGAATATCATGTTTTAGTCATCTACATCATCTGGTCCTCGTAATACTTGGGGCTACCAAAGAAAACACATCACATAAAATATCACATCTCTACCTAATTACTTTTTATCAACAATATCTTCTAAAATTTTAAAAAGAGTTCAGGTCCTTGTGGTTTCAACGAATAGGCAAGATGGGATAAGAATTTCAACAGCAGTTTTAATTTTACTGAAGATCAAAGGTCAAAGATAAAAAAGATGCCAGTAAGTCTTCTCCCTATTTGTACAAGGGGGATGTCAAGGTGTCGACCATGAGATTAAAAATGGTAACTAGGATGCTCATGATTCTTTTAATAAGCAATGCTCATGAAAGAAAATGTACTTGAAAATGTTTCAATTGCAACTTAAATGTTTTGATTGATTCAATCATTAGAAGTAGGGATACAGCTAAGGTTGTCATATTGCAACCTGGAGGTCATGGGTTTGAAACTCGGAAACAGCCTCTCTGTGTTGCCCTGGGGGGGGTAAGACTGCGTACATTCTGCCCCTCCCCAAACCCTGCAGCAGCGGGAGCCCCATGCAGTAGGACACCCTTTATTAAGAAAAGGCATAAGAACATGCTCAGTGAAGCACTTTATATGAGGTGATGGAGGTTATTAGTTATTATTCCCCTTATGAAACTTAAGTTAATGAGGTTTCAGCATAGTTCGAAAATATTTCAGTGAAATTTTGGATATTTTGCTAATTATGAACTGGCCGATGCGAAACATACTATGAATTAGAGAACAGACAATCTTGTTTCAAACTGTTTCTATCGGTTCGATGAAATGGTCCAACCAGGGTATTATTATATATACCGTGTTTCGTGAAATTTTAACTGCAACTTCGAAATCTCGCTTGTGTCCCTGAGGGAAAGAGAAAACACTATTTTCAGCAGGATTCTTGCCACCTCACCTCTTAGGACAGTTGGATACGCTGTTGGTGGTTGCCACATCACACCAATGATATCATTTGCCGCATATGGTGGAGATTTGAACACAACAGTTGAAGGTATGAACTTATTTCCAAATATGATTTTTTTTTAAATATGATAAATACCTGATGGTTGGCGATGAAATTTTATATGTCAAATACCGGAGCCCGATCTATGGTCTCACTGTGTCAGAATTTTTTTTCCCTTTTATATATAGATATTTATTATTTTTTTGTTTGTTCCAAAAAAGGATTTTTCCTACAACAAAAAATTGAAAAATTAGAGGTAATAAACGGATGGGGCTCAATTTTATATATATATATATATATATATATCAAACACCATTGGCTGAACTATGGCCTCATGGAGTTGAAATTGATTTTAAGCCCGTAATTTTTTTTAATTTCTGAACTAATTTAAAATTAAGAGAAAATATTCTGTTTTGGTTTGAAAAATAAACAAAAATTATGAAAGTAATTTCAGCATGTTTTGAAATGCATATGAAGCTTAGTATGTTGTACCATATTTGGTTTTGTTAGATTAAATCAATAATTTATTCAAAAAGGAAAAAAAAAATAGTTTTAATTATGAGAAAAATATGAGGGTTGGGGGAAAAAAAATGTACCTACATAGTTATTTTAGTGGTTTCAGTTGATGTACCTTGGTTAATAATAGCTTGCTTTCTTTATGCAACAGTTCGATTGTGAGATCATGGTTGCCCAGGGAGGAGATGCTAAAAGTGGAGACATAGCATGACAACATGGAGTGTCAATTGGAGATGACGAGGAAAACACAATGTAAATACTGTGGTAAGAAGATCACGGGAGGTGGGGCAACTAAGTTAAAGCAACATTTGGTTGGGACTAGTAAAGATCGGGCCAAATGCCATATTGTTCCTGTGGAGGTGTCTAGAGTCATAGGTGAAGCCATGAGGGAAGGCCACCAGAGGAAGGCAGAAAAGGAGGAGAGGGTGGCATTTGAGGAGGCTGTTCTAGCGACCCAGCCAGGGGAAGGGATGAGGATGACAGTGATGATGACTATGCACCAATGCCTGATGATGTGCGGATAGAGAGAGAGGCTAGAGAAAACGAATGAGCACCGGCGAGGAGTAGAGCCACTTTTCATAAGCAAGAGAGAGAGAGAGAGAGAGAGAGAGAGAGAGAGAGAGAGAGAGAGTATAAGGAAGTACATCGTCCATCTAAAGCAGGTGGTAGTAATAGTGGTAGTGGATCTACATGACCAGAACCAGAACCAGAACCAGAACCAGAACCACAACCACAAGGGAGGAAGCAGACTGAGTTGACCACAAGGAGGTCACAAAATACAAGGGCAGTTCCAGTACCACCAAGAGATAACGGCCCCATTGAGATCCTACAGCAGGATCCCAGCATTTACAGGAAAAAGGGTCACAAGAAGCGTAATTGAAGCACATTTAGAGTGATTAGAAGAGGAGAGTTTGAGAAGTTGTGTCTAAGTGGATGTTATTCCACAACATCCCAACAAGCGCCACCATACATGATGTGTCATTTGGTTGAGATAAGCCACCAAATTTGACACATGACCTATCTAGGACGTTCCCATCTATTCAGTGATAAAGTGCCAAATCATTTTGTCCATCTATCCCCGACCCTATTGGCATTCCAGACGGTTTAATTAACAAAAGTCTTCATGAAGCCCATTGGAATCTTCTAGCAGCTACTCCATTTGAGGATGGAATTTGGCAAGCTATTAAGGACATCAAGTCCCATAAATCCCCAGGCCCGAATGGTTTCAGCATTGCCTTTTTTTTTTATCAACATGGGACATTGTCAAACAAAACTTAATCACTGCAGCCCATAGCTTCTTCTCCAGCCCCATCCAAATGACCGAGCTAAATTAGACCTTTTTATGTTTAGTTCCCAAGTTTGAAGGAGCAAGTGGAGTTCAGACCCATTGCCCTTCGCAATACTTTGTATAAGTTCATTGCTAAAATTTTGGCAAACTGTCTCAAAAGGGTGGCTGGATAGCTGGTCAGTCCAAACCATTCGGCCTTCATTGAAGGAAGATGCATCACTGATAACCTCCTATTGTGCACAAAGCTTGCAAGAGGCTTCGATAGAAAATCCCCCCCCCCCCCCCCACAAAAAAAAAAAAAAAAAGCAGCCATGCTTAGGGTAGATATCCACAAAACATATGATTGTTTGAGATGGGATTTCTTGGTTGATTTCTGCTCAAGATGACTATTCCCCCCTTTTTTGTCAATTGGATCCGGCACTGCATCTCCTCAATTAGACTCTCCATTTGGTTAATCGTAGCCTGATGAAATTCTTTGGCAGCAGTAGAGGCATTAGACAAGGCTGCTTGTTGTCCCCTTATCTCAGTACTCTCATCATGGAGGTGCTATCCCAGTGTTCATACTAGAGCTGACTGCAAGGAAATTGAGCATTAGACAAGGCTGCTTGTTGTCCCCTTATCTCAGTACTCTCATCATGGAGGTGCTATCCCAGTGTTCATACTAGAGCTGACCGCAAGGAAATTGATCTTTTTCCTAAATGCAAAGCATCCAAACTGACTCACCTTGCTTTTGCTGATGATGTTATGATATGTTCCAAGGCAAATCTTAAGTCTATGGTCACAATCTCCAGTACTCTCGCTTCCTCTGGAGCAATGTCAGGTCTTCACATCAACAAACATAAATCCTCCATCTTCATAGCTAGGGTAGATAATAGCTCTATGGAAGACCTTAGGAGGAGATCGTACTTCTCTTTAAGGACTCTCCCACTCAAGTATTTGGGACTCCCTCTGATAACTTTCAGATTATCTCTCATCAGTGCTCCCCCATTTTGGATTGGCTCCAGAAAAAGCTGCAGCTTTGGAAAGCTAGACTCCTCTCCAATGCAGGCCGTGTGGAGTTAGTCAAATCAGTTCTTTAAAACTTACACATTTACTAGGCAGGATAACTTCCGCTCCCCAACTCCGTATTCAAAAGATTGAATCCCTCATGAGTGCCTTCTTATGGAAAGGTACTAACAACAACAAATTCCTCTACACGATCAGTTGGGCATTCTACATGTCTCCCGAAAGAGGAAGGGGTATTGAGTCTCAGAAGGGTTAAGGAGGTTAACTCAGTTACTTTCATCAAATTGATTTGGAAGGTGGTTACTAAGAAGAATAGCATTTGGGTTGACTGGCTCTACTCAAGATTCCTTAGGAATAACTCTTTTTGGACCATTCCTTGAATCAGACAAGTCAGAGGAGTCAGGTCGTGATAGAGTTGCTCTGGTTTCATTTGTTATCCCCCTGCCGGGAATCTTTCCCTAACCTTTCTATCTGGTCAGCTCACTTCTCCACTGAGAGAAGTCCAAGGGTAGCGGAGACCTAGTTTACTAGAATCCTTCGTTGACGGGCTATTTCTCGTCCCAATCAGCATGGGATTGGATAATGACTTGGGCTCCCACAGTCCCCTGGTCAGGGATTATCTAGATCAAAGGATTCACTCGTCATAGTTTCATCTGTTGGAGAATCTTCACTCAATCCCTCTGAAACAAGGACCTCCTTCTCCAAAGGCGCATCCCTGTCTGCCCTAACTGCTTACTATGCTGGTCAGCTAATAAGAACATCAATCATCGTCCAACCTTTCTCTCATCATCTATGGGAAGGTATTCTTCATTGATGTTGGCCTTCAGTAAGAAGAATTGGCCCTCTTGAGTGGGAATGGAGATGGATATCTGGTGCATTCAAAGGGAAGAGTGCTTGTGATGCAGTGGCCAAACTTGCCTTTTGCGCAATTATATAACACATTACACATCTGGATCGAACACAACCTCAGAGCACCTCTAAGAGCAAAACCTTCACCCAGATTTGGGACACCATTGTCTTTGAAGTTAGAGAGACCCTACTTACTTTTGAGAAACCATGCTCCGATTGTCTCAGGAATAGATTTCTTGTTAACATTTGGAACTTACCTATCCAACTCCTTGTGGATAGGAATTTCTCTGCTGTTTAATTTTTTTTTCTTTTCTCCACTCAAGTGGAGTCTTTATACATTTGGTGCCCTTTTGAATTTAAATATGTTATGCACCCAAAGAAAAAGGATGAGATATTGTGCACCTATGTGAACTAGACAAAACATACAGCACAATCACATCCAGACAATCCTCAACATACTTGTCTAATCGTTTCACCAGGTTCTCAATTTTTTATTCTTACAAGTTAACAGCAAATGCTTACCGCAAGCTGGGATAGGTGGGCCAACATGACCTGATAAGATATCAGTCTCCTCCACAAAAGATATAGTGCAACAAGTCTCAGTCATTCCATATCCTTCAGTAACTCGACAGCCAAAGCATCTGTTAGGTAATTCATGAAATTATTGAACAACTGAATCAAGAATAAAACAGAAGAAGCACAATATCAACAAGCACATCCAATGCAGGAGGGTGCAATATCAAACTTACACCCTCAAAAAGTCCATAACGTCAGGAGACAACGGTGAGGCACCAGACACCATAAGCCGGACACGTCCTCCAAGTTTCTCCTTTATTTTACGGAAGACCAATCTGTCCCATATGGCTGATGGACTCCTTCCTGAAACAATGATTTGCAAAAAGAATAAGATGAATAAAACCCGCAAAAACATTGGACATAGATCACAGAAATCAATCATAGGAACACTATTTATCTATGTACCCACCCATCCATCTCTCCATACATTTATCAATCTATTACATTAAACAAGGCTCATTCATAAATTAGATGCAAAAAAAGCATATACACAATCAACCCAGAATGAAGCAACAAAATTATGAGTTTAACTTTCAAGGAAGAGAATTCAAAGAAATGGATAGTGACTTTGGTTACAGAAATCAGGGTTTCACGAATGCAATAATCAAGAAATAGAATATAGAACTATAACTTTAATACAAAATAATTCATAAAAAAAAGCGAGGGTGACGGTCATTGTCCTGAGCTAGGACAACAAGCGATTTATAACTGCCACAAGGCAGCTTGCCCACCCTCCAAATTTGGTGACCACATGTAGGCCCTGAGCTCCTCCATCCAAGTGGAAAATTTCAGGCAAATTGAGTTTGCCACATGGAAAATTCAAAGTTGAAAAGTCAAGCTATGCAAAATGGTTTAATTATCAAAAGTACAAGGGAAGAAGTCCAATAAATGAGGACCATATATCAGACCAGACAACAAACTTTAGCAAGGCATGGGCCTTTATATCAACTAGGCTCTCATTGAGACCTCAATTGATGGGATTTTGTATGATACTTATGAGATCGACGATATTGATGAGATTGATATTCATATATTTCTTCTTCCAATGTATTAATTTGACCCCATAAGCGGGATCACTTAGCAAATAAAGGGGAAAAAGTAATACATATATAACAACTCTGCCTGTGTTTACAATAAAAAACGCAGATAAGATCGGTGGTGATATGTAGATAGTAGCATACTCAATCTTATTTTCAGTGCAAGGAACTATATTTGGTTTCAAGGCTTGTTACGGTCAGGCCCGAAACCAAGACGTGCCGGATCTCGTTTCGAAGTTTCCACACTGGGTCTCGACCCTAGGCTTCCCTAGATTGAGGCCCAGCGTCAAAACCTGGGTTTTGACCACGAGTTCCGACCGTGGGTTTCGTTTCGGCCAGGCCCGAAACCAAGACAACTCGCAGGTTTTGGTTAGTTCGATCAAAACCTAGAACCATATTTCAGTGCAACACGCAAGTAAATCTATAACCTATAAGGACCATTGTATTCGTGATGCTATATGGAGAAGTAGAGACTCCGGTAACAAACCAAATAATTTTGTTCCCCCACTAAACCTACATAAAAGTAACAAATTGAAATTCAATGGATAGCATGAGCAAAATGGAGAAAAAAAAAATTGTTCATACAAAATGTCACATCACAAATCCATGATACAAAGTATCCACAGCCTAAAGGCATGGTTGGTCATTCGCACCTTAGGTTTCGTGCCCTCTCCCCCTAGCTTTGGGTTTCAACTAAGAGAGTTGGCAAAATTACTTCACAAGAGCTAAATGATTCAATAATGGACCTCCTAGATGATTTTGTCCATGTAAAAAGCAGCAACCAGGTACCAATTGGAACAAGCAACGAGAAGATCAGGGAAATTAATGCTAACTAAAGGAGAATATATCAGATGTTTACAGTTTAGAGATTAACTAAAGAAAAGAATATACTTAAAGTAAGGAAAAATCCTCTAAGGAGAGTAAAAGATCCAATGTAAATCTAAAAGAGACCCAGCTGTAGATTCATTTACCACTTGCTATCGCTTGCTTCTTGGCATTGTAAGCAGCATTAAAAAGCCTCTCTCTTAGACCACCAGAAGTTTTTACAGCATTTGTAATGCTGCAAAAATTAAAGATAGTGACTTATTTTCTTGTCTGAGTGATAACTGACGGGACATATTCAAAAACATGAAAACCAATTAAAGTACTGAAGAGTTACCCAGCATATATTCTGTTGTACAGTCGAGGAACACTACAAAAAATTGTTGGTCTTAGAGCTGCCATATCATCCATCAGTTTTAAATTATCCTAGAAATAAAAAACAATATTTAGCATGAAGGGATAGATAAAAAATTTAAAAATAATAAAAAATGTTAAACAACTACAAAGCATTGCAGCTTCAGAGTATACTATATATCATAAAGTACTGGTATGGAAATTAAAGGATTGAGCTAGAAGCCAGAAATGAGAATGATTCTGTTAAACTTAGAATCTACTATTCACCATTCAGTTATCAGTCTAAGTGAAGTTTGAGAGATCTATTAAAAAGAAAGAGCTTAATTGATAATGAGAAAAGCTCATAACCAACAAAAACCCACATGTGTACAGAGAAGTAATGCGATATCCTTGACTGAACTAGCATTCTGTTCAGGGAAGTAATGCAATATCCCTTCTTGATATCTCCCTATTTAGGAGATACTGATTCAAGTTAGTGCACTTCCCTCGGAGCGATTGAACTAGCATTTTGACTAAGTAGGGGCATAGGGAGGAAACCCTCTTTCTAGATTCCCAATTCTATCTCTTGTGAATGGACTTTTCCAACCTGCAAACCGTGCAAGCGTATAAAAGCTTGAACTGGAATTGTTCTATTTGAAAGGACTTTCGGCTTCTAAACCTTCTCCCCTTATCTAAGTAAAGCTATGGAAGGGAATAGGTGGAGATCATCTCTACCACTTGCACTTTCACTTTCCGCATGAACCTGACCTGTGACTGCATACCGGAATAAATAAGTTGTTTTAAACCATCCGAGGGAAAGCACGAAAAGGAAGTCAATCAATAACTTGAACCATAGTTCGAAATCACGGATCTTGAGGGTGTCTCGACCCTAGAGAAAACCGGGATTACCGAGATCTCAGTCGAGATCTCAGCGAGAACCTGCCGAAACTCCCAAAGGATAAAAATGGGAGTTTCGACAGGTTTTTTTTTTATGGTATTAAGCTATTTTTTGATGTTTTAAGGTCATTTTAAGGCTATATATTATAGGAAAATACTTATTGAACATATATAAACACATTTAAAGCATAAAAAGTAATCACATTGTCGAAAAATCATACATTCATAAATCATAAATCACACGAAATGACATAACTCACATGTGCTCATTATATGAAAGACTTGAATACTCAAAATGAAATAATACATTCCCATCAGTCCATCCCAATGCCTAATCATATGTAGAGTGGCGTGCAGGTTCCATCTGGTCATTGACTTTGCCGAAGAAAATATATATCGGTCTGATAAACAAAGTCCTGCCACGACATCCTTCTGCTATAGAAGGTCTGGTAGTCTTCCACATATTTCTCATACACATGATCCGGAAAGTTTCTAAAGATACCTAACCTTGGATACAATTCACTATAATGTGGAGTAAAGTGAGCATATATTGGCTGGTGTGGGGGCGTGGTTCTCTGCAAATTCAGGACTGAAAAGAGACTGTCCACAAAGTTGGAGCCAGTCTGTGAAGTAGCATTACTAGTATCAGCGAAATAATCATGTGATGCAGTCCAAGAAGGCCCAAGGCCCAAGCTCAAGTCGATAATGAGTCAGCCCAAAGAACCAGTCGGTATTGGTCCATTGGACCAACCAAAGACCAACCCACACCTTTCGTGAACAGTACCAACAGCAGAAAATTTCCTTCTTTGTTATTTCTTTCCTAAATTATTCTTAGATTTTGTTTCCTAAAGATAAGTTTGGTTGATATTTTGTAAGTTGTTTTTTTGGAACTTGCCTTTAATTTTCTTAGGATATTTTTAGATTTGAAACTTTCCTAAATCTATAAAGGCAAGTTTCCCTTTTATTTATCTTGGATATTTTTTTTAAGGGACTAAATCCTCCTTATTTTGTAATCTTTCTTAAGTCTATAAATAAAATAAGAAGAAGAGAGCCAGATTTAGACCGAGAAAAGAAGAGAGTTTAGCTCCTGATTTTCTGGTTGGTCTCATAGGTTGTGGACTCAACCGAAATATTCCGTTTTTGGTTTTCTTGTTCTTCTAATTCCTTCAGTTCTTTTATTGCATACCGAATTGCGTACCATTAAATGCTGATTTGATCAACGAAGCTCGTGGGATTAAAGATTAAAATCATATCGACCAGCTCTAACTAAACCAGTCCCGTTTTCGGATGATGGTAGTTTTCAAAAATCACTCTCTCTTATCCGTGATCGGATCATCTCCAACTTTGGATATGTCTTCATAATCATTCCAAAGAGTATTTCCCATCAAGTTTCAAGTGATTTCAAGGGTTAGATTTCAAGATAAGTGGTTTTCTTCATTACTTTTCTCTGCAGATTTTGTATTGGACTGAATTAAGATCCTGTAGCAAAGAGGGCTTGTTAATTTGACTTGCTTTGAACCCTCTTTGCCATCATCATGTGCACTTCCCATCATGCAATCATCATCACCGGAATAAGAACCGTATGCCGAAGTGGTGCCAAATTCATGAGCACTCCACTGACCCTGCTCCCGTCCACTACTACCCCCAATGCTCAGTCCTCCAAAGCTTGTGGACATGCTATCAATTTCAACATCAGGCATAATATCAGGATCAGAAACGATGTCAAAGAAATGATCTTCTTCTTCCACTGGTTGCAAAGGGCGTTCCCGTTGACGAGACCTACGTGTATACCCATTCGTAGGCCGTGATAAAGATGCATGCCTACCATGATCTGGATCCTGTGTAATTTGTGTATACTGACTCTCGCCGATCCATTTAATAATGGATACAATTGGTCTAGGATCACCACCACCACCACCCTCATCATCACCACCACTACCATCACCACCACCACTATCAGAAGTTGACCAGCCACTTTGATCCATTGTATCATCATCGCCTTCTACGTCACTACCAGCTGGGGGGTCAAACGGTAGAGGCAACTGTACGGGTACACGACCCTCATCCGAGGACATAAACCGCTCAAGATTAGAACTCATCGGAGCAAACACAGTAGGGTCAGGCATCCCACCAGGCTCATCCATCACTGGTACTGTTTTGTCTCTCATCCATTCCACATAGGGATCCTCGTCATTTGAAGATAGTTGGAAGACGTCGGCGAGCTCGATCAGCTCTTGTTCATTTCTTTGTTCAAACTTCAAGTACTGTACCCTCAGTCTCATATTGTAATGGGCGTACACCAAGTTATTTAGCTGTTGAGAGCCTAATTTATTCCGCCTCTTTGAATGGATAAAGGAGAAGGTACTTTAATTTCGCTCACACCCAGATGCAGAACATGTCTAAGATAGGACTTTGATTGCTATTCTCCTCAACTCAGCTGCATACTCGCCATACAACCATCACTCAGCTGCACAAGAAGAACACATTTTAATACACATTAAATAAGATATGTTACTTGAAAATTTCAATTTCCATAATTCCATACCAGGATCGGTCTTATCTCGTCCAGCCACTGCGGTAGGAGTTTCAAAACTCCCAAGACCATCTCTGAACGTTTTAATCTACACTAATTTCAAAATTTATAACCATTAGCCATTGTAATATATGGATATTCAAATGATTCAGCACTTAAACTATACAACTCACCTCCAGATTGACCAGAGCTTGTACAGTATAATCTGACATCAATTTTTGCCACAACATCTTTTACCGCACCGATAAGGTCAGAATTGAGCCCAAGCACATGTGAATATTGATACTTGGGGTTCAAATAGTATGCTGCAAAATATGAGTCGCCAGATTAAAATATAGTACTAACTATTAAGTGGAACTAAATTAAAGACATTATTAAATATACTCATCAGCTTTATGCAATGGGTGCATCAGCTGACTCTCCCATCGATCTTTGATAATCTTCACAAAACATTTGTTTCCACGTGGAAGCACAGCTTTTATACGGTCCTTCACCATATCCATGGCAACATATAAATGTGGCATGATGGGCTGGAATGCTGTATCCACTAATCTCAACACCTTCACCACTGGCTCCAGAATTTTGACTACATCTTTCAGCATTCTTCAAAATTCCTCTAAAGCTATAGTAGTCTGTGCTTGAACCCCAGCAGGAGAGCTGGACTCCCTCCACCCAAACCAGTCCTCAGGTGCAAACATCGATCTGAGGCCTACCATCTTTGCTTGAAAGCTCTTCAGTGCTATGTAGTTGGTAGCAAATCTGGTAATCCCGGGTCTTATCAAGTCCCCTCTACATCTCTCCCTCAGCAAGTTCAAAGAATAGTCATCGTTGTATACAAATGTTGTCACTTGGCGTGCTTGTTCAACCACTTGCTTTACTTTTTGGATCTTACCCATGTCCTTCAACATCAAGTCAATGCAATGGGTAGCACATGGAGTCCAGAAGAGGTTATAGTTAGTGATCATCATCTCTCCTGCCTTCTTGTAGTTGTTGCCATTGTCTGTCACAATTTGCACCACATTTGTAGCACTAACTTCATCCACCACTGTCTGTAACAATCCATAGATGTAGTTAGCATCTTTTGTGAATGCAGATGCATTCACAGACTTCAAGAATGATGCGTTCCCATTACTGTAGACCATGAAGTTGATGATGGACTTTCTAGTGGGACCAGTTCAACCATCACACATAACAGTGACCCCATATATACCCCAGTTATTCCTTAACCCTTTTATTTATACTTCTAGTTCTTTTTTAATTCTTGGGAGATATACATTCATCACTTCATATGGAGTGGGGGCTTTAACACCAGGACCAGCCTGAGCAACTGCATCAAAGAAAGGCTGATAGTATGGGCCACCACTGACATTTGCTGGGATACTATTATAGATGGACCACCTAGCATAGGCATCCCCAATAAATTCTTTTACACCCTTCCAGTTCCACATACTCTTCAATCTTTTCTGCTTGGCACCAGCCTTCCTAAAAACTGCTAGATCCTACTATATGATCTCAACATTATCCTAATCCCTAGCAATAGCAGGTGCAAATGGTGGTGTCTGGAGTTGTGCTCTAGTACTTTTTTATCTTCTAAACATAGAAGCCAACCCCCCTTACTTCGTGTTTGTGGTTCTTCAGGCTACTGAAATGATCTACTAACACCTGCCCCTAAGGCTCTTTGCCTCAACCTTTCTTGGTCCATCTTATGGCTAACTTTACTAGCCATTGTTACCCGTCTCAGATCTCTGGCCTCTTGCACAGTCCATGGATTAAAATCTCGGCGAGATCTCGCCGAGATCTCGCCGAGATCTCGCCGATTTCGCTGGTTTCGACACTAGCCGGGACGAAAAACGGGGCGATAACCATTTTCGTCCCGGCATTTACCTATTCTCGCCGAGATCTCGCCGAGATCTCGCGAGATCTCGCTATTTTTCGCTATCTCTCGCGAGATCTCGCCGAGATCTCGCGAGATTTTGCTTTTTTTTTTTTTTTCTTTATAAGCAGACAGAGGGTCCCGTTCCGGTCGAGAACTTCGACCGGGAAACGTCCCCTCTTAAATTTTTTTTGCATTTCTTCATTTCTTCATTTCTTCCCCTTTTTTTTTGTTGGACTTCTAAATTGCTACGAGTGGTGCTTCGACTGCGGGGATTCGTAAGAGCTTCATATCAACTGTTGAAGGTAAGTTTCTTGCCGAAAAAATGAAATTTTTACATGTAGACTACAAAAAGGGAGAAATTTTTTTTCTGATGCGATGAAATTTTTATATGTTAGTTACGTGAGCCCGATCTACAAGCTCACGGTTTCGCTTCGATTTTGATTGTTGTAGGTATTTTTTCAATTATTTGCATTTAAAAATGAATTTTCAGCAATTAAAATTTAAAATATTAATTATTATTACTCATTTGATGATGATGACCTATTTATATGTTAATCACCGTTGGCGATTCTTCGTCCTACGATTTCGATTTCGATTTCGGTTGTTGTATGTTTTTTTTGAATTATTTATATTAAAAAAATAATTTTCAGCAATTAAAAATTAATTTAAAATTGATTAAAAATGCTATAAAATCGGGAAAAATAAGGAAATGTTCGATCGCATTTAAAATATGAGAAAAATTTTGAAATGTAATTTCTACTGGTTCAAGTTTGTAAGGTTATCGAAGTTTGTGTTTTCTATGAAAACGGTGCTTGGAAATTATGTCGGGACCAAGTTCAAGGGGCGGGCATGGGGGCGACTACCGTTCCCGAACCGACCCGCATGGCGATGCGACCGCCCTTCGGGGGATAGGAAGAAGACCCGGTGTAATTTTTGTGGGAAGAAGCTTCGGTCCTGGCGGCATCACAAGACCAAGCAACACTGGTGGATTGGGCAAAGATGTTTCCAAATGCCCGCAGTGTCCCGTGGAGATATCCAGGGCCATAGGTGAACAGTGAGGGAGGGAGGCAAGGAGGGCAGCAATGGAAAGAGAAAAACAACAATTTGAAGGGCAATTCGAGGCAACGTACTGAATCCAGTCGAGGAACATGAGGTTGAGGGATGGGATGTAAAGATATGACAGAGCGAGGCAAGACAGATCGTCATGCGGCAATGGCTAGTAGAGAAACCCTTGGATCGGATGCGAGAGGAGACGGACAGGAGCGGGTACATCCCGGGAGCAGTGGCGTGGTAGTGGATTTGTTGAGCCCGAGCCACGGAGACGAGCAAAGGGATTGGTTCCCCCGGTTTTCTAGATCACGGTAGAAGGGAAGAACCCGTGCCACGGGGACGGGATGATTATGTTCAGTTCTAGAGCAAGATCCCGCGAGCCTTTACGAAGCAAGGTAGTAAGCAAAAAAAATAAAGGCAATGTTTGGGGGAAAGAATAGGGAGTCGTAGGGTATTCTTACTCTAAGTGGTCGCTTTATCATGGCATCCCCAAAGAACGCCACCACGAGCCCTTTCTTTCGAGCATGCTAGATGCACGATTCTTGAGGCGGCCCGGGGTTAGAGGGGCCAAATCAATATGAGTTAATGACTCATTATTTGCCTCAACATAAGAAGGAATTACAAGACCGGATTCTAGCCGGGAAGAGGCATTGGGAAGATTTCGGATAACTATTATGTGCGATGGTTGGACCTGGTCCTACCGGGAAAGTCCATCATCAACTTCATGGTTTCTCGTGATGGGAGGACGGTGTTCCTTAGGTCCGTTGATGCATCACCGAAGTAAAAGATGCGGATTATATTTATGGGCTGTTGCAAGAGGTGGTGGTTGAGGTGGGAGCTCGAATGTTGTCCAGATTGTGACGGACAACGCAGCAATTTTAGGAAGGCGGGGAGATGTTAATGAACAATCCCGACTACAATCTCTTCGGACTCCATGTGCGCCCATTGTATTGATTTGATGTTAAGGACATGGGCAAGATAAGTAAAGTCAAGAAAGTGGTTGAGCAAGCAAGACAAGTAACCACTTTCATCTACACCCATGGTTATTCCTTGAACATGCTCGGGGAGAGATGTGGGGGGACTTGGTCGACCGGGCATCACCGGATTCGCTACGAACTTCATAGCATCAAGAGCTTTGAGGCGAAGATGGCCGGACTCGGATCGATGTTTGCATCCGAGGGATTGGTTTTTCGTGGAGACAATCGGCTACACCCCGGGAGCGGAAGCACGCAGTACCATCGCCTGACGAATTTTGGCAAAATGTGAAGGTGGTAGTAAGGGTGTTGCATCCTGTAGTACAGGTGTTGGGATTGGTAGATACGAGCGAAAACCAACCATGCCACTTCTTTATCCGCGTGGACGCATTGAAAGTACGTGTTAAAGCTTTGATACCACGTGCTATAAGAATTATATAAAGATCATCAATGACCGATGGGAAAGCCAACTCATGCATCCATTGCATAAGGGTGAGTAAATTTGATGATGTATTTACTTTAGTGTTACTTATGTACCAATATAATTTTTATTTGTTTTAACCATGTGTCCACCGTCAAATATTTCAAGCATACTATTTGAACCCCAAGTACCAAGATACGCATGTACTTGGGACCAACGCAGAACTCATTGAGGCGGTGAAGCTAGTGGTTGCAAAGTTGGAGCCGGATCCCCAAGCCACGGGCATTGGCAAACCCAGAGGTGAGTTGTGTGCTTCACCATCGGAAATATGTGCTTCAACTATATATTGTAATTGCAAATATTTATAAGTTTTCGATTGTGTGTAGATTAAAACCTTTAGGGAAGCCCCGGGAGTTTTGGGTTCCCAGCTGACGGGTCGGACGTGACAAAAGTGATCCGTGATGTATTACGTTTAATTGACATACGAAATTAAATTATCTTATGTTTTATGTATTACATTTAAATGACATACGAAATTAAAATATGCTATTGTTCTTATGCAACCGAATGGTGGGTGTTGTATGGTAAAGATGCACCCGCTCAAGAAGATAGCAAGTAGAGTGTTAGCTCAAACATGCTCGCATCCGGTTGCGAGCGAAATCGGAGTACTTTCAACCTCATTCATTCAAAGAGGCGGAATCGACTTGGCTCCCAACGGCTAAATGACTTGGTCTTGTGCATTACAACATGAGGCCGAGGGTGCAAAACATGTTCTTTGATAAGGAGGATGATACCCCGCTCGAGCTCGCCAACATCTTCCAAACTTGACCAAGAGGAAGATCCATTAAGAGTGGGTGCGGGACGGGGAGTACCTGCGATGGACGAGCCCTGGGGATGCCCGACTCCCATTTGGCCACCATTTGGATACCGATGTCGACGAGTTTTTAGCCTCCGAAGAGGGTCGAGTCCATACACGGTCACCCGTGCCATTTGACCCTCCCGCGGCACGATACGGAAGATCCCGAGTGGAGTTGGAGTGGTAGTGGAGCTAGTGGCGGTGATCATGGGGGTGGGGGTCGAGCCACTTTTTGTCAATATTGGGGCTGATCCGAGCCACGAACATCACCCGTTGGGATACACCGGGGAGAGCCGAGCACCTCATACAACACGGGATGATGACCATGGTGCACGGCGCCCATCCTCATCACGTGGACACCAACTTCGTATTCGCGTAGGCCTCGACATCATTCCCATTCTCAACATGATGAAGATGCCGATTAGTATAGCACGATGGACGCCGATGTTGATAGCCTCTCAGTGGCTTACGAGGATTGAGCGTGGAGGAGAATAGCAATTACCGCGGCGGACATGAGCAATGGAACTTTCAGCCGGAAAAAAAACCGGTTCGTCAACATACACCTCAAATGATTATGTTGATATCAACTTCCGCCCCCATCCCACCCCATGCGCATATGGTTCTTCTTCGACGATGGTTCGGATGCGGGAGCACATACACGAGTCATAATGGATCAACCAACTTTTATTCCATTCCACGGCACCACCCCCGCAAGATTCTACGCACCGAGTACTACTGAAGGTTTTCCATTCTTCCCAAAGATTGGTATCCTTCGGACAACACGATGTTATATTTATGAATCATGTGCAAGACTACCGGAACTACTTTGCATCAAGAATGTCATGGGAAGATTATGTTGCTGACAATTGGAAGAAAATTCCGCGACAACTACCACAACTTTCCCGGATGTATGATGATAGTAGGATGGATCATCCACGACACCCCCGTATTACTAGAAATTGTATCCGTATAAGGATTGTGGAATTGTGGACTATAGGCACATGGGGACTATGGGATCATTCAATGTTGAATATTTGAATTTTGAACTATGATGTAAATTATGTAATGATTTATAATGAAGTGTAATGTTGTTTCTCCTTCCCCTAATGCATTATGTTATTGTCTCATTTGCCATATTTGATTGAATATAATAGATAATATTAACCTAAATTAACAACAGACTTGACGTGATCAGGAAAACATGGGTGTAAACCCAAACAACCACAAATGGTCATTATTTTTACAATTTTATACCTAAATGTGTTTATGTATGTAAAAATAAGGTTCCCCTAAAGTTGGAGACCTAAAAAGGCATTTTGGCCACCGGGGCAGCCTTTTTAAGGTCCGGGACAAAATGCTAGTGCTCGGGCCCCCCCGAGCCCCGGCCCGCCCCCCCGGGGGGCCGAGACTCCTCCGAAACTCGAGATTTTAAACCTTGGCACAGTCATACCTCTGGTATCTATACCATCATCATCTGAACTATCATCATCCAAACCACGCACTATGCCTTGGATTGCTTCCTCAAATTGTTGTTTACTTTTTTCTTTCCCCCCCCCCCCCCTCCCTTGCCCCCCCTTTACAAATACGCCTATGGCCTTGGTAATCTCCACAGGAACTATAGCACACTTTGCCATGTCTATAGAAGTCTCACTCAATTATTGCTTAAGTTTGATAATCCCACCAGACATAAGCTTCTTCCCACAAAATTTGCATTGGGTCTTCTTTCCATCACCGCCAATGGCGGTACAATATTACCAAACCATGTCAGTACGACTAGCATCACTACCTCCCTCACGAGATCCCGAAGCAGTCATTATATTTAGAACGAAGCACTATTATATAAGATAATAAATAAAGAAATTTAAATCAATAGATTTATAATAATAAAACTTAAAATGGAAGAACATAAAAGCATCAAATATGTGAATACAACTCAAAACACATAGAAATTACTTTTTAAAATTTTTAAACTATTTTATAAGAAAACAAAATATTTTTCCTAATTTTACATAATTATTTAGATATTATTATTAATTTCAGATATTAAATAAAAATAATTTATTTTTTCAAAAATATAATCCTACAACATGGAACTGTAGATTGGACAATGGTGTTCAACATATATTATTTTGAATACCAACAGATAAGTATTACTATTTTTTTATTAATTTTTTATTGCAGGAAAATAAGATTTATTAATAAAAAAATTCATAAAAATAAAAATATGTACAGAAAAAAAACTGAAACCATGACCGCGTAGATTGGCCAATGGTGTTCAACATATATTATTTTGAAAGTAAACCAATTAATATTTAAAAAATGTATTTTTTTTTTTTAAATAAAAAATATTTTATATATATATATATATATATATATATATATATATATATATATATATATATATATATATATATATATATACAGGAAAAAAATAAATGAAACCGTGGCTGCGTAGATCGGGCAACGGTGTTCATCATATAATATTTTTAACAAGATCCAATTAATATTTATCATATTTTTAAAATTTTTAACTACTGGAAAATACCTTTTTTTAACATAAAATCAAAATAAAAAATATATATGCAAGAAAATAATTTCGAAAGGGTGAGGTTTTAAATCGGACTATTGACTCTCACATATATAAATTTCATGATGAACCAACATGTATTGAACATTTTCATGTAAAAAAAGTAAGTTTTAGGGAAAAAAAACATACCTCAAACAGTAGATTTGCCAAGAACAGGTGAAAATGAAGCTCCAACAGCACTTTGGTGGAGAGATTTGCAAAGAAGAGAGATTTTCGAACCTTAGATCAAAGGTTGGAGAAGAAAGAGTGGAGAAATGAGGAAAACAGAAGGAGAGAAGTCGAAAAGAAGGCTCTCGGTCGAAATCTCGACCGAGAATGACCTTTTTATTCGAAACTAGTTTGAAACTGGGTCGAGTTGGTTCGAGATGGCTCGAGATTGGTCGAGATTTTCGAGACCAGTTCAAAACTGGTTGAGATCCCGTCGAGAATTGGTCGAAACTGGTCTAGACACAGTTTCGAACCTAGTTCTCGTCTTGACCCAGTCGAGACCAGCGAGAAGGTCGAGATCTCGACCCATCTCGGTCAAGTTTTCAAACCATGCTTGAAACAACTAACCAAAAGAAAAGTAACAGGGAATTAAAAATAAATTTTCAACTCCCTATGGGGGAAATAAATCAACAGAAACTTAAAGCATACCCTTCCATAAGAAGAATAAATGTAAGGACCCAAAACAAATGAATGGCTTGAAAGACTAAGGAAGGTGGTCAAAGAATGTGAGGAGGATAAAGCCCTGGGGCTTAGTGGCTTCACCTTATGTTTCTCAAACTTCAGGAAAATTTTCAAGACGAACATTGTGAGTAACAATTTATTGGAATGGTGGGGTCCTATACAAAGATATCGATGCCAATTTTTGTAATTGTTATCCCTAAGAAATGGACTTTTGTACTTACCTTAAAGTGTTCATTCAAGGAACTCTTATTAGGGGAAGACAAATTGGGGTTCATATAGTAAAAAGTGTTTTAGACTCACGACTTTGATCAAGGGAGCTTGCTATTTACTTGGGATGGAAAATTGGTGAAAGCCTTTCCTCCTAATTGGATCTTCCCATAAGGGCAGGTTACTAGGAACTGTCAATTTGGAACTGGTATTGAAAACATTCAAGTAAAATCAGCTGTTATGAAGTACAAAAAAAACTTTCTCAAGGAGGGTACATGTCAGTCCTTACTCCTTAAAGCTATTCAAACAATACTCCTTACCTATTTCCTCTGTAATTTGTAGTACCAATTTATGTGGCAAAGAATACATAGTATCTATAACAAAATAGAAAGAAAGAGAGAAGGAGAGAAGATGGAAATATAGAAGTCTGTTTCAGGACAATGAACAATTACTCATGAGTCATGAATAGCATTGTAGGGAAAAGAGTGAAACTGTATGTAGTCCTCTCCCCTTAGTAGTCACTATTTGTAGATATTCAAATAAGAGAAATAGGATAGGTCTTTGACTCCACATGAGTTGGAGTCCTAGTTACAATGGGAATAGGAATTCAACATGTCAATATGACAAGGAATTTTAGACTAAAATGAATCCTGGTTACATAATATTCCTAGTCTCCTCATTACATATAATGAAATAGAGATAAGATGAAGATAAGGAGACTAAGTCAACCAAATCTTAAGGACCACAAGGCAACCAACTTTGACAGCTGGACAACACTAATCCCATCTGGATTAGTGCCAATTGCATTATATCAACAACGGGAATGGACTAAGGTGAAAGGGTCCACTCCTGTATAGGTCTATTGTTAACACCCCCCCCCCCCCCCTTCAAGCTAGAGCATATAAGTTTCTCATATCCAGCTTCGAACAAATATGAACCGCAACACTGATCTTCAATATATAGCTGGAGATGCTAGGGAGCATAGCAAGAACTTCTAGTAGTAATACCAAATCACGAACACAGCATAGGTTCTTCCTAAGTAAAGCATGTAGTAGCAATAGCAGTAGCGAGTAGTAGTAGTATAGGTCATTACGAACCAAATAGCAACATTAGGTTGTTGAAGACCAAATAACTCAGCATCAAGTAACTAGGCATTGGGAACCAGACATCATCAGGTAGGCTTCAACACGACCGAAAAAACATGAACTGATAGTAAAGGTTGCATCACGTACAATTGGTAGTAGAGGTTACATCATGTCCAACTATTAGTAGAGGTTGCATCACATACAATTGATAGTAGATGCTGATACTAGAGGCGGCATCACATGCAGTAGCAGTAGAGGTCGTATCACGTGCAGTTGATAATAAAGGTTGCATCACGTGCAACTGGCAGTAAAGGTTGATTTGATAATAGAAGCGGTATCTGATGCAGGCCAAGATCCGTTGGATAGGAATCTTAGGATTTAATTTAGAAATCTTTATGATTTTTATTTCTTTTGATTTAGTCTTATTTTAGAGGTTTATTTCCTATTAGGGAGGTAGCCACGTTTTAGTTAGTTTCTTTTTTTTTTATTATTATTATTGAAATTATCTTGTGGGGCCCCTTCCCCTTTAGATGTGGCTGACTACTTTATATTTTATTTGTTTATTATTTTCTGTTATGGTGGGTCCCATTCCCCTCTCTTTCAAACGTAAGTTGTAGTTCAGTCTTTGAGTTAGTTTAGGACTCTATTTTTAATTGGGTTTTAGAATTATATTAGGATTAGGATTGTAAGCCTATTAAAAAGGCAGTTTTTGTTAATGAAATTATGTTGGAATGATGAATTAAAAAAAAAAAAGTGAAAGCTCACAGCTTCCTCTCTCAACTCTTCTCTCTCTCTCTAGGTTTCTCAACCCACTTTGGTAAGATCTCTCTCTCCTCTCTCACGTTCTGTTTACTTCATCTCTTTGAGTTCACTTTCTCCCATGCTGTTTCGATAGCTTCTTTCTCCTCTCTATATCTTTCTCTTTCTTGGTTTTCCCTCCCTATACCATAAGGTATATCCCTATATCTCTTTTGTTTTAATTCTTTATTTTGACTCCCTACAATTATCCCACCATCCCATTAAATCATCTCACTAAAATCATCTCACGTTACAGTTCCCATCCCTTTTTCTCCCTTCCCTTTGGGTGGTTTCTTTGATATTCTCTTTCATCCCTCAATGTGAGATTCAGTATCCATCATTTGGTATCAGAGCTTAGGTTAGAATGTCATACGAGCAATTTAAAATATTGCTTGAAGCCCTAAATACCCTAAATGCTAGTTGTGAAAGTCAAGTCGGTAGTCTTTTGGGTATCCCAAATATTCTTCATAAATGACATCCTGCAATTCTCGATGACAAGACAGATGCCACTATTACAGTTTCTACAACAAAGGGTGCCAGTAAAGAGTATAGTGGTGAAGAGCAAAACTGTCACATGGTGGACACTTTTATCATTTCAGAACCAGCCATGGAAGAATGTGTTGAGGATGCGATACAGGTTGAGATCATGACTCACGGAGATATTCTACAACCAACAATTGAGAAGAGTCTTCAATACATTCGATCTCGTTTGTGTTGATGCAAGAGCCAAGTACGTGATTCCATCATCATGCCTTGAAAAGCGGACTCTTTGCCTAAAAAACTACATCCCCACCATTCGTGTGATTCCGGAATTTTGCCATTGTCTGCCGCTGGATGTGTCTTCTTTGAGATTGTTTCGTCATCTTTACAAAATTCGAGGACGAATTTTTTTAAGAGGGCGAGAATTGATGCAAGCCAAGATCCGTTGGATAGGAATCTTCTTAGGATTTAATTTAGAAATCTTTGTAATTTTTATTTCTTTTGATTTAGTCTTATTTTAGAGTTTTATTTCCTATTAGGGAGGTAGCCACGGTTTTAGTTAGTTTTTTTATTTATTATTATTATTGAAATTATCTTGTGGGCCCCCTTTCCCTTTAGACGTGGCTGACTAATTTATATTTTATTTGTTTATTATTTTCTATTATAATGGGTCCCATTCCCCTCTCTTTCAAAAGTAAGTTGTAGTTCAGTCTTTGAGTTAGTTTAGGACTATGTTTTTAATTGGGTTTTAGAATTATATTAGGATTAGGATTGTGATTGTAAGCCTATTAAAAAGGCAGTTTTTGTTAATGAAATTATGATGGAATGATGAATTGGAAAAAGAAAAAAGAAAAAGTGAAAGCTCACGGCTTCCTCTCTCAGCTCTTCTCTCTCTCTCTCTCTCTCTCTCTCTCTCTCTCTCTCTCTCTCTCTCTCTCGGTTTCTCAACCCACTTTGGTAAGATCTCTCTCTCTCCTCTCTCACATTTTGTTTACTTCCGCTCTTTGAGTTCGCTTTCTCCCTTGCTGTTTCAATAGCTTCTTTCTCCTTTCTATATCTTTCTCTTTCTTGGTTTTCCCTCCCTATACCATAAGATATATCGCTATATCTCTTTTGTTTTAATTCTTTATTTTGACTCCCTACAATTATCCTACCATCCCATTAAATCATCTCACTAAAATCATCTCACGTTACAGTTTCCATCCCTTTTTCTCCCTTCCCTTTTAGATGGTTTCCTTGACATTCCCTTTCATCCCTTTATGTGAGATTCAGTCTCCATCAGTATCACATGCAGAGTTGCCAAGGCGTAGCCTAGGCGCCCAGGCAGCCTTGTGAAGCCTTGAAAAATCCAATGCCTTGGTCGCTTAAGCGCCCTGTCAGGCATCCAACGCCTTAGTTCGCCTAGTCGCCTTGACAATTATGATTACATGCAATGGTAGTAGAGGTTGCATGCAACTCATAGTAGATGTTGCATCACGTGTAGGCTCTCTTCAATGAGCAAATGTATATCTAGAATTCAATGCGATCCAATGATCGAATAAAGAGATAAGAGAATTCTTGTGTGACTAGGAATAAGGTAAGGATGTAAGGGATTTTTTGACATTAATTGAAAAGTCAAAGATACAGTCAGTAGATGTTGACAAAAAATAAAAGTCAAGCACTTAATGGCAACTAGGATAGGAGAGCAAAAACTGATTACCATCCGATGCTGGGATTAGGAATATTAAGAATCCTATTTGAGGTATAATTCCCTGATTCAGAAGGAGTACGGCAGTAATATATTTAGTGACAGTAACTAATATATAGAATCCTTGTGGTACTAGGAAACCAGGGTGCAGATCAGATTAGATTTGAATAGGTTGAACAACAACAGAGCAGATCAGCAGCATATGATGATAATATAATAAAGATATAACAGCAGCAGATCAGAACCTAGTATCGATGGCTGAAATTGTATACAACAGTAGTGGAGCAGATCAGAGGAGCAATTCAGATCAGATCATATCTGATCAGATCAGTACTGAAAACAACTGAGTCAAACTAGTAGCATAAAAATAGTACATTGGATCAGAACTGTAGTAACAAATCACTAGAGCACTCCAGCAGGTTGAGTAGAAAGTAGTAACTTGTGATAAGAACAACTTAGCAGATTGAGTACAGTAACAGCAGATCAGATCCGATCATTAGAACATATCAACAGTAGCAACGTAGCAGATAGTATATGAGTACCACATCATGAGAATATAATAACTTCTGGTCAGATTAAAAGCATGTCAATAGTAGCAGATCGGTAGCAGTTCATCAGAAGCAGATCAGAATAGCAGTAGTAGCAGCAGATCAGATCTAGAATAGATCAGATCTGATGAGAATAGAGTAGATCCTTCCCTCATCTAGATGAAGGCTTGTATCCAGCCATTGAATAAGAGACAGCAGTAGCAATAGAGCTCAACAACAGATTTGCAGTAGTAACAGGAACAATTTGAAAAGGAAGATGCAGCAAAGCAACAATGGTGGCTGCACATCAGAACGATGAACTTAGACGACTCTCAGAATGGCAGATCAGTTTACTGCTCAAATACCATGTAACAAAATAGAATTAAAGGGAGAAGGAGATAAGATGGAGAAATAAAAAACTTCTAGGGCTATGATGTACCATGAACAGTAACTCATGAATAATATTTTAGGGAAAAGAGATAAGAAAAAGATAAGGAGACTAAGTCAACCAAATCTTAAGGACCATAAGACAGCCAGCTTTAACAGCTGGACAACACTAATCCCAGATGGGATTAGCGCCAACTGCATTATATTGACAATGGGAAGGGACCAAGGTGAAAGGGTCCATTCCAATAATAGGTATATTGTTAACACCCCCCTCAAACTGGAGCATATAAGCTTCCCATGTCCAGCTTGGAACAAATATGAACCGCAATAGTATCCCCAACTTGAGCATAAAAGCAAGGTTGAAAAGCATCTAAATACCATTTGATGGAATGAACAATAAAACATGATTGCAAACTAGGGAAACAATAAACCCATGAACAGATCTCTTCTTTGTAGAAGTTCCAAAAGGTTTAGGAAGAAGAAGACAGATTATGAAGAAGGGTTACTACTGCTAAATGTTTAGTAATAAAATCCATTCCTTTCCATTTCAGAAACAAAAATACCTCAGTAACTGAAAAGTTACAGCATTTTCAACTAAAACTAAGAGAATTTGGCTAGGCTATGGTTGGATTACTTAAAATAAGAGCCCACCTCTTTCCAATTGCGACAAAAAAAAATGAAATTAATGTTTCCTTCTGGTTTAAGGGATTTGATGCAGCCCCAGTCTACTCCAAAAAGGGTCGAAAGAAGAACCTTCCAATTGGGCCAGCCAGCACCCTTTCCTAGTCAGCACTATTAATTTCCTACTAATAGATAGTTAGATTGTTTCCTAATTCTATAGTTACATTGTTTCCTAATTCTATTGTTTAGTTAATTTCCTAATGTATGGAATGGATAGTCAGAAAGTCCAATTACTTGGAGACCAAGTCATAACTTTCCAAGTCATACCTTTCCTATTTTCAGATTTAGAAAGTTTTCTTTCCATTGTATTAAAACCTTCTTATGTTATAAAGGAGGTTAGTCTTTCCTATTTTCTAGTCTTTCCTATTTCTCTACTTTCCTATTTACTTGTAAGATCTCAAGCTATAAATAAAGAGAAAGCAAACTGGCTGCAGTAGTGTTTTTCCAGAAAAATAAAAGATAATTAATTTCTGATTGAGCCTCACCTGGTTGTGAGACTCAACCTCTTGTTCTTTTCTCTTTCCTTGCAATTTCTGTTCTCCCTTGGATCTAGGTCTACTATACCTTGGCTGGCGACACTGTTCCTACAAGCTCTTTCAAGTTCTGTGGTCGAATTGAAACCAGATCACAAAAGCTCCAGAACACTGTCCAGAACCAGGCACTACCAGGTCCAGCCAGCTTTAGGGCCTCATATCTTCTACAGTTTTGGTCCGATCATCTTTAACTTTAGAGGGGTGTTCATAACTATTATAAAGGCCATTCCACCAAAGTTTCATCAATTTCTGACGATCTGATTTCCAGATAAGAATTTTTTTCTATTACTTTTCTCTGTAGATTTTTGTGTTGGACTGAATAGGGATCCTATAGCAAAGAGGGCTTGTGAATTTGTGTTGCCTTAAACCCCTTTGCCACCAGGATTCCTCCCCTACCATAGCTTCATTTGTTGGAGAGTAATCACAGGGACCCTCCCGCCACATGCTTTCCTCCAGCTCAAACAGATCCCCATTCAAGCCACCTGCTCGCTTTGTTGTGCAGCAACCGAAGACGTCCATCACTTATTCTTCATGTGCCGCTTCTGCTCTCATCTGTAGGAAGGAATCCTCCTCCATTTTTGACTGTCTTGCAAGCGAATCTGTGCCCTTGAAAGGTAGTGGAAGTGGATCATCAAAGCTTTTAGAGGAAAAACCACCTGAGATCTTGTCGGTAAACTGGCCTTCTGTGCAACCATGTATCACATATGGATGGAGCACAATCCTAGGATATGGACTGGCAAATCCAGGGGATAAGCCAGATATGGGACTCAATTCTCTTTCAGATGTGAGATAGCCTCACATTTAGAGAGAGACCGTGCCCGAACTCGTCGAGAAATAGATTAACTGTCAATGCTTGGGAACTTCCAATACAACTAAATGTGGTTAGGAGTCCCCCGTGTAATCTGATCGTGTGTGTTTTTTTTTTTTTTTTAAATACTTATTGTTAACCCATGTAATCTGATTGTTAATCTTTCTTTTTGGCTTCTCTTAGAAGGCCCGTACACTTGTTGCATCTCCATTAATATAATTTTCTATTCACCCAAAAAAAAAAAAAAAAAAAAAAAAAAAAAGATCAGAATTAAATGTCTTAGCTATTAAAAGCCCAATTTTGTCCCTCCCCACCCAACCTCCCACGCCCCAAAAATAAAAAAACCCTAGCTCTATCTCTTCAAATTGTTTATCTTCACCAAATTTGAACAAAGAAGTCCAAAACCAACTGCCAAAACATCAAAATATTTATTCTTAGGAGATAACTAAGATGATGTAGAAGGCTCCTTATGTGTGTAGAACAAGGGAAAGAAAATGGCCCAAAGGCCTATCCATGGGCTTTGTAGTGCTTTCTTTCTAATTTCTTTTCATTTTTCAATTGGATTTAATTTTTGAAGTTCTACTAACATTAAGATTTTGATTTTTAAGTCTTAATTGGAAGTTGTAATTGGATTAGGAATTCCCATTCCAAGTAGGATTTAAATTTTGGGTGAATACTTTAAGTCTCTCATGCTTAAGAAAACTAACGGTCGGTTACCTAACCTTTTGTAGATTATGATTGGAGGTTCATAAAAGAAGAGAACTTCAGTGAAACTTAATACGCTTTCTAATTTTATGGAAACACCTTTTTGTAGATTATGATTGAAGTTCATGAAAGAAAAGAACTTCAATGGAAGTTAATGGGGTTTATAACTTTATGGAAATCCCCCTCCTGCACATTACCTCCTTTGTCGCCTTCATGCTCCACCTCGATTCCCTTCTAATGTGTCTCTGCAACACTCTTCCCCCTCCCTGATTCTTGTTGGTAACCACTCTGTTCTTCAACAAAAACCCCTCCCCTCCGACAGACCCCCCCTACCCGCTCCAACCCCCCCCGGGGGCCTTCCTCCCTTTTTTTTTTGGGGCCTTCCTCCCTTGGTCAAGCGTACTCCCTTGGATCTTGCAAGTCCCCCTCTAGCAACTCCGTCGGCCTCTGGCCCATTCGTTGATTTCGTTTCCAAGTTGCGACTTAACAACGATCTTCTTGTTGCTGATTCCCACCGTTGGATTGTGGACTAATCAACAACTTCACTAGATCAAAGAGGGTGGATGCTGATCGTGCGATGAGAATCCTCCAGTTCTACAAAACTTTAAGGGCAAGTTCTTTAAACAAGGGGAGAATAATGCAGAAGCATGATCACTAAAGCCCATGCAGTTCTGGTTTTGGGTCAATCCTGATTCATAATGGACCCACGGTTCAAGACCTGGTTTACACCATGTAGACAAATAGTGGGCTATTTTTTAGGAGTTTAATTACTTTATTTTATTCCTGTTTAAGTTGTTTGGACAGCCTCTTATAAATTCCAGATCAACTTTGAAGTCTATCTTAGTTATTTATTCAGTTTAGGAATTCTCCCTTCTAATTCTGCAATAGAGAGAAGTTTCTTCTTTAGTTGGTCCTTTATTTCTTTTTTTTTTTCTGGTAGACATTTATTTCTTTTATAAAATAAGTTTTTGGGTCAATTAGGACTCTCCTTTTCAGTATGCAGCTGGGAGGAGGTGATTAGATTTAGTTTCAATTGTTATTTCTTTTATTATTTAACTGACTGAGTCAAGTGGGAGGCTTAGGTTAGCTAGACTTCTATTTTATGTCTTTCTGTTTTATAAATACATGTAAGAGGCTAGACCTCACCCACGATTTGATTGAATTAATAGATAAAATCAATAGTTAAAAATTGAAGTGAGGTTGGTGCCACTCCCTCTCTCTCTCTCTCTCTCTCTCCCCCACATTTTCTCTCTCCTCTGAGTCCTCTCTCTTCTCCCCCCCAACGATTCTGGTCTGCTCTCTCTTCTCTCTCTTCTTAATACCTGAGGAATCTGTAACAGCAGGATTATTTCTCTTTCTTATGCCCATTACCTGCATATCTTTCATTCAATCTGCCTCAGATATCTTTCATTGCAGTGTTCAGATCATGCTAGAACTCAGGAATGAGCCCATGTTTCTCATCTCTCAAGCTTGAGCCTATAGAGCAAGCACCAGCTTACTTACTAGAAAAAGGGGGAAAGTTATGAAATTCTTTATTTATTTATTTTAGTATTAGGAAAGTTAATAATTCTAAGATATCAAGTACGAATACTCAAAGGGAAACAAAAAGGCATGGAACAGGGATGTACACCTATTCCAGTCTAACTCTAAATCCATGACCACCTCTGAAAGAACATGAATTGGCAAGAAAGAAAGGGCTTTTTTTTTAAACGGTGATACATTTCACTGTGGCCCTTCGAAATTAAAAAGATTTCCTCCATTTATCATGCTGGCCAATTTCTTCTATCGCACTATGCAAAAACAACAATGAGAAATATGCAAATAGCAATATCAAACGATCACTACTGAAGAAATGTTACTCGGTTGATTCACATACCCCCTGGAAAAAACCAACGGCAACTCCACAGTATGCAACCATAACTTGGTTGGCTCGCTCAAAAATGTGCGCCAAAGGAAGATAGGATATGTAACTGTTAAGCACAATGAATAAGTTCAGCAAAAGAATGCCAAGCAGCAGAGAATAAAATCAATAAATAACCAGCATGTAATAGGACAAAGGCAGCAGACTACAGAACAGACAGAATTAAACAAAACTCACATATCTGACGTATAGAATTTTGCACCAAAAAAGACACCAGCAACATTTGCTATGAAGTTGCCATGAGTTAACACTGCCCCCTTCAGAGAGCAATGAAAATCACATTTAATCCAGTTGATAAAGGGAGACATTAAAAAAAAATAGAAAATCACTTCTTCAGCAAGACAATCATAAAACATAGTTCAAGACACCCTAAATACGATACCTTTGGCGTCCCAGTTGTTCCACTCGTATAGCAGATGGTTGCAATATCCTCAGGTTTTGGAGGAGAAAAAGGCTGGAGACTACTGTGGCCCTGAAATGCAACCATTTGTTCCATCCTATAACAATTTAACTAGTATGCAGGAGCTAATAAACCTCTCCACTATGTACACATTGTTACTTGTAGTAATATCTTCTGGAAAGAAATATAGTGTTATACATAGTTTTAAATGGTGTGAGGCTTACGCTTTTAGGCAGGCCTCAAGGAAAAAGGCTCAAGATTAAATGTTAAGTGGGCTCCATCTGGTTGCAAGTAAAGTGAAATTAATTTAAAAAAGAAAATGGAAATTTTTCCATCATTACCAACAATGATTGTATAATTACTTCAAAAACATAATATAGTAATTGAAATTCTACTTCACTTTTCAACCAAAGCACTTGGATCTGAATAGGAAAATACAACAGCGATAAGGAATCTCTACTCGAAAATTCCAATTACCATATTTAGTAAGGTTTTAAGTTAGGTAATCATGATTACAAAAGTTTCCATTTTCTTTTTTAAATAAATTTCACTACCCTTCGTTTTACTTTACTTGTAAGCCAATGGAGCCAGAGTGACTCAGATACTGACATTCATCTAGAAAATACAGATAAACATGGAAGTTGAAAGCCACACTTACTTTGCCAAAAGCAAAAACCATAAGGACCATGTACCATAATCAAGCTATAATTAACAGAATCAGGTTTACAGTCTTGGTATATCTAATACCACTTCTTCAAGGATCTTGCAGTGCCGTAGAAATCCATAAATATACAATTACCTGCATAAGTAATTTTGAATATGATATAACTTCAACTCCAGTTGAGGCAAGTGATGGCATGTGCCCATCTATTCCTCCAATTACCTGTGTCATACGGACAAAATTAGTACTTAGATTGTACAAGGGTTCAACTGGGATGAGGGGAAGTCAGATATATGTCCTTACCACTACCAGACGTACTGACGGAATGTCAGACAAGAAGGTCAGCAACTGCAAATTCCATATCATAAAAATGAGAAACATCTCATATGACCAGTTTAGAATCACAAACTAGATACAAATGCGGTAGTAAAAAAAAATCTAGTAAGACGATATACACTTAAGCAACCAGAAAAGTAATGAGTGATTTTATAGCTACTGATTAGTTCTGAAAAATAAGTGTTGTACAATTTGTACTGTTGTGATTCAAGCTTCTTCCCTGCCTTGTCATCTGGCAAGAGGGTTCTTTTGAGTACCCTTTATCTTTCCAGTAAAGTTTTTGTTGTCAATGAAAAAGGGAACGACCATGGACAGAAATTATCAGGTAGTCTTTGTAAGCGCTCTGGAAAAGGTTTAGTTAAGCTGTTGAAGTAAGCAATAAGAAGAAAATGTCAAGAGCATACTGGGGGAGTGTGATGACTTAAGAACTCTAGTTGACAACTCACCTTTCCCCTCCCCATTTCCTGAACGGACCTTCTATGACAGGTGAGGGAATAGCATTGGGCTTAGGCTTCAGATCCACTTTCTTCTTTGAGAAACCTGTCCAAATACCATTGTTTGGCGCAGCTACATGTTGCCCTCGCTCTCACGTTTGAGTGTTGCCTAGGGGACTGGCTTTTACCTTTCCTTTAGCTGCTACTTTTTCCCAATCCACACCCAACCAGAGTAGATGTGCTTGCTCCGTCCTTCTCTTGACAAAATGGATGCCTTAGGAGAAATTGGAAAGGAGGGACTTTGCTAAAGATTGTTTGCGCAAGGAATTTGAAATTGCCTAACTTACTTTCTCAATTTTGCCAAAACAGTGCATTTTTAGGTTGGCACAAGGTCTGGATTTGCTACTCAAAATCAGACCAAAATGACTGAAATATCGACCGAAATTACCGAAATTTCGACCAAAATATTGCATTTTTCTAATTTGGATGTCATTTCATTTTGAACCAACCGAAATCTCAAAATTTTGGTGATATTTCACAGAGTCTTCAAACTATGATGGATTCTTGGATTTTGATGGCAGGATAAGGCCCAAGGCAGAAAAATCAATTGGGATGATGGAGGTTCCACCTTCTGAAGTGATTTCCAAGGCCCCAACCCTGGAATAGGCCACGGCTAAGATCTATCAATTGATCAAATTTCCTCTAATGTTCAATTACGAAACCACTTTCCTCAGTCGTATGTAAATCCTTTCCCTTTTGCTCTCACCATCTAAGCTTCCAATAAATGTTTCTCTGAGGTGTCATTACCCATCCCTTAAGGTAACAAAGACTCCCCATTTTTTGTTTGCTGTGCTCTAAGATTCGACCTAATCCCTTTTCCCTATAATCTGTTCAATATCACAGACAGTAACTTGTATCAAACCTTTCTTTGATAATCTGTGTTTCTTAGTTCTATTAAGCTCTTTATTGGATCTCCTGTTCCTCCAAACTAGCTCAACCTAAAGCCTTATTTTGTAGCCTAGGTTTCACAAACAAAAAACATTAACTCCCCCAAAATATCATCCCGTAAAAATAAAGCATCCCATTGCATGGTTTATACTGCTGGCTGAAGAAGAAAATTATCCAGTTATGATATAACTTTAGAACAGAATTGAACCCGAGATCTCCTTCATGTTTCATGCAATTAGAGATACAATAACATGATATTACCTTTACAGCGATGCCACTACATGCACATGATTTAGATATCTGTACTAAAGATTCACACTTGGTTTGAGAATCCACTGCAAATTGAATTAAGTCATCCCCTCAAGAGGATGTCATCAGGAAAATTTTATTAGTTCTGTTAAACTACATTACAGTTCACACAATGGGAGCTACTCACAGTCCTCATCGTGTGACTCTTTGACCTGCACAGTTGGTGTACGACTTTTTGACTACAGTTGCTGAGTTGAAATAGACTCTACAGTCCTATTGTAATTAGATCTCCTATTAGTATAAGGACTTCTAATTAGTTTATTGGTTTGTTTTATTAGTTTTCTTTACCAATTAAGCTTGTTAGTTTCCTTTTCCTATTTGGAGTTTACTTTGTCTTTAGTTTATGACTAGGACGCTGGCTTGTAGAGTCATAGATCCTATCTAATAGTTGTTTTCTATTTTCTATAAATACAAATTACAAGGAGAGGAGCAAACATACTCTCTCCCTCCTTTCTTCTCTTATTTTTGTTACATGGTATCAGAGCAGGTGCCGTTTTGAGAGTCGTCTAAATTTCTTTATCATGGTGTGCAGCCACCATTGCCGCATCTGATCTTCTTCTTTTTTCTTTTTTCTTTTTTTTTTTTTTTTTTTTACCTTCCATTAATCAAGTAAGTGTTCCTGTTTCAAGCTTACAAATTCAGATCTGATGCAACCTCTACTTCCTGCAGCCTACCTACTTGTTGCACGTGATGCAACCTACAACATGCTCGTATTAGGAGCCTACTACAATTGCACATGATGCAACCTCTACTACCTGTAGCCAACCTACTTGTTGCACATGATACAACCTACTATTTTTGCTCGTGTTGGAGCCACCAATATTGCTGCTTGGTGTCTGCTCTATTGCTGATGCTACTTCTGTTTGGTTCACAATGACGTATACTGTGCTGTTGTTGCTGTTTGGTTCACAGTGACCTATATTGTACTACTTTACTACTACTGCTGTTGTTGCTTCCGTTGACACATTGGTTCAAGGTAAAGCTTGTGCTACAGTTGTTGCTTGTTTCACAATGACCGATACTGTGCAACTTTACTACTAATACTGCTGCTTCTATTGATACATTGTTTCAAGCTGAAGCTCTCTCTGTTGCTACTGCTTCCGTTGCTATATTGTTTCAAGCTAAAACTCTTACATTCTCCCGAACTCCAACTTGAGAGGGGTGTTAAACTACACTACAGTCCACACGAAGGGACCTACTCACATTCCTCATCGTGTGAAACGCTTTGACCTGCAAAGTTGGTATAGGACTCTTTGACTACAGTTGCTGAGTTGGAAGAAGACTCTAATTAGTTTATTAGTTTCCTTTAACAATTAGGCATGTTAGTTTCCTTTTCCTATTTAGAGTTTACTTTGTCTTTAATTTGTGACTAGGACTCTGACTTGTAGAATCTTAGATATCTAATAGTTGTTTTCTATTATCTATAAATACAAGTTACAGGGAGAGGACCAAACATACTCTCTCCCTCCTTTCTTCGCTTATTTTTTTTCTATTTTGTACAAGTTCAAAAGTAACTCCTGTGCCTATCATGCCTTTCCTACTTAAAATTTCAGCTTAATATGTCAACTCAAAAGATTTAAGTTCAGAACTCACAATGTTCAATGTGGATGGAACGCAAAAAATGACTTGCACGGCAGCATGGTTTACAACAAATTTAACAGCATCTGGACCTGCAGAAATAACAACTGATTAACTCAAATTTGCATTACCAAAAAACAGAAGTGTGAGCCTTAGCATGTTGCACTCCGGAGCACCAGAGCAAGAGGCGCTACTATTGAATAAAAAAATCCTTTAACAAAACAGGTATTGTTTTATAATAGCTTATATAAGCTATTTGAAGAAAAACCTTCTCCATTTGTGCTCAGGAACTACCGACATGGCTAATGTATGGAAAGATTGTTTTAAAATCTTCCAAAGAACCAAGAACATACCTAGAGTATCATATAAAGGAACTGAGATGTAAGAATAAGCTGAGCAAGCATGATCAACAATGAGCCACTCTGGTCTGTTTATAAAATATAATCCAACACAAGATCCCTGTTTGGGAAGAAAAAAGGAAGAAGGGGAAAAAAACAAATGAAATGAGACTTCAGCATAAAAAAAAATAATAATAAAAAAAAAAAAAGAAGACAGCACAACTTCTGGTTTCAGACATATGATCAGTCATGATCTGTCGTAAGCACATTAAAGTTGACAAGGAAAACCTCAGAATAAATTCAAAGCAGCATAACATATCCAAAGATGAAAAATAACTCACTTTAGGTATCCCATGATGTATTAGACCAGAGCCTAATGCTGATCGAGCAGTACCTGCTTCTCCATACGTCATCCATTTGTACCTTTGGGTTTGAAGAACATACACAACTGGGTAAGGAAACTTCATGGAGCATTGCAAGCTCAAATTTGAAAAACAACTTACTCTCCAACTGTTCCATCCACTCGGATTCGAGTACCCAAATATTTGTAATCTCTGAAACTTTCAACTGCATGCCTAAAATAACAATGTCAACAAAATTCAGTCTTCCATAAAACAAAAAAAAATGAAGTAAAGGCAGCATATTGCCCCTAATGAAGTATTACTTTGCCTCTGAGCAAAAGCTAGACATGATAAAAAGAGCATTCATGCGCAAATAGACACCTACTTATATAGATGCCACCAAATATACAACCCCCAAATTAGTATCAACAATCGAACGCACAAATGAATAATTGGAGTAAATGAATAAACAAAGGATAATATGAGAGATACTCACACAAAGTTATCATGCAAAGTTCCAATTTCAGGATGATCCACAAATCTACTCACAAGCTTCAATGGAAAACGGGCCGACCTGCAAAGCACAAATGATACTTATCAAACAGTCTGCCTTTAGATATTCAAATAGGAGAGAGGAATAAACAAAAACTACCTGTACACGTTCCACTTTCCTGATTGCAATTTTTCTGGAAGAACTACACTGTATCCCTGCCCTGCTCAAAATTGTTGGTATTTCATGTCATAAATCAGCAACAAAATAAAAAAAATAAAATATAAAAAAGGTGAGCCAACCAATACAATTTGACCATGTTAAGTAGTAGTCCAAGACAAGAGTTTCAAAACCAGCAATGCCTGTTCCGCTCTACTACCTGTCATGATATATTTTAACTTGGCATATTGCAGTTCTTCTGGGGCAAGGAAAATGATGATGACTATGCCAACCAAGGTTCAACTGCATGGTGGGATCTACTTGAAGTCATATCCTACTCCAGCTTATAGGCACATGTCAAGAAGCATGTCTAATGAGAAAGTGATACTTTTAGTCTGATTAATAGCTGTTCAACAAAAAAGGCCTTCAACTTTGTTTAACTTTACTTCTCTTTAGTTTTGAGATCATGGTTTGAAATTTTGGTTTCGCCAGGCAT
Source organism: Protea cynaroides (assembly GCA_028583415.1). Lineage (NCBI taxonomy): Eukaryota > Viridiplantae > Streptophyta > Magnoliopsida > Proteales > Proteaceae > Protea > Protea cynaroides. Next base: position 8,222,050 of record CM053275.1, on the reverse strand, counting down.
TTTGCCCTCAGCCAAAACCGAAATATTTTGCCAAAAAGCAAAATTACGGGCGTCAAATGGCCCTTTTTTTTATCGAAACTTTAGGTAAACCCCAATTAAGCATCTCTAAACATGTTTATACATTGAGGTAAAAAAAAAACCCAAAATGGATGTTAGGCTTTGGACCCTAGGTTGCTAGTGTACACTGTGGTGTAGCGTATCCTTTCCATCACAGCAGTTTTATAGGTGGAAAATTTGAATTTTGGAAAAATTTAGTGAAATAATGCTTGAAATACACCCAAATGTTGAAGTAAATGCTCCACAACCTACATTTAAGTATTAATTCGGCAGCAAAATGAAGAATTTTGCCAAAAAAAAAAAAAAAATTTTCTGGCATTTCTGGATTTCTTGGGCAAAGGGGGCGAAATGAGCCGAAATTTTGACAAATCTGTCGAGACTTCATTGAAATGTTGTTCAAAATGAGTCGAATGAACTGAAATAAGGCAATTTCAGTCGAAATATGGTAAACTGGCTAAGTCACCTTGCGTTGTGTTTCGCCAAATGTTGAAACTCAAAACCATAATTTTCAGCGAAATTTCAGAAATTTCACAAAAATCTGGAACTATATTTAAGATATTAGGGAAATTTGAGTAACTTACTCGCAGCCATAACTTATTTCGGGCTGTTGGGTGTAGAATGACTTTTAAAACTATTTCATATTCATAAATCCCATTATGGGTATGACTAAAAGATGCTTTCGCAATATATTTCCTCGTCATACTTTTCCGTAAAAAAAAAAAATACATTTCTCTGTAGCAAGGTTCTATGCATGGGATGGCTTCCTTGCATGGTTTCGTTGTAGTTTCAAGGAGATCTATTGATAATTTGCAAATGGATACTATAACCTAAAGACTTCTCTTCCCTCTTCCACGTGTACTTCTTTAGCAGTCTGCTCAGTTTTCTCTTTATATAACCAGTTTCCATCTCTGTTTATATCCCCTACTCTTTCTAAAATCCCATAGCCAATCTAAAATCTCAAACTTTAAGTGTTGTACATGGATTAACTCACATAAACCCATCTAAAAGCCCAAGGGAGTCCTCATCCAACCTAACTTAACCCTTTTCAACAGGATACTTTAATCAACTCTTCTCTTCTTTTCCTTTCTTTTTCCATAACCACTACAACCAATGCACTAATCAATTATATGTAAAATCCAACAAAAACTAAATATTACCCCTAAGTTCCCTGCATTGTGATATATTTATATAAATATATCACCGATCTTCTGATCCAGAAACATGTTACAACTCAAGGTAATTAAACCAAGCCATCAACCTCATCAAGTGGACTTCAAATCAAACACTAACTCCTCAGTACCTTTCTTGCAAACCATAACATATAGAGTGCAATGTTCAAAATCTCTGTGAGATCCTGGAAATCTCGAAAATATCGATCACACAGGGATCTCCAAGATATTGGAAATCTCGAAAATTTTCCATCTTAGTTGTTCAAAAAAGCACTGTCCCGGCAAGATTTCAAAAATCTTGACCTCACCGAAACGGGGTCAAGACACAAGATTTAGAATCTAGAGGGCTAAATATAGTCAATTCTCTTGCTTCAAAATGTTAACCTAGACATAAATTATTTTAGAAATTGGAAAAAGAGAAAACAAAAGAAGGAAAAATAAGGCCGACCTCAAAGAGCACCGAAGAAAAATGATTTTTCCTTTTTTTCTTCTTCCTACATGACATTCTTTAAACAAACATAGTTCAAAATCTCACCGAGATTTCGGTCTTTTTGGAAATCTCGAGCTGGTCGAGACAAGACCTGGTATGAGACCGGGTCTTGGTCCAACTCAAGTTTTTCGGTTTGACCAAGACCTGTTTTGACTTATAAATTCAAAATCTCGACTGCTTTGCAATTTTTCCCATTTTTCTCCAACTTCAACCAAAATACTGTTTCGACTATTCTATTATTACTTCTTAGTTTCAACTTTCAAGTTTGAAATATGATTGTATTTGTATGAATAATGATTGTATGATCTACTTGACTACTTATTGGGTTGTTTGACTATGACAATTAAGTGCTATTATGTTTCTTCTTCTCCTAAAATATAATTTTATTGTCTCATTTGATCTTTTTTTATCTTCTACTAGCATAACATTATGTACAATAGCCAATATTAGCTTAGTTTACAACAACGTTTAGACTGAAACTGCCAAACATGGGTGTAAACCCAAAGAACCACCATGTGTGATTATTTTTACTATTTTATGGTTTAAACGCTAAAATAGGGTTTCCCTGGATATCAAGCCTTAAAATGGTCATTTTAGTCCCAAGACGCACTCTTTTAGCTTTCACGGGGAAAATACATTTTCTCGCCGAGATCTCGATCGAGATCTCAAAAATTTAGGTTTTTGACTGGGTAGAGACGTAGTCGAGAACCAAATTTTCGAACCTTGTAAACAAATGGCACAACTGAACTCCACGAGTTTAAATATAAAAAAAGAATTATAACTACGGTGGTGACTGATCTACCATGAATTTTTGGGAAAGTTCTACTATATAGATATAGGTGTAATAAGAAAATCCTCTTCCACTTTCCCCAAAGAAGGATCTTTACACATGTAGATTGTTCATTTCCTTTCCAGTGATCTAAGCATTCAGGAACATGGATATTTCACAAAGAATACTCCACAAACCACATCCAACTGTTTGTGATATAATGACTGATCATTTTCATAGACTTTCAGTTCCTCTTACTTTGCCCCTATAATCTTCAACTTGCCTTTGCCATGCTATACTCACCTCAACTCCATTCAGCCTTACCCATAACTAAATGAGGTTAGCTAAATAGATCCCTTTTTGCCAATCAACTATATTGAAACCCATACTTGTTACCAGCCCTAAGCTAAGTATCTTGTTCCTCAACACTGGTTCGAAAATCATTTTAGGTCTGCCTCTGACTCTTAGCTCCTCCTATTTGAATTATATCACTCCTTAATCCTTACCAGTGCATTCAAAGTTCTCCATCGCACATGTCCATGCCACTTCAAAGGAGTTTCTCCCAACTTATCATTTATTGAGTTACTCCTAAATTAGTTCTAGTTTGTTCATTCCTTATTTTATCTTTTATAATTTTACCACAAATCCATCTTAACATCCTCATTTCAGCTACATTAAATTCCTTTATTTGTTATTTCTTTATTTCCCAACATTTAGCTTTGTACATCATTGCTTGTCTTATAAGTTATAACTGTCTCATAAAATTTTCCATTAAGTTTCAATAAAATAAGTCAGTTGCATAACACTCCAAAAGCACCTTTCTACTTCATCCACCCTGATCTTATTCTTTGTGCACCATCATCCTCTGTTTCTCCTATTTCATTTACGATTGAACCTATGTACCTAAAATTACAGTTTACAACAAGGATTACTGTTGTGAAGATAACGGGCCTATCAGGTGTAATAGTGATAGCTTGGCCACGGAAATTCCTTGAAACTAATGTTTCTTTAGGGCCAATGCCAAAAATGAATATGATACCTGGATAAGCAAGCTGCAAGTCTTCCACAAACATAGGAGAATTATAGATGCCATAAACACAATATTGCACATTTGCAATAATAAAATGATATCTACAAATTCCAAAGTACAACTTTTTTTTTCCTATTTGACAGATAAGTACATGAATTTGAACTGGTAATTCTCCAGAAGACCCAGATAAAGGTCAAGTTTAGGTAAATTCTCATTAGAAATATAGAAAACTAAAAATAAAACTGAGTTGACGATCCAGAATAAAGAGAATAAAAAGCAGCGAACCAAAATGGCAAGCACATCACAGTGTTAAGAGGGAAAATAGGAATAAAAGAAAAGATTCAAAAAGTCAACAACGATGTGAACATCAAAACCACTAAATTGTGGATTAAGCTTCCCACCTTTCATGGAGACCTATTCCTAGAAATACAATCATAACTAGACAAACTCCTTTCTTTTCCCATCAAACTCGCCGTTTCAGCACAGTTTCACACATACCTTCCCCCATCTCTCCGTCCACTCTCCCTCCACCCCTCAAAAAAAAAAAAAAAAAAAAAAAAAACAAATCCTACTGCATTTGTCTTGACACTTGACAGCAATAATACAAGTGAGATCACTGTGTTTGTGTCTCTGTCCCAAAAAAAAAATGTGTTTGTGTCTGGGGGATACCATTGACGAACTCCCCGGCAGTTTGGTTCCGAGAAAGTTGCGATTCTAAGTGCTCAGAAGTGGATGGAAAATGACGCTGTATTGCTTCCAGGCGACGTTGAGCAGTTGAATCCATGGAATTTTCACGGGAAAAAAAAAAGCTTAACTATTGTTTGATTTCTCTCTTTGACAAGGAAAAAGAGATAGAGAATAGAGGGAGAGCGGGGGGAAAAATGGAAGAGATATAAAGAGAAGGTTGGTTGGCACACTTCCCAATGTCGATTATCGTGACTTTCGCGTTTGCTCTTATCTGACACTTTCTGCTATATCTGCTTTCTCACGGAACTCCGCTGAGATCCTTACATGTTTTTTCTAATTTTATTGTTGCTTCATGGCTTCTTTCTTTGTTAGTTTATTATAATAGTGTGTGGGACGTAGTCATCCATTCGAACCGACACCCATAATAGCGTGTGGGATGTAATCATCCATTCGAACCGACACCCCTGTCGGCTCAGTTTGTCGGTTAGGGGTGTCGACTCAGATGAATGGTTCGGATTTATTCGAGAGTCAGATGGCGGTCATCCATCCAGGCCGTCATCCCTCTTCCCAAATATGAGGGAGAAGATGATTTGAATCCCATATTAGATATCAACGATTGTAGATTCTGAATAATACACGTGTGAGATAAACCCTGTCCTAATCAAGTAGGGTTTTGGTCTTGTAGGAGTGACGGTTGGTTTTGGTTTAGACCGATTCAATTTCAGTCCTATACACCTCAGTCCAATTATAGTTTGATTAAAAAAATATCTAGTTCGGTTTCGTGCTCGCTTAATGGGTTCTTATCAGCCCAGTTCTGGTCTGGTTTCATTTAGATTTACTATATTTATATATAAGAAGTTGGCTTAAGGGGTTCTATTGCGCCATAACTGTGTTGGTTCGATTTCGGTGTTGGTTTTCTACATGTATTTTAATAAAATATTGACTTAAAAGATCTAAACCTTCCATTATCATGCTGCTTAAATTTCAATCATATTTATCCAGTTTGGTTCGAACTTATCAATTGGTCTGATCTGGTTTTGATTTTTCAATTAAGCTCTAAAATCATAGTACAACCAATAAAAGTTCGGTTTCAATTTAGTCTCGGCCCCAATCATACTGGTTCTGTTTCAATTTCGATTTCTGCCCAATTTCGACACCCTTACTCATCAAATATAAACCCAAATTTGATTCTTTTCATGTTTGTTAGTTGGTTAATGTAGGACCCATTGAATATGAACGGATTAAATCCCATTAAAAGTACACGCGCATGCAATATCCATTAAATAAGAAATGTTATAGTAGAACGTAGAATTTTCTCCCTGAATTTTGACGGTTTCATGCATGCTCCACCATTTTTTTTGTTTGATAGATGGTCCCACCATTATATTAAAGAAGACAAAATGTTTCACACTTTTTTTTTTTTTTTTTTTTTTTTTAATAAGAAAATTAGTCATGGTAACGTATGACTTAACTTACCCTTTTATATTTAATTGATTTGAATGTTAGATACATACTTAGAACATCTCAATCATACAAAGTCAATGGAACAATAATGCAGTCATTCTAATAATTGGATATCAAACTTAATTATAAGACCTATCATTTAGGGTTATCCAAACTTCGGAACAAAGAAAAACTATAAGAAACTGAATGCGCCCTTAATAGAGTTCCATTGAAACCAACAAATATAGTCATAACAGCCATCCATATTAGAATAGACGGAGTACTCCCAAAAGCATGCTTAAATAAAGAGCCGCCAAATACACCGGCTACACCTTGCATGTGAAATTGGTGCCCAGCCCCATTCACTTGCTTATTGTATAGGCTTGGCAATCCAAATGTTGATTAAGATTGATTTATCAACTATAATACCAATTGGTATATCAGGTTGTTATTGGGTTTCGATTTCGGTCGATTGGATCAGTCTTATTCATTAGTCCGATCTGATTTCAATTTTTTATATCAGCCTATAAAACCAAGTCCAATTCCAACCCTAAATAAATTCACAACACAATGAGAATAGACTGCTTTTAACCCAAGCCGCGTGGTTAGGATCTCACCAACAATTACTGAAGATTGGATAAAATAACAGGATTAAAAAAAGAAAAGAAAGGTTCAAACAGGACAGAGATGTTGAACATCTCTCAGTGAGAATGGAGTGTTGGCTCTTTTCGTCCCGATGAGCTAATCGGAATGGGATTCAAATCCTCTCCTCTAAGCATTTCTGGAGGAGAGGTGGCGTCCCTATTGGATGGACGACACTTGGGACTCGGTGAATCCCAACTCTCTATCCTAGCCGAGAGGGAGTGTCAGCTCCGATGGAGGACTCGGATTCACCCGAACCTCAGGTGTCGTCCATCCAATAGGGACGCCACTTTTCTTCCATAAACTCTTAAAGAAGAAGATGTGGATCCATCGGAATGGTCCTAATAGTTGCCACATGGCTCATTGGATAATACCACAAAATTGTAGATGAGTGAACGTCCTTGTTTTCTGCTTACCGGTCAAATCTTAAATCTCATCTCAAACTGTATTTGCCAAGTGGCAAAATAAAATTTTGAAAACTAAAAACTATGCATGGACATACATGGATGATTGAAAAATACAAGGATACATGAAAAAATATAATTGCGGATTTGATTGCAATTGATACAAGAATTAGATATGTCAAAACCGATTATCTATGGCTTGCTTGGCTTAAAAGGGTCGACTATCCTGATAAACTTATCAATACAAACCCATTTGTCAGGCTACCCAAGTAGTCCCATTCTAATCCAGGTTGAGAGCTTCACTGTCTTCAAGAACTCAGGCTGACAGCCAAGTCCTGGGCAGAAAGTAATGACAAAGGTAGTACACCTAACCCAGAAAAAATAAATCTTAACCGAGGACTTTTTAATGCCAACAAATCCGTGAGATTTGGGAAGGAGATCGTCTCCCGCAGGACGGTCCTGCGATCGATCCAAGGGTTTATGGATCAGTCTGACCGCCTATCAATACATTGGGGGGTGGACCGACTAAAATCCGACCCTTGACAGACGACAGGACCGCAGGAGACGATTTCTATACTAAGATCTGTTCCTTATTGGACTTTATTGACTCTGCCTCATAACCTGGCCAGAGTCGTTTTCAAATTTTCTTATTTTAACCTACTCTACATGAAAGATGGAAAGGATCGCCATAATCTCCCCATTGTTCTCTGGTTTCTCAAAAGCCACTTTTATCTTATTCCAATGATGTGAAGCTTCTTATCCCTCAATAACCCAAGAGATGACAAGTATTTTTATTTTACTTTTCAACTGCAAGGGAAATGGATGCAATATAAAATGAAATTTAATAACCAAATACAAAATGATTTGAAGTTTTCCTTTTCAAGTTTGAAACTTCACTTCCCTTCACTACCCTTTCATTTTCCTTGGAACCAAATGGAACTTCAATGAAATGAAGCCTAGATATTTCAACATCCCGAGTGAGATCAGCTCAGTTCTCCGCCTTACTATAAAAAGAATAGTGGTCGATCCCTCGGGAGTTACATTCGTAACTTAATGTAATGTTCACGCGGTGATATTCTATCTTTCCAAGAGTACTACCCTGTACGTAGTCTATGTCCGGGGAGACGGTGGGTAGAGAGGTCCCCCACTTCGATTCCCGCCCCGTTAGCATCTCCGATCCGAGATAAGGGATTACTCCGTTAGGTCTTTTCGGTCCGGAGCCGGCCGGTAATGGACCTACTTACCTTGCTTGTGGACCAGCTGCCTTCAATTCCATTCTTCGTCTCCCTAGTCGCAGTCTTCTTGCTGGCCTCAACCCAACATGAATTTTAGAGTACCGTGCCGGGGCGATAGGCGCGCCGCAGTCACGCATTCGAGCAAGAGCCTTTGCCTTTCTTCACATGTGCATTATGCATCTCCAAATCACGGGCACAATGGCTAATCTCAGTAGTAGGAATACTGATCCAATATACATCCATTCAGTTACCACTACTGGTGCTAAGAACAAAATGAAACCAGCATATAGAGTTGTCGACAAAGCGAGCAGAAGATCATACTTCAGGCTTCAGATGGTACAGCATTCAGGGGTACTAATATAACATGAGGTCGGGAGAATTCCAGTCTGCTGTATAAGTGAGTCTTTCGGCCTTTCCTAGGCTACATTGTTCTTTTACTTATTATCAATAACACTAAAAGAAAAAAGGCATCACAATGCACGAGGCTCTTGTTACTGCACGGTCTGGGGAGAAACAGAATATACGCAACTTTATCCCCACAACATAGAGAGGCTGTTTCCGTATTAACACTAATAGAAAAATTATAAAAAAAAAAAAAATAAAAAAAAAACCATTAATGGAATATGTTAATCCAATGAACTGCAAACCATTTAGTATTTCAATAACACCTGTTATCCCTTTTTTTAGCAGCGAGTGTGAAAAACAGATTTATATTATTTGTCTAGCCTACTCATTCCTTCCAATTGAGTCGAACAAATTCATCCCCATTTGACACTGTAGGTGTATACCATCACATAATAAAACAAAGATACATATATACTCACATTCTTACAAATAATTGAGAGGACTGTAATCATCTTCTGTTCTAGAAGAGCTCCATTAACTGTTGGACCACATCTGCATAAAAAATGAATCACGCAAATGGTTAGAGGCAGAAATCTGACATATAAGATAGATCCCACAAATAGATGCACAAACTAGTCAATTTTTTCTCCCCTGGATAAAAGGGGATAAGATATAACAACACAGTAGTGCAGCTTAGTCTTGATTGCGAGGGAAATTAAAGGGAAGGGAAGTTAAAATTTTCAAACCTTAAAAAAAAAACCTTTATAGCTATAACACAACATTATTGTATAAACTATCTAGATTTCTTATCATATTTAGTAATGATACTTATTAGTTGTAAATTTTATTTTACTTTTCAAATGCGAATTTGGATGCAAAGTATAATGTAAGTTAATAACTAAATATCGAATGATTTGAACTTAGTTACATTGTCATGTGAAGGCATGTGCTGTAATAATTACAAAAGTTTCTTTTTTAAGTTTAAAATTTTTTACTTCCATTCCCTTTAATTCCCCTTGCAACCAATAAGAGCGAAGTATGAAGACAAAACCACTCTCTTCTATTTAAAAAAAAAAAAATGAAACAGTTTTCCATGGAGAAGAAAGGTACCTTTTTCATAAATCTAAGATGAAGCATACTTCAAAAGTAGATATATTGATGAGGTTGTAGAGATCAAATTGTGCACTTGCATGCACGATAACCTAACCTGTACTTTCCAATCCTTCCACACAAATTCGGTCTTTTTTTTTTTTTTTAAATGCCAAATTTTACTGAAATGAAGAACCAAAATTTGTTTGCCAACTTGAAGAAACCGTAAACAGCAGAAAGAAGATTACACAGAGTTCTCAGGGGAAATCCTATCCACAATTGCATAGGTAAATCCCTAGCAATAGCAACAAATCTATTTCTTAAGGAGTCCGCATCTGCATATGGTCTAGCAATGGAAGTTAGACTTCCCGAACATCAGAGATAATGGCATCCCAAATCTACTTGTAAGTTCTAGACTTGGTTTGTCCAGGTTCTGAAGTTTCTCTCCATCCAGAAGTGGTAAATGGCAGCACAGAATGATAGTTTCCCGATCTGAGCACAAGGAGATTTGCCTTTGAAGGCTTTATGGACCCATCTCCACTCCCTCTCGAATACACGAATCCATCTATCAGAAGGCCAGCATCTGCATCTAAAGAGGATCCATTTCCAAATATGGGAAGAGAAGGGCAAGAGAAAAATAAAATAAAAATGAGCTATGACCAGCACAGGCAGCAGGAGACTTGAAGATAATTCAGCCTTGGATGAAGGAGTGACTTGGCAGGGGGAGATTGGATCATGGCTCTCCAAGCAATGAAGCTATGACAGAGAATAGAGCCTTGGAACCAAATGATGTCAGATCAAGGGACCCTGGCAGCACGAGAGCAAATCAAACCCAAGCTGAAAAGGATGAAAAAAAAAAAAGTCCCGAGGAAGATGCAGCCAGATCACTAGGACTCCACTACCCGACCGTCTTCTGCTGATGGACTGGGCCCACAAGGGAGCTGACCAAGCAGGAGTGAGATTGTGGGAGGAGAGGTGCCCTGGACGCCAAGATCCATCAAGGAGGATAGAAGAAACCAAAGCCAATCTGTCTCGGCCGTACTGAAGTTTAATTTTTTCACCGTATCTTGCAAGAGGACACCATGTGGGGTGCCAGTTGGCCAATCAGAGGAAAGTAGAGGAACCATCGTCAATTCTTGTCTTGATAAAATCAATGACGAGGGGCAGATACTCAAGGATGTTTCTGCAAGCCTAGGAAACATTGTTGCTACAGGAGACAGACCATATGAAGCCATTCTTTAGGAATCTAGCATAAATCCAATTTCACCCATATAATGTTCTTCTTAGCGGCCACCTTCCATTAAGTCTGATGATACATGCTATGTAGACCTCTTTCACTCTTCTAAGGCCAATGCCTCCTCCTTCTTTGGGGAGGCAGACGGAACCCAGCCTTACTGTATGGAGAAAATTGTTGTTATTGGAACCCTTCCATAGGAAGGAGTTCATTAAAGATTCAATCTTGAGGGTGATAGATTGGGGCAGGCCAAATGCCCTTGTCCAGTAAATATAATAGCTCTACATAACAGATTTTATCAATTCAAGACAATCCACACAGGACAAGAATCTCTCCTAGAGTTACACAGCTTCTTCCGAAGCCGGTCCAAAATAGGAGAGCAATGATGAGCAAAGATCTGAAATATTCTAAGGATAAGCCTAGGTATTTCACAGTGTATGGGCTCAAGGAAAAGCTTCAGATGCTTCTTAATTGCTCTCTAGTGTCGTCATCAACACCCACCAAGAAGATAGGGGATTTGTGGCTATTAACATGAAACACTGACATGTTCTCCAAAGGAAGCAAGGATGTTTGCATGGAATCGATAGACTTGGAGTTCACCTTTAAAAATATCACAATGCCATCCCCAAAGACCAGATGCGCCAGCTTGATTCCCTTGCAGTTGGGGAAGAAATCAATATCTTAAAGCTAAGCCTTCACCAGCAGACTTCGAGAAAGAACTTCCACAATGAGGGTGAAGAGGTAGGGAGACATAGGACATCCTTGCTTAATACAATAATACCTCTGTTGCCAAATAATCCAACCGGGCCTCCATTAACCAAAGTAGAGATGCGGACTGGAAATGCAAGAGAGCACCCAAAACACAAAGCAAGAAGGGAAGTGCATCGTTATCAAAACCTTTTCCAGAAATTCCCATCTCAAAAAGTCGTATGCTTTGTGGAAATCTACTTTCAGTAAAGCTGTCGGGGGTTTTGTTGTGGGGGGGTGGGGGGAAGGTTGTGGCATTTCCTGTCACATCCTCTGACAAGCGCCGTTTAAAAGAGTACATAATCCATAATGTTTCTCCCCTCAATGAATGTTGATCAGTTAACACTCACTTAAGTCATTCACCACCATCTTGAGTCTATTGGAATTGGCAATAAACTTGTAGAGAGTTACAAAAAGCAATGGATCTGAAATCTGAGATGATACTGGCTCCTACTTTAGGTCAGATTTTGAGATATATACCCTGTGAATGTCTGGTGTACGTTCGGGAAAAGCATATTAATCCGAACATCCGAACATGTATCACTTTAAAAAGTGTGAAAATAGTACCCCTTCCCCTCACCTTTTCCTAAAATCCCACACTATCCAAACACTCAAACACAGACCTTGAGGTTATAATACAATTGCATAAGTTCCCACTAAACAGCAAGCCCAAAAAGCAACATAGGAGTCTCAGAAAAAATCTACCTCCTCCTAACCCTTCATATTCTGAAATTTATCTGATTCATCATGCTCTCCAAGAAGACCCACAAGAAAAGGATATCCTCCGAGTAGATCTGATGAATTATAGATTTGGCTAGTTTTGGTATAAGAAAAACCATTCTGAGTAAAAAAAAAACTACTTAAATGAACTCAAATGAGAAAACTTATCATGACACAATGCCTAAAATAAAGTTGCTTTTAGATAACACACACAGAGGTCAAGTTTTTAACAAGCAACCAGAGTCACAGTTTCCTACTTCTTATTGAAGTAAAGATCCAACAAGATCTGGTTGAAAGTCCTTTAAAAATGAATTTTAGCACTATGAACATTTTTTAGGTGCAATTGAAACAACTAACATGCACATAAACCATATCAATCATTCACTTCAAAAAGGGTGGGGTGTAAGGCAAGCAAGCATACTGTTTCCTTTAAACTTGGAAGAAAAAAAAAAGGAACTGGATAAGTAAAATTACTGAAGATATTCCTACCTTTCAGAATAGATGGTGTGGTCTGGAACTCCTGCCAAATATTTTGGTAGGAAGCGAGATCCAAATTGAGGAACTTGGCAGCAAGGTATGCAGCTCCAGCAGCAATTTGATAGGGTTTAAATTGTAGCCACAGTGAGCTCCGAAGCCTGTCCAACAAAAAAAGCTTCCATTTCATTCGCAAGCAATTGCCTTAAAAGACTAAAAGAAACAATATGCCAAGTATTGTTCACGATGGGTAAAAGATTAAATAGCCAAACCAACCATCTGCAGCAACACTAAATATCAGCGGCAATTTCTTGTACATGGAGTTTTTTCATCAGCACAATTGATCAGTTTCATAAAGATAAATAGACAGCAAGAAACAGATTTCTAGTAACAAAAACAAGCCAGATCTTCAAACATTCTTTCCTTACCAACTAAGAATGCAGCAACCTGGTGAATATTTTCCAAGAATCTTCTGCAGAAATGCTGGCTCAGTGCCAAAACTACAGCAATATGTTAAACCTTTTGGAACAATTCATCAGCTCCAGGGCCCAAATCTGCTACAGGGGTGTCCACACGCAATTCCATTGCCATAGGTAATGAGATGATTCAATTTGCAATCATGAAGTAGAAAGTATATGGAGGTATCTTCTGCTCAACAGTGTTGCACAACGAGACATGCTAACATGCATGTGCAATAGTATGATGCATACTTCCAAGGCTGACAAGCAGAAAGCATCCTAATGGTAACAAAATGTACAAAAAATGGGCAATTGCACACCTAGGACAAACAGGCAAGAAAACTGATATAGGCATAGCTGCTAGTCACTTGGAGAAGTCACTTGAAAGTGTGGTATTATACCTAGAAAATCACATTTATCACATATGACAGCAGGAAGAAAATTAAAAATAATAATAATTTTACTCTTTACAAATGGTTAAAATCATAACAATAAGTATAACACATCAAAAAGCATATACTGTTCAAGTACAGTACACTATCACAAAATCCACCACTCGAGATAAGGATGCATGTGGGAAGTAGGAATAAAGTATAAGTTTGTTTCCCCTCTTACAAATTAAAAAAGAAATATAAGGGTATAAAATTAGAAGCATAAAATCTATTTATTTATGAATATATATACTATATAGGCGCTATTGCAACATGTCCATGGTTAATGCTGGTCATTTTAAGAAGTAACCAAAGGAGAAATGAAAAGTAATGCACCAAGAAGCTGAGGACCATTCAAGACAGGTCCTTGAGGTGTTTATACGAAGCTGTGGGTAATGATGATTTGTAGGCCAAAGACACGTATGATTACTGTGTATTGCTCACCCTCTATAAAAAAATAAAAAATAAATAAAAAAAAAGGGAAAGGAATGCTCATGGCTATGCACGATGATGCTGCCTCTAGAAATATTCTTTATTAGGTCAAAGTAATAATTAAAAATAAAAAGGAGCACAAATTAAAGAGGAAAAAAAAGAGTTCTGGAATGAGACATTGTATATCAACTATATGCCCATGCACCACCAGCACAACCCTCAAGGGCCTGAACAAGGTAAAAAAACTTAATTGCACACATAAAACCAGGCATTATAAATCCAGAATTAAAAGAGAAAAAATAAATGAAGGGCAAATCCAAGAGCTAATGGGGATTTTGTCATAACACATGTACCTTAGGTACGTACACATAAAGGTATCATAACAAATAGACGTTTGGAAAGTCGGTATTCTAGCTTGTCCACAGTGCTTGTATTGAAATATTAAATCATTTCTTATTCACATTTAGGCAATAAAGAAATCTTTAGTTAGGATACCATAGCCCAACACTGGTCTGTAACCCGATAATCACAGGTACACCTCATTTAAGGAGTATCTACAGCCACCACTGAACACGCCCTGTCCAAGAAACTTCTTAGACCAAGAAACCAGGACTGGACAATTATACTGTGTTTCTGTAGTTGTTGCTCCAAAGACGATACAAATATCTGAGGGATGAAAATTTTCTGATCATGCTATGTCTGCATTATGCAATCTCCTACGGGCCAAAGACAACATATGGTTCTAGCAAGCCCGAGCAAAAATGCTCCTTTGCTTGCATAAATATACAATATGAAAAGATAGAAATGGACAGACAGGCAAAACTGCATATCCATGGATAGCTGTGGCTTGGGTTGGTTGGTTGGTGGGTAGATTAATTTAATAGCTAAAAGTAATATGAAGAAAAAAGAAGAAGATAATTTAGGCATAAAACCAAAAAAAAAAGAAAAAAGGGCAGTGTCAAATGGGCCAATAGTTTTTAATAGATACAAAATACAATCAAGATGAGCAATGGCTTAAGTAAAAACCCCTTTATAAAATCCCCTGTGAAGTCAACTCTATGTATGAATTGGCAATGTGGTTATAGGAAAACGGTTGAACAAGATGTCCGACTCCATTTTCAAGTTACAGTTCACAAGATTTCTGCGAGCCTCCAAGGACCCCGTAACCTCTGTAAATTCCAAAGAGATCATATTAATGGGGTTGCCTCTGCCAACATAAGAACCAAATAGGGTGCCCATCAGTCAAAACTTTCCAAAGATTCCCTTTCCTTCACATTCTAGATCCCTTGATACTGCTAGGCCACAAGAAAGCCTTTATGCTTCTGTCATTCCTAAAAACACCACCTATTACAACTTGCTCCACTATTGCAGGTACTGTGGATGCCTGAATCCAAATTGCTCAGATTCCAACCGCATACAAATATTGAGGAAGCTTTACCCTGCCTCAAATGGCTTAGAATGACAAAGAAGGTAGCTTTGGACCATAGCATGAACTATACTGCAAAGGTGAAGCTACAAAAGCAAATTATATTCTTCACTTTGGAAATTTTGTTAATCTTCGAAGAAAACTTTTCAGCATAAAAGAGGAATAATAATAATAATAATAATAATAATAATAATAATAATAATAATAATAATAATAATAATAATAATAATAATAATAATAATAATAATAATAATAATAATAAAAGAGGAATAGTAATGCGCCAAATTTAAGTGGGAAAAAAAAAAACCAAACTATAGTGAAGGAGTTTCACAAAAAGGAGATGGTCTATGCAAAAATAATTTTGAAACTCAAAATAAAGGAGTAAATCAGATGAAAGTACTCATAAAAAATTAACAATTTCTATGAAGCCATAAGCCATCTCTATCCAAAACTGGCATAGAAGACTGCCTATCTAGACCATCTATTCAAAAGGACACCAATTACATGACCATGCCAAATATATTTGCACTAACCTGATCAACCTAGTGACATGATCTGTTAGTTGCTTCAGCCTTCAATACAGTAAATTAAACCGTTAGTCAGGATCCAACAAAGTTGGAAGAACAGGATGGGGATGGCCAGAATAAATCTAAGATATTGATTATTGTTTCTTGGTCTCCATTTCAGGATGATTTACATTGTTCCAGACTAATGGACATACAGCACTGCATGAGGCAACCAATGTCATACAGACATCCATGCAACGTTCTCAGATAAGTCATCCCGATTTTTAGATAAAGAAACAAAGCAGATAAGTAGGCAACAAAACTGGTCCAGGAAGGTTTCCGGCTATCTCCAATAACCAATGACTAAGTTGGTAACGGACTGTAATCATATAATGTATCCTCAACACAAACATAAGTTCAACTTCAGATGTAAAACAAAACTTTCCATGAACAGCATATCAATCCGCCAGCTAAGAATATCATACAGGTGAGCACGCTATTCTTGTGAAGACCCTGCAATTAATATGCCATGCCAAAACATCAATATGCCACACCATAAATGACTAGCTAGAGAAGCTGCTTTTCAGATAAAAAAATAGAAAACAACAACAAGCAACAGTGTCACAGGTCAAAAGCAGTTCATAAAACTCAGAAAAGAGGAGGGGAGGGGAGGGGAGGGGAGGGGGGGGGGAGCCAAGTACCCTAGACACATAGACAACTGCCAGTAAAACCTTAGTCTGCAACACAATCAATATTTAGTAATCCGGACTCCAAATTGAGAACAATGGTTTGTTCAGCATGTATAGGACAACCATTCCAAATAAGTCGCGCAATCAGGGCTTCACTAGGATTTAGGTATGGAAGCAACACCAGAGCACTCTCTCTAGGGAAGGGGGCAGGGTCATATAATTTGGTTATTGCTTTGGTTCCTGTTTCTTACTATTTAAATTCCACAGAGCAAATAGTAAAAAAAATTTGATTGTCAGAGACCAAACAGGAGGAAAAATCTAACAGAAACTTTACTACCCCATTCTTACTGAGGGGGGAGCAAGGATCCTGTTATCATGAGTACGAACCATATTCTTGCAGTCCCATATCATTGGGAAGACACATTGCTTAAATCATTGCACTCAAACAAGTAAAAGGCTTCACTGAAGTTAATATGTTTACATAGATTGTCCGTCTGTCACAAAACTGACAGATATATGACAATCTCCATCATTATTACAGGATGTGAAAAAGAAGCTGCAATCTTGGATCCGTCTAAAAGGACTATGATGCAGAACCACCACCCCCCCAAAAAAAAAAATTAAGTGATATGCTGCATTCATAATGAGCCTTATTTCTTAAGTTGTGTGATATAAAAGGACTGCAAAGATGTCAAACAGGCCTTAATCCAATTGCACACCAGAGCCACAAGCAAGACCCATTTCCCGTTGGAGTACTCTGATTTAGAACATTAAAAAGCCTAGAATTCCTATAAGAGAGGGTTAAAGACTAAGCTGTTATAGCTTCTATATAGATTTGAAAGAAACTGAACACCATGGCCAATAACGAGATGCAGCGGGGATAAAAAAAAAAATTTGTTGCATTCAAATCCTATTCATGTCAGGCGGACTATAATCATCGATGGAAGAATAATTACTGCAGGTTGAGAGTATGGAAGAACGTTGTTAAAGAAGTTCCAAGAAACAAATAGGACACAAGAAAAAGTAGACTTTCAGACTGCTTGAGTGCTCCTTCCTCTTACCCCACCTCAATCGAACAAGCATTAAACCTGTTTACAGGTATCATACCTTTGTCTAGTTCACAAGAATCTCCCAGGGATCCGACCCATTTTGAGTTAGTATTATGGAGATGTAATTTAATAAGGTATGGTGATTAACCAACTCTGTGAGTTGCTTGTCATTACCATCTCAGAACACTGTTGTGCAAGTTTTTAAAGATTAAAAAAGCAACCATCTGCAGGGAAGGCAATAAATTCTTGAAATGCATCAATGGATTATGATAGCCATAAGAAGAATGAAACCTACCCTTCGCTCACTAAGTTCAGCGCCAGGTTCACCAAAACGGATTGTGAAAGTCCTAATTTGTTAAGAACAGATGTAAGAGGAACATAAGGATGCTGTACATTAAGCTCAAAATCTAGAGTTGTCAGTATCATTTGCTCAGCTTCAGTCACCCGTTCTCTATATTGTTCAAACCAATCCTATCAAAAAAAAAAAAAAAGAAGAGCAAAACGATTAGACAATGAATGGTCGAGACAGATTATGCCATAACAACATATAAATAGAATAAAGAGGAAAAATAATCTATTTATTGCCCCGATGATCCATATGCTTGAAAAGCACATTAATTTAGAACAAGTCGAAAACTGCTGCATCCCAAAGGTGGTTTGAACTTTGAAACATGGTTCCAAATCTCAGTTGAAACATAATATCTGGTTGTGGGAATCAAGATAAAACCAAGGACGAAACAGAAAAGTACCAGGTTTCAGCATGTTTCAGTGGTTTCGACCAGGTTTCAATGGTTTCAACCGAAACATGGTCAAACCATGGCTATAAAATCCTATGTTTCGACATGTTTCGACATGTTTCGACAGGTTCCGACCATATTTTCTGGGCCTTGAAACCTTGGTTTGGAGTTCACCCAGAAAAAATACCAAGTTTCGACCTGAACACAGTGGTTTCAAGGTATCATCTCGGTTTCGGGCCTGACTGAAACAGGCCTCAAAACCAGATCTTCTTCCTTGGTTTGAACCGAATTATGAATCCACTTTTACAGAGTAATACTAATATATTAGTGCAGGTTGTTCTTTGAAAATATTCAAAAAGAATGAGTCGTATATAGACATAATATGGTTGCATGATGAGAATTGTTCCTGCCCCTTCCAATAGATTACTGAAAATTGCTTTAGAGCAATGAATATTGAATATTGGCAGGCAGATATTGGCTTCTACTTGGAACAAGTTGTCAATGTTGTAAGACTAATATTAATAACTGTAAAAGAAATAAGTGCCAAAAGGTCCAAAGATACTCACAACAGGAAGCATAATGGAGAAGAAAGTAAGATCCTGCTTATGACAAATTTCACAAGATGCCCTCAACACATTGTTCAAAGGACGTGCTGTCTCCTCAGATTTTGCAGCAAGGAACAGAGCAGCAGTTGCAATCAACTGAATACAGAGATGGAATTAGTCATAATGATACTTCATAGTATAAATTTGGGCAAAGACAATAGTAAGAGCTTAAGAGCAAGCACATGACAAGTTACAGTGGTGGTGAAATCATGGCAAAATATATTTATGAAAAAAACAATTAAGGCAGGAAAGTCCATACTTTTGGCTACACAAACAAGGATACTCAGAGAAATGACCCACAACATAACAAAATGATCACCTTAGGAAAGATACATTCAAATAGATAAATAAACGTATATGTAGGAGATTTGGCCAGGATTTTCAAACAACCGAAAAAAGGCAGAGCCTACAGATTGCTGAAGCAAACAGTCTTTTCTCTAACAGCCCAGGAAACCTTTCAATAACTGCTAACTAAATACTAATATTACGCCCAAACAAAGAACTGAAATAAATCCCAGGTCGGATTAGTCCCCAGATGACCCGATGAAGTCAGCAAAGAACCTACAGTCTGAACATACTAATGTTACTTATAAAAGAAAAACAATTTTACCAAAAATAAAAAAATAAAAACAATTCATCGCTAGCTTTTGAAAGACAAGTAGATAACTAACAGGTTACACATAATCCAAGTTAATAGATTTGATTTCCTAAATTAGAGTTCTGAGTGTCCAAAACTTGCAACCAAAAAAAAAAAAAAAACCCGTACCCAGTGCACAAGGCTCCCGCCACTTGGAGGTCAAAGGAGGGGCTAATGTACACAGTCTTAACCTGCTTTGCGAAGAGGCCGTTTCCAGATTCGAGTCTATATCCATCAGGTCACATGAATTTCCAAAAATTTGAGACTACTAAATTTATAATAAATCAAATTAAGGAAAACCTTTGAAGATGTGAGTACCTATTAATAAGGAGCCAACTAATACCGATCAATGAAGAGGCTCATTACTAACTCACTAGTCAGAAGTCATAAGGATCGTATTTCCTTTTATTCTCCCCTAAAAAGATTCCAAATCAAGTCTATAGTTGTTATTATGATCTAAACCCAGACCAAACAAGGACTGGTGGTCATGGTCCAAGTAGTCTGGGTTTCAAATGCTGTAGTTTACGAGAGTCAAAAGTAAAAACAAATTCCACGTTAATCAAAGATCATTCTCATGTTTATCTGCAGGAAAAAAAATCTATTGGACCAGAAATTCAAAAGGGAAACAACAAAATAAACCACATGATGTTTCCCTATTAGCACAAACCAGAGCATCCTTTAGAGGGAATAGCAAGAATATCTTGATAGTTTCAAATAATAAGAGTCAGAAACTTACGAATCTATCATGGCATGCGTGAGATCTTCGGACAAAAAACCGGTGGCATAAGACCATAGCAGTTCCAATGGTAGTTTGTGGTCTGCGCAAAAACAGGAATGGAATTCGTTCAGTAAATGCATCCTAAAATCATAATAAACAACAGGTATTTCTAAAAGCTACATTTCCTTATTAATTTGCAGCAGTTCCACAAACAGAGGAGAAACTAGATAATATCCTACTAAATAAAAGAATGTGACTGAATGAAAGATGCCAATTTTAAGTCAATGGAACAATTAGCATAGATACATTAGATCTTACAAGAAATGAATGAGAAGAAGAATCATCTGACAAATGGGAAAAAAAAAATAAAGATAAAATAACTTACAGTTCTAGCCGCATTCCAAGATTCTGAAGGAAGGCACAGTACGAGTAACGTAGATGTGTTTCCCGAACCGAATCAATACCATCCTTCCTCGATGGAGAGCATTTCTCAATCTCATCCCTTGACATAAAGATTACATCCTCCTCTAATTTCGAGTGGTCACGTTTATGGCTTGTATGGGTGTAAACAGCAGTATCAACTCTTGTAGGTGCAAGAAAAGAACTATTACTGGTTGACGGGGTATCACAAACTTGTACGGGCTGCCAATCATATCTCCCACTGTTCTCCCAACCAGAGGCTGAAAATTTTCTCTTCTTTAAGGAAGGAACATAAATGGTTTCATCTTTGTTAACATTATAAACGTGCTCCCTATATTTTCCTGTGAAGTCACAAGAGTTGTTATTGTTGCTGCTGTAGTGTCGACTGAACAGGAACCCATGTTCATTTCCAAAATTGCCTCCATGGGGTCGACGAGTCCTTGAGACAGGCATCTTCTGCTAAATTACAACCAGCTATTAAAATTTGATGAATGACTGATAAATTTCCTAACATTCTGTCCTCAATTTGACATTAACAATTAAATATGGGACGAATAAATAAATAGGTACCTTGCAATCCCTATGAAAGATGTATAAGATTAAGTTGTACTCACAAACGACAAAAAGGATTGCAGTTTCCATTGAATTGTCGAACAAACCATCTTCAAATGATTATGATATAATAGAACAAGCAAATTAAAACTAGAAAAACCACCATTACATTAACCAAAAACAGAAATCTACGCTTCTTCCTGTGAAATCCAACTATCCGAATCCTATATCGAGGTATTCCGATGACTTAAACGTTAAAAAGACAATCAAAATCATAAATTTGTGAAAATACTCAGATCTGCTTAATCTAAATGAGAGTCAAGACGAGTTTCTCTGAAAATTGAAAGCATCTGTTCAACAGGCAGCATATATCCATGTACGCCAACCGACTCCTCCCCCAACCTCCCACCCACCCCCACCCACCCCCACGCCCCCAACGAAAAAACAACAACAACAAATTCACATACGATTTTGTATCTCCATAAATTCAAAACAAACAGTCCATAATCCTTGCATCTGTAGACACCACAGGAAAAATCAGAGATAGAAATTGAAAGAGAGGGAGAGAGAGAAAGAAACCTGTTTGCAATGAGAAAAGACTCTCTCTTCTTCCCTGTTCTTCAATGTAAGAATCCAGTCCTGTTGAAATTTCAAAAAATTAGTCTCGAACTAGGATGTGTTAGGGTTAGGTTATACTTCTTTATAGGTAGGAGTAGTTTCTTGCAATCGTTAAAGGTAATGGAAGAGAAGGTGCGTATCAGCGCGTATGAGGTATGAGTCGTATGACTCTATGAGCATGAAGAAGGGGACGACAAGAAAAATAGGGAAAAAAAAGGTCTACCACGTTGTCATGGACTCTCCCGTACAATGAGCTCGACCCCATCGAAATAGCGTTGATCTTTAGATATTTACCGTCAAATCCTAATCCGAACCAGATTTATACTGTACTTTCGGCGGCGGAGCGAACAAAGTTTGAAGTCTACGTTTACCACGGATCCAAATCGTCTCATCCCTGAGATTCGGGAGGCGTGGCGGCGACCCAATTGGATGGTCGCCATGTGGAGGTCGGATGAATTCGACCCCTCCGTTCGAGTCGACAAATCGAGCCGACAAGAGAGTGTCGGCTTGAACGGAGGGTTCGGATTCATCCAACTCCCACATGGCGACCATCTAGTGGGGTTGCCGCCACGCTTCCCGAATCTCAGGGATGAGACGATTTGAATCCCGTTTACCGCTACATAGGTCGAATAGAACGGGGGTGGCATTTTCGTCCAACAAGGTATATTTGTTTACCAAGGTACCTCCCCACCCAACCTGAATATACCCCGGAAATCCAGATGCCTTCTCTATTATGTGGTTCAACTACTTGGGTTGGGCCAATCTATGTGGTTCAACTACTTGGGTTGGGCCAGCCCAATGCCATCTGGACCACCATGAATTCAGCCTGAAAAAAACCCAGCCCAATATCTTGGACGACAAAGCCTGGTTCATTGGACTGGCCCGAATTTGATTAGGGTCCAGCTATCATAACGACGGGTATTCAGACGTTTGGTCTAACTAGTCCTACGAGTCTATACTAACCCTACAACTGTATGAATCAGATTATTCCAAATTTGAATGAGAACCATCCCACTTGCTCTCAAAGCAAGAAAATAGCATGTAACACCCCGTGTGAGTAGCCCCAAAACAGTAAGAGAAATCGAACTTACAACTTTTCGTTACCTGAGGCGTATACTCTTTACTAACTGAGCTACCCTTTCGGGTTTCAAACTCTTATATTTAACATATCAAATTTTAGTTTAAACAAAGTAGAGTAAAATAGCACAATAAAAGTTCAGAAGTCTAAGATAAAAATGAGATTTATTGAAAAGAATGGTTAGTTGAAAAATAATTTAATCAGGAATATTTTTTCTTATATATATATATATATACAAAGAATCCAAGAATATTGGAAAATATATCTATTGATTTCATGTGGTAAGGAGGAGAGAGAATAATAATGGTCCTAATCGTTATTTTCTCTTTCATTTTTTTTTTTATGAAAACGGTTACTTTCTCTTCATCGTGTGCACAAGGTGACCTCCAGTCATTGGATCACGACCGAAGAACTAGGTGACATGAAAGGATCTTCGTAAGATCCGTACTTCGAAAACCCAGTCTAACATATGGTTTATGTCGTGACAGATCTCCCAATCATAATCGGACCGCAAGAAGAGGCCAAGTGACGAACCACGACATCCAGGTATGAGAAACGACACTTAAAACTAAGTTTTTACATAGCGGTCACAGTACCAGTCTCACTTAGAGTGAGACTAGTATGTGCAACCGGTATGTGTTTGCGAGTGGAGACGGACTCCAGTGGGTCCCACACTCTGAATCCGAGTTTAGAAAATACTTTAGACGAATAAGACCTTCCTAGAATGGTCTCCCACTCTATATATGAGACATTTCTTCTCCTTAAACTCTTTCTAAACACTCTCAAACCCTAGAGCCGTCTGAAAGAGATTTAAGAAGGAGCAGAGAAGGAGACCGCTGGATAAGGGATTTTTCGTAGGAGGAGGGCACCGCCATTCGACAAACACCGGTAAGTGCTCGACCTCTGTATTAATGTTGGGATTACGGATCAAAGTCGTGAAACAACGTAATGATCGAAAACCCTAGTTCTCATCGAGATCCATTCTGAGAAGGATGCGACGAAATAATCTAAACCTAGATGACCAAACAGGTATCTTGACCTTAGAATGGTTTAGGAAAAATCTTAAAACCAAACCGATGATCAACGGGAGAGGGAGGTCCAAAATTGGGCTCTTAGACCCATACCGTCAAACATACCGATGGGACAAACTGGTCCTGCGGTATGTCATACCGCAGGGAATACCGGCTGGACCATAGTCCAACCGGTATGGTCCTGCGGTATATACCACAGGCACATACGGGCCTCACTAGAGTGAGACAGGTATTTGAGACTGGTATGTTACTTTGAGTCTGTTTGCTTGGCCAAACTTGGTTCTAACCAACTGGAACCCTAGCAACTTAATTCTAATCTATAAATATGGTCATGTAGGACTGGTAGGCGACGTGATTCGACTCTGTGATGTAGAGTGGACTTGCAATCACGCGTCAAGTAAGGGACAAGACCCCAAACCCTAACTAACTAATAAACAGTAAACGTTTGTATCTGTATCTGTACCTGTTGCTTATTGTCTGTGCATTTCAAATGTCATATGTTATTTAAATTCATTATCTGTTCATGCATATTTCGTATGCTAGGAATGTGATTGTTTAGACATATAAATGTTTACGTTAGTGTATGGAATGTGAAGGGGTGTGGAGCCCTAAATATATCCTTACACCAACACATTTTCGTATCGCCATCTACCTTAGCTAGTTTGGTGTGAATAGGGTATCAAGTGAAGGACGTGGGATTGTGGCTCCGCTTGCCTACCAGACTCCAGCCTTATCACTATGTCATAGGAAGTTTTGCTGAGGTAGGGCTATAGATAGTGTGATGACATATAAGACTGGTTAGAAATGGAACCCACTTGCAAGCCCTTACCAACAGGGGTTTAGGTATTGGTGCGGTGTAGGGTATTAGGAGGAGGACGTGGGATGATGGCTTTGCCTGCCAGCCAGACTCTAGTTCTATCTCTATATCGGAGTGAGTGATGTGGGGCAACAGCAGTAGTGTGGATCAGAGCCTGACTGTTGGGTGTGCTCACACTCCCATGCATAGAGGTGCGGTGATCGCCAAACCTTACCATAGTACTTTGCAAGTTATACCTGACCCAATTATAATGTTATCTTATGCATTTTGTATGTTGCATTGGTCTTGTGCTTTACTGAGCTAAGTTGTGAGCCCACCCCGAATATATATTCTTTTTATCAAATCTTGATGCAGGTTATACGATTAAAGATTTTATGGCTACCCCAACATACGGGACAGTAGCTGCTATAAATACACAGATAGTGGAGGATGAGCATGATGCCTCATGCGAGTGCTCTTACTGCGTGTTCCTTTAGGGATTATTTATTATCCTTTCAGTTTCTATATAAGGATGTATTGAATTATTTATTGATGTCTTGGGATTAAGAATAATTTAAATATTATTTATTTACAATTAGAAACTCAGTTCATTTATTATTTAAATTTCGTTGCTATTCATATTTCTCTGATTATGGTTAATTGCTTTGAATGGTTTGTTGAGACGGTTTATTGAGATCCTAGTGTGAACCATTGGTCTAGGGGTGGTCACTCACACTTTTGGTTCAGCAGGAATTGAGATGTGATAACTTGGTATCAAAGTTCCTAGGCTCTGTCCAACTAACCATTTTGCATTTAACTGAGTCAAGTGAACTGAGATAGGAAATTTAAAACTTTAATAAAAACACACCATAAGTTTGTTTGTTGTTTGAGACTTAAAGAAAAAATACATAACATACTATCTACTTGAAAAAGGAAATTAAGCACATATGTCTATGGAGAAGACAAAATAAACATGTAAAAATCCAGACGTGAAAGAAAAATATAATGCGTACGACAGGGTACAGTCCACAGGTCGGACAGTTACCCTGTTAACAAAATAAACCGTATATATTTAAGTAAATGAGACAAGGTCTGGCTACGGTGGAGTCAAAGGCCTGGGTGGTATTGGACTGCAATATCGTAGTCTCGCTCGTATGCCTCTCTGAGCCAGTGCACCTGGTCCTGAGTGATTCGTAGGCCGCAAGCAAGGTGGCCCAGGTCACAACTTATCTCACACTAACCATCTCAAATCTCGATGAACATATCCATCACTGTATCTGGAGGAGGCTGAGATGGTCCTGCTACTGGTATGGGCTGGGGTGCAGGTACAGGGATGTCTTCCATGTGCGCATTGTGCACATCCTCACCACCCCTTACCTCTGCTGCTGCTGCGGCTGCCGCCTTGTTCCTAGATAAAAGAGGACGAGCCTGTAGCTCTTCGTCACTAAGTTGTAGGTCCTCCATCTGCATCTTGTAGATAACCTCTACATTTATATCTAAAGTCATAGTGTCCTCATAAGTCGGCTCGCCACGCATGTCCACCCCTAGGCGTCGCAGTAACTCCATGATCAACCTACCATAGAGAAGACTGCTCCATACGTTGGGCCTTGCGGCACGGGCTATGGTTCGAATGATCAAATAGGGCAAGCAGACTTGGTGCCCTATGGACACGCAGTAAGTGATGTACTAAGTCAACTGAGGCAAGTCTCCATAGTGACCACTCTATGGGACAATGTTATGATGTATGATGGGATAGTACAAGCAAGGTCGTGGACGGAGGTACCCTGCCAGCATGATCGAATCGGGCAACAAAATCTGATTAGCAATCTCGGTCCGTATCTCCTCAGTGAGATACCCTTTTGCCTTGGGCGGACAGTAGACGAGCTCGCCGTCATCAAGGATCTTGAGAAGTGCTGCCAACTCAATCATGTTGAAAGAGATCCTTACACCTTTCGCAAAGTTGGTGATACGAAGATCCTGAGCATGTTCCAAATCAATGGGATCCCCCTCTACCTCTAGATTAACAAAGAACTGTTTTACCACAACGGGGCGTGTGTTTTCTTCATACTGAATAATGGGCAACCATCCCATTGCCCCAAAGGCGGCCCCAACATCAAATCTGTATAGGTGCTATACAAAGCGGTCAGACTCAATGCTCTTGCCTTGGAACCAAGAAAACGTGCCTCTACAGCCGCTGACCGAAACAACCTCTTATCATAGAGACGGGGAGGAGGGTGTAGTCTGTGCACACCTGACACATAAAAGTGTTTACCCACACTACGACGCCTAGACATAATGTAAACTACAAAGCAAAATAAAATAATAAGGATTAGTCGAGATTTCAAAATTTTCGACAGCATAACGGCAGAAATCCAAACTAAAGCCACAAACTCACCCCAAATATGATAGGAGGACTTATATTATCTCATAGCATAGATACATGACCAAAAAATCTCAACCAATTAAGAACAATTGAGACAAAACAACTCATTTCCCTAAAAAAATTTGAAAACCTATGTTAAAAAGTCAAAATTTTGTGATTTTCCCAAACCAACTGGTGGAACTTCGAATAGGTTGAGGGGTTTTGCTCATTGAGACCCCAAGAACCCTTCTCAAGCAAAGAAAGAGATTTTCCACGGTTGAAATTTCTCCAATCAAGAAAAATCAAGTTTGGTACACTTGATTGAGAGGAATCACTCTTAGGAACACCGATTGGACTATAGAGACTCAGCAACTCGGAGAAGAACAGCCACTAGAGTGAAAACCAAATGGAAAAGTAAAGGAAATGCCCAAAAATCGCGACTTTAAAGGCTATTTTGGGCATACCGGTCAAACTCAAGGCCTGGGGAGTCAGACCGGTATCCCCTACGGTATAGTGAGACCGGTATATACCACAGAGCATACCAGTCTCACTCAAAGTGAGACCAGTACCACGACCGGTATAGGAAATTGTGTCTAGAAAATTCCAAAAATTTAAAAATTTTGTTCCATCCTTTTCTATAGATGAATAATTTTCTATTATGCATATATTGGGACTAAATAACATCGTTTTGGCTAATTATTTCATTCGTTTCATGTGTGTTCAATTCATTCAGATATCTTCGAGTTATAATAGTTTGCAACGGTGAGAGGAAATGGTCATAGAACTCATCGCAGACGCTGTCACTCAAGAACACATCCTATGGAAAGGGATTTAGGAACAAAAAACTTTGAAGGAAATGAAGAGAGAAAAAATGAGGAAGAACAGAACCCACATAATTGGAGTAGGAATCAAGTGGGAAGCAATGAAAAAGCTCCACTGTCGGGTCCTACACACTCAACCTCAGAAACCATGGTGGCAAATTTAGTCACCCAAATGTAGGCACAACAGAAGAGGTTCTTCGAAGAAATGCTAAAGATGTTCAGGCCACCTGGGCCTGTACCCACCAATGTGCCACCTGCTGCAACAGAAAATGCAAACACTGTATCGATGGACGATGGTATAGCTACTGAGGGACAATAACAACAGGCAACACAGCCTACATCATTTCCTCAACAATTTGCAGGAACATCCACCCCTAATCAGGACCTGGGGGTTTATTAGGGTGGATATCAGGGTGGATATGCATACTAGCCACCATGGTATGGATAGGCACCGTATGGGAAGAGTAGTCTTTCCAAAGCGGTGGATGGATTCTTGAAGTTGAAGCCACCCACTTTCACAGGGAGGCCATGTAAACTACTGTGGCCAGCACAGTGGATAGTAGAGATGGAAAAGAACTTCAGGTTGCTGGAAAGTTCTGATGAGGAGAAGGTATTATATGTCACTCATATTGTAAGACCCGTATCAAACTAACCCGGTCTTACCTCCTTGAACCAGGTCTACCCATCATGGTCGAGCCAAATGGATCAAGTACGTGAGGGAGATCGCGATCCTAGGTATTAAACTGACCCAAAAACACTAAAATAAGGGGGAGGGTCGCATACCCAGCAAGGCAGGGTTGGACCCCCCCAGTATAAAAGTCAGACCCTAAGTTTTTAACCGGGGGTCGGACATTTTAGAACCAGGGGTCGACGAGATCTCCGACCCCCTCATCGACCCCCAGTGTGCCGACAGAAACCGTGAATTAGAAACTTTCCAAATTTCAATGGGATTATTTCCTAATCTCAATGGGACTTATTTTGGGAGTTTCTACTTTATAAATAGGACATCCCTAAGCCTCTTTCACTCCTTTTAGAACCCTAATTGGATTGAGAGAAAGAGAAGAAAAGGAGAAGAGAAAGAGAAGAAAAGGAAAGTAGAGAAGAAGATCAAAGAGAAGGCTTCAGAGAAATCAGCCTAATTCTCAGGTATGGATACTGTCTCCATGTAATTTTACAGACCTTAGAATAGATAGTGAAGATGATGTGATCTAGGAGAAACCTAAATCATCCATCCATGGTTAGGTTTTCATGAAAAACCATGGGGGAGATCATAAAAACCATGTAGGTGAATAAACTATGGTTCTAAGCCATAGAACATGTATGTAATGGATTGTGGAAGCAAGCCATAGGACCCAAACCCAAAGGAATGGACTGTAGGATGAAAATTCGACTAAACCCACAGGGGATCGCACGGGGGTCGATGGCCAAATGATCCTACCAGACCCTAACAATCGACCCCCAATGTTCGGGAAGTCCAAAATCTGGATGGTAGCACCCAGGGTCGATGGAACCTCCGACCCTGGCATCGACCCCCAGTTAACAGCATGCTTTTTAAAATCAAAATTAATTCTAATTAAATTATATCGACTTGATTAGGTCTTCTAGTGATATAATATTGATATTTAGTTGATTCTTAAAGCTTGAAAGAGGATCTACGATCAAGCAAAGGTGAGGGAACAAGACCTAAACTTGTCACACCCCAATTCTGATCTAACCAGAACGGTGTGAGTGAACCGTCATTGAACCAACGGTTCACACCAGGATCTCGAATAGGCCGTGTCCACCCATACAAACCAATTACACATAACCACAATCAGAATATAAATATACAGCGGAAGACTTTAAATAGAATGAACTGAGTATCTAATGATAATTTAAATAAATATCCCATTATTCAAATTCAAACATGTTATAATAATCTTTTACATCTCTTAATAACAAACAAAAATAACTGAAATAAATAAATAAAATCCATCACAGGTACACGCAGAAAGGGCACTCGCATGAAGCATCATGCTCGTCCTCTCCTGCTTGTACATCTAGAGCAGTCACACCTCCATACGCCGGAGCGTTCACATAGTCATTCACAGTGTAACCTGCATCAACATTTAAAAACAATGTACGTACAAAGGGTGAGCACACAACATAGCTCAGTAAGACAATCAGACAGTTTCACCAGATTATGCATGAGTAACAACCAATTTTATGTTGTGGTCTGGTTTTAAGTTTGCAATGTGCTATAGAAAGGTTTGGTGGCCCCCGCACCTCTATACACGAGTGTGTGGCGTCGCACAGTAATCACACTACCACCAACCCACATGCACCCATCATGGAATAGAGATAGAGCTAAGGTATACCCGCACCTCCCCTGATACTCTACCCATACCAGTACCTAAGCCCCTACTGGTCAGGGCTCGCAAACTGGGCTCGCAACTAACCAATCCTATATGTCAACAATGCATGCTCTATCCCAGCATAGCCGTCTACGGCATAGAGATAGAGCTAGAGTGTGCAGGCCGGGTCGGAGACCACCGAACCTCACCTCCCCCTGATACCCTATCCGCAACTAACCCACTAGGATAGAAACAATACGCAGGTAGACCCTATCCCAACATAACTCCCTACGACATAGAGATAGAGCTAAAGCATCGTGGACAAGCCAGCGTCGACTCGGAATCCTCAATACCATCCAACGATGGCCGGGACAATCAGAGACCACCGTACCACGATCTTCCCCTGATACCCCACCCGTACCAAGCATGTTAAGACAGAATACTACAAAAAGTGTTAGTGTGAAGAGCGATCCCAGGCCCATGCCCCACTCCACACACCAACGAAAACAATCACATGCCTAACAATCACATCCTATGAATGCATGAACAATAATAATAGCTGAAAGTAAAGGATGGCATGTGAATATGCACAAACGTCACATCATAGATATTCAATGATTAACAACGATTTACTGTCCATTAATTATTAGGTTTAGGTCAGATTCCCTTACCTGACGCTCGTTCGTTAACTTGCTCCATGTCGCAAGGTCCAAACGATATGTCACAAAGTCCTACATAATATTAGGGTTTCATTACAATATATTATTTAGGGTTTCATGTCGGTCGGAAACCAACAGAGATCACAAAATACCCTCACAGAGCTGACCGGTGGCATGTACCGGTCGCAGCTCTGTAGGAAAGACTGGCGACCGGTATGGTCAGCCGGTCCCCCACAATCAACCTCCCGAGAGGTAGCGGTCGCAACATACCGGTCGCACTATGTGCAACCGGTATAGTCGACCGGTATGTCTCCGGAAGACCATACATGGGTTCTTCGACTGCCGTCGACCATC
Source organism: Protea cynaroides (assembly GCA_028583415.1). Lineage (NCBI taxonomy): Eukaryota > Viridiplantae > Streptophyta > Magnoliopsida > Proteales > Proteaceae > Protea > Protea cynaroides. The sequence goes on along the minus strand of CM053275.1, from coordinate 8,190,803 downwards.
CTCCATGGATTTTCAGGGTTTCCTCTATCCATTCTAAGTCTAGGCTTTGAGTTAGAGTTATCCCCAACTCATTCAAGTCTCGTTTCGATGAATATCATCTCGAAACTCGAATCTAGGGTTTGACGGCAACTTAGGGTTTATTGGCCAATTTAGGGTTTTAGATCAATACCTACTTTGCATGGTATTGATCCACCCACACAACTATCATAGGGTAAGAAGATGGATTCAAACACTTACCGTTGACAAGCGTAGCGTGAGCTTCGTCAAACGGTAATGGCAGCACCTCCTTCTTCTTCCTAGCTCCTCCTCTTCTCTAGGGTTTGCGAGAGACAATGGAAAGGATTTGAGGGGTTTAAGGGTGTATTTATAGGCTAGAAATAGGGTTTAGTAACCCTACTAGGATTAGGAAACTTCTAGGATTCGAAGTCAGGAAAGCGGGACCCGCAGAGACCAATTTCCAAATTCCCGCACATAGCTGTGCAGGCCATACCGGTCGACCGGTACCATCATCCGGTACCATCGACCGGTATACCTAAAATCAGGTATAATTGGTCGACTTCAGTCCGATTTCGTACCTGTTTGTTATCTGCTTGCCCCGTCTGGCTCGGTGATGATCGGAAGACCTGTCATGACCCAAAACCAAGGTTAGACCGGGTTTTCAGAGTGCGGGTCTTACAACTCCACCACCCTTAAAAGAAATTTCGTCCCGAAATTTGCATGTAGGTACTACATGAGGCCTTGGATACACTGATTGACATTAAGAATGGTTAATTGCGAGCCTAGTTTGCAAGCCATCGCCAATAGGGGTTTACGTGTTGGTATGGGTAGGGCATCAGGGGAAGTGTTATGCGGTGTTTGATCCGGGCACTTTAGCTCTATCTCTATTCCATGATGGGTGCATGTGGGACGACAATGGTGTTTGATCCATTGGCGGTTTCACACACTCATGTATAGAGGTGCGGCGGCCACTAATCCTTTCTATAGCACATTGCAAACTTATAGATCAGCCCAAAGATATGAATTGAATGCATGCATATGTTTATTGCATTGTTTTATTTTCTTATTGAGCTCAAGTTGGAGAGCTGACCCTCGCACGCAAAATTCTTTTAGTTTCTGATGTTGCAAGTATTACGGTTGAAGATTATGTCGACACGCCAATATATGAACAGGTGTTGGTATGGATGAATAAGCTATGGAGGACTATTATGATTCGTTACGCGAGCGTTTCAACTATGGATGCGCTTAGTGTTTAACTTTCGTATTTGGATATTTGTAATATGTATTAAATTATATTTTGGTTACTTGGAGATAACTGGAATATTAATTATTTATCATGATTAAACCTTAGTTCATTATTTATAAGACTTCCGCTATTTACTTTATTATCTCTGATTAATGTGGAATGTGTTTTTGTTTAACATGGTTGGCATAGTCTATACGAGATTCTGATTGAACCGTTGGTTTATTGACGGTTCATCACACCATTCTGGTTAGTCCATAATTGGGGTGTGACATAAGATGTACCATGACCTAAGGAGGTTGTACTGGTGGAGGGGTATGGAAGTAGATTTGGCGAGATATGTCTTCCAATGTTTAAATTATCAACAAGTAAAAGTGGAGAAGCAGAGACCCATAGGTTTATTACAGCCATTACCTGAGCCGGCATGGAAATGGGATTGTATTACCATGGACTTCATCACTAGCCTGCCTATAACTCCAAGGTCAGTGAATGCGGTTTGGATAATTGTAGATCGTCTCACCAAGACAACACGCTTTATTCTTGTCAGACCACAATATACTATGGACAGGTTGGCAAAATTATATGTGGACAACATAGTCAGATTCCACTACATGTCAGAGAGTATAGTATCTAACAGAGATCCACCCTTCACATCTAAGTTATGGGATGGGCTACAGAAGGCCATGAGGACGAAACTGAAGTTTAGTACGGTCTTTCACCCTCAAACAGATAGTCAGTCAAAGAGGACCATCCAAATCCTAGAAGACATGCTTCGAGCATGTGCTCTACTTCAAGGGAGCTTGGGATGAGAAACTTTCACTCATCGAGTTTGCCTACAACAACAGCTACCAAGCTACGATCCAGATGACTCCATATGAGGCCTTGTATGGTAAGAAATGTCAGACACCATTGTTATGGAACGAGGTTGGAGAAAGAAGGACCGTAGGACCAGAATTTATGGAGGAAACTTGTAAAGTAGTGGACTAGATTAAGGAAAGAGTGAAGACAGCTCAAGTGCGTCAGAAGCACTACGTTGATAACAGACGTCGAGATCTCAAATTTACTGTTGGTGATAAGATGTTCTTCAAGATATCACTAGTCAGAGGCCTGAAGCAGTTCGGGAAGAAAGGGAAATTGTGCCTAGATATGTGGGACCATATGAGATTCTGTCCTGATGTGGCAACGTGGCCTATCAACTTGCATTGCCACCAGCGATGTCCAGTATTCACAATGTATTCCACGTATCCCTACTGAAGAAGTATGTGAGAGACCCCTCGCATATTCTAGTTGCAGACACTCCAGATTTGACAGAAGACTTGAGCTTCGAGGTAGTACTAGTCAAGCTCACCAATGGAAAGTACAGTAGTTTCGAAGGTATGCTATACATTACGCCAAGGTAGTTTTGGAAGAGCCAGGATGTAGAAGAAATCACCTGAGAGGAGGAGAATGAGATGCGACAAGAATACCCTCATCTTTTTAACACTGAATGTATGTACGATTTCGAGAATGAAATTTCCTTTAAGGGTGGGGGAATTGTGAGATCTATATGCAAATTTCGAGGACGCAATTTCTTTTAAGGGTGGTAGAGTTGTAAGACCCGCACTCCGCAAACCCGGTCTAACCTATGATTTACCTCGTAATAGGTCTCCTAATCATAATCAGACCGCAAGAAGAGGCCGGGTGATGGAGCACGCCGCACGGCATCCAGGTATGAGAAACGACACTTAAAAACTATGTTTTTACATACCGGTCTCACTCAGAGTGAGACCAGTATGTGCAACCGGTATGTGTTCGCGAGTGGAGACAGACTCTAGTGGGTCCCGCACTCTGGATCTGAGTTTAAAAAATATTTTAGACGAATGAGACCTTCCTATAATGGTCTCCCACTCTATATATGAGACATTCCTTCTCCTTAGACTCTTTTCAAACACTCTCAAACCTAAAGCCGTCTGAAAGAAATCTAAGAAGGAACAGAGAAGGAGGCCGCTCGATAAGGGATTTTTCTTAGGAGGAGGGCACCGCCATTCGACAAACACCAGTAAGTGTTCGACCTTTGTATTAATGTTGGGATTACAATTCAAAGTCGTGAAACGGGATAATGATCCAAAACCCTAGTTCTCATCAAGATCCATTATGAGAAGGATGCGATGAAATAATCTAAACCTATATGACCAAACAGGTATCTTGACCTTATAATGGTTTAGAAAAAACCCTAAAACCAAGCCGATGATCGACGGGAGAGGGAGGTCCGAGAGCCATACCGTTGGACATACTGGCAGGACGAACTAGTCCTGCAGTATGTTATACCGTGGGAATATCGACTAGACCATAGTCCAACCGGTATGGTCCTGCGGTATATACCACAGGCACATACTGGCCCCATTAGAGTGAAACTGGTATATACTTTAGGCACATATCGGCCTCACTAGAGTGAGACGGTATGTGAGACCAGTATGTTATTCCGAGCCTATTTGCTTGGCTAAACTTGGTTCTGACCAACTGGAACCCTAGCAACCTAATTATAATCTATAAATATGGTCATGTAGGACTGGTAGACGACGTGAGTGGACTTGCAATCATGCGTCAGGTAAGGGACAAGACCCCAAACCCTAACTAACTAATAAACAGTAAACCTTTGTATATGTATCTGTATCTGTTGCTTGTTGCCTGTGCATTTCACATGTCATCTGTTATTTAAATTCATTATCTATTTATGCATATTTCGTATGCTAGGCATGTGGTTGTTTAGACATGTGAATATTTTTGTTAGTATGTAGAATGTAAAGGGGAGTAGAGCCTTGGAAGTATCCTCACACTAACACCTTTTTGTATCACCATCTACCTTAGCGAGCTTGGTGCGAATAAGGTATCAGGGGGAGGATGTAGGATTGTAGCTCCGCTTATCCACCAGACTTGAGCCCTATCTCTATGTCGTAGGGAGCTTGCTGGGATAGGGCCATAGATACTGTGATGACATATAGGACTGGTTAGAAACGAAACTCACTTGCAAGCCCTTGCCAACAGGGGTTTAGATGTTGATACGGTATAAGGTATCAGGGGAAAGACATGGGATGGTGGCTCTGCCTATTTGTCAGACTCTAAGTCTATCTCTATATTAGAGTGAGTGATGTGGGGCAACAACAGTAGTGTAGATCAGAGCCTGATTGTTGGGTGTGCTCACATTCCCGTGCATGGAGGTGCGGTGGCTGTCATATCTTACTACAACACTTTGCAAGTTATACCTAACCCAATTGTAATGTTATCTCATGTATTTTGTATGTTGCATTGGTCTTGTGCTTTACTGAGCTAAGTTGTGAGCTCACCCCGAATATATATATTCTCTTTTTCGGATCTTGATGTATGTTATATGGTTGAAGATTTTATGACTACCCCAACGTACGGGACAATAGCTGTTATAGATACACAGATAGTGGAGGACGAGCATGACACCACATGCGAGTGCTCTTACTGCGTGTTCATTTAAGGATTATTTATTTTTCCTTTCAGTTTCTATACAGGGATGTATTAAATTATTTATTGATGTCTTAGAATTGAGAATAATTTGAATATTATTTATTTATAATTAGAAACCTAGTTCATTTATTATTTAAATTCCGCTGCTATTCATATTTCACTGATTGTAGTTCGTTGCTTTGAATGGTTTATTGACACGATCTATTGAGATCCTCGTATGAACCGTTGGTCTAGTGACAGTTCACTCATACTTATAGTTCAACCAGAATTGAGGTGTGACAATCTTTATCCTGAAGGAAGACTTTTACCATTGAAAAAATACAAAAGAATATGTGAGCGTACAAGAATATATAAAATTAAAATTGAGTGAAAGTGTACCTGGAATGATGGTTGGGAAACTAAGGATTAAGTGTGGGTTAGTTGCTTAAATTAAAACTATAGATTTGGGAGGGTATTAACTAAAGGCTCTCTTTGGTATAATTTATATTTATATTTATGAGTTATTTATGAAAATAAATTATGAATCATAAAAAAAATAATCGAATAATACCGCTATACATAAAGCATTAATAATAGATTATTACAATAATGATAAATACGTTCTAACCTATTTGTAGATTTTAAATTATATTAATTTATTTAAAATATAAATAACTATTATAAATTATACCAAATATATTTCATAATTAATTCTATAATACATACCAAAGAGAACCTAAGAGTTAGGAAAAGATTGGTTTGCATTTTGTTGAATAGCAAGGTGGGCATGTTTAGCCAAACCAAGAGTTCCTATATATATATATATATATATATATATATATATATATATATATATATAAAAAGAAAGTACTCACTAGTAGTTTGTTCTTCTTTTTTCTTCTATTTTTCTCTCTTTTTCTTAAAATCTAGAAACCTTTTTTCTCATCTAATAATTGGTCATTATTGTACTTTCACTTTCTTTACTATCGTATAAGATTATAATATACCTCGCTATCGTGGAGATTCCTCTTTTTTCTTGTAAGAAATGTGAAAATATATTTGAGAAGAAGAATGACAGCAAATTTCCTACATGGCCCAACCCACTTAGATGTAATTATAAAGGCGGTCATACACAATTATACATACAATGTAACCAAAACTTGTGGATGGATAGATCCAAATCCCTTATGTACCACATGTTTAATGGGACCAAAAGTTCAAATGATGGTACATGATTGAAGGGGTTTAGATCCTCTCTTATCGTTGGAGAGACTTCAACCATGATTCAATAATTGAAATGTGATGAACTCTGACCATTGAATCACGTGGGGTGATCGTATGAAAAAGATCTTGAAACGTGAGCTATGCAAAAATTATTTGATCAATCCAAAATATACATTATTTAATTGAAAATTTTAGTTATACCAGAGAAAAGAAATTGACAATCATAGACATCATAACATCATTCCCACATTGCAACAACAGTTTGGAGTCGGCCGGGGCAAGTCCTGGGTCACACCGATTCAAGTCCGTACTATACTGATTCACGATCTTATTGATTCAAGCCGGTCTAATGTGAGATCAGTGACCGAATCGGCGTTGGTGCAAAGACTTTTTGCCTTTAAAGAAAATTAAAAATTCGTCCAAGCAATTCTATATGCGATATATTTCTTTTCAGGTTGCAAAATAAATTGTACGAAAGTGAAATATAATAAAAGAAATGTTTTACTTTCCATAATTATTGGCAATAAGTGGACCCCTATTTATTTATTTATTTATTTTGGGGGGGATCGGGATCCAAATCGTCTCACCCCTGTACTTCAGGGAGGAGACATGGCGATGTCGGCTCGAACGGAGGGGCCGGATTCATCCGATCCCCACATGGCGACCATCCAGTGGGGTCGCCGCCCCTCCTCCCGAATCTTAGGGAAGAGACGATTTGGATCCGGGGGGATCGTTGTCCGACTACATATAGTCAACATCAAAATTCCACGAAACCACCCATTGGGTTATCTAGACCTGTTTTTCTTCTCAAGTAGATTAAAATTTTCAAAGGAAATCCAAAAATCTGCTATCAATTTTTTATGGGGTGGGGATGAAGAACACTTTAAATTACATTGGGTCTCTTGGATAAGATTGTATAAATCTAAATTTTTTAGTGGTTGAGCTTTCGTGATACACAATTACATAATTATGTTTTATTGTCTAAAGTAGCTTGGCCCCTGTAGAAATACCCGAACACTTTGTGGGCAATATTCTTGATATAGAAAGACGTAAGATCATTTTTGCTGGTTTATTATGATATGTTGAGATTGAAAAAAATATTCGAATTTGGGATGATCAATGGATTCCCACCTTACCAGGCTTTAAACTTCAATAGGCTTTCAACTTCAACATTATGACCTACTGGCTCTTCTATTATGTGGGTGTTTGACCTAATTGATCAAATTAATAGATGTTGGAATGTCTCTCTCATGGATGAAGTTCTGCATCCAGAAGATAAGACGGCTATTTTAATTTTTTAACCTGACATCTTACCATCAAGTTTGAGGTGGTTCTAAGGATGGATGTTTCTCAGTCAAAAGTGTATATCATTTACAATGCAATATCATTCGTGACAAAGAACGGCTTCAACCTTCCACTTCGCACCAGCATATACATGCTAATATTCGAAGCCAAGTTTGGGACTGGATTTGGAAGTGCCCTACGCAACCGAAGATTAAAAATTTCTTTTGGTGAACATGTTCCTTGGCTTTGGCCACTGCTGAAGTACTCAATCAGAGACGCATTCCCATTGATAAGGCCTGTAAAAGTTGTGGAGCAACTTTAGAGACAGTTGATCATATATTATTTGATTGTTCTTATATTCAAACAGTCAAACGGCATAGCTTGCTAGTTCTTTATTATACATTCCACCTCATGTACCTTCTCTAACAGATTGGATCAGAAACTGGACTTTTATTTACGGAGAAGGTAAATTATAAAGTCAGATAATATTATGTCATAGTTTATTCCTCTGTTGGTTCCTTTGGAAATCTAAGAATGAGTTTACCTTTGGTCATCCTTCTTGGTCACCCAATGAAGTTTCCTCAATGGTACACCAGGCATGTGTTGAGTTTATGGATCGATCTCACTATTCCTTCAGTTGTTCCACTCCAAAACCAGAATAGTAACTCTGATTCACCATCATTTTGGTCTCCACCACCGGTTGGTGTTGTTACCCTAAACTCTAATGCATCTTTTCAGCAATCAACGTCTAGAGGTGGATTGGGATATATAATTCGTAATTCTATTGGTACACAAGTTTTTGCTGCTTCAAATCCAATGATGTTCACTTCAGCTTTGTAAGATGAATGTTTAGCAATGCGAGCAGGACTACTACAGGCAATTGGGGATTGCATTGATCACCTGATTGTGGAAACTAATTGTCAGTCTTTGATAAACTTTTTTCAAAATACAGATCGAGAGCCACCTTTAGATATTGTATCACTTGTACATGACATTAGTTCTTTGTCTCAATACTTTGTTTCTTACTCTTTCAGATTTATTTCTAGGGAGATTAACAACATTGCTGACTCCTTAGCTTTGTAGGCTCTGTCTAAGTTGTACCTGACAGTTTGACCTTCTTGCACTCCATGGCTGTATAGCATGTGTATCAAACAGTCCATGAGCACGTCACGATCTAATGAATAATTTAAGTTTTACAAAAAAAAAAAAAAATTCAAAGAAAATGAAAAGAATATGTTGCTAGTATGTACTTATGTCTCTATCTCCCTCTTCGTAGAAATATAGACCCTTTCTCCCTCTTCCCTCTCCTTGTGACTCAAGTTCTGAAAAATGCAACCTTGTCCCGCCCTCAGGGCTTGGCCAAGCTGACCCTGATTGACTCTACCACAGGGAGAGGGGAAGGCAATTGGAGAGGCTGAGGAGAAGAAGTAAAAGGACGAAGAATAAGACAGAGCCGGGCTCAGCAATACCAATGCGGAGAAATCTGTACACAACACTAATGAGGTGCAAGAAAATCACATGTCCAATGAGGATCATATGATTAAAGAGGAGAGAATGTCATAGAAGAAAGAGAAACTACCAGAAGTATTAAGGATTCGACAAAAGATCTTTGAAGTGGTGTTGTGGAAATTTTTTTCCAAAAATAAAAATAACAAATTTTCAAGGGTAGTTAATGTAATGAGGATATAACTAGAAAAAAAAATAAAAATAAATCCTTCATTTTTGTAATTTATTTTAATGTAAATCATTAGATTTTAAGAAATCTCACTTCATTTATTATTATTTTTTTTTTGTTTCAAAGTATTAGTCCAGATGGGGTATGAATAAAACCGTCAATCAAGAAGGACACATGTTTGGCACTTGACAACAATGAAGATGGGCCACGTGTCACGGTCCTTAAGGCTACTGGTAGGTGCTTGTTCATAAGGAGAATAAATAGAAAAATTATCTCTACGATCTCAGAAATAATCGCAGACCAAAATAAAGAAGCGCCACGTGCTAGTTAGTGAAGATATCTTCGAGCTAGGCTAACGAAAATAGTTATAAGAGAAGTCCATTACATGATTGCCATTCGACGGTCCAGAAGGTCTTCTACCCACGTCGGACCCCTATTTTTAGGAGATTGGATTGTAGAAATTTCATATTTCCATGACGAAATCGCCGCTACAACTAATGGCATGCTACATGCACATATCTATACTCATCCACTATTCTTAATCCACACAATAATTGGTGCATGCTCATACATGTTGAAAAAAATATTACATGACCTGATTATTTCCATTAATTTTTGATCCTATAGTGGGCATTGTAACACACACACACACACACACACAAAAACCCCATGTAGGGACCACGACTTTTTTAGTTCTTAAGGCACCCCACTGATCCCCATTTATCCCATAAGTACATAGCCCCTACCATGCAACGTGAGGCTGGGGAATGTTTTGTTATCATCTCACCATCACCTCTGCCCTGCACGCCTTGCAATAACTACTACGTGTAGTTCAGGTGCGCCTGAAATCTTTATAGAGGTTCAATTTCAAGGTGTCATACTAGCATATTAGGTTTTGGTTAATCCAAGTTTGTCAAACGGTAAAACAAGTTAAGCAAAATATTAGGGATTACCATAGAGTATATAGACATAAATGGGAAAATCAACCACAATGGAAATGATATATTGAATCTTGATTTAAAATCTAGCATGCAGCCAATCCCACAACATTTCTAAATATGCGTCGACAGTTAAAATTGCCACATCATTGTTTCATGTAGCAAAAATAAAGGTCATGTTGTAAATGGATTGATACATACTATGTCGATGTGAGACATGTAGGATGCAAATACCCCATAAACGGATACAGATGCAAATCGAATCTTGGTTTTCGACTATCTGTTTACATCCCCGGTTGAAGCTTCCTCCCCCACTCAGCTCTCTGTCTCTCAGTTGTCCTAGTCTCATGAGTCTCTTTTCCTCGTATTCCATTCTTAATCCTTGTCTCTCAATTGTCTGAGGTTTTCTTTGGTATATATTATAGAATTAATTATGTAATACATTATGACATATGCACTTGTTTAGTATGATTTATGGGACTTATTTATATTTAAAATAAATTGATATAATCTAAAATATACAAATATATTAGAAAGTATTTATAATTATTGTGATAATCTATAATTACTTCTTTATGTTTTTTAGTGGTATCTAAACAGTTATTATTTATGATTCATAATTTATTTTCATAAATGATTTGTTATAAATAATTCATAAACATAAATATAAACTATATCAAAGATAACCTTAGTCTCTAGACCGTATTGAACCTTGAAGATCATGAGCTCGTTACCAAAAAAAAAAAAAAGATTATTAGCTACTTAATTTTATATAATCAACTGGATATATACGCGAATCGAATAGATTATATCTCAGATTATTCGAATCCGTATCTAGATGACCCTAAAAAGATACAGATGAAAATCGAATTTCGGCTTTTGGACTACATGCTAATACAATTTTTAGATCAGATAAAATATTACTTGTGAGGCCAACTACGAGATACAATGTGGACCTGAAAATCTCCAAATGAAACAGTTGCAATTAACTAGGCAGCTCCGTTGATTAAAGTCACTCTTTCCATCTGTAATTCAACCATATTTAAGAAGATTAGCAACTGCTTGATCATGCTGATATCAATAATTAATATGGGGCACATGCAGTGGCTCTTGGTTTGGTGGTTGTAAATGTGCCCAACCAACCCATCCCATCATCCTTCCCAAGAAAAAAAAAAAAAATCTTTTCCCATCATCTGCATCTTTCGCAAATCCAACTCCATGCCCATAATTTGAGAATCTCTCATGTTATACCAATCATGATATGAAAATCAGTTTTATCAATAAGGAATTCATATAATAAAAGAAGAGATAATAATGGAGAATAGTTCACCTACATACATGTACTTGCATCCTTGAGATTCCATCACTATTTATATTCAATGAGTTCCACAATCTACAAGTGAGTCCCACACCATCGACAATGATGGGATGCCTTGGAGAGTACATGTATATGTAGGGGATCCGAACTCATATCAATGCATGACCCACATGGTAAAAATGTGAAAAAACATATGAAAGTATCCACATGGTTGGTGTGGGAAATTTTTCCCTTATGTTTAGAGAAATATTTAGGGAGAGGGTTTTCTGAGTAGTGCTAGCTATTGCCTGTGCCGGGCTATGGCAAATCGCTCAATAGGGGCAAAGAAGAAAAGTTAGGGTCATGGGAGTGATACAAAGGGGTGGGTTGACATAGATCTCACTTTGCAGTTCGAAGAACCTTTTCCTATAGAGGCAAAAGGTTTTGTTCACGTCCATTGTTTGTATTTTTATCTTTCCAAAACACCAAAACCTGTTAGGTGTACTATGAGATGCTCACAACATCACTTTGATGTACTTAAGGTTAGTTATAATTCATAATAAACAAATGATACTGGTAGATTGTGTTTGGTATACATTCTTAGAATGAAAAATGCATTTTGAATATAGAATGAAAATGCGCCAAAGAACTAGGCATTTCTATTTTGGTGTTAGAATATTGGAGGATGACCAAAAAAAGCACCTTCTAGAATCAACAATATTCTCTTGATGCATTCTATTATTTAAAAAGGAGAATGCATTTCAAACGCAGTTTTTATCACTTATTCTTAATCTACAATGCATTCCAAGAATGCATATTTTAACAATAATTTTCTCTTTCTTTTTTTGTGGTAAAGAGAAATCTTATTGAATTGAAAAAAGGATACAAGGAGGCATTAGCTAGCCTTACGAAGGTTTTGAAACCAGGAAAAAGAAATAGGCCAATAAAACATCTCCGTCAATGTTAAGGCCTTTTGAACAAGTGAATGAGCTACCATATTAACTTCCCTTGAAACAAATTTAAAAGAACAATTCTCACAAAAGGAGACAAGATAGATGATATCCGCCATAATAGATTGAGTATCAATGTCATTGGAAGACTTGTTGTTGATCAGAAGATTGATCGCTTCGTCGCAATCAGCTTCCACTTGAGGATTGGTGATCAATCCTTCCTCAAGAACAGAGACCAAAGCTGATCTGATGGCCAGAGCCCTACCTACCTTAATTGAGTTAAAATTGAGAGGAATAGAAACTCCATGGATGAGATCGCCAAGGTGGTTCTTGAAAACAAATCCAATACCTCCGGACTGGGGGTTCTCGATAAAGTTTGCGTCAGTGTTAATCTTGATGACATCATGTTGAAAAGGGACCTAAGGTGCCTAGGGTTTTGGAGAGGCAGAAAGATTCACAGCCATGAGGAGGTGGGACCTAGAAGCCAAGATGAATTCGTTGAAATCCATCTCAGCAGCGTGAGCACTTTCATAGGATATCATTCCCTTGAATTGAAAGTCATATTATTCCTAGCTCTCCATAGAAGCCAACAGATGAATGAAGACAATCCCAAGGTCTCCCGAGCAATATTCTTCGATTTAAAAGATGTATTATCTCACATTTGAAGCCATTGAAAAACTTTAAAATCATTAGTGTCAAGAATCACAAAAGATAAAAATAAATAAATAAATAAATAAATATATATATATATATATATATATATATATATATATATATATATATATATATATATATATATATCCAAACCATGTGGCTCGAGCAAAGGGGTAAGTAAGTAAAGAGAATATGATCATCAGTCTCCTCCTGGGAACCACACCAGCAACAAGATGGGTCCAAAGGGATTCGATGAAGAGTCAAACCATCTTCTGAAGCAAGACCCTGGGCACAAACACGCCAAAAGAAGGCACGGATTTTGGGAAGAGTATTGCAGTGCCACATACGTTTCCAAACTGCCTTGGGAACTAACCCAAGAGCTGACCCGAGAAGATGAAGGTTGAAGAAGGGACTCATTTTCTTGCAAATTTGGAAGGAAATGATAGGTGGATTTGATAGAAAAATAACCCTTCTTTGCACCAATCCAAATCAATCTGTCATTTTTGGAGAATAATCTGAACTGAATCTTGCAAATGGCATCCATCTCCTCTTTCTCAAACAAGGAATCGAGAATATTCATCTTGCTAATATGGCAGATATCTGCTGTTCAGTTTGATGAACACATACATCCTAATATCGAATCATCAAATATTGAATCTAAGACGGAAAATGCATTGATAGATATTTGACTAAGATTCCTTTCTATGAGACAAACCAATCAAGTTATTGTGGTAGGTATCAACTCATCACCTTCCCAGCCACGAGCCATGTGCATGTAAAGTCATTTGCAGGCATAATGGTCCAATGGAATGTGGCCGGCATGGCCCATAAGCTGTTAGTCAGGAGAATCTACTTAATTCAATTCCCTCAAACAATTATACTTTACCAATAATGTGGTCAAAATACATATGTATATATACTCTCCATGAGATTTTATCAATGTCCATCACCTTTCATAGTATATGAGATTCATTGGATATGGATGATCTTAGGATCCCGTCGATGGAAGTGAACTGTTTTGGTAAAAAATGAGATTCATTGGATATGGATGATGATACGATCCCGCCGATGGAAGTGAACTATTTTCGTAAACAATGGCCCATCTTGTCTAAGCCACCTCAGCTTTAGAGAGCAAAACTTCTCTTTTGTGGGAAAAAATATCTTTTGTATATAGTAACCGCCAAGTAAGTGGTAGTGAGGATCTTGGCCGCTTAAAGTGCACCAGCATGTGTCCCGATGCACTTTGAGTGGCCAAGATCCTCACTGCTGTTGGCAGCCATTACAGAGGATCCCGATCTTCTTATATGCCTAATGAGACTTAATCTAGTATATAGGCTTTAGATTGGATCAGTCTACTATAGAATATGTTAAAAACCTTGATTTAACGTTCCATCTGTTCTTGAGCTTTTGACATATCATTAATCACCTAAGCATCACCTAAGGAGCCAAGGCCTTCGACAAGAGTACTGAATATTGATAGGTTGAGGTTGACTTGGGTCCCCTTCTTCATTTATATATAGTAAATTACAAGTTCAGATTACCTGCATGTATGAGATCCCATCCCCGTCGATGTGATGTTTGACCCACCTCTAGAGTTTGAGACTTACTATATATGGTCGGTGATAGGATTCTTTCATTCTCGTAAATTACCAAATAACCACCAAACAATAGAAAAATATCAAAACATTAAAATCTAGGGTTTTTCAGTTTCTTCCCACCCCTCCCACGTGCATGGCACGTGAGACTACCGAAAACTCGGTAGTACGATATAAACACGACACATGTCTGCAATCCACAAGCAAACACAGTAACAGTCTAACAGAGCAAAACCAAATTACAACCAGACGTTTCAAACTCTCCATCTTCCCCTCCATGTGATTCTTTTTAATTTTACATCCTCCATTATTGCAGTTCTAGGCTTCAACATCTCTCTCTCTCTCTCTCTCTCTCTCTCTCTAAGTCTTCATTCCTATCACAGTCCAAGAACCCAAATCTGTCATCTATTTTTTTCAATTTACAGACCACTTGATAGATAATGTTGCAAATCAAGTAAAGATGGGAGGAAGAAGAAGAAGAAAAGGAGAGAATGAATCATCAAAATCTCTCACCCTACCTTCCTCTCCCTCTCACTCCTTCTCTTCATCATCTTCATCAGACTTTGAATTCACTGTCTCTCTCTCACCTCGCAATAAGTCCTCTCCCAATCTCTGCCCTGCCGATGAGCTCTTCTACAAAGGCCAGCTCTTACCTCTCCATCTCTCTCCTCGCCTCTCCATGGTTCGAACCCTCTTGCTTGCCTCTTCCAGCACTTCATCTTCCTCCGACTCCACTACCACGGCCTCTCGTGACTCCACTGGCAGCTCCAACGACTCTCACTCCTCCTTCTCCAGTGATATCGGTTTACTCGCAGAGTGTGATTCGTCCAGACCTAGTTCCGTTACAGAGGAAGACGAGTTCAAGAGACTCAACCAGAGTTACCATAGCCATCAAATCAAAAAAACCGAATTTGTTAGCGAGATTCTCCTCTGTTTTCCGGAAGAGCAGAGATCAAGAGAATGTGTCGGTTTCCGCATCTTCGGTGAAGCGGATGAGCGCATCGGCTAAAGACGTCATTCGTAAGTACTTAAAGAAGGTGAAGCCTTTGTATGAAAAACTTTCACAGAAGCACCAACAGCAGCACCAGCAGCAGCAGAGGCAGAGGATGGCGACGCTTGCGACTGCAGTATCTTTGCCTTTGAAAACAGAGAGATCCGCCGGGAAAGATAGAGAAACCTTTGTAATTTCGGACACAAGGAACGACAACATCCCTCAATCCTTCTCTGGAAATCTGAGTCTGAGATATCCACGAAGGAGAAGCTGCATCTCGAGCTGTCCATCGTCGATGCGGTCATCGCCGAATCATTCGGGAGTTCTTTGTCGAAATGCTGTGATCGGAGGTATGTCCTATTCGGATTCATCGTCAATGGATGAGTTGCAGAACGCGATTCAAGGAGCAATTGCACATTGTAAGAAATCCATGACCCAGAACAGAACGTTGGTGAGTTAAGGAGCTCTGAAACCGCTAACTCTTAATCTTAGCTTGAAAACTTGCGTCTCTCTAATATTTGGATCTCAAGTTCTGACTTCTGAATCTAGGAAAAAAAAAAAAATTTCCCTTTTCCCTTTTCGATTTTCGGTTACTTTGGCTTTGATTATTGAATTCTATGATATCGATGTCTGAATTTTTTGGGTTTGTGGAAGCGATAGATTATTTTTCTCGTTAAAAGACATTACCGTTTAAATCATCTGTTCTATCTTCAGCTCTTCGTACATTCAGTTTTCATGAATTTTGAGTTCCTACTCCATCTCTCTCTGTCTGTTTGTGATTTTTAATTGCAATTCCGAGTCAGCGGGAAAGCATCCATGTGCCAAGGGATATTTATGATGCAGTTTGTTGCATTTACTTCTTCATATGATATATATTTATTTAGAGAAAAACTTTTATTCTTTTTTTTTTTTCTTTTTTTTTCATTAGATACCAATTCCACATTTCCACTGGAGTTTTCTCCAGATATTCCAATCGAAAAGTAGGACTGAATTGCTTCGGCATGTGTGTTGACCATCTTAGCCCGTTTGATGAACGGTTAGAACAAGTGGACAATACCAAATGATCCCGATCCTTCATGGATAGCCATGCAATTTTCTTTTTCTTTTTCTCTGTGGGTCAGGAGCCAACTTGGGGTGGAGGGATTTAGGGACTGTATTGCGTGTAATATGCGAGTGGTTTGCAAGGTGCGATTCCAAGAAGGTAAGAGCCATTTTGAGGGCAAACAGGACTAATCCCATTCCCATCCAGGCCAATCCCTTCCCTGATTTTGAATTCTTGAATATTGGTGGAGTGTGAGGTGATGAGAATTGGAATCCGAGGGTGGAATCGGACATGATCGATTTGGAATTCAACATCTGGAAGTGTTTTCACACCATCAATCGACATCGATTCATCCCAACCTTTAAGGAATAGAATTTTTTGCGATTCCATCTCTCATATATGAATTTAGCACTAAGTCTGTAGCCACTGATCCTCTAGCATGCCTGGTGGGACAAGCTTCTCTTTCTATTTAGGGGTGTAACTTTGGGACTTAACCATCATTGAGATGGTTTTGAAAATGGATTTTGGAATTTATTACTTATTGGGATGAGTGTTTTAATTGGATCGGAACTTAGAGACTAATTAAAAATCATTGCGATTGAAACCGTTAAAACCGTTTTAATGACATATAAAGTTGGGAAAATGAATCACACGCTAGCAATGTGTATGTAGTTAGTTCCCTCTCATACACTTTGTTCGATCATACCCTTTCTATCCTTATTAATGACCAGATGTTTCTAAATGTCACCTTTCGCTAGCTTTATATGATTCCAACATGCCCAGGGAGTGTGTAGATCCCTCCCCCATAAAGTGAAAAAAAAATTTACTTCATTGATGGCTAAGTATATATAAGTGGAATTTTAATTTAAGTATCCCCAGCCACCCAAGTTGGTGAGTGATGAATAACAAATAAGAATGATATTCCACATTGATGTTGTATTTTTTTTTTTTTTATTTAAATATGGCTTCCTTCTTTAGTTGAAAATATTATAATTTTCAATATGCATGAATTCTATTGTGAAATTGAAAGATTGTTGATCTAATAGTCGAGACATAATCTGATAGAGTTGATGTTCCTCTCTAGTCGTTTGGATATAATATTTCAGATGTATTTTTGATAGTTTGGTTTGTTGCTTGGATTGGAAAATATTGAAATAAATCATTTGGAAAATTTATTTGAATTTTGAAATGTTAGATTTATTTGACGGGCTTAGAACTGATATTTTCATTTTTAAGTATTTAATTTATTTTTATATCTGTGGTTTGTGGATGGATATTTGATTATTTGTATACATAGAAATGAATAATTTGTTATTTATATAGAGTATGTGGGATGATTCCAATTCCAAATCAGTTCTATGCATTATTTGACTCTTCATACTTTTAGGTTAGTAGTTTAGAATTTTGGATAATATAATAGTGCCTAGAACCGATTAGGAATCGGATTCAACTATAGGTAATCGGGATGGTTTCTGATCGATTTCGGCCTTAAGGGAGGCTACTCTCAGAACCGTCCAAATCCGATTCCTAATCAGTTATAGGTACTATTAGAATGTCCAAAATTTAAAATTGATGGCCTAAATAGTCAAATAAATACATACAAATAACTTAAAAACTATTCTTATATATACAAATAATCAAATATCCATCCATAAAAATACGAATATAAGTATAAACTGAATACTTGAGAATGAAATCTTCTTTCCTTAGCATCAAATAAATGTAATATTCTAAAATGCGATGAACTTTTCGAATCATTCAAATTAATAGTTTCCAATCCAAACCAACAAAAAAAAAAAAAAAAAAAAAAAGATATCATTTAATCCAAATGACCAAAAAAAAAAAAATCTCAATCTTTATCACTTTGTCATTAACGTTATATCAGTTCCATCAACTTTTTAAAATCACAAAAGTATCAATGAGTATTGAAAATTGTGATATTTTTAATTAACAAAATATCAAATAAATAGGGAACATTTAAATTAAGAAAATAATACACCCTCAAAAAAAACAAAAAAAGTTTTTTCTGAGGTAAAAATGCACCCTCAATTTAAAATCATGCATATTTGTTATCCATTACTCATCACCTTATGTGATAAGAGTACTTAAGTTGGAATAGCACTTACCTTGCGGTGAATCATCAAGCGAAGTTTTTTTTTATATAGCTTTAAGTTATAGCTTTATATATGCCATTGAAATAGTTTTGACGGTTCTAGTTCTTAATTGGTTTTTCGGTTATAGGCTTAGTGTGAAACCTGTACAAGAACCAACCTCCCACTAAGTAATTAATTAGAAATTATAATATCTGAATTGTCCTAATAACCTAATGGATTCAAATCGTCTCCTCCCTGTACTTCAAGGAGGAGAAGAGAACATTATCTCCTGTATGAAACAAGCAAACTGAACCCAGGGAAGGAAGAACAGGAGATGAGGGAAACTTGGGAAGACGCTGGACTAAGACCAGAAAGAGTATCTTGGGATGGCCGACACATGGCTCTCTATAAAATCCGAGCCCCATGTCTGAGCCGACATCCAGCCTACAAGCCAAGTCGATAGGGGGTGTCCGCTCACGTGGGGCTTGGATTTTCCCAAGAATCACGTGTCGACCATCTGACGAACGCATCTTCCCCCTCCCTAAAGTACAGGGAGGAGACGATTCGGATCCTAAACTAATGGTGGGACAATTTTGATTCCTAACAAGTCAGTTCCAGTTCAAAATTTACCCCTATATGTCAATTGAACCTCATGGGCATCTTCTTAACAAGTTGCCAAGTTTTTTTAAGGAAACGATTTGTCTCAAATTAATCAATGGAGTTCATTACATAACTTGAGAAAAGCGATGCCAATTTTTTAGGGTTTGTTTTTCAGATTCTTTTTAATTTATAGCCGTTTTAGGTCTCAGTGATGATTGAGAACATTGAATAATTGAATCATTTTTCCTTGTCAGTAGGATCATGATTTGTAGATAGTTTTTGGGGGATTTGATTCCAAGTTACATAGTTATTTTAAATATACATTAAATATGAATAAAAATAATGAATAATTATTGCTAGTCAACTATTGTGCAATACTTTACAGCTCGGACCACAAAAATTTCTCCGTTTTAAGTTATGTAAATTTTATAATTAAAAAAATATTTTAGTAAAATTAAATAGATTTAAAATATTGCAAATTTTTAACTGAGGCAAGATTCGTTCGGCCAAGTTGTTGCTACAGCTAACGAGGTCTTTAGTGACGACAAAAAATATGCTGCAACATGTATACACCCAAACGTCTTGCTGGATTGTGGAGATGACTTAGAACGCATGCACAAGGAACAATCCATTTTTCTACCAAAAAACAGAAACAATACACCTTGAGAAAACGTTTAGGTACAACATAGATTCTGGAGCGGCGCCCCAAGCCAAATGGTCCAACTAGTCAGGTGTGTAGATAGTGTTTTTTTTTTTTTTTTTTTTTTGGTAAGACTTGTGTAGATAATGTTAACAAGTGAAGCAATGGGACTTTTCCCATATATATATATATATATACATAGTGAAGCAATGGGGCTTCATTCTAAGTGATGGAATGTGTGAGGATGTGGTTTATTTTGGAATGTATTTTGTTGATGTTGGGATTCAAGCACTTAATTCAAGGTGGAATTTCGGTGTAGGATCTATTATGTAGACCATCAGAGATGAGCATAAGAGTGATCAGATTCGGGATTTAATGATATACTCTGATACTTAAGTCAGACTGAATAGTTAACAATAATATGAGGGCCGAACAATAGAAAGAAAGTAAATGAAATATTACCGGGGCTGGCATTTATGCATATCATACTGATCTTTAACCAATTTCGCAATCTGAGTCCAAAATCCAAAATAGAAATATCTCGCTTTTCCGTCCATTATGTTTCTTTTTTAGGAATGCATTCTACGCTGTCTTTTCTTCCGTTAGATGTTTTCTTTAGGATTATGCTTCATCAATTAATATAATATCTAGATCAAGTTGAGCTAAACAATAAAGCTGTTAAAAGTTCCATGATAAGTAGAGTTCTTTTTTTTTTTTTTTTTTTTGGCTCTTGGATAAGTAGGCTGCAACGAGAGTGGAATTCATTCATAACTCTTAATTGTGAAGTGTTAGGCCTTTGCCAATTAGGTTTGGATCGTCTCCTGTCTCTGGAGTCTCTCTCGCTACTCCAGCTAGCTGTGATTCAACAATGCATTGAGTGACTTCAATTGTTGAATCACCGAAAAACTGGATAACAAGAGAATCTTTTTTTTTTCTTGCCAATTGGGGTACCCCACTGGGGTTCCATAGCAGGTAGAGTTGGGACCAGAATCCTCTGTAATGACTATCAAAGAGTAGTGAGGATTCTAACCGCTCATAGTGCCATCACTGCTAGCAATCACTAGAGGATCCTTACGTGTAAAGTAGACAAGTGATTCTATCCTCCATGGATGTGATAGATTGAGCAGCAGCAGCCTAGACGGACTAATGTTGAAGATGAGCTCATTTCTCGTCTTTATTCTCTCACTCATCCTGCCAATTTCAATGAAGGCAACATGATACATATCTTCATGCCTACAAAGGCTCGTTGGGAGGTAAAACTTCATGTTCGAAAAAATAAAACAAATACGTACATAACCATATAACAGTGGAATGTGATGTTTTCAAAAATCACAAGGCAAATCTCAATCATTCATATTTAAGAACATGCACGCATGCATACCAACACAAAATGTGTATTTGATTGAATTAAAATCTTAAATTTGAAACATGACTAGTCTAAACCATGTCCCTATTATCCAAATATGAGAACGGACACATCAACTCTCCACGTGGTAGAATAGATGCCTTGTAAAGTTCGGAAGAATACAAACCCCTATGAAGAAAATAATTTGCCTTTTCCGACTGGTAAAGTAAGAAAATATTATTATATTACTCCATGAGGTAGAAAACTTTGCAATTGTCACTATGACTTTAAATAAAGGATTTTATATTTGAGGATCGACACAAAACCTCTTATCCCTCTTTACCCAAATACCAAATATATCCTCCTTTATATTGTGATTCCTATGATTGCCCAATGAGAGTGCACAAAAGGGTATTTGTGTAAAGCGGGCCTTGACACTGGCCGGTGTCTAGTAGAAAGACCCTTAGAACTATCACACTCACACAGTAGTTCAATCAGAACAAGAATCGGTCTGATCATATTAGGCCATGTTTGATAACACTCTACTCCCATTCTGCTTTGGATTTCGACTCCCAGGGAGCCATTTGGGAGCCAAAAAGTGTTTGATAACCCAATGTTGATTCCAGCTCCCATGGAGTGAACCAGTTCAAAAATAATTCTCAGAACCAAAATTTGAGAGTAAAAAAATCCCTTTTCAGATTGGGAGCCAAAAGAGAGAGCCAAAATCGAGAGTCGTGACCCACCACCCACTACCCCCCCACCACCACCGCCGCCACCACCACCTACCACCACCAGATCTAGAATTGATTCCAGATTCATTTTTATCAAACAGGCTCCTGATCTCAATGAACTCTGGAATTGATTCTAGAGCAGCGTTACCAAACAGCTACTGCTCTCAATGAGCTCAA
Organism: Protea cynaroides; assembly: GCA_028583415.1. Taxonomy (NCBI): domain Eukaryota; kingdom Viridiplantae; phylum Streptophyta; class Magnoliopsida; order Proteales; family Proteaceae; genus Protea; species Protea cynaroides. The sequence goes on along the minus strand of CM053275.1, from coordinate 8,168,874 downwards.
GGAAAAAGTGGGAGCTCAAAGATGACTCCAGAGCAAGAGTTAAGGAGCAGGAGTCAGAGTGTATCAAATGGGGGCTAAATGATTACTAAACTTTTGCTTTATAATGTATATAAATGCATGATTTATTTAAAATATATTTTTAAATGTTGAGTTTTCGAATCCAAAACATAAATTTTTTTCAAATAAAGATCATAGAAGAGCACACCAATCAGGGTAAAAAGTGGGGAGGAGAGAAGACAAATAGAGGGAGGAGCCGTTGGCAGTACGGGATACTATACAAGATACATAAAGAGCCCTTTTCACAAAATTTTATTTCTACTTTCTTTCAGTTAAAATAATAGATTTTATCATGTTCTACATTAATAAAAGATAAAAAGCTATATCCTAAGGGTGTTAATCGATGCGAGTTTGGCTTAACGGTGTGGTTCAATTTCAGTTTGGTGTGTAATGAATAAAATCAAAATTGAACCATTTATTAAATAGTTTCAAAATATTTACCAAAGTCGATTATTAACCAATTTCGATTTCTAAACAATTTTATTGTCAGGATAAAGAGGAAGAGAGTAAAGAACAAAGTAGAGGGAAAGCCACGAAAATCATTAAAACAATTTTGATCACATATAAAAGTGGACCTACGATTTACAAGTATGCCTTGTGAAAAACATCAAAATATAATTTATTTCTACAAATGTAGATATTTAGTACTAAGGGATTAAAGTAAAATTTAGTCACTTTTAACGGTTCTAAATAGTCGGTTTAAATAGTTTTATTATTGAAACCAAAACTGAACGGTTTCATTTCTAAAACTAAAACCGAATCATTTAATAATTGGTTTCACAATTTCGATTTAAATGATTCGATTCGATTTCATTTTTGACACCCTTACTGTATCTCATGTTTATTGGCCGACCCATAAGTTGTTTGGACCTGGCTTTAGAACTAATCAAGTTGGGCCTATCCCAAAAAAGTAAGCACCAGCACAACCTTGGCCCTTATTCACCATATTTCCGAAATTGGCCCTCCCATAGTAGCTGACTCAGTTACTTTAAAGGCCGTTAACCTTTTCCTTTTAAAGTTTCAAAAGAGTGAAGCTGTGTTTCATGTATGAAAGTGAGATGGGTAATGAGCAAGTTCAACTCTCACCTTACCTCCTCTCTGTTATCTTCTTTCTTGAAGAACAGAAACCAGAATTCACGAAATCTTTCTCTGGATACGAGAAATGCTGGTATTGTCTTCAATTATGTAGACACAAGCCGCCTTCTTTCCCTCTGTGGAAGAAGAGGACATCTGCGTCCTGGGTCATCTCTCCATGCCTGCATCATCAAGCATTCTTCACTTTTCGATATCAGGAATCTGGATAATATCCGGAATGTTCTTGTTGTTTGGAATTCCCTCGTATTTATGTATTCGAACTGTGGGCAATTATCTTATGCAGCCAAGGTGTTCGATCGAATGCCAATAAAAGATACTATTTCATGGAATTCAATGATATCAGGATATTTAAGAGTTGAAGAAATCGAAACGGGATTTGGGTTTTTTAAAAGAATGCACAGTTCAAGTGATTTCCGATTTGACCCTGCGACTCTGACTTCCATTTTATCTGCTTGCGATAAACCGAATCTTCTTTCTGTGAGTAAGTTGATACATTGTTTGATATTTGTAAATGGGTATGAACAGGAAATTCCGGTGGCAAACGCTTTGATAACTTCCTATTTCAAATGTGAGTGTCACAATTCCGGGAGGAGGGTGTTTGATGAGATGTCTCAGAAGAATGTCATCTCTTGGACGGCTGTGATCTCAGGTCTTGCACAAAGACAATTTTATGATCAAAGTTTCAATTTGTTCTGGAAGATGCGGTCTGGATCGGTGGAGCCTAATTCTTTGACCTACTCAAGCTCTCTGTCGGCATGTTCTGGGTTACGGGCTCTGAAAGAAGGGCGTCAGGTACACGGACTTGTCCTGAAATCAGGATTTGATTCAGATTTATGCATTGAAAGTGCACTAATGGATATGTATTCCAAGTGTGGGAGCATGGAAGATGCATTCCGGATTTTCAAGGCTGCTGCTGAGATGGATGAGGTATCCATGACAGTTATTCTTGTGGGTCTTGCTCAAAATGGATTGGAAGAAGAAGCTGTCCGGTTCTTTATAAATATGGTGAAGATGGGCATTGATATTGATCCAAACATGGTTTCAGCCATTCTTGGGGTGTTTGGCATTGACACATCTTTTGCTCTTGGCCAACAAATTCACTCCTTAGTGATAAAAAAAAGTTTTGGAGTCAATCCATTTGTAAACAATGGACTCATCAACATGTACTCCAAATGTGGAAATTTGGAGGAGTCTATGAAAGTCTTTGATCGGATGACCCACAGAAATTCAGTCTCATGGAATTCCATGATTGCAGCCTTTGCACGTCATGGTCGTGGCTTTGAAGCACTTCAGTTGTATGAAAAGATGCGGATTGAAAGTGTAGAGCCAACAGATGTTACATTTCTATCATTACTTCATGCCTGTAGTCATATTGGATCAGTTGACAAGGGAATGGAGTTCTTAGATTCTATGGCTAAGGTCCATGGAATTAGTCCAAGGGTGGAGCATTATGCTTGTCTTGTTGACATGTTGGGCCGGGCAGGACGTTTGGTTGAAGCTAAGAGATTCATTGAGGGACTGCCTTTGGAGCCTGGTGTGCTAGTCTGGCAGGCATTGTTAGGTGCCTGTAGCATTCATGGGGATTCAACCATAGGGAGATTTGCAGCTGATCACTTGCTTTTGGCTGCACCTGAAAGTGCTACGCCGTATGTTTTGATGGCAAACATATACTCATCTGAAGGGAGATGGGAAGAGAGAGCCAGGATTATCAAGAAAATGAAGGGGATGAAGCTAAAGAAAGAGACAGGGATGAGTTGGATCGAGCTTGAAAATAAGGTCCACAGCTTTGTTGTAGGGGATAGGATTCATCCACAAAGTGAGACTATCTATCAGGTTCTGGAAGAGTTGATTAGGCTAATGAGAGATGGAGGATATGTGCCGGATGAGAGCTTTTTGCATTATGATTTGGATCAAGATTTCAATGAGGTTTGTAACTAATGTTGAACTCAGAATATATGTTAGTATTTCATTAGAAACATCAATAGGGAATAGAGATTAGAAAGAATTGTAGTTTTGCAAATTGCAATAGAATAAATTTCCTAAAATTTCATATTCCATAAACTAATAACCTCTAATATACAATTCAGTTTCAGAAAAATATGAGGTGTTTGGGGGGGGGGTGGTTGAGACCAGCCTGGCTGGCTCATTTCTTGTTCAAAGTTGAGCACGAATTTGGAAGATTTACAATGCTATTGAGGTGACTGGTTTATTGATTGGAATCTCTTATATTCTGCCAGACTATGGTTGTTTTATATTCTGATGATGTTGTACTTGATATGAGAATGTTCTCATGTATTTATGAACCCATGGTTGCATTGCTGTTTTTTCAACTGAACCTCCACATTCAAGAATGTGTTTGTACCTTGCAGTAGTTCATTAATAAACTATCTGAAAGACCAAAAGGTTTTAACTTCATTCAGCTCCCTTACAAATTTGCCTTCATTTGCAGGAGCATTTGTGAGCCTTTTAGACATTTGGATTAAAATCCATGGTGAGAGTTTGAGACTCACTAGTTACTCATACACAGGTTTCAAATCCATGTTTTAAATTGCAGCATCACATGATCCTGATCAGCCTGATCTAAATGCAGGCCTACAAGGTAAATCAAGATGAGTTGCATGAAGCTGCAAACAGTGAGACCCCCCCCCCTCTCTCCTCCTCCTTTTCTAACTTAAGTTTCTGTTTCCAATATGAATTTCCCAATATTAGTTCAGTCTTCCTTACTTAGGCCTTGTTTGTTTCCTTGTAAATGTTTCCATTCAAATGATATTTTACATGAAAATTTTCCGACTTTTTCAATGTGTTTCTTGGCATTTTAAATTAAAACAAACATTGTAAAACTCTATTTTACAGATTTTTTTTTTTTTCTGACATTTTACACAGAAACAAGCCAAATTAATGAAACTTCAACCAGAAACTGGAAACAAACCGATCTGGCCGAACAGTTACTTGACAATGACTTTTCTCCAAATTCGATGATTCACTCTGGCACTATGGTTCAAGTAATCGGTATCAAATTGGCTGAGTCGTATCCCCAATCCCAACATTATTTTAATACGTATTGGTCATGTGTCAGTTTCCCACTGGATCTATATACTGATCCGGATCAGATCGGTTTTGAACATGACCGATACTATGTCTGATACCTGAATTACGAACCTTGTATTACACCTTGAGTCAAACCCCTGTTGCTTCTCTCCATCTAATTACAGCTAAACATGGATAAAAAAAGAAACATTTTATGATCAAGTGTTCACATTTAACAGCTATGTTGTGCCTCAAACCAGACTTCAATCCTCATGATTATCCATGCGTACAGCCTCGTTGGACTTTCTTCTTCTTTTTTTTCTCTTAGATCAGCGTCGCTGAAGTACTTCTCTTCAAAATTCAAATGCAGAGTGGTCCCCTATTGCCCTCCTGTTGTCTGGCTCTCACATTGGAGTCTTTCACGGGTCAATTGGCATTTAACCCTTCCCATTCACCACGTTTTGAAAACCCAAGTTGAATCGGTGAATTAAATGTTTGTGTTTGGTTGTTAAGGGAAAAAATATATATATATATATATATATATATATATATATATATATATATATATATATATATATATATATATATATATATATATAATGATGAAAAAATGATGAGTTTAAATATTTTTCTCTCCTTTATTTCAAAAAATATTTTTCTTATTATCTTGACATTTAAACATAACCTAATGTCGCTTACCCCTAAAATAAAAATAAATCTATAAACGTTAACGTAGTTGTTGTGGGATATGGACTTGTGGTCCCATTTTCGATTTCATTTTTCCAAGAAAATGGGTGCTGCTATGATTGCTGTTCCACTTCCATCTTGGCTTTTTTTTTTTTTTTTTTTTTCTTGTTAAAGTTCCACTTATATTTAAAAAAAGGAACAAAAATAGCTTTTTGGAACAGATGAATCACTATTGTAAGTGAGGGCTAAACACCTATAGCCACCACAAGTGCTTTGGTGGTCTTGGATGCATGTTGTGAAGCTCACATACCTTATGTCGATAAGAGAACCAGATCGGACTCATTTGTTGGGTCTTGATGAGAGTCATCAGCTGAATATAAACTGCCACTGAGCTCTCACCATCTTCGTCAACAATGCTCTTCTTGTAGAGATGACTTCGAACACTAGAGAGGATCAGCGGCACAAATGGTGAAAAATAGACTGACTTCGACTATAGAGGCATTCCAGGGTGTTGGAGATGACGGGCTTGTTGGGAGGATCTGGTGTAAAATGGGTGAAAAATGGAAACGGATCTTAAGGGAGACCTGAATTCATCTTGTGAATTCGAATCACTCCTCTCCATGTAGCGGCCAGTGAGGCCCTTACTAGCACTCACTGGACGACTGCCCCCTAAAGAAGAGCCGAATGGAACACCACCACCTCACAACTAAGAAATCAAGAGTTCAACTCTGATGAGGTTTACATATAAAAAAAGGGTCTTTTTGTATGACATCGGTTGGCATCAAAGTTACCCAATAAACATGCACATTTAATGAACCTCTTTCTTTCATGCTAAACCCATTACAGTAGCATAAATGCATAATGTGTTAGCTATTAGCATTAGCATGATTCAAAATCTTAAAAAAAAAAAAAAAAACTTTTAATATTTTTAATGGGAAAAAGATTTGTATCCCCTTGCAAACCAGTGCCCAGATTCTGAGTGGTGAAATGATCATCTCACCCTCTGTTTAGTTTACTCAATAAATGAGGAGAGAAGTATTAAAAGATGAATGGAGATTGAAAGCAGCACAGATTTTGATAAATTGCTGATATAAAGAAATTTTTTAGGCCTCCTTAGATTTGTACTTTATGTCTCATATCTCATAATTAGAATCTGAAAATCCAAAAAGTGGAAGACAATGCAGGAGGAGGGAACACAGTCTAAGGGGATTTATAATTGATGATCAAATTGTAATATTGTATTTACTAAAAGGTCACCCAAAGGCAAAATTCTATCCATTTGATCGCTTGCATGAACACCATGTGTCCTTCAGACTCCCCATATAGAATACTCTCAAAGTCTAACTGTAATGTCTATTAGCTGTCTAAGCTACACTAGAGCTGCCAAAATCTTAGATGTAACTGCTAAGGATATGAACATGATATCTAGCACTTGTAGACCTACCCAAATGACCAAACCATCCTCTTCCTTTGTGAGAACTTTAGGAAATTCAACATTACTAATCAAACTTTAAAAGGGTATTTCAGTCAATTAAGATATTTTTTATCTACTGGTGAGTGGGACTTCACATGCCAAGAAATTTCCATCATGTGACCACATGCTTGGGATTAGCCCACATTATGGTCAATCGTCAAAGCTCATCAGCTTTATCACTTTGACTAATCAGTATTAAAATAATTTTATGGGTATTAATAGAGTTAATTAATAACCCTAGCTTGGTGAAAGTACCAGAATGTCCCTAGTCCATTTCTCTATCTTTCAGTTTTTTTTTTTTTTTTTTTGAGTGGTGATGAATCAAACCCAGTAAAAACAATTTTTTCTGGTAGGGAAAAAAAAGGACAAAAAAAGTTCCTTTTCCTCTCCAATTTCCAAAAGAAAAGGATTATGGTAAAATCAGTAACTAAAACAAAGCATTTTTCTAGTTTAGGGGAGGAGTTTCCCCCTGAACAAGCTTATCCATCTAATTTAGGGATTATTCTCTCTCTCTCTCTCTCTCTCTCTCTCTCTCTCTCTCTCTCTCTCTCTCTCTCTCTCTCTTGGTATTATTTGTCTGACTCTTAGTCATTTATCTTTCTACTGATATGGGTTTTCCTATTTACCACTTTTTTCCATTAATTTTCTGAGGTTCCATTTTATTGCAAATCAACAAACTCAAGCAAAGCCATAAAAAACAGAGAATGACACTGTTGTACATAAGACCTTTCTCTAATTACTGCCTATTCATTTTATCGAAATTTTGATCACATGTTGGCATTTGCAACTTAAGTCCATGCAAAATTTGACACTTTTTTTTTTATACTTAAATGGGCTACTACATGTGCTGTTCCCATATTTTAAACACACCCTTAGCTCACTTGTTTCGGATTCACCAGACCAGTTTGTTTTATAATCTCATCCTCCCAGCACTTACAGCGAAAGAGAAGAATAGAAATTGAAGAAAACAAAAGCATCACCTTCACTTTATAACAGTAGAACAGACAGATACCCCCCCCCCCCCATGCACCCCTTAAAAACACAACCCATGAGGACTCCTCAGACTTCAACACCCTCTCCTAAACACAGACGCTACTCAGTATGTTTTCCCTAGGAAGTGTTCAGGCATCCTCCAGATCCATGGAGCCAACATCGGGCCCTCGAATCTCTTTCTCTTCTGACTTCCTCGACGACAAGAATTTCATCTCCATAACCCCAAGCACTGAGACTAGCAGAAACCACGACACAGAACAAGAGAAAGCATGTAACGTAGACTTTGAGTTCCTCTGCAATAAGGCTACTAGTGATACCATGTTAACAGCAGATGAGCTCTTCTTTGAAGGTAAGCTTCTTCCTTTCTGTTCAATAAATAATGCAGAGAAACTCAACATGATCTCTCTAAAAACAAAGGAGTCAGAGGAGGATGACGAGAAAAAGAAGGCAGAGGAGAATGAGGAGAATAGAATCAGCTGGCTCATTGATGATGACCCCTCTCCTCGGCCCCCTAAGTGTACTGTTTTATGGAGGGAACTATTAAGACTGAGGAAACAGAGGGCATCATCATTGTCACCATCTTCATCGTCTTCATCATCTTCTTCGGGTTCACTTGCTAATGTCTGTCCTATGGATGATGGGAAGGAAGGCAAGGGAAAGACATGGAACAGAGAGAAGCATGTGAAGAGGATAAAGAAAGAGTTGGAGAGGACAAGATCAGCTAGTATAAGAATAAGGCCTGTTGTCCATGTGCCTCCTTGCACCCAGGCAAAGACTAAAGCATTCCCACCCTTGTTTTCTCTCAAGAAAGGAAGTGTTCAGAGGTAAAGGGCGTAGGATTGAAGTTAGCCTCTTTGGTAGGATTGTCCAAAATGTTTATCCCTTTTTCCCTCCTCCCTCCTTTAATATTTAGGTGTATTCTGTTCAATTGAGAATCTGTTGTATTTTCTATGTAAGTGTTTTTTTTTTTTTTGACATTAACATCTTGTATCCTTACTTTTGCCAATTATGGGAAGACCTAATGTAAGAATTCAGAGTACAAAAGAAATTCACAGTTGCAGGAACAAAATCATCTTTGTAGTTCAATTATATGTGATCAGATGAGAGAAACACAGAGGTCGTATATATTAGATAGTTGTGTTGATTTTGACAAAAATGATCTTCAAGGAGCCATTTGAAAGTGGAAATTCATGGGTCTCATGCATCAGCGTTCACAGCTCACAATTTCAACAGAACATTAAAGCAATTTTGGCTTTGGCAAAAAACAAAATGTTTGGTCTACCAGGAAAGCATACCAATGCAAGGTAATTTAAATGCAAAGTCATTTCATTTTCTTATTCTCCTGATTCGAAAGAGAGAAGAGGAGACAACCCTCCTCTTTGTAACTTCACCAGTATGTTGATCATGAGTGCAACCATGAGGTGAAAAGTTCAATCCTTGCTAGTGAGAGAGACAGAAAGGTTATAATTTGATTGAACAGATCATATGATAATATTCAAATAACAGATATCCATGTGGGCATAGGATGTCAGATCCTAAATATGATTCTACTAAAACAGTTTTAACCACTAATTCTCAAGCAAAAAGCAAGATCTTGGGTCTTGTTTACCATGTATGTCTCATTATAAGAGGATTGTTGCCCCATACCCACTGTTGGATAGGCCCTACCTATGACATTTCAACTATGCCAAAAATCAGCTTGAACAGATAACCACTAGCAAAGTCTTTTTGTTTGAACATAAACTGATCATGATGATTCTTCATTTGTGAAATTTCTAGATGGGAGACATTCTGTTGGTCTTGTTCCTCTGAAAATGCACAGTAATTCTGGCCTCAATTTGGGTCCGATTTGGAAAAGACTACCCTTGTAGTTATTCTGGAGGGATCTTTATCAGTAAAAGGTCTAGTTTCACCATTTCATCATGTTGGAGAATCAGAGGAAACACCATTGGCAAACTTGAATCAGGTTTTTTAAGCATAAGCTTCAACCAGATTGTGAGGGATGGATTTGCCCAAAAACCCAACTACACCATTTTACCTCACATGATTGGGCTCAATTAGCCCAAAGGGTGCACTCGCCCCCAGTGTTCTGGGAGGCGCGCATCTTTTTAGATGGCTGCCCGTGGCCTCGGTTGAATCTGGACCCACGCCTGATCCGACAATCCCTGTCGGCTCGGCTGTCGGCTGGTGTCGGCTCGGCGTGGCTCAGTTTCTGGGCCACGTGGCGACCATCCAGGGCAGGTTGCCACTGTCCTCCCAAAACCACTGGGAGGACTGGATGCGGATCCAGCCCAAAGCCCCAATCATCCACATCAATTGATGGCTAATGCTCTCTCTCTCTCAGAAAAAGATAGGGTGTTTCATGTTATTTAACTATCTGATTTACTTTTTGTCTGCTAATTTAATACAAGAATATGGACTAATCATGAGGTATCAAAGCAAGGACAGCTTACAGTTCCAAGTAAAGAATGTTGGAGATGGTATTGACCACTTTACCGAGGTTGTTTTACAAAAAAATGGGTGTCCATATGTCACAGAGTCTTTCTTGTTCCAGACATCTCATTAAAGATAGAAGATAAGAAGGTTTCCCTGATGCTCAATATAAGGTAGAACAGCTAACCACATAAAGCAATCCCAAGATGAACAGAATGGAGCCACAAACAATGTCAGGCGATCTAATTGGTAACTAATAAGGAGATGAGAAATAGAGGTTTAGACATGGAAACAAAGTAAAAAAAGAATAAAAGAAGGCAAGAACATGAAACATTGGTGATGTTTTAATACTTTTTTCTATTACGAAGTTCCATCGGTTCCACAGATGCTGCTACTTGTTTACTGTAAGGTCTAGTTTACTGTAAATGTGGCCAACGTTGAATGGACAAAACAAGGGAGGAATCCTAATCATCCCACCATGAACATTTCAATTTGGAAATAAAATTATGCAAGTTAAAACCAAGGAAGATTAGGAAAAATCCTTCCCCCATTCCTAGTTTCAACAATTATTCAACAAAAGAAGGGCAATTATTGATTTGACCATCCGTGATAATGGCGAGCATTGCTTTATTAGTAACCACACAGTGAAGGCCGCAAAGAGGGAGGGTAGAATCAGGTAAATGACCTTACTCTTGCTGTCCCCTTTTATCTAAATGGTATTGTTAGAGATAAGGGAATGGACCTCATTACCATGGTCCATTCCCAACGTCAACAGCACTATCGCTGGCAGATTGCCAGCTCACCATTATCTCCTTAATTAGATAGTTGGACTAGATACATTTTTTACTAAGTCTTTGTGTTGACTAAGTCTCCCTTTCTTCTTCTGATCTCATTATGTAATTAGGACTCCTCTCATGTTGACATGTGGAGTCCTAATCTATCTCTTTATGTTACTAAGACTCCCTCTCATGTGTGACATGTGAAATCCAGAATCTATCTCTTTATGTTACTAGGACTCCTGCTCATGTTGAGATATGGAGTCCTCTCTGTTCTCTGGTTTTACTCTTTCTCCTTTAGATACAGCTATATATCCTTACCTACCCTCCAAATGACAGTTGGGCAAGGTCGGTAAAGCAGTGAGGCGGGTAAAAGTTGCAATCCCACATGAAGTTCAATGCTAAGTTATTTCATCTTTGTGTGTACTAGGCTCTGCTAAGCCTCATCAGTTATCCCAATGACTTGGGGTTGATTTCATGTTCTATGTGATTCCGCATGCAAGCAAGCCTTATATTAGTTTCAATCAATGAAATTCCAACTTCAAAGTAAAAACACATTTCAAATACATTTGGCTCTATCCAAATTGTAGTACACATAAATAAAAATGAAGAAATATTTACATTACAAAATTGGACTCTCATTCATCATTACTATTACTTTCTTTCCATTAAAGAATTAAATTTTCAGAAGGAAATTTCAGAATCTGTATATTAAAAAATGAATAAATTTGGCAAAATATAGACAAGAATTACTAGCACTCAGTTTTGGCACTACAAATTGCAGAGAGGAGATCTTATTTGGTCATTTACAGAGCACTTGGCCTGCAAAACTTTTGCTTCTGCCCCTTGGTGTATTTGCGTCTCTAAGCCTCTTATATGAAAATGTCATACAGCAGGTTCTGAAATACATGAAAACAAACTAAATGAATACTGTTAACCAGAAAATGATTTTCTCAATCGAAAGAGAGCTGTATGTTACCCTCAGGTACACAAACTATGTTGCAGGAGAAGGCGGTGACTATCCAAAGTTATTTCCAGGGGAAGTCCTAAGAAACAAACAAAATTAGTTAACTTCGTGATATGAATTAAGGAAAGATATGTGGCCACAAACTGAAGTCATTGACACTCACTTAAGGTTCAATCCGAGTTTTGTTTTAAGACTGTCCGGAATTTTTCCAGTCAGGTGGTTATTTTGTAAGAAGCTGAAGAACAAAAGCAAAGACAAGTTATGCCAAGTATCTCACTAAAATGTTTAAATAAAAATGAAGGTAAATTCATGTGAAATATATCTCTGCCAATAAATATGGCTAAAATGCTTACCAATCAACTTGAGTTTTAAGATATAAAAAAATGATCATATAGACATACGGAAACCAAGATAATTAAGAATAAAGCATCAAGGTTGAAATTACAATATGCCAGTAAAAAAAAAAAAAAAGGAGATGTAAAACATTTTGGAGAATCCAATCTGGAACATAACAATGAACAGTTCATCTGTTTAAAATAGATGAAGCCAGTTCAATCAAGAATGCATGGGTATTATACAGTGCGTAACAATCATGATACACAGAAAGAGTTCCAAGTTAAGGGCATAAAGTATGGGTTAAGGGCACATTAAGTGTTAACCTAATAAGTTTCTTCTACTGATTCTGATTTCAATCATTTATGGTTCAAGCAAACAATCATACAACTGCTATGGAAATAATAACATTAATCATTTGCCATACTGGAAATATATGGACCAAAACTGACAGATATGTTTAGCAGGCTATCTATACAAAGGATGCAAGAACAATCTCTCTCTCCATAAGTAACACAAGTTAGATCTGCAGCTATTTCCAGTATATCAAGCCACAAGTGTAGAGCATCCTTGGTTCCTTTTTTTACTTTTGAGTTTACATAGTCCTTTTTCAGCCATTACCAAAACGTTTCCCTCTCTTTTTGTGTGCATAAGTAGGGCATTCCTTTCCAAAATGGATCCTGGTAGAATATTCTGGATACCTGAGATTAAATGCTCTCTGAGATAGTTGAATCAAAATAATTCTTTTTTTGAGTTATATTTCTGTCAAAGGAAAATTTCAATGTTCTACCATGTTCAATCAACACACTAAAAGGGTTATACAATATATCTGGTGTAATCTGGTAAACTATGTATACTCTCCTATTTTGCTTGCCACAGTAACTGCAACTAAATGGTTTAAAAAGTAAACCTCAGGCTAATCATTCAGTTCCAGAGAAAGTATGATGGTTTCTATGAGAAGGGATGAAAAGAAATCTATCCCATATCTTCTAATGGTACCAAGGATAAATATTGAAAATCCAATCCAGCAAAAATAGAGTTTGAAATTCAAAGAAATAACATGTTAGCTTCATATTTTTTAGACTCACAGTTCGAAGTTACATTTTCAAGTAAACAGATATGCTCCAAGAGGAACGAAAAGCATACATCATACATATAATAAATTTGCACAATTATAGGTAAGTCTTTCAAGCCCTTATAAAAGGACTCCAATTTCAAAGCTTTTGATTGTTTCAAATCAGTTTAGAAAGAGCTTTTCTCAGGTGAATACTACCCAATACTTAGAAACATGCAGTGGCCAGGTTTCTGAAATACCAATAATCATGCCATGGAGCAGACGACTTGGATGGAACTGCTCGACTAGAACAATTCTCTCTCATGTGATGGAGGAGGGGGCATATGATGTAACTAATAGCATATGCAGATGCACAGACTGAAGCATGTGAAGAGGCCCAAATGGTTGCATGTTATCATAATAAAATTAAAACTTACAGTTCATGCAAACTTGTGATGTTCCCAAGCAATGAAGGAACCTCTCCACTAAACTGATTGTCCTCCAAGTGCCTTTGAAAGATGATAGCAATAAATTAGACAAGGGAACATCAAAATTCACGAAACCCACTTTATAAGGGTGGTCCAACGGTTATTATTCCCAACAATGAGAATAATGTGATCCACTCAATCATGGATCAATACAAGTGGCTAAAGAATGTATTACATTGTCAAAGTTAAAATTCTGTTTCCCAGTGTTAGAGAGCGGAGACAACAGAGCCTTTTAACAAGATGGCTCATGAGCTATGCCATCCATCCTTGTCAATTCAAAGCTAAAAACTAAAGCAAGCAGGGAATATTTAACTCACAAACTTACAGTGTCTGAAGCCTCTTTAATGGGCTGAGATCAGGAATTGACCCAGACAAATTGTTGTTTCCAAGCCAGCTGTTATTCACAAAATGAAATTGTTGATCAGAGAAATATTTCACTGAATATTCAGCTCACTCAAGATCCATCATCTCTGGGAACCTACATATCAGTCAATGCAGTCAAATTGACAATATTTGGCGATAAAGATCCTGAAAGACCCATGCTTGAAAGGTTTCTGGGAAAACAACAAAAAGAGTAGACAATGTCAGAAAGATTAAAACGAGCAGTATACTACAACTTCCTCATGATCAAGGGTGCCAACTCACAAAGCCACAACACGGATCTGTGGCCCCTCGGAGCATGAAACTCCAGTCCATGAGTATGCACGAGGTAAACAAGGATCACCATTCCAATCAATTGGGGGATTCTGCAAACTATTCCTCACTCTTTCCAAAGCAATTACTGCAATAGAAAATTGAATTTGCCATGTCAGAAAATGATACCAACAAATACGAGAACAATTAACTCAAAAGCAAAGAAGAAACCTGACACATTCTCTTGGAGAGCCCCACCTATCTCAGGGGAATTCAGTCACATACAGGACCAAATAACTGGACTGTCTTTTTGCTAGAACAATTTTCAGATGGACCATGGCCCAAGAATCACACAGGTAATACAATTCCATCCAAAGTGATACAGATTACAGAATGCTGAAGATTTTAGATTGCATCACAATGGACAGTCTTCTTTTGCAACCATTTATGTTGTTTTCACACATACTTTTATTAGCTGCATATTAGCTCTTGACTATATGACTATGTGAACTTGGAGTTATTTCAAGTTATGCCCATCAAATGGGGGCCAAAACAAAAACAGCCCATGGATCCTGGAAGGAGGTTTAGAGTGCTCCCAAAAAAACATGTCAAGTTACTCAACAAGAAAGGATGTCAGTAGCCAAACCATCTCGTGTGATAGTTCTTCCTCCAAGTTGCAACACACCAAAAATCTCCCCACCGTTGATCAAAGGACCAACATCTGACCCAGCGGCAGGAGTCAGAGTTATGTTGGTTAGTCCCGAAAGAGGCCATTGAGTCGAAAAGACTACTTCACCAAATGGAGTCACCTTCAGATTGTAGTAATATTCTATTCCATTTACTGCGATGTCCAATACTCTGGAGCTCCCTGCCAAGGCATTACTATTATCTGCGAAGTATAATGCAATGTAATAGGTATCATTGGGAAGAGGTCCAGGAGGCCACTGCAGCTCCATGTAGTGTTCCGATGTCAGCACAGTATCAAAAATCTTCTGTGGTGGAATGTTCCAGAATCCAGAAACAGAGACATTTCTAATGCTTTGTATTGTAGTATTGCTGTCTCCAAATGGCTCCCAATATCGATCAAATTGGTCATCAGGGAATCTGGTGACTCATGGTTTCAAGCAAACAAAAAATAAATTTCCACTTATAATAAGAAACACAAAAGGAACAGAACCACTAAACATTCTCCATTTTAGGATCTTTTTATTCTTTTTAGGAATTTTGCTTTTAGTTTCCTGTAATCTCAGCTTTTGTAACTGAACTTTGGGTCAGAGCTTTATCTCTGTTATTTCTATTTTAACCTTCCATAAAAACCTTTCTTCAAAATTAAAAACCTATATTCCTTCTCGAATTTTTCAATGACAAAACAGGATAAATTTGCAGAATTAAGCGGAGTTATGAGTAAAACAAAAACAAGAACGACATACACAGTTAAAATTTAAGAGAGAATTTGTTCTGACTTACTTGATGATTGACCCTCCGTATCCAAAACTGTGCCTAGCAACCAAGCTGAGACCGTAATTCACGAAATCCGTGGTATTGTAGAGTGAATCCCCCAAAATCAAAAACTCCAAAGCAGAAATAAACGGGTCAGACTTGGTATAGGTGTTCTGAGCCACACAGACACTCATGGTCTTCCCCTTAGCAACAAACACCCCTTCATAGTAAGACGACATCCCATTGGCATAATCATCCGTGGTGTTCACAACACTCCAGACCGTACCGTCGACAATCTGATCAAACACCGGCGGCGAATCCACACCGTTCACACCGCCATAGAAGTAGGTGGTCCGAACAAGGTACTTCGCACCGCGGAACACCGGAACAACATAGCAGAATTTCCGGCGAGCACCGGCAATGAGAGGGAAAGAACGGAGAGTGGAGAGAGTCGGAAGGAGGACTGGAATGGATAGTGTTTTGGACACACCAGCAGAGACGTAGGGGCCATCGGACAGCCATTGCCGATTGTCAATTACCGATGGAACGGTGGCGCCGCAATCGATAAAAGTGCCTGAAAATTAACAAAGGACGACGGACAGATGAGACACTGATGAAATTGAGATTGAAGTTGAAACAAGCAGAATGAGTTGAGATTAGAAGAGTACCTTTAGGAGGTGACGATTGGGAATGTACGGTGATGAAGAAAGATAGAACAAACAGTAGAGAGAGAAGCGCCATGGCTGCGAGAGTATTTGATTACAGCAACTGGATTTTTGATTTGGAGAGAGAGGAAGGAAAAGAGAGAGACGTGGAGAGCATGTCTAGGTTTTGGAAGTGCATACGCTTTGAATGAGTCTTTGGATAAATTCAGGAAGAAAAGAATCGTTAGAGGGAGAGAAAAAAAGAGAAAGAGAAGAGAAGTTTGGTTGACTGAACGCGGGAAACCAGCTCATCGAGAATATTAGCAGTAATAACAGAATAACAGATATTTAAGATAAAATAAATTCATGTTTATCTTCAAAGTGGGTCCCATATTATATGGACGGTGATCGAATTTCATAAAAAATACACTAACATACATACAGATGAACTATTATTCATTATTATTTTTTTTATATAAATAAACTTTTTTTTATAAATATAAATATAAATATATATATATATATATATATATATAGATATTATATTTCAATCTCACACTTAATCAATCCCTTGTCCATATGGCCAATGTAGCGGAGACCGACCTAGTCTTATACCAATTGATGCGTTTGTTAATTGATAGGTTTTCTAGATTGGACCAATTGATAAGGTAAACTAAATCGAATCAACCCTATAATGGTCTGAATGATATTGATATCAACTGAAATCAATCTGAATCTCGATATCTATTGTTGCTCAATCCAAATTGTGACAAGGGGTGAATGATCACAATGACAATCATCAACTAAGCCATGAAGAAAGACAAAAATATCCTCTCCTGCGTGCCAGCCCGCCAACCCACCATCTGACGGGTTGGAATATATCGGTATATGTGTCGGTGTATTCTAGCCCGTCAAATGGCGCGCGGGAAAGGATTTGAGTCCTCCAAGAAAGGGATTAGTTAATAAAATTAAATTAAAGAAATCAAAAGTTTACCAAAAGGAAATGGAATTAATAAAAAAATATGGTGGGAGTTGGCGAGAGTAAGTGGAGAGGTAGATATGAAAAAGGAAATAGAAAGGAATCATGGGAGACGTGCAGATGGAACATAGCTGTTTTTTTCTGCACGGCCACCCACTCCATTCTCCAATTCTTTTCCTTTTGTGCTGATAACATAAAAGCAAGGCATCTGCATTTGTGGAGAGTTTTGTGAACGGGCATGGCCTAATTGGTGTGATTTTGATCATTGGATATGTAAAGAATGGTTTGGATCGATCATGTGTTAAATTTTATATTTTTAAAATAATTATTTTATTTTATATTTTTCACATGACAAAATCAGTTTAGATTGAAACTTGACGGGTAAGTAAGTAGTGAGTCGTAAATTCTATCAATGTACAAATTTTTTACCTTATCCCACTTTACCAGTGGGCCAAAAGAGTGTTCGTCTAGGAATCTGTAAGAACCATACTCCAAAAGAAAACATAGGATTAAGAAAAATCGGAATTTGTGGAACTCATGGACCCATGGCTCATGCCTTGTCATATGATTGCTTATACGGATTGAAATTGGAGAGGTACGATCATGGCTGGCACAATTGGGCGACTGAAGACGATTTCTAACCATGCTTTGTATGCTTGCACAGACGAAGTGGGCTTGTGTCAAGCTCTTTTATACTTCACAATATATCGTCGCTCTCACTCATTCTTCCAACCCAAAAATTTGAAATAATAATAAGGGACATTTACTGATACCTCCTCTAGACTTAGATCTAAATACAACATTTACCCTAAAGTTTACAAAAATTACGTGTACTACCCCTAATAGTTAAACCTTGTTACATATAGTCCCACTCCGTTAGAGGATTTCTGTTAGTTGCTACTGTTAGCTCGTCATTGAAATTTGAAAGTAAAAAATACCCTTATTTAAATTACAAGATGTTTTTATTGCCTTTTTGAAACATAAAATGACAATTTTGCCCTAGAAACCTATTATTCTCTACAGATTGTTGTCTTTTAGTTTCTTGAGGAATTTCGACCATGATTGCAACCAGAACAGAATATTGGGAGCTGTTAGTGGTTGCGGTGGGGGAGGGTTGATCCTTCTGTCAATGCAAGAGGCACGTTTATCGGTTTCTTCCAGAATGGGATCGGTATAAGGACATGATTAACCGAGAGAAGAGAAGGCATAGAAGCAGAGGAATCAGTAATGCTTATACTGTTAAGAGTTGTTGTTGATACAGTCAGATTAAGCTATGGAAATCGTTCAGAGGATAATACAACAGCCAGGTATAATCCACTTGTAGCAGCCATAGAAGACCAGATATCTCGATTAGAGAAGGCTTTGAGAGAATGCCTGGACGAGGAAGAACAACCCTGCGATGGTTGAAGAAGAACATCATGATTTAACTTCATTTCTTTCTAGAACTCCAGGAACCTGTACTAATGATTATAAACTTGAGCTCAGACCTTCCACTAGTAGCTCTTTTCAGGGGTATGATCAAAGGAGAAAGATTTGGAAGAATGATATCATAAGCTTTTAATATGTAATTTGCTGTCTAATTGTCACGTGATTAGGGACTGCCACCAGCCACCTCCTCCACAACTAAACTGCTTCCCACAGATATATATATATATATATATATATATATATATATATATATATATATATATATATATAGGGGTGGGGGGTGGGGGGAGGGAGACTTGGATTTTCTTGCAGCCGCGCATATCTGGGCCATTGAGAATGTATCTGCACGTACGTCGATGTATTCTAACGGGTCAAATGCAACTGCAGAGGCTGCACGACTGCAGAGGCTGCACGACTGCAGATGATCCAAGGTGATCTTTCAATGGACAAGCTCATCCAACAATAGGGTGCAACTCAATGGATAGGCTCAAGCTAGAGGCCAAACAAGTCCAGCCAAGGGGCTTAGGTAAACTTATATCTGATTGGTCGGATGGCTAGGAGGAGATCTCCAATTCAAGTCTACTCTTTTGGACAATATTAGGTCATTTTTCTTGGTTAATCATGGTCAGGCTTAAATTAGTACCTTATTATGTAGGGAATCAAGTTTCATTATAGCGAGAAAGATTAATATGCGAGCACTCTTTCATATATATATTTTTTAGGTCCCAATTTTTTTTTTTAGTGAATCACTCTTTTGTATTCTTTCGCTTAAAGAATGCATTCTCTCTTCATTTATTGTTACCTATTATTTATGAATCGATGATATCTTTTCACTATTACCATCTGTTACGGTTGAAAATCGTCCCACCAATCTACAATCTGAGCAACCTGCAATCACAGAAGTTAAACAAGGGAGTTGAGCGACTAAACCTCGGGTACACTCTGATGCCTAAGTCAGATTCCCAATATAAACAGTCAAGAGATAGCCAGAAGCTATATCCAGTTTAAAGAAAGAGGGGAACGAAGAGAGAGTTTGAGCGTAAGAGATGATTGATGGTGAATAGTGATATGAATTACCTACGGGGATCACCCTCTACTTGTATAAATTGGGGAGAAGCATGGATGATTAAGTAGATGTTAGGTGTCGCTCTGAGGGACGTCCAGGTCATAGACTCCGAGTAGGAGTGGGAGATTGTAGCCAATGAGGCCAAGTTGGTCAATAATAGGAGTGACATGTATCACCATATAAGTGGTCGTATGACCGTGAAAGTGGGTATGAAGTGGGCATCATATCATACGAGGAGAAGGACTCCCATGATGTAAGCTAGTTGCCTTAGGACTCTGGCCTCCAACTGAAAAACGTAACTCAATAGGATTATACCTCCGATCAGGAATCGTGTCCTAATGGGACTATGCCTCTGCCCAGGAGATGTATCCGGGTGAAACTATGACTCCGAGTGAATGAGGCTGAACACGACTCTATTACTTATAGTCAGCCTATATGATTTTGGTATCACGTATAAGATTTCCATTGGGTGATATTTTTCCCCATAACACCGCCCTTGAACAACGTATATGATCCCAACACAAGGGTATCCATCATCTTCTGTTCCTAATAATATACATTAATACTTTTACTCAGATGGTTTTTTTAAACCCGTTCTCCTTATTCCATGCCACATCCTCCTCCTATTGTACAAAGTCCGACACTTTCATTTGAGTCTCTCATCCGATAGCAATAAAGGCAAGATATCTCTCTTCACCGGCTGTGGGTGAAAGAGAAACTTGGTTCTTGAATCTCTTTCTCACTTATACTAATCGAAGGAATGGAGCTTTCAACAGTTCATATCCTTGCAAAGTTGGGTGTTAGTGATGGTTCTGATGTCACCCAATGAGAGCTTAATCCTCCAACTTTGTGTTATTTTTCCCTTAAGAAGGATTGTTTACCAATCAATTTAAATTTTGAAATACATATCCCATTAAAGGGTCTAATATGAAAAATGAACAATAATTTTTTTTTATTTAGATCGCTTTATTAAAAAAAAAGAAAAAGAAAGACCATATTGGATCCGCTCGAAGGGAGGAACTGCACAGAAAACCTCTCAAAGGGAGAGAAGAAGACCCTACAAACCAACACAACACATAATGGAAAACCCTAATTACACTACAATGGACAAGGTCCCGATGAATGTCAATCAAAGACTCATGAGAACTATCCAACCTCTAGATCCCTAAATCCAATTGTGTGGCCGGCACCGAGGTGCTATTTAGTAGTTTGGGCGTAAGATGCTCATCAAACCATAACCTGTCACGTGGGACATTCTCACGTAAAGTTGATTTTAATACAAAAACTCGAATTATTATATATAAGAGCAATCAACTGTACAAAGATACACCGATGATCCTGACAATTGAGGTTTCATGCGAGATTATAACTCTATATTTTTCAACATCATTTTACACCTTATGTGTGTGTGTGTGTGTGTGTGAGAGAGAGAGAGAGAGAGAGAGAGAGAGAGAGAGACCATACACTTATAATGTATTTAGTAAGTATTATTGAAAGGCATTATAGTGTATTCTCGAGTTTGGATCCTATAATTTAAGAAGAGAACCTAGTCCTTTTAGAATTCCCTTTTTTTTTTTTTTTTTTTTCATTTTGAGCCTAGAGTGAAAATATCTCATATTTAGGTCCATTTTCATTATAGTTTACATTATTGGAATGCATTTTGGGTCAAGTACATATTATGATACAAGAAAAAATAATGTTTAGTATGCATTATTATTCTTGGACCATGGAATGCATTATAAAATGCAGTATTTTGTCCATTATCATTCTATGTTAATAATGTATTCTTAATTCTAAGAATACATTCCACAATGCATACCAAAATACTAAAAACAGCATTGACGCCAGAGACATGGGTTGAGGATCTAGTATTATAACCCTATAATTCCTTGAGGGGTGTGTCAATTTTGGGACCAAGCCATCCCAAATTAACATGAAACCAACCTAGATCGAATTATTATCGGACATGTTTCAGGTTTAGGTGTGGCATATCCTACCGGTCCGGGTCCAGTTCGAGCTAGCCCAATACCGGCCCAAAAAATCAGACCAATGAGCCTAGATCCGATAATAGCCTTGACCATATTGATTTAGACCTAATATTAAACCTCTTTTCACTGCTTCAACATTCTGGATGAGCTTGATGGATTTCCTATTGGGCCTTCAACTAAAACCAGTCTGTTAGTTGTGCACAATGCAATCCACCCAATCCGACCCTTTTGATGGAATATTTCAATCAGGCCCCATAAAATCCAACACTGATTTGACCTGGAATGAAATTGACCCGGACCGACCCATTGACACCTTTACACCACATCATGCTTTAAGATTAGGGGTGAAAGTTTTACTCTGACAGCCTGAGAATGCCCATAACTGCCCTGAACCCGGTCAAGGCCTAACCCGGCCCGTACCCTGACAGGGCCCAATCAGGGTACAGGGTAAAAAAATACCCTGTCAAGGTAAGGGCGGGTTAGGGTTGAGGCCTCGGGTATAGCCCGGCCCGACCCTACCCGACCCTGTCTTCTATATATATATAAAAACTAAACCCTAAGCCCTAATCTTATCTTCCCCACTCCCTTCTTCTCTCTTTCTCCTAGCCACAACCGTACATACAGAGCAACTCAGCGTCTCAGCCCCATCGACCATCGTGAGTTTTTTTCTTCCTCTTCGTCGACGGCCTGACTTCAGGTAAAGGGGTAAACTCTTCTTCTTCTTCTTCTTCTCTCTCTCTCTCTCTCTCTCTCTCTCTCTCTCTCTCTCAATCATCTACCTTCGTTAAGTCTGAGTTTTATTTTTTCCCAGACCTAATCTTATCTCCCTGACTCCATTTGTCTATCTTTCTCCTAGCTGCAGCCGCACATACTCAGAGCAACTCAACACCTCAGCCCCATTGACCATCGTGAGTCTTCTTCTTCCTCTTCGTCGACGGCCTGACTTCAGGTAAACTCTTCTTATCTTTCTCTCTCTCTCTCTCTCTCTGAATAATCTATTTTCGTTAAGTTTGATTTTTTTTTTTCATACCATTCTGTTTGTTGGAGGTTTATAGGTTTTAGCAGAAGGAAGAAAAAGCAAAGGAGCATTTCATAATCCCTCATCAAACAAACAAGATAGTAAAAGAAAATTTAGGTCAGTACAAACCCAATTTTTTTGTTATGCAATTAACAACTGAGATTTTATTGATTGCTAGTGTTGCTATGATTCGCTCTGCTCTGCTATTTTGCAAGTAACGAGAAATTCTACTACTAAGTACTAATGCCTGTAGAGTATCATTCATGTGGCTTAGTTTGAAGATTGACGAAAAGAATCTTGCTATGATTTGAAAATCAAAATTCATATCTAACATTTGTAGAGGAACCTACAGATTGAATTAATGATGTTATTCTTCTGATATCTCAATCTATTAGATTATGTTTCAATATTTTTTTTTCTTGAAGGGGATTAATGATTTTGTTATTCTGATATTTGCATTGTAATGGTTTCAGCTTGAAGTATTGCTTGTTTTACAGTTTTGATGGGGCAAATGAAATCTCATTCTTTTGATATTGTTATCCTTTATTCATTGGTAATTCTCATACTGTATGAGAATGAGAGTTCCTTTGCCATCATATGGTTTCCAATTAAAGAGCATCTAGCTTTTCCTGTGCCTTCTTTAAGCTAGTAATTTTTTTTTTATTCATTACGGGAAAGGAAAATATTTTAAAGGGGAGTGAAATATATTTTACATGGGAAGTATTTCTCATGTTTGGTTGCTAGGAAAAAAAATTACAACCGAATAAGGGATAATAAGAATGAAGTAAACTCTACAATTTACATCTATTTAATATTGAGCTTTTAAGTTAGTATATAGAACAAAATTTTTCATTTTCTAGCTTGCCATTTGTGTATCACTTCTTTCAATTCTTTGCTTTGTCCAATGGACATTCGGTTTTCTCCCTGGCCCCAGATGACCTTGTTATTTTGTAAGTAATTGTTATATAACTTTAATTTTTTTCTCATTTACTTCAAACGATAGTTTTTAATTCTAATTTTGTTTTTCACCCTTTTTTTTTTTTTTTTGTAGGAAATATGTATTGTGGACTGTGAATGGACTGTGGACTCATCGGACTGTGGAGAATGAGAGAGAGACCATTAGTTTTCACACTTTTGGCCTTTTACTATATTCCTAGCAAAAGAGGAATATCAACAATTTATCATTGTCTTCTATGCTATTATTTTGGATTCTCATGTTTTGCTTTATATTACTCTATGTTTTTATTATGTTGTGTTTTATTTTATTTTGATCATCTCTATTAAGTTATCATTGATTTTGTTATTGTATTCCTCTATTTGAAATTAATCATTCATGTCTTTTTTCATATGAATATTTGATTTTTATATATTAAAATATTGAATTCAAGATAAATCAGGGTAAATTCGACCCTGATTCAAGGTCAATCAAGGTAAACCCGACCTGGCCCGGCCCAATCAGGATAAATTAGAATAGGGTAAGGTTTGGTAGTACTCTACCAGAGTAGGGTAAGGGCTGAGATTTTGTACTACCTTGATAGGATAGGATAAGATTTGGATTAACATGAAAAATTCTTGGATAAGGTAGAGTTTGCATATACCTAGTTCAATCCGACCCTATTTCACCCCTATTTAAGATATACCCATCTAGACATGATTTAAGTTAATGTTATTGAAATGGGTATCAATCACTTCGAAAATCAATACAGAATCAAATATTAATCTGTTGTGAATCCAGATATCTAAAACCATGGGCGAAAGGAATCTACGGTAGAGATCACTTTTTAAGTGGGACCCAGAGCTTTACAGGAAATCAACCGTCCAGTGGGCCTTTGCTTTCTGGTTATTTTAATATTCGGCGGGAGCGCAAGAACAAAATGGGCGGGGTTTCAATCTTGAACCGGAAATAATTCAACCAATACGAATTCGGACAGCCGCATTTTTTCAATTTTTTAAAATTTAAATAATTTCGAATTTTATTAAAAAAAGAAAAGAAATTAAAGAATATCAAATTAGGTTATAAGTTAAAAAAAAAAAAAAAAACACACACACACGCACACACTTTTTGCTCCCTTCTGTCCAAACTACCCCTCATTATAATTTCTCATCTCTTGAATGGTGTCTCCGTGTCTCTTCTGAGTTCTGACACCCCCTCTCTTGTGGTCTCTTCGGGGTGGACTCGCCTCTTCTCTGTTTATCACATGTGGTGATGGTGATGGAGCTGGAGCTGGAGCTGGAGCCGGAGCAGGAGCAAGAGCAGCAGAGGCGTCAAGAACAACAGAGCTGCCCAGAGAGGAAAGGGCAGAAGCGCAAACTGGAGGAAGAATTCGAAGAAGAACGAGAGATCTCGCTGCTCCCTTCTCCGGATGCTCATAAAGCCTTAGTGTCGGAAGTAAGTGCCCAAGTTCTTATTCTTAACTCCACTTTCTCTTGGAAAGAAGCAGATCGAGCCGCTGCCAAGCGTGCTACTCATGTTCTCGCCGAGCTTGCCAAAAATGGTAATTTAACTACTTCGATCTCGTGTTGTCATTCAAAAGTTTTCCTTCGTTTTCGTATAATCTTTATTTTTTATTTTTATCTGAAACTTGTTTTTGATCGTTGAGGGTGCTTAAGTTATTCTGATCTACTTGTTTGTTGTTCTCTTGCTTTCGGATTTATGCAGAAGAAGTTGTGAATGTCATCGTCGACGGTGGTGCTGTCCCTGCTTTAGTGAGGCATCTTCAGCCGCCGCCGCCGCTAACTTCGATAGACGGAGACAGTGCCCAGAAGCCGTTCGAGCATGAGGTCGAGAAAGGGAGTGCTTTCGCTCTTGGACTTCTCGCAGTAAAGGTATTCAATTTCTCAAGCTTGCCTTAATTTCACTTTAATTCCATTTTCCTGACCTTTTGCCTCGTCTTTTTGATTATTACTTTTTCTTTTTATGGCTTCTGTTGGATCTGTGTATTCTATTCCTCTAATTTTAGTTTTAAAATGTCTTCTGTATAGGGGCCTTTAGTGTTTTTTTTTTTTTTTTCGTCTAATAGAATATATTTCATTTTTTGGGATAAAATATTTCGCAAAATGGTCTTAAAAAATTCAACTTGTTCGATGTAAAACCAATCGAACTTTCCAACACCGAATGTCTTCCTAGAATGCATTTAAGTGTGCAGACGATCCTATAAAATTGTGCTCTATAAATTATAAAGTTCTGCGTACACCAACAGATGTGCTGATTGCTTGCAATTACGACGCTCAGAAAGTGATTTTAGAATTGAAACAATTTTCACGTTGCTACCAGGGAGAAAAACGAAATTGAGAAGCAGTAAGTGATTACTTACCCTCTTTGTACCAATTTTCCTTCACTATGGGTTTCCTCACTCTGTTGTCTGCGCAATAGATTTATGATGACAATAATGGTGATGTGGATGGAACAGTATTGACAATGCACAGCTTCTTTTTTGCATCTATAGTACATAAACATTTAATGATTCCATTTTGTCAATGTGATATGTACTTCTGATGAGATGACTAAAGTGTGGGGAAGAAACTCAATTGGGAACTTTCTTCTTGTACTTTTGGTTTTTTCCGTTCTCAGTAAGATTGATATTGTAAACAGTAAAATAGAATTTACCAATAGATTGAAGCTTTATTATTGACCCATCAGATAGTCACGTACCCTCTGTCCCTGTTACCAATGAATTTGAATGATTATTGAACTTTTCAAATGTAGTTAAACTACTTGTCATTTCCCTTTCCCCTTTATTTCTTCATGACTTTCTATACTGTTGTAAAGCAAATTTAGTGGTTTCAGTAGATAGAGCAAATGACTGCATTTTCTGAAATTCATTTCTAGGTAATTAACTTTTTCTCTTTTTTCTTTTTTATCTGTGTTGACAGCCTGAGCATCAACAGCTCATAGTTGATGCTGGTGCTTTGTCTCATCTTGTGGCCCTATTGAAGAGCCAGAAAGATGGTTCTAACTCTCGGGCTGTCAATAGTGTAATTCGGAGAGCGGCTGATGCAATCACTAACCTTGCTCATGAGAATCGCAGCATTAAAACTCGTGTCAGGTCTGCTGAGTTGCATTAATTTTTGCCTCCATGTTTCATATTATGGAGATGTATATAAATTTCATGTGTGATTTGAACTGGACTTTCAGGATTGAAGGGGGAATTCCTCCTCTCGTTGAGTTGCTTAAGTTTACTGATACAAAGGTGCAGAGAGCAGCTGCAGGGGCCTTGCGAACCCTAGCATTCAAAAATGATGAAAACAAAAACGAGGTTGTTTGGTTTCTTCATACAACATTAAATTATTTGAAGGAATTTCTATTTGCAAATATATATATATATATATATATATATATATATATATATATATATATATATATATATATATTTATTTATTTATTTATTTATATATATTTTTAATATCCCTCGACTTTGCAGATTGTAGAATGTAATGCACTTCCTACACTGATTCTAATGCTTCGGTCTGAGGATGCTGCTATACATTATGAGGCGGTATAACTTCTATCTAATATTTTACATATAGGGTCTGCATCAGTGTCAGACTCTGGTGCTTACATTTTTTTTGTTTTTTTGTTTTTTGGATAAGTAGAAGCATACATTATGTTACCTGTAACACTAGGTAAGTTTTTGTGTCTTTATCAGGTTGGTGTCATAGGTAATCTGGTCCACTCGTCCCCCAATATTAAGAAAGAAGTTCTCCTTGCTGGGGCTTTACAACCTGTCATTGGATTACTGAGGTATATCTAATTTTTGACTCTTATCCATTTATCTTTATGTGTTCTCACGTTGGTTCAGCCAAACATGGTTGTTGCTGTTTAGCTATTATTACTATAAGTTGCTATGAACAATGATTGCCTTCTTCAGAGATTCTTGATTTATATGTGTGATGACAGGTCCTGCTGTTCGGAGAGCCAAAGGGAGGCAGCTTTGTTGCTTGGGCAATTTGCTGCGACAGATTCAGATTGCAAGGTGAATGGCCATCGTCATTTTCTTTTTTTACTTGTCCCTTTCTAAATTGGAGGGGTGCTTCTGCTCCTAAGTTTTAGTAGTCATTGCTAATTTTTTTCTTCTAGCCTTTTAAGGGGTTGCTGGTATAAGTTTGTGTCCTCCCCTTCCCCCTAAAAAAATTAGTTTCTGAATAATCAGGTTCTTGCAGGTGCACATCGTACAGAGAGGTGCTGTCCGACCTTTGATTGAGATGCTTCAGTCTCCAGATGTACAACTTAGGGAAATGTCAGCCTTTGCACTGGGGAGATTGGCTCAGGTTAATGTTTTTTCTTTTCTTGGTTTGATCTTGATCAAGTTAGATTGATGTTGGACGTTTTTTAGCAATCATGTTAGTGACTGCTCTTTCTTTTCTTTGTTTTTGGAAGTTGAATGGTGTCCTTGGATTCTGGGTTTAGATAACTCTAATTTCATTACAAGTCAGATTGATAAAATTGATGTTAGACTTTTTTTAAAAATCATATTAGTGACTGGCTGACTGCTCTTTCTTTGTTTTTGGAAGTTGAATGGTGTCCTTTGAGTTTGGGTTTAGATAGCTCTAATTTTTGGAATCTGTAGCAGAAAAAGTTGTTTTCTTAATATAAAATTCTGTAACAAAAGAAATTTCATTACCAGAGCAAAAGGTGGGAGTGCTATGCATTCTTTGCACTTCTAGAACTGTTGTTTGTTTGATGTCTAATAAGCTTTTCATGCAAACATTATTGGGCCTACTGGTGTTTGATCTTGTCTTATTTGGCAAGAGGGATAATATATTTTGGAGGTATGTAGGTTATGTTGTTTTTTGGGGGCATCTAGGAGGATGTAAAAGTGTTCAAGATTGTATCTCTCAGTTCATTATATTGTAGATACTATTAATATTAGAGTGGTCAATTGGTTTTTCAAATCCGCACAGGTTTTTAGAGGCAATACTACTGATATTATATAGATGGCACTTTTTCATTAACAGTAGCCAGTGGTCTCCTCTTCGGGGTTGGTTTTTTTAGTCTCGAGTTTACCCTCTCTTAGGTTTGGTGAGGGTGAAGCTAGTTCTCTCATGGTCATTAGATATTTATACATGCATCTAATGGCTTGCATTTTGGTTCTAGTATCAGTCAACTCAATTGTTTATTCTCCTGCATTCCTCCTTTGCCTTGAATTCTTAGAACTGTCTGTTTGGGGGTAGCAATCCATTGTGCTTGTCTTTATGGTAAACTGATAATGTTGTTTAAACTTTTGATCATCTAGTCTTGGGGGCTCCTGCCTTGGTTTTTGCTTTTGGAGTGTCTTCTTTGCGGTTTGTTTCTCTATCTGGCAAACAGACTTGAACCAACTCACTAGGCCTTGTCCTGGCTACTTGGGATCGTTTACATGAATCTTGTTCCATGTAATATCACTGCTAAAGTGTCTTGCCTGGAGTTTTTGGAATGCTGGCTTGCAAGTTGTGATCTGATGCACCTAATCCTCCTTTATCGTAGAAACACAAGCACATTTCTTTCTCCCTATATATCATTCAGAACACCTCACTTCTGAGAGTAAAAGAGAGAGCTATGGAGTATGTGTAGCCAGGGAGCTCTACTGTACCCCATTTGTCCATGTACAAATTTGCACAAGATTCAATGGTACTGACCTGACTACCTGAGAGCATTGTTTGTTCGAGGGTATCTAAAGAAAGAAATGTAATGGAGACCTATTGGATGTGCAGATTTCTTTGCTCAACTTGGAAAACCTAACATAGAAACTGAACTACCTAAATCTTTATGGAAATTACATAAACTGAGTATCAAATCCTAGAACGGAAATAACTTACAATTGTAACATTTTGTAATTAAGAATCACACAATAATCAGAATCAGAAACTACAACTCAGGTATGTTAGCAAACCACAAGGATAATAATAGATTCGTTAAGATGAACAGCAATCACAAACCAAACGCAGACCAGTCCTCAAAAACAAAAAAAAGTATTTTAACATCCTTTTTGAACCATTTCTGTAGTAGGAAGTTATGTCTCTTGCTTTAAAAGTTGTTTTTTTTTTTTTTTTTTTTCCTTTTTTCAGGATACACACAACCAAGCTGGCATCACTCATAGTGGTGGTCTAGTGCCTTTGTTGAAGCTTCTTGACTCAAAGAATGGGTCTCTACAACACAATGCTGCTTTTGCACTGTATGGTCTTGCAGACAACGAGGTAGAGTTCTCAAGATTGTCTGCCCACTGAAAATGCATTTTGGTTTTACTTAGCTTAGTTCCTAGAGCTGATCATCCGAAAGTTAACTACTAAATGGTAAAACCTATTACTTTTCATCCTTTCAGGACAATGTTTCTGATTTTATCAAAGTAGGAGGTGTTCAAAAGCTACAAGATGGAGAATTTATTGTTCAAGTACACTCTTGGCCCTTTATTTATTTTGTCACGTAGGACATATCTTAAATGATTTAATTAGTATTGAATTATTATAGCAACCTCAGTTTTTCTCTTGATCCATCATTGTTTGTTACATCAGTTTTTTTTTTGTCTGGAATGCTTTAATTTCATTGCAGGCAACAAAAGATTGTGTGGCCAAAACACTGAAAAGACTAGAGGAAAAGATCCCCGGAAGAGTGAGCTTTCTACTTTTCATCACTAACTTCTGTCTTGTGAAATTTTGGGCATGATATTATTCAGAATTCTATTTATCAGTATGACTGATAAACTTAGTCAACTTAATACAGTAAATGGTTTTTCTCCCTGGCAGGTATTGAACCATTTGTTATATCTGATGCGCATTGCAGATAAGGTTACTCAAAGACGAGTGGCCTTGGCTCTTGCTCATCTTTGTTCACATGATGACCAAAGAACTATATTCATTGATAACAATGGTATGGCTTCTCTTAGTGTAATACCCTTGTAATATGTTTCCAATATCTGTAATTTTTGGGTGTATGAGTCCTCAGTTTATGCAAGGCTCTATTTACTTTAGGCTTTGACTACATTATGTCCATGCAGGGTTAGAGTTGCTTTTGGGGCTTCTTGGGTCTACAAACCTAAGGCAGCAACTAGATGGTTCTGTAGCCCTGTACAAATTGGCTAACAAAGCCACTGCACTCTCTCCTATGGATGCAGCTCCTCCATCTCCAACGCCACAGGTGAGATTCCTCATCAAATGATTATGTCATATGGACTCCTTCAACGAGATGAATGAGTTTCTTCATGTTTTTATACTTGGTCTTATACATTGCTCTGTAGGCGTTGGTTTACACCTATGCTACAGCCAAGGTCTAAGGTAACCTTGCCTTTCAGGCAGATCCATTGCTTACCCTATTTCAGTTTCCTGAATTCTTCGACTTTCTTGGAAACCCAGCCCAAATTTTGTTTTTTTGTTTTTTTTTTTTTGGGTTCATGTTTGAGTAGCTTTGATTAAGTGTTTTATATGGGAAACACTTAGTTTGAGTTTTTATGTGGCACATAAGTTACAAATTTGGAAATAAGCACCTGAAAATTTGACCCTGATGCATAATCAGAAGCCAAAAGGTTATTTTGTTGGTTTGTAAGCTTAAGTCTAGTGCATAATCACAAGCCAAATTCAAAGCGCTAGGCTGGTTGCAGCATTTAGCCCATGATATAGCCTTGGTGTTTAGAAATCTAATAATTACTTGTAGAGTTTGGCTAAAAGTGGGTCTGAATCAAGGAATTAAGTATGGTGTATCGGTACCGTATCGATCAGCTGAAATTAAGAGATGTATCGTATTGTATCATGGATACGGTGGATATGTATGGATACGGGAAAAATATGCATAGGAATTATGCTTAAGAAACATATAAAACACTAATTTAAAACATAAAAACACTATAATTAATCAATTTTATGGTGTAATTACAAGACAGTAAGTGATTGAAGTTAATACATTACTTCCAATCATAGGTATGTATATAAATTATAAAATTTTTATTTACATTATTTACACTAATTTACCTCCAATTAACTTATTTTTATTATTTTTTCTTTATAAAACTAATGCCATTTCTTAACTTTTAATGGTGTAAAATGTATATTAATATAATAGAATGTGATACATGGGATCATGCCGCATGGACTATATATCTAAATAAAGTTTTTCCTCTTTTAGTTTGCTGGAGACGATCGCAGGGGACGATGGAGCCGATTGCTGAGGACGAGCATCGCACAGGGTAGTATTTTTTTTTTCCTTCTTCTTCTTCTTCTTCTTCCCCAATTCTTCTTCTTTTTCTTCTTCCCCTCGTCTGGCGGCGGCAGCGGTGGCAGTGGCCACTGCTACTGTTTGCTTCTCCTCCTCCGGTGGCAGTGGCGATCGCTGCTGCTACTTTTCTTCTCCTCCTCTTGGGGTGGCGGCAGTAGCTGCTGCTTTGCTGTCTGATTCTCTGGCGGCGAGTGGCTGCTACTGCTGGTGACGGCGGCAACGAGTGGCTGCTGTTGCTGGCAACGGCGGCAACTCCTCCTCTTTCTTCTTCTCCCTTTTCTTCTTCCTCTTCTTCTTCCTTCTTGGCTGACCCTGTTTTTGCAATTTTTTTCCCTAAAAAAATATGCGTATCAGACTGTATCGATGCGTATCGGACTGTATCGATGGTATCGATGCGTATCGGACTGTATCGGGCTGATACAGGTCGATACTGACCGATACAGTTCGATACGTTTCTGTTTTTTTCCCCTAATTTTTTAAATGAGAAAATGAAAATTTTGTACGTATCGGAGGGTATCGGTTTGTATCGGGTGTATCGATATGTATCGACCCGTATCGGTTCGATACGGTCGATACCCACAGATACACTTACTGTTTTAAAAAACTGGAGATGTATCGCACTGTATCATATCGACAGTAGTCGATACCGATACGTATCGGACGATACGCTCCGTATCGTGTCGATACTTGATTCCTTGGTCTGAATATAGTACTTACGCTTACTTCATATGTGTCAGTCTTTATCTATACCCCCTATGTTGAATGTTTTCAAATGTTAAGTTACCTATGCGGTACTATTATTTTAGTAGTAAACACAAAGCAACGATCTCTCGGAGAAATGTTGTTTCATTTCTTTAGATACCCGTTTCTGAGGTTGTACCCTATTGCTTTTGCTTCAGTGAGGAGTTTTCGTCCTAATTTTACATTGAGGCCCTGTTTGTTCCATCGTAATTTTCTGTGTAAATGGTATTTTACATGAAAATTGTCCTCCATCTAAAAGTTTCCTGTTTTTTAAATAAATACAAATTTACATTAGAGCAAATTTACAGGAAAACTTTCCTTTTCGCCTTTTACATGGAAACAAATGGAGCCTAAAGTTTTAATGAAACAATTATACAGTTTAAATTGTTGCTGTAGCTATTAGTACAATTAGAAATTTTTTTTTTAGTTTATCTGTTTGGATGACTAAAGCAATTCTTGCTGCAGGTCTATTTGGGTGAGGAACATGTAAATAATGCAACGGTATCGGATATTTCCTTTCTTGTTGAAGGTTGTAAATTATTTCTTGCCTGGTTAGGTTCAGCAAATATGTATTCTGCTTGTTTTATGGGTTCACCTTTGTTTTTTTGTCCTAATTCTCATTTCGTGTCAGGGTTTTTGTTTGGATAATAGGCATCTGTGGATGCTAATTTATAGAATCTTCTTTTTACTCAGGTAGACATTTCCATGCTCACAGAATTGCTCTTCTTGCTTCTTCAGACACATTCCGTGCAATGTTTGATGGTGGCTATAGGGTAAGAAAGCTATAGTTTGAAACTCCGCTTTGACATTTTCTCCTATGACACTAGTTTTTCTGTGTTTTTGTGTTTCCATTTCTCTCTAAATGCACCTACATGTTGTGATTCTTCTCCTTTTCTGCGAGAAATATAGTTGGTGCTCATGATAAGCTTGTGCTGCTATTGTCATCAACTGTCCAATTAATTGATGAAGCACTGACATGGAGCACAAGGAAAAGGATGTGTGACATATATCTGTTTAATGCATTGCAGGAGAAGGATGCAAAAGACATAAAGATTCCAAATATAAAGTGGGAGGTCTTTGAGTTGATGATGAGGTTACTCGTTTGTTTCTAATCTTGTTTTACCAGCACATGTACCTGGTATCCTGGTAATCTTCCCTGATATACTGATATTCTTTTAGAAAGCAGGTTCATATATACGGGGTCGGTAGATGTTACGTTAGATATTGCACAGGATCTGCTTAAAGCTGCCGATCAGTATCTCTTAGAGGGACTGAAGCGGCTCTGTGAGTATGCCATTGCACAGGTGAGCAAAAAAGTAAAATTTGATGGTTTCTTATTGTTTGCCTCCCTTCATTTTTTTTTGTTCTTCATATGTTTTTAGAGAAAAGGAAGTACATGCTAGCATTGTTAACGGAATCTCACAAGCTAGCATGTATTGACCGTTGGATGGGATGGTTTAAATCTTGATCGTTCAGTAAATTCTGATATCTTGGTTGTATGTATTACAGTATCAGTGTATGTATACATCCCAATTATTCCACTGTATTTTTTTTCCAAAATTAACCCTTCTTCCTTTTTCCTCTCCCTTCCTGCACATTCTTCTCTACTGGGTACCGGTTCTTCCTGAAAATTCAGTTGCTCTCTCTCTCTCTCTCTCTCTCTCTGCTCATTGGTGCTATCTGTCTCTGGTACCCGGTTGTCTGATTCCACCTCCCCCCCACCCCCACCCCCCCCCAAAAAGAAAAGAAATAAAAACCCCTCCCCCTCTCTCTCCCCTGCTTACCCGTTGTTCTCTCTCTGCATTATTGGCTATATATCTGGCAATGGACATTTTTGCTTAAGCAATTTTACCCTTGGAACTGGTTCATTAGAAGTCCTATAAACTGGGAAGGGACACTGAGTGGAATAAAAGTTTATTGATTCAAGGCCAGGCAGCTCCTTCGACCAAATGCAAGAGGAGACCGAGATTACATGCAAGTTTTAAAGGCTAGAAGGTTCTTCGGCCAAGCAGCAGAGCACCTACTCAATCCATATGTGCACCTACCATCATCATAGTCACTGGAATCTGACACACAATGGCTCCTTTCTATGCCCCCCTCTATTCTATCCACTCCATTACATCCAGAAACAGAGTCTCAGCCCAACCCCGCACCTTCACTACTGTCTCTGAGTCCAAGGCACAACCATCAGTCCCCTCACCCCAAAGTCCAAACTTCCTCACCCCCTTAGCAAGGTTGTCAAGGCGGCAAGGTGTTGGAGGGCTGCCTGAGGCTTAGGTGACAAGGCGCCCGCTTAGGCGCCCAAGGTGTACTACTGTCATTCTTTTTCTTGTATCCATTATATCCAGTATAGCAATGGCATATTTATGCAATTATGCTTATATGCTACATCAAGAATCAATTAATTAGTAGAAGTATAGAACATTAGTCCATTAAAGCAAGTAAACATATAATCATAGAAATTAACCAATATATAAGGCATGAACACATATAGATAGATTATTAAATTTCGATACATAGATTATCAAGCCAAGATAATTTCATTCCAATCAAATGAAAAATAGATATGCTATATAACCAGCAGCAATGTCACATTGATAAGTGAGTAAGTTGTGCATTAAAAAAAAAGTAAGTCACAGTGTCACATAACCGACAATGAGCATCAAGCAGAAGGATAAGAAAACATAAGAAAGCAGAAGAAGAAATAGAGAAGAAGGGGAGAAGGAAACAGAAGGAAAAAAGGGAAAAAACATAAACATTGAAAACTATAGCAAGCAAGTGAAAAAACAGAAAAGAAGAGAAAGCAAAGGAAAATTAGAAAAGGGAAAACAGAAAATGGAAATGGAGAAGAAGAAGAAAACCCCAAAAGAATTAGGGGAAAAAAGGGAAAACTGAAAACAGAAACAAACGAAGAAAAGAAAAAGAATTGATGAAGAAGAAGAGCAACTGAAAGTTTGAAAACAGAATCGATGAAGGAAAAAAATTAAAATAATATAACAAATACTTATTGTTAACTGCCTGAGTGCCGGAATAATCGACTAAAAAAGCACCGCCTGACAGCTGACGCCAGAACAATGCACCGCTAGTGAGAAGTGGAACAAGCTAGGGTTCTTTGGTGAAGCAGAGAAGAACACCACTCAAAGTTGATGAACAGAATGAAAAGTCGAACATAGTTTTCCCTCTTTTTTTTTCTTCTTCTAAAAAAATGATCCTATACATCTCAGTCTACCATAACATGCACACATGCCAATAGATATGTTAGAAAGAGAATAATTGATATTGTAATAAAAAACCTAAAAAAAATGCAAAACAAAAAAGGTGACCGATCTGTTCCTTATAGACTGACTAGGCATCCTAGGCACTCAATTGGATGCCTAGGCATCGCATGTAGTGCGTAGGCGCCCACATTTCTGAGTATACATAAAGTGTTTGATCGCCTAGCCCCTTATGGAAAACTTACGCCTTGATAAGCTTGTCCCGTATTCTTTCTCTCTCTCTTCTTACATGGAACTGCCTGGTAAGTGAGGAGTCCGCCACCAACGGTGCTGCCAAAGGCATGCAGATGAGCAAGGTCACTTTTTGACTGGGGATAAAAAAAAACTTGGGAAGCAAGGGTGAAGGAGTCAAGAGTCCTGACTGTTGCAAATCTTATGCATGCACAGCTCAAAAGTAGGCCCTTTAAGTTCTTTTAAAAGGGGAAAGGGAGGGAAGAAGCGGTGGTGGCCGGGCTTGTCTGATGATTCTCATGCTGACTCTGCAGCCACACCAAATCCTTGTCATTCCCAACTGCTATGCTCTTCACCACAACCCTGTGTCGACCTCCGCATTACAGAAGTAGAGCAGTTATAATAAGACAAAGAGGAGCACCCTATGTCATCCCCATCATACCTGTTTC
Source organism: Protea cynaroides (assembly GCA_028583415.1). Lineage (NCBI taxonomy): Eukaryota > Viridiplantae > Streptophyta > Magnoliopsida > Proteales > Proteaceae > Protea > Protea cynaroides. Next base: position 8,132,477 of record CM053275.1, on the reverse strand, counting down.
GGTCCGTCGAATGCAATCAAAGGCATGTTCCCAAGGACCGGAAGACCACAACTTAAATTTCAAGCCTTCTCCTAAACAGTGATGATGGTATCTGCAATTCAAAAACATTCAATTAGTTGTTAATGTTGAGCTGTTTCGACTCAAATTTGCGTCACTGAAGCCCATCGCCATTGAAGGGTTCAATTCAAGACTGCATCACTGAAGGTCAAGTCCTGACCGTCAGCAAGGATGGATACCTTCCTGATTTTCATTGACTACTCGGACTCTCAAAGTGCGAGAGAGGCATTCTAAGGGGTTATGGTAGAAAAAAGTCCTAGTTGCAGGTGGACGAGATCACAGTGGTCCAAACTCATGGAGACCTTCAACAGTGGACTGTCTTGTCCAATTGGGAGTTGGGACACGGGTACTCTGATCAACTCAAACCGAGCTGATCTGCCGGAGAGAGATCACCTCCATAGTTTTCTCCATAAGAAAATAGTGTATATTTGATTTGTATATGTCAAAAATAGTGTGTATTTGATTTGTATATGTCAAAAATTTTGATGAAAACGTCCAAGGGTCCTGGTTAAATTTAACACATCCTAAGGTTAAAAGCATGCTAGCGTATAAAATTCTAATATGTCCCGCCAGTATGTAGATCCCTTACCCATGTTTTTATTATTTGCTTAATATATTTGTTTTTCTTTTGATTCAGGATATATCTTTGGATAATGTTTCAAGCATGTATGAACTTTCCGAAGCCTTCCATGCTATTTCATTAAGGCACACTTGCATCTTGTTTATCTTGGAGCAGTTTGATAAATTGAGTGCCAGGCCTGGGTATGTGCTTAATCTTCCTCTTTGAGTCCCTCCCCCCTCTCTCTTTGAGTCTGAGAGTTATGTTTGTAATTATATGAGCTAAACTAAATATACCTTGCAACCTTTTTAAACTTGGAAGGTTTTATTGATGCTTATCTAGTATAATTGGTAAGGGATGATTGAAGTATCATCTTGAGAATTGTTTTCAAGAGATTGCTATTAAGGGTTAAGTCAAACCAGTGTTTAGATTTTGAATGTGTTAATATGAGAGGATGCTTTGAGCTTGAGGACAACAGTAGCAAAGTTATTTATATAGATAATGAATAGAGGGAAATGGATACAGATTTCAAGTTTTTATGGTCACTTGTTTTCACCGTGTTTTATTACTGTCGGTACCATACACTTTATGGGGAATATACTGATCATGAGTATAGTAAGTTCCTGTGAGCCGATATATGTGATAGAACCGCCTATCTTTGGCTATTATGGTTATTATTGGCTATTATGGCTGTTATTTATATTAGGATGCTTTTTGTATTTCCTTTTCAATAGACGAAATTCTTGTCACGAAGAGAGAAGACAAGATTGTGATCATGAAAGAAGAAGAAAGATGTACTGATGCTGCTGTGAAGGATACCGATATGGAGAATACCTGTGTGAAGATCGAGAAAGTACTGCCACTGGCTTTTCCATTGCAAAGAAGAGGAAGAAAAGATAAGAGGATCTCTGCAACTTGCGATGATGAGGTGTAAATAGGAAGAAACAGAGATGCCGATACTTGCTGTGGTATTCGTAATGAAGATTTGGATGGATTCAAAGAACCTGCTTTGATATCATGAGAGAGTCTGAGAAGAAAAGAAGAAGAAGAAAGACCTTTATTGATTCAATGTCTTAAGTCTAAAATGAATAATGGGGTACAAAAGATTATATATAGGAGACCTAATCTGACAATAAATGGAAAAGGAAATAAAAGGAAATACAAAAAGCTTCCTAATATAAATAATAGCTATAATAGCCAATAATAGCCAACGATAGTACTCTCGATAGTACCGCCAGCAGTACTATCACATATATCGACTCACAGTTCCTATTGAAACATAGGGGGTTTTACCTGCTGCCTTGTGTCTTGCAAAATATTAAGGCATCAATGGAAGTGCTTCTTTACCGTGCTCACCGTTTTGGGTTTGGATCCTCTCCAGCCGCTGGACAGGTCAGCTATTAATCCAATGGTCGCGGATAAGTTGGTGCGAGTACCCATGCATGGGTATGGATGCCGGTTGAACCTCAGCTATTGGCAGGCTGGAGAGGATCTTTTTCCATTTTCCATTATGTCAACTGCAAGGCAAGGACTTTTGCCATCATTCTTTGAATATAATTACTACCCATTATTACATTTTCATTTACACCACATAAGGAATATGTGTATATATATATATATATATATAGATCATGGTAATATGTTATTTATATCTCTAGATCGTGGTAAGTATGTGTAACTAACTTCTGTTCATCATCTTACTGAATTTTGTTGGCAAATTTTGTGCAGGTTTTCTCATCTGATCCAGCGAATAATACCAGAGATTCGTAACTACTTCTCTAAAGCTCTTACCAAACCAAACCCCCGAAAGTCACTTATAGACGCTCAATGCTGACCTTTTATTATCAACTAACCACATATTGGGTGATAGAGACTGTACAGTTTTTTTTTTTTTTTTTTGGGGGGGGGATCATGTAACTAATTGCATCGGTTATTTCGACCAACTTGTAGTGATTACTGATGCACCATTTCGTGTGATATTAGAGCCCTGTGGCCTGTTAATTGTCTGTAGAATCCCATGTAATCCTTTTCTGCTTCTAGGTAGGAGGGAAAAAACAGGGATACCCTCGTGAGGGGTTGAATCTACCCGTTAATCTGTCATTTTTGTGTTGTAAATGTATAACGAATACCAGTAGATGAACAGGTAACGTTAAAAGATATGTGAAGTCTCTAGAGTCCAGTTTGTTGCTCGTGTGATGATGAGATGCTGTAAAATTTTCACTTAATTCCATAATGCCTTTTTTTATTTTTTTATTTTGGTAAGGTGGTCGTTGAGAGTTGAGATTTTGGGTAATTAGTATTCGTGACCATGGTTTTAAAAGCCGGAATCGGCATTCACTGATTCCTATTCTGATTCTTAGTGGAATTTAGTGGAATGTGGGTGAAAAGACCGAGTATCTTCTCATTAATCCACTTTCTTGTATTTGCTTGGGAATTCATTGAAAAAATATTTAAACAAAGGGCTAAAATTTCCTGTCTAGTTGCAATGTATCTCGTGCCAAGGTAAGTTTAATGGAAGGCAGGCATAAGTATCAAGATGGCATATTTGGGGCATAAGCTGAATTTTAAAAAAGGAGAAGAAAAAAAAAACAAAGGAAAGAGGTGCTAGTTGTGATCCTATGGCTGATTTTAACCGGCGGCGACTATGCTGACACATGGGTATGTGTATGGGGTGAAAGGTTTTTTTTTTTTTTTTTGAGAAGGGCGCGCTGCCCCTTTTCTTTTTCTTTTCCCCCCCACCTAAAGGGAGAACAAGGTGCGAACAACGGGCAAAGGAGCAGCTGTGTGATCATGGCTGACAGCATCTGGAGACATATGAGTCCTTTTTTTTCGTGATAGTACACATGGCATGTTGAATGATCTTAGTGGATTTGATTGTAATTGCAATGTTAGACTGTTATTAGGATCAAGGTTTTATAACACAAAATCTGATGTGGGATTGATTTAGTCTCCCATGAATTTTGCTTACTATCTCATCACTAAGTGGGGAAATTCTCACATATATAAAGTATTCATGGTTTTAGTCTCTAATTAATGTGGTGCTATTTCAATATTCTCCCTCACGTGTTGCTCTTCTTTTGGGTGGTAGTATACATGGCATGTTGTCCCATTTTGCTTACTATCTCATTAGTAACGGAGAAGTTTTCATATATATATATATATATATATAGAAGGCATTCATGGTTTTATTTTCTAACATTCTCCCTAAGGGTGTCAAATGTGAAACCAAATCATATACCAAAATTGAAAAAAAATTGAACTGTTTAAACCATAATCGATAAACTGTTTATTAAACGGTTCGATTTTGATTTTCAATTTGATACCGTATACCAAAATCAAATCAAATTGGTTAAACCAATTAAACCGGCAATGTGAACCCGATTAAAACCTTGTAACCAAACCGTTTGCAAAACCGTTTAATCAAATCGTTCAAGAACCACTTTTCCTTATTAAAACCAATTAGTCTCGTCTTAAATTACACAATTCTCTTTTTAAAGCTCTCATTATTTAAAAAAGACCGAGTTTATTTTTCATAACTTGGTAACATTTGGATTCGAATTATTCCTGTGTCCATCTTGAAGGCCTGCTTTAAACAAGGGGACAAAGAAGAAGCAGAACAAATACCATTGGTTTTGACTTTGATTGGCAAACCGAATTGTAAAGAAATCATTTAACAGAACTGATAAGTTAAACCTTTTGTAAAACCTCAACTAAAACCGTTTAAAAAATTACAACGGAAACCGTCTAAAAACTTACAACCGAAACCGTTTAACCTGTTAACAAGAAAAACCGTTTGCAAAATCGACAAATTGAAATCGATTAATAAACGGTTTCAATTAAACGGTTTCAATAGGAACTTTCAAACCGTTTATTTTGATTTTAGTATTACTTTTTACACACCTAACTGAACCGCGAATCCAAAACCACACTGTTTAACATCCTCAATTCTCCTTTATGTGTTGCTCCTGGCGAGTGGTATCTCTTTTTGTAGGTGACAGTACACGTGACATGTGATCCCTCTTTTTGGATGAGAGAGAGAAGCTGATTCTGATACCATGATCCCATGATAAATTTCTATCTAAAAAATTTGATCTAATTAGAAGGGATTCATATATAAAACCCAAGATTCTAATCTTTGTCACTTCAGAGACATTCGATAAAAAAAACAAAAGAAAAAATTTCTAGTCTCTAACCAATGTAATGTGGGACTATTCCAACGCCTTCGGCATCCAATCATCTTTTCCTTGTTGAAGTACTGATACCTCAGCCTCTCCATGGAATACAAGCTTTCCTTGGAGCACGCTCTGCAAGGATGCTGGTAGCAATGGAAGGTGTTGCTGACAAAGATGAACTGAGAAACAGGGGAATCGCTGAGGAAGAATTGTTTGAAACAGAGAGAGAGAGCACAGATGAACATGCTTTCCATAGTTTTTATCCTTGAACCGAGAATACTGGGCATACTATCCAGGCTTCTTTCCTCAACCACTGAAGAAAAGAAACTCAGAAAGCTCAAGTTCCTTTTTGGTTTCGTTCTGTAATCGACGGTTTATATGGCCAATCGGGAACTACCACACGTTGATGTTGGATTCTTGTGGGCCATAGTTAAAATTTCGTGAGCAATCTAAATTCTCAACCATATTATCTGCTAAGGGTTTCTTCCAGAAATCAGAAACACAAAGTAAGAAATTTTTTTATCTTTCTCAAGGATCATGTCCGCATCCTTCTTGTTCTCTCCGTTGTTTAATATTCAAGAAGAGAGAGAGAGATGAGTACCATGTTCCTCTGCTATATAAGTTCGAGGTTCCTTTCCTTCCCGAAAGCCGTTAATACCGTCACTAGTGGCAAGTTCCCAAGCTCTGTAACCCATAGTAGTCCCATTTGTTTCCCCTCCTCTTCTCGGACATCTCCATTGAATGTTGATTGCAGAGTCCGTGGAGAGGAAGATGACTGGCTCTCAACATCCTCCCCTTACGACGTGCTTGGAGTCGACAAGAACTGCTCACCAGCCGACCTGAAAGCCGCTTTTCGTGCCAGAGTATATATGGATTCCCTTATCTCTGTTATAGATTATGTATCTCAACTCTCAAGTCGTCTTCCCTAAAATTTTAAATCTTTTATACTCTGGGGTCTGGTTTTAATTTTCAGTCTAAAAAAAAAAAAACCGATTTACAGGTTAAGGAGTTCCATCCTGATGTATGCAAAGATGCTGGTGAATCGGATGTAATGATCCGGCGGGTGATTCAGTCATATGAGGTACTCACCAGTAACTAGAACTACAGTACTACACAGCAAAATGCCTTGTTTTAAAGTTTCCACTTAAAGTTGTTATTGATATGGATTGAACTAATGTAAGTGCTTTGCTATAAACTGCTTGTCATGTGGTTCTGCAGATGTTGTGCAAGTCCCTTAAATCAAAGACCACCGAGAGGTATATTTGAAGTTCTATTTGGAGATATATATATATATATATATATATATATGGAAATCTTAGCTGATAATTTTTGTCTGTTTTATCTCTATAACCATCCCACCCAAATGTCTCTGCAGGCAATTTCTTCATTGTTGCACTTTGAATATCCAAAGTTATTCTATGCCACGATCTCATTGTATGATACATTTGTAGTGAATGTGTAGATCCTTTCGAGAGACCGGAATGTGAGGCATTTGATGTCTTTGTCAATGAGACTCTTTGTGTTGGCAAAGGTACCCACTTCTAATTCTTTTTTTTTTATAATTTTTTTAAATACTCTGTGTGTTGGCAAAGGTATTTCCTTAAATCTGTTTGTGTTTCAGTTTTGGTATGGGTGCTGAATTTTCATGTTATGGAACTCTTATCCACAATGGAAAAAAAAATACGGGAAAAAATCGTGATATTTGATTGCTTCGACTGGTCGATAGCATGTAAGCAGGGTACTAGATTTGAATTAGATCTGCTATATCAGATAACCATCATCAACTCTCTTGTCTGGATTTTGTGGTTGTTATCCCACTAGTTAGAAGCTTCTATGGATGCACTGGCACACTTTTAAAAATGCATGTGAGAAGCACCTATATATTACACTCATCTATAATTCGACAAGAACCCTATCCTATATAATAAATTGGGGTTAGGGGATGCATGCTACCATTGCAAGTTGTGTTAAAATTGTTCAAAATAAATTCTTGAGATCCCACCTACATGTTGAGGCATTGTTTCCTGTTGCTTTTCGTCATCTCTAGAACAAATATTTCTCTTAAATTTCCACAATTTTACCGAACTTTCTTTCAATTCATAATACTGGATTATCTCTCCTCCTATTGTGGTGGTTGGTGAAACAATGACTTAAGAAGGTGATATGGACTTGGGCAGTGATTACAACACCTGCAAGTGAGCTAGCTAGCTCACCCAATCAGATCATATGTGTATGCAGGGGTTCTGTGGGTAAATGTAATAACTAAAATTCCCATAGATACTTTGTTCTGTTTCATGGAATTTGTGAGGTAAGTTACTGTCACACATGGGCGATTATTATCCTACGAGATTCACTTCACGTCATTTTTTAAAACAGAAACTGAGGTTATAAGTAGTTAGATACCCTATAGTTAGTATGTTTTCTTATACCAACTGCCTTAATTCATCCTCGATTCTAAATTTATCCCCAACAGTCCCTGCCCACACCCCCACCCCCCCCAAAAAAAAAAAAAAAAAAAAAGAACTATAAGGGAGTTACCCTGGGTTTTTTTTTTTTTTTTAAATACTAAAGAAGTGCATTTAATGAAAGGATTTGATGAGAAGTGGCCGACGGATCCACAAACATCCTATAACATTCGTTCTTAGGAAAGTTCACCATTTCATAATTAGAGAAGCCTGAACTGTATGGTTGATATCTTGTAGATAATGTCTCTAAAATGACGTGCTCAGTAAATTAATGAAGCCAATCATCAATCAAGCAGAAAAATTTATCGAACTACTTAGGATTGGCCACTATATTTATGTTCCTCCACTTCACTCTTGATAAGTGCAAAATTCTGTTAGATTATAGTTCAGTATGGTACAATACCTATTATGTCAACATGATTGCTTTACAAGGAGGTCTTGAAGCGTTTGTTATGAACAATTTCATGTAATTATCCTTGACACCTGCAGTATTCCAGGCCTGCCACTATCAATCTGCAATGCTCAATCCAAATTTTTTTTTGGTTGAATAAATTATATATTAACAGGCTCAAAAAGGGTGACAAACTTGGGTTTTGCACAGGAAAGAGATCCAAGCTCAAAAAAAGAAGCAAGCAACAAGATCACAAACCGGAAATTCTATCCACATTAAGATTGCATAGATAGATCAAGAAGAAAAAAATAAAACTATTCCTAACCGAGGCAGGGCAAGATCTTCGGATAGGGGTATACAATAGCGTCCAGAATTTGAACTTGGACAAGAGCCATCTTCGCTCATTGTTGAAAGGCATGGTATGTCTTCTCGAAGGCCAACACTTGGTAAGAATACCTTCCCAAACACGAGAGGTAAAGGGATGTGCAAAAAATAAATGATGGACATCTTCCTCTGAGGACCAACATAAACAGCATGTAGCGTTGCAGTCGATACGTCTACAGCAGAGGAACGATCCTGTTGGGAGAGAGAAGGTCATGGCTCTCCACACAATAAACACTTGAATCTAGTTTTGTGTGACTTGTAATTTGGTTGGAATAAATAAGGGGTCACATCTTGGTGAGTCCGGGGCATTCTTTTGCGTGCGTATTTGCAGAGAGTGGATGGGCATTGAAGTATCAAATTGCTGACTGCTGCAGCATCTATAACTGCCTCAAAAGGCTTGGCCCATCTTAGTTCAGAACATAGTTTCCATGTGGCTTACATGGAACAATCACTTCTCTTGATGGCTCTGCAGACTACTAAACATCTTGAATGAAGCGTATCCATTAATTTCCCGTGTTGCTTGTTTATAACTCAATGCTAATGCATTTTTTATTTATTTATTTCTATGCAGAATGTCCATTTTCATGTGTCAAAAGAGCACCTTATGTGTTCTCTTGGGTTTCTTCAACTGGTACTGCACGTGCAATAAATCAAGGTTGGTTAGATATTATTTTTTGATCATCTGTTGCTGGAATGTCTCTTCACATACACACAGTTACACACTCCCCTACAAACACATACATTGCCGGATACATACCAGCAAACATAGAGGTTCTTTAATATGCATAGGAGGCTCCTATCCATTGATGAATAAAAGGAAACAAATGAACAAACTTGCAGGAATGTCGTTTTCTTTCTCAAAGAAAAGGGATGGATAAGAAGATATGGAAGCCCAACTTTAGGTATTTGGCATTTGGCACATTCCTTTATAGTAGGGAAGAGAGAGAGAGAGGGGGGGGGGGTGTGAATATTAACATATAGGCATATGGAAATATCCCTCTCTTTAGATAGAAATGGTGTACCTTAACCCTGATTTATGATCATCAGAATGCATATAGAAGTATTTCTTGACCTAGCAGGATGTTTATATGTAAGAAGTCCCATCCAAATGATAATTAAGTTGGATGATCAAAAGGGTCTAGTTAATATGCCCATAAAGATACTGACCAATATAGGGTCAGGTTCATCATCTTATAATCCTGAGTTAAACTTCCTTATCGTACTGAACCTTGCCCTTCAACACCATGCATTGCAGAATTTAAATTACATTATTTAATCAGAATTTCTAAAGTTATTCCACAAGTTAGTATCTTAATGGGATCACCATTTCCTAGTTGATGGCGCTATCTTATCTGAGACTCCATATCCTAAACCTTGGACTTTAGATGAACCTGACTACTGGACTTTTATCTGTGCCTTTAACCCATGTAACAGAACATGTACCACTACCAACTACTCTCATTTGTAAGTTTTGTCTACCTTCCTTTAATCATGCTTTCATTTTTCCAAACTTTTTTTTTTTTTTTTATTTAAGCAGGACATGATGAAGATTACCAAGTCCAACTTGCTGTTGGACAGTGCCCAAGAAAATGTATCCATTATGTTACGCCTTCTCAAAGAGTTATTCTAGAGGAGCTTCTTGAAGGGTACTACTCTAATCCTTCTCGGACAATTTTGGAACCTATATTTAAGTTTATTACTTAACTTTTTTTTTTTTTTAATTGATAGTGCCTTGAATGTGCCTTACGACAGTTCTGCCGAGGCAGACTTGCTGTATTCTCTCATTACTAAAGCTCAATTTGAGAACAATAGGTATCAGAAACCCAAGAAGCAACCCAAAGCTTCTGGGAAGAATGTGGATTGGTATTGAGATTGTAAAATTCCACTGCAAATGTCCACTCCTTCTGCATGCCAATGTTGTGAGCTATATTGAAATGATGGATGCAAGAAACCATCTTCACCAGTTCCTTGACTGGGTGAGTTTAGTGGTGGATGATCTGGTGATTGCTCATGAAAGTTTGAAACAACCAGAAACCAGAGTCATTAAATAAGATATGCTGAGGAGAGTACTGCTTCTGTATATTGAGAAATTGTCACATACTATTTTTGTTCTATATGATAATTTGCTAAAAACTCAATAAACCAACTCAGCAATATCAAGATCCAGAAGTTACTCATTTTTTTTGAAACAATAAGCCACTGTGGAGGTTCTTTTGATGTATTTATCAAGATTCTGAATACCTTATCTACATTTAAAGGCTTAATTCATAACATATCAGGATCAGCTTATAACAAATTATAAGAATTCCGGTTGGCGCACTTGTAGTATATCTGGATGCCAGTAAATTATCACTGAGAAGAGTTCAAATTGGATCATGTATTGATGCTTAAAAGAATCCTAAATTATATTGAATACCTATATTGGTTCTTGTCCCCATCCTCTTTACTAGGGTTTACACGGCCCTGACAATGCTCACTCACCTTTCTATTCACTGAACTGAAGCAAGTAGATCGAGAGCTAGAATTCCACTTAAACCTGTAAAACCATTTCAAAAAAACAAGCATGTCGAGATGCTAAAAAAAAAAAGAATCTTGAAAGTGCAGACATGAGTTCACAAGCAAACCTGAATTCAGTTTTACAGCTGCTTTTTCTGATGAGCTGGTGAATGCATCAAAGGGAGAGAAGCAAGCAAGCCTGCAATAAGTTTTACTGCTTCTTTTCTGATGAGTTGGTGAATGCATGAGTGAGAGAGAGAGAGAGCTCACAGTCCTCAGTGGTTTTCCTGGTCTTGTGTGCCAATGCTCACACCTGGGTTGCTGTTTGTGAATACGATTTTGAGACTCTGTCTACGGCTCTGGTGGCTACTTTGCTTCAATCATGGTGAACTCAAGTTGCACGCGAAGGTTGCAGCTTCCTTTTGGAAGTTGGATGGGAAGAGATTATCACTACATTAATAAGTAGCATTGTGCTAACCAATGAGCTTAAAAAATCATTAATACTGAAGATAAACAAATTTTTTAATATTGAGCTCTTTACATTGAATATTCAGCTATAAGTATAAGGTAGAATTCAAACTAGAAGTTAACGAGACGTGATAACATCCACATTCGCATCGATTTATGTTAAAGGATATCTAAATCAACTTTCAAATTCAAATCCGATTAATTTATCAGATATCTAAAAGTATCATTCAATTCTTCACTGTTCTATTTCTTTTTTTATTATGCTTTTGTTCTTTCCTTTTTCAAGCTCTTTCTTGCATGCTCTTAGGCAGTCTATGTATCAGTTGTCTTATTGTACTTAAATTTTTTTATTATTATTAATCGAAATTGGATATTATTTGGTTTGAAATATGTATTAGTAACTGATTCTATTCCGGATTATTTCAAATAATTGATTGAGCTGTAAGAAAAGGAAAAGGAAAAGGACTTGAAGTTTATGATTCTTTCTCTTATTACTCAGTGGATTTGTTGTTTCCTAGGCAGTAATAACAATCTTTTTTTAGCCATCCATTTCTTTATAATTTTCTTTAATTAGATTTTCAAAGTTTTATTTTGTATCTCAAGATTGGTCAGATACATGAACTGGTTAGAGATCCTCTCCATACTTTGCAAAGTAGAAAAAAAAAATATTCTCTTTTATAAGTATAGTGAGTGGCAACAAACCATTGACCATGACCCACTTATATCTGTCACATAGCAGCTTTCCTAATGCTCAAGTCCGGGATATAAGTAGGTTAGTTTCTTCTTTATTTGCCTATAAAGTTACAAAAGCTCAATTAAAATGTTGGAAAAGTTTCTTTGGGATACCTCTTTGGCAAGTAGATCTATGGAGTCTGAACTTTAGAGCATTTCATCTTCAAAAAAGTATAAAGCCCTCCATCTCTTTGTATTTGAAGTTTTTATAGTATCCCTCTCTTTTATTCAATCACCCACAAAAGCTCTTTTCACAAATCCGCTTGCCTAGAAAGCCTCTGGCCCAAAATGTTATTTATGAAGAAAAAGAAAGTCAAAGTTAAAAAAAATAAAAAAATCAAAGTTATTAAGATTGACCATTGAAAAACAGAAGAGTAAATTATAGATATCTTTCTTGTAGTTTGTTCTTAAATCAGGGACATCCTAAACCTTTCAAACAATTACAAAGACATCTCCTTAAATCAAAGTAAATTACAAAATAATCCATTCCGTTAGTGAATTTCTTCTATTAACTGATGATCAAAGGTAAAAGTTAAAATTTTAATACGTAAAATACCCAAATGGTTAAGTTAACGGACCATTTTACCCCTTAAATATTACCTAAAAAACTGTTGTGTTAAGAAATCTTATCGCCAATTAATATTTAAGGGGGTAAAATGGTCAGTTAACTTAACCATTTGTGTATTTTAGGTATTAAAATTTTAATTTTTACCTTTGGTTGTCAATTAATGGAAATTCACTAACGAAATGAGTTTTTTTTTTTTTTTTTTTGCAATTTATTTTGATTTAAGGAGGTGACTTTGTAATTGTTTGAAGGGTTTGGGGTGTATCTGATTAAGAGCAAACTACAGAAGAGGTTCTTATAATTTACTTAAAATAGAAAGAACACTCGAATACAAATGGGCCATATGGTGGAATAAAAGCTCAAATTGATAAAAATGGCTAATCCAAAATGGTCCATACCCATTTGTAAGGTTGCCTAGTAGTAAAAAGTAGCAACATACCCTACATTTTTCACTATAAATAAAAATAGGGAAATTTTTACTTTACCACCCAAAAAGATTTGGACAAATCATCTACCACCCAAATTACACAAACGTATATAAAAAAGATCCAAAAGCAACTAACAGAGTCGTTAGTTGCTGATGTTAGCCGTTAGAAAATACATGAATGACAATAATACCCTTATTGTAAGGGAAAAAGTCCAATTTACCCTTACTTATTTTTTTTACCCTATCTCATCTTTTCATGTTTTGTTTAGAATCTAAAATCCCCAATTTTTACTGTGGGAGTGGGAAAGCTGCAGTAATTCTTTGGAAAAGCCCGGTTCTCTTTGTCTTCGAGCTTTCATTCCTCCTAACCCTAACTTGGAACTGCCGATATGACCTTCACAGCTTCACTTTGCTACTTCGCCGACGATGTTTCTATAGCCCGCCGAGGCCGATGCTGTAGCACACGTGATTCTGATTTCCAAGAATCATGATGAGGGAGAAAAAAATAAACAACGTCAATAAAAAATAAAGACTACCAATCGATTGAGGAAAACAAAAGCATCAGAGAATAAATAAGAATCTGAGAACAAATTTAATCGGAGGAACAAAGAACGAAATTGGATTTTAACTTGATAGAATAGCAACAAGCGTCAGTTAGAGATCAGATAAGGGAAGCAAAAACTACGAGATTAAATAGATGAATCATGGACATTATGCGATTGAAACGGCAACGGTGATGAAACCAGAAATTCAAAGATGAATATCATCCTAGAGAGAGATAGCAGTTGTAGTCGTTAAGAAAAATAGAAAAAATGCTAAAAATGAAATTATGAAACGTACCTTTCGTTCCTGAGAAGCTCGAAAGCTCTGTGTGCTCAGTTCCCTTCTCTACAGAGAAACTTGGATCGATTGGAAGCATTGGCAAAGAAGCTCAAGGCCAAAACCCTGAGAACTGAAATTCTACTTAATCCATTGCTGAAGTTCTACCCAATCCATTAGCAGTGTTTGTAGCCCCCACTAATGTCACCATTGCCAGAAAAAAAAAATCAAAATTTTTTTAACTCTCTCACTCAGAGCTCCGATCAAAGTCGAAATCTAGGATTTTCTGAAGCTTTTCTCCGATCACCGATTCAGTTCGATTCTCTATTCTTTCTAGCCGCTGTGAGTGTATTCATCCTTTTTTTTTTTCTTTTTAAGATTTGTTTTGACTTTTTTTTCTCTTTCATTTAAAATGATAAGGGTATAAACATCTACACACAATTTCAACTATTTTCCGTCAATTAATGGACTAATGTTTGTGTAATTTGGGTAGTAGGTAATTTGCCCAAATCTTTTTGGGTGGTAGGTGAAAATTTATATTCCATTTGAAAGCAGAATTTGTCTCGATTTTGTAATTGTTGAATATGAAGATTCTTTTACCAAAAAAAAAAAAAAGGAATCTAAAGATTCTAAAAATAATCATTCCTCTTAAAAATCATGACTATTCTCCTTTAATTGTATAGATTTTGAGAGTGTGTCCAAAAAACAAACAAGAATAGTTCACCTGCATGTACTTGTATCCTTCTTAGGATCCTATCTCGTTCATATCCAGTGGGTCCCACACTACATCAACGGTGATAAGATCTCATGGAGAGTACATGTCTAGGTAGGTGATCCGAATGGGTTCCTTGAGTTTTAGGAATCCAAACCTTTACCTTAAATTTGAAAGAATGTTGTTTGCAATCTAAGAGTAGATTTCTTCCATTTCAAGAAAATGAACCGATAACAAGATAGTTGCTAATTAACCGGTGCCCTTTTTAGGATTAGGATGAAAATCAGCTCGATGAGTAGACCCATTAGTGTTGAGCCATGCTAGATTCTCTTCCCTCCCCAAAAGGCTGTATGCTTGAGGATCTGACACTAATCCTTTCATCCCTACTAATTGGTGGATTTGAGATGCATTTCCTTTAGCTCTTGAAAAAAACCCATAAAAGCATTGATACTATCACAAGTCAACTTCAAGGGTTCTATTTCTCCATACCTTACCGGTTCATCAAGTCATTCCGTCACCTCTCAAAACTTTCATTTAGGTTAAGATCACACTAGGTCCAAGAGGCAGCTTGCTCACTTCCTTTTATGGAAATAGGCTCTTTATTTCTCTCTTCCCTTCTTCAGACAAAAAAGCTTTGTTATTCGTTATCGCATCTTCTTTTTCTTCAAATTTGGAATAGGTAGTCATTCTTCGGCTGCTCTACACCCCCAGCTATGATTGTGGCACTCGGTGCTCAAAGCCCGCTTGCAACCTCCCTCCATAAACGGTCAAAACGAAGGCTTTTTCAATCTCAGCTGATCAACATTGAGGACAGAGCGACGGGCAGTTCTAATTTGAATGTATTCTCTCCAATCTTTTAGTGAATGGTCCCACAAAAGTTTAAGCTTGTGGTTGGTACCCTATTTTTTTTTTAATTTAATCAGTTACGTTCAGATGGATCTATAAATAATTTAATCGGTTACATTCAGATGGATCTATAAATAATTTCATTGAAAATTTGAATAGCTTATCTTTCTCATACGCAGATTTGTTGAAATTCCCTTTTCCTTTATTCCACCCTAAAAAAAAGTTTGTAATTAATTACAATTTGCCCTTACCAAAAAAAAACAAAAAAATTACCGTTTGCTCTAAAGCGGAAACAGCAAGTAAGAGCCATTTAAGGCAAGATCCGCCCGTCCAATGAACGCTCCGGAGCCTTTTAAGAACTAGCCGTTAAGTTTTCTTTTGCAATTCAAAATCGAATTGAGTCACACTATATGACCGTTAAAGCGTCTACAATCCCCCAAAAAAACCTTCTCTCTCCTCTGCTCCCTCTATCGCACTGTGATCTCAACTACTGCACAGCAAGAGCTCGGGAATCTGGTTTTGGTTTAGCAAGAGCTCTGGAATCTGTCTTTTGGTTTAGAAGGAACTCTGATTTACAGGAGGAAAGCAGCGCCATGGAAGGTCTAGAGATGCCCTAAATCCCATCGTTTTCTTATTTCTTTCGTTGCTTTTCTTTGTTCTTTGTTGAATAGAATGATCCGAGACTGATTACTACTTTTTTTTTTCAGATCGAACCCTAGAAACCGTCTTTGAGAAATGCGATGTTATTTCAGTTCATGGTATGAACTTCTACCGATTTATCACTTTTCTGGTTTTCTATGTTCTTGACAAAAGTGTTGTTGATAGCGGTTTATGGGTTACCTTAAGCGCAGATTTCTTTATCCTTTTATTCCGCCATGTCTTTCTTTCTTTTCTGTCATTCCTTTTGCTTCAGTGATTAACGGTTAACCAAAAGTAATTTGGGCGACGTTTCAGATCAAGGCCAAGAAAATAATAATATAGGGAAGAACGATATTGTTTCAAATCAAGTTTGTGAAATCTCTTCAGATCAGGAACGGAACCTTCCTATTTTGCAAAAGATTGATGCTTTGAGCACCAAAATTCAGGTAATTTGTGAAGCCGATACCTTCAGTAAGAGGAGGAACTTTAAATCAATAAACGCAGATCTGATTTTTTCCCCTTTTGTGCTTCCAGAACTTGAAGAAGGAGCACGTGGTTCTATCCGGCGAAGTAAAGGCCATTGTGACGGAATCCTTTCCTGGCTCCGATGTTATGTCTTCTCTTCAATCTCTCAGTATGTTTTCTTGGATCCGTGATTATGCTTTCGTTCTGTTCTCCGCAGCTACTACTGATCGTTGCATAACATGATTTATTGATCACTTTTATTGGCCTGCCAGGTACTGAACATGAAACTCTGAAAAAGAAATACCTTGAGGAGTACTCTGAGCGGAAGCGGCTCTACAATGAAGTAATTGAGCTTAAAGGAAACATAAGAGTCTTCTGTAGATGTAGACCTCTAAATCAAGATGAGATTGCAAGTGGTTTGCCTTCCGTGGTAGATTTTGATGGATGTCAGGACTCTGAACTCCAGATTATTTGCTCTGATTCGTCCAAAAAACAATTCAAGTTTGACTATGTCTTTGGTCCTCATGACAACCAAGGTAACCATAGGTTTCTATCTTTATTGTAAATATAGTCTACCAAGGAAAGATATCGTAATGCAGTGAATTTTCTGTTCATAGGTTCCATCTATTGAAGCTCAACTTCATAAAAATAGTTGAGAACTCTTTATTGATGTATATACCTGTGTTTAATTCTGGTTCTCATGAATATGCAGAGGCCATTTTTGCGCAGACATCACCTGTGGTGAATTCAGTTCTGGATGGATTCAATGTCTGCATTTTTGCTTATGGGCAGACAGGAACTGGGAAGACATTTACTATGGAAGGAACACCTGAAAACAGGGGAGTTAATTATAGGGCATTGAAGGAGTTGTTCCGGATTTCTGAGCAGAGAAGCAGTACCATGAGATATGAGTTATCTGTAAGCATGCTAGAAGTTTACAATGAGAAGATAAGAGATCTCCTTTCAGAGAATTCCGATCCACCACCGAAGAAGTAAGTGCTCTGTCTTTTACAATTCTGTGTGACAAATGTGTTTGTATCTGTTTCCATTTAAAATTGGGAATGAGAAAAAGAGGCTTATGTTTTGTGGGCTTCTTGCAAATTTTGTGAAGGTTGGAAATAAAGCAAGCAGCAGAGGGAACGCAGGAAGTCCCTGGGCTTTTTGAAGCTCGTGTTTATGGCACAGATGAGGTGTGGGAACTCTTAAAGACCGGAAATCAAATCAGATCTGTTGGTTCAACTAATGCTAATGAGCTCAGCAGCCGCTCCCATTGGTATTTTTTTTAATCTATTTTTCATATGTTGAGTTCTCACCCTTCCAGAGGTAGATATAACGAAGGTGTAACCAATATATCCTATTTCACTGTGAAAATTTTATCTTGTGATCCAGCTTGTTGCGAGTAACTGTCAGGGGAGAGAATCTGGTAAATGGGCAAAGGACCAGGAGCCATCTCTGGCTGGTTGACTTGGCTGGAAGTGAACGAGTTGGGAGGATTGAAGTCGAGGGTGAAAGGTTGAAGGAGTCTCAGTTCATTAACAAGTCCCTCTCGGCCCTGGGTGATGTTATCTATGCTCTGGCAAACAAGACAGCCCACATACCCTATAGGAACTCAAAGCTCACTCATTTGCTGCAGAGTTCTCTAGGTGAGCTTTTTTCTTCTTGTTTGGAATTTATTTCAAACTCTGTGATAGGCTGGAATTTATTCCCCCCCCCCTCTTAGTCTATCAACAACTCCCAGAATATCACATTTCTGTGGTGTCCTGGTCCATGAACTTTTAATGGGTACATTAAGCCATATCAGGGCCCTTCCCCTGGGGCTTGTATCTGGATATAAATGAAATGGTTTCAGATGAACCATCTTGTTTCATTTTCTTTCAGATTGTACCTCTTTTATCAAAATTTGTTGGGGGAAAAAGATTGTGATATATAGGCTTTGGAGGTCTTTATTCATAAAAAAAACAAGGGATAAAACATCCATTCCACATGGCAGTTGCGTTTTGTGATTAGAATGCTAGAATCCTTTTTCATACAAAACCTACTTATTTATAACCCTTGATGAGTAGGGTTTATTTGGGTTATAGTTGCAAGAGATTTTACATATTTTTCGTATTCTCATTTATTTTCACTGTTTAAGACTAATCAGAACCTAATTTACAGGAGGAGACTGCAAGACACTCATGTTTGTTCAGATTAGCCCAAGTGCTGCAGACTTAGGAGAGACCCTATGCTCACTTAACTTTGCTAGTCGAGTCCGAGGTATTGAGCATGGCCCTGCCCGTAAACAGGCAGACCCCACGGAACTTTTCAAGTACAAACATATGGTAATGATCTGTTCTATTACAACAATTATAAGAAAGAAGGAGAGAAATAGAACCAAAATTTAATCTTCCATCTCCTAATTCAACTAACTTATCTCATTAATTGCTTACAGGTCGAGAAGCTAAGACAGGATGAGAAGGAAACAAAGAAATTACAGGATAGCTTACAGTCGCTGCAGTTGAGGTTTGCGGCCCGGGAACAACTGTGCAGAAGCCTTCAAGAAAAGGTAATTGTAATTCATAGGAATAACAATATCATTTTCTTTTGGGGGGAATCAATTTCAGTAAACTTGCAGTCACTAAAAGGGAGAAAATTTTTCAACCTCTATGCATCAGGTTCGAGATCTTGAGAGGCAACTGGCAGAAGAGAGGAAAACTAGACTTCAGCAGGAAAATAGAACTTCTGTTCCATCTGCTAAATCATCAGCATCGACATTTGAACTAAGTCGGAGGAGCACAACGGAGAAAAAACCACCACTGGCTCCCATAAGGGCGAGACCACCACTAAGAGGAATCACCAATCTGTTGCCTCAAGCTCCAGCTCCACCCAGCAAATATAAGATTGCCACATCAAACTCAGCTTCCATGGAGGAGAAAGAGTCTAAGACAACAACTAACACAAAGACTCTAATGAGACCAAGAAGGATCTCAATTGCTGCTGTTCGACCTCCTACTATGGTAACCACCCAAATTCGTCAGCCCAAGAGACGGGTGTCTATTGCAACAACTCGCCCTGATTCGATGATGACACCAGCCACCAAGATGGGCCGGTTTTCATTTGTGAGGGATCCACAGAAGAATCGGAGGGTCTCTAGGTTGTTCTCACCATTGCCAGAACATAGAAATGCTGCTGCATCTGTAGAGGCAACACCAGTTAGCACCAGGAGCAAATTCTTAGAAAGTCCCCCAATGCAGATTGGCTCCTGGAAGCCGAAGCATCCTACAGTGTTAGCTTTACAAAGGAGACACTTTGTGTGGAGCCCACTCAAGCAGAGAGGGGTGAAGAATGATAGATAACCATTGTTGCCTTGATTTTCAGAGGAGAGACTGTTGGCAAGAGATGAGTTTCAGGTTCATTATTTTTTTAATGTTGTAGGGAGATCCTCATTAACCCAAGTACGAGTGGAAAAATGGAAATTCATTGTAGAGATTTACTAATTCATTAAGCATTTTCTTTCCCAAATGAAAAATGGAATAAGTCTGTAGAATTAAACTTAAGATGGTCATTTTTATCCTTAAAAAATGAGAAAATCTGTTCGTGAGGAAATCATCCGTAGGATAACTCTAATTGAATGAGATTTTTATCCTAAGCTCAAGCATTACAGGATTTTGGCTGGACTCAACCGTTTACTCGGTTTTAGTTTGGATTATCTGTTTATTCCTCCTTTTTTCTCTCTTCTTCCTGGACCTCCTCATCTTCTCACGTCTTCTTCCTCGAACTATTGATAACCAGTGCCCCCATTACTTGGAACTGACCTGCAAAATATTACGCTTTGAAGTTAGACGTGGGACATTGTTTGGGGTGGATTGATCTCTTCGTCAAGTTCAGAAAATCTGTGTTAGGACTTAGGAGTCTATGTAAATGTAAATCTAACCTGCAATGCCATCACTCTAGAAGTGATTCCATCAAATCTGAAATGGATGACTACACTTGATTGGAGAGGATAAAAAGTGTATTAGGTTTTGAATGAATGAGTGAAAGTCCACATATTGGTTAATCTGTGATATTATGAATTCCCTATGGAAGGGACAAAAGCTACTCTTGGGACAAACTACTTGTAGAAAGAAATTGGAGAAATCATTGTGACAGTGGTGGAAGAAACTGATTGAGAAAACATATGGAGTGATTATGTGATTTGTGAAAGATTAGGGAAGTTGGAGAACCAGATGCAGATGCCGTAAACCGTCTATAAACCGCAAGCAAAACTGTATAAGAAAAAACTGATTAAAATTCTATAAACTGAAATCGATTACTAATTGCTTCTGGTTTTAATTTCGACATCGTATAGTTAATTGGTTCGGTTTCAATTTTACCCTCTTATACACTCTACCTCGCCTTTTAACCGATAATAAACCAATTTGCACTGTTACGACCACTACTGTGCTTACTTATATTATCATCTGCAGCGTAGATTTCTTTGAGGAAGGTCAGTCCGAAATCTATTGGCATCAGCCCCTATAGTTGAAGGACATGATATCAGACATGGTATCGATCCCCTGTCGAAACTAATCCGATTATGATACGGATCGGTCAGTATAGATCGGGGTCGGTCTAGTTTGGCCGATAATTGACATTTTTAGAGTTGGACCTATTGAATCGATGATTGGTTTTTTTATTAATAAAAATTTATTATTGATAACCGTGGATGATCTACACATGACAACCTCATCCTTTGGATGATTGACACATGGCTTGTCGGTCCAATCTGATACCCTAATCAATCCTTGAAACCAAGGAATAATTGAGCCGATACCGATACAAATCAACCGATCCGACACCATTACTAGTTTGGTCAATCCTAGGGGTGCAAGTTTTACCCTGACGACCCAAGTCTATCCAAACCCGCCCTGAACCTTGATAGGGTTGAACCCGATCGGAGCCCTGATAGGGTTGGGTTAGGGTCCAAATTTTGATCAACCTTGGTAGGGTTGGGTTGGGTTAGGGTTGACCCTTGGATTGAGCTCGGCCTGATCCGACCCCATATATATATATATATTAATTGTTGTTTGTAGCAATTGATATTTACATTTTTCATGATTGATGTTTTTTACAGATTATGTTTGTTAAATGTTTAAATTATAATTGTTATATGTATGTATTTGATAATTTGTTGTATGTTTCAGGGCCAATCAGGGTCAATCCGATCCGAAATCAGGATTAACCCGCCCAACCCGATTTTATCATGGTCAATCAGGGTAGGTTAGGGTTAGGCCAAACCCTGCCAGGTCAGGTTAGGATTGTATATTTTTTGACTCTTGCAAATTGGACTGAATTAAGATTAAATTTAAATAGTCAAGGTCAAAGTTAGGGTTTTGAAAAAATCTGGCCCTATTCCAGTTAAATCCATAGCGGCTACCTGATTCAATCTCTTTTCCGCCTTTTCAAATCCTTAGAAGTATAAGGGTGTCTTCACAGTTGAAGTTAGTTTATTGGGTTAGAATGCAAATAGGCTCACTACAAGGGGAGAAAATGTAATTATGGATAAAACTTAGGAGAAAGATAGAATCATAAACCCTAGTCTCGCATTCATTCCGAGTGTTTAGGGTTGAGACTACAGGAGGAGGAGGAGGAGGAGGAGGAAGAAGGGTAATCAGCTATGGCGACTCCCATCGATTCCGTACAATGTTTCGGCCGGAAGAAGACCGCCGTCGCCGTCACCTACTGCAAGCGTGGGAGAGGTTTGATCAAGATCAATGGCTGCCCGATTGAGTTGGTGGAGCCGGAGATCCTCCGCTACAAGGCCTACGAGCCGATCCTTCTGCTCGGACGTCAGCGTTTCGCCGGCGTCGACATGAGGATCAGAGTAAAGGGTGGCGGTCACACTTCTCAGATCTATGCGATCCGTCAGAGCATCGCAAAGGCCTTGGTCGCTTACTACCAGAAATACGTGGACGAGCAATCGAAGCAGGAGATCAAAGATATCCTTGTCAGGTATGATCGGACTCTCTTAGTTGCAGACCCCAGGCGGTGCGAGCCAAAGAAGTTCGGTGGTCGCGGTGCTCGTGCGAGGTTCCAGAAGTCTTACCGTTAAACAAAGAGAACAGGGGGAGTTTGTCTGCAAAAATTTCTTCATGGGTTGAGACTTTTTTAAAATTTTATTTTTTGATACTTAAGTTCGAGACTTGTTTGCGCTATAATCTGCTTGTTTCAGATAGTATTTCTCTAGCAACTGAACGTCAGATATTAGGATTGTTCAACTCTGTTTAAGTTGGTTTTTAAATTTGCGTATGAATTTGAATCTTCTTTACTATAATGGATTGCTAGCTAAGATTATATGATTTGAGCCCTAAAGAATGTTTTGCGCTCCTTGCTAGTTAAATATGGAGGTGTTGGTAATGACCAGTGGTTGGGATTATGCAGATTCCTGTTGTTTCTGTTGAGCTTAAAGTTGCTTTTTTTTTTTGTTTCAATTACAGCTTTATAGGTTTCTAATGGTAAATCCTTAGGTTTATGAATACGTTGGCGAGTTTAGATGACAGAACTAGTTTCACACCTTCCTAGTCTATTTTTTTTTACTCTTCTTCGTCTCTTTTGGTGAGCTCTGACCCTTCTCTGATATCTGATCAAAATAGTGGGCTTGGCTTCATGAGTTTCTCATGAAGCAATTGGTTCTGAGTTCTTCAGCTATTGCCTTCGTCCACTTCTCTGCTTTGGTACCACTAAGGGTTTGTTTTTTGTGAGTGCCATTGTTACAGGTACTGAACTAGTGATAGGAAACCAGGTTACGATTCAGGTGAGTCATGGGAGTCGAATTTTAAAAAAATGACAAAATTCGACCTATAATCATACCAAAAACTGGTCGAAATGGTCAATATTGTTGAACCACAACTCCTTCAGCCAAAAAACCTCTACTCTTTCACAATCTTCTTTCCGTATTTTTTGTTTTGTTATTTTGTATTTTTTATTTATTTATATTTATATGTTCTTCTCTATTTGACATGCAAAGGTTGGATTGGAACCCTAAGTCACTAACCTAAGACCCATCTCCTCCATGAGAATACAAGCGAACCGTACAAGCAGCAGTTATTGGGAATGAATCAAAACGTTGTTGGCCATTCTAAGTTTCTAACCTCAAAGCTGTTTGTGTTAGCCAACAAATAGAATCCCAAGAGAAGCAGTACAAACAAGGTCAATGTATCTGTATTGGACATGGTATTTGCTGCTGCCAAAATATCGGATCGCTGATCCAGCCAATTAGGTAGTGTCTATATCAATCCGATACTGATCCCGTTCCGGTTTCCAAAGTGACCGATATCCTTTCTGATGCAGTGAAATAAAACCAGGCTTGAGGAAGCATCACAGTTCTGTCAGTTCAGGAAAGGGCAGGGAGTTGCTGTCCATACTGGAGGAGAGAGTTGAGAGATGGAGGTTTATGCTTCTAATACTGGATGTGATTATATGAAGTTCCTGTGGACAAATTGTTTCCATCCCTCTACATATTAACTTGGGCAGTTGGGCGATCTCACTGTGATTACTATAAATAATGGATCTACGTGGGTGTAATTGTAACCACGATTATCAATTTTCGTACTCATAATGATGTTTTGTATCATATTGTTTAACCCCAAAAGAAAAAAATATCTCACTTTGTGAAGGAATGGCCACTGCCAGAACAAACAAACAAACAAGTCCTTTGGTCCATTTATCAGCATGCAATGGTGCTCATAGACCAGCTTTACTCCACAGTGCTTGTTGGATTTGCTCTTTTACTGATCTAAAAGCAAATATCAGTTTTACTCAGCCCAAATGCTGGTTGGATTTGTGCCCTAACTGATCTTCGATCAAAGAAGCAACGGCTAATTTGATACCTGACTTCGTTATGGATAAAAATAAATAAAAACCTAAGAAGAATTCCAAGACGTCCACCCCATTCTTAGAAGCCTTTTCTACTCGACCACTAGGTGGGAAAAAAAAGCATGGGATTGTGCAGATTTGATAGTAAATTCTGTGCATAGTGCACTGTCAAATTTCCCTACATATTTTTTTATCAGATGGTCCATCATATATATAGTTTCCCCTTTCTCTTCCAAGGCAAACAATCCCACTTTTTTAAAAATTCAAAGTAATAAAATATCAAGTGAATTCAGATTGATTTGGAATTTAATACATGAATAATCGAAGTGCTTAGAAACCCTGCCCCCATCTTATATTGATTTTGCCTGAGAATTCTCCTTAGCCTGCTCAAGGATCATTTGATTTGAAGAAACTAATAAGCAAAACACACATTATCTTTAAAAAAAAATACAAAAAATTGTATCGAGAGGAAGACATCAGCCAAAAATCCCTCCCATGGATAAAATCTACTCAAGTGTCCCCAACCCAACACCCCCTCCCCCTTCAGATCAGATAAATCTTGTTTTTCAGTCTCTAGAGCCGGTTATGACTACTTTAGCAGACTAATCTTCTTCATCAACTTCTTGATTTTCATCAATTTCTTGATTTTCATCAGCTTCTTGATTTTCCTGCTTTTTTGCACCCCTTCTACTTCCTGAAATAAGAAGGTACAGAAAATTAAAATAACAAAAGACAAATAAACACAGCCTCGTGCAGTGACCAAAAAATCCATCAGTAAAACCTTCATGGTACATGACACAATTCTTCTTCCTATTGTGCAAAATGGATCAAACTACTTATTCCATCTGTTTTGACTCATTCTCTGTACACTATCAGCATGTGCATGAAAAATTTTCCGCTCATTCTTTATGTTATACATCTTGTTGATTGCCACAGGGAAAAAAATTTTGGGATCTTTTATCTTTTATTTTTTATTTTTGTGAGAACATTAAAAAAAGAGAAAATGGCAGATGCATGAATATGTCAAAAGACATAACAATTCCTATGTTACCATTTTCCCCCTACTTAACCAGCTTGTAGTGGTTTGTGTTTCATAATGAGCATCAACAGCAAGATGCAATCAAGTTACCTACCGTATTCACTGAAGATGACTCCACCAGTACACAATCCTTCCTGAACTTTTATAAGTTGAATAGTCATCCTAGGTCCAATCTCTTGAAGCTTGACAGCACTTTTCGTTGAAGCTCTATTAACTCTCCCAATATCACTTGGTAGACTCACTGTTGCCGCTTCCTCATCTCCTTCACTTTCTGACCCATAACCAGCCCTGCAAAATTACAGTTTACAATCGAATTACACAGTGTACAAGGCCTCACTTGCAACAAATATATTTACCCATTAAGCAAACATAACTTCAAGAAGTAATTTGGAATCCACTTTACTTCCAATGATGTTTTTATTGAAGTTTCAAATTCTATTGATTTTCAATTGAGCAACCCATATTATATAGCATAAGGAGCATTAAAGACTAATATTAACAAGGAAGGGGGATAAAACTAAGTTAGAATCATCTGTCAGACAAAATATACAGAATCGAGATACCATCACTCTTTCATGTGGTACAACCTGGAATAATTCATTTACTCTAGCACAAACATTCAAATAGATGAAGACAAGTTACCTGGTCACAAATTCACTGACATCCTGTAGACTCCTCAAATCCAGTGGCTTATGGTTCAGCACAAATTTTCTAAGTCTACGAGATACACCGATAGGCTGTAATCTGATGGAATAATGCCGAAAATCAATAAGCTTTGTCTCTTTATTATAATTAAGTAACACAATCCTTTGGCATGAGGAAAGTTTAACCTGTACAAAACAAAGGGTAGTGCACATATTAATTATAAAGAGTGATCAAACAGAGATGGTGTCAAAAATAAAGAATTGCGTGAAGCAACTATTTTAGCATCCTGCAGACACAAATGGTAGGGAAACAGCTTAGTGAGTTGAGAACTTTTCTAGCACTCACAGTATTGATATCAATGGCTGGAAATATGTTTTGAAACATAATAGTTGTGAGCCTTAGATGTTGGTCTCCATTCCCAAAACCAGAAAGGACAATCTGCCAGTAAATTTTCCATCCCATAATTAGCCACAGAATCATGTTACAAGAACAAGAAGAATTTAAAGTACTAACATTTTGCTACCACAGTATAATTTGGGGTATGAGGATCATAAACATAACTGCAGAATGTACAAAAATCATAAACATTTTCTTTTTCCTGTTTAAAAAATAAAGCAATTAGTTGTCTAGTGGCCTTCAGCTTCTTGGAAGGACTTCACCAATGAACTAGAAATTCTACAGAATTCCAAGAGAATAATTCTTCGATGCCTCAGTTCAAGAAAAGTGTGACAATGTTTTAGTTGTTTTGCAAGATAATGTGCTGAAAAGCTTTGTGAGTAAATCACGTTTCACTTGACAACCCTAAAGCGTTGATTCCAATGACAGGATGGCTGCAAGAGTGCATCTTGGCAATGAGGGCTTAAGGGGGGAAAGGCATAACGGATCTGAGGCCAGAAGGTGAATCGATAATAACAATAGGATTCATATTGGCTAGCACTGCTCCCTTGTGAAGGATAAGAAACTGTATTGCACTTTGGCTCAAACATGTTCTAATTCTTCCATTTTTCTTAAGCCTATAAAGGCCAAAGTGGTGGTTACCTCTTTGCTGGCATTGCTCTTTCAAGTCAACTCAATAGCAGATCACAACATGAGTTTCTCCAAAAATTCAATCCCATTTTAAGTGTTAAGGCAATTAAGAATGATCTTAATGTCCACATTTGTTTTTCATTTTATTTCACCAAGAACAAAACTTGAATTCACTTACAAATAATAAAAAAAAAAAAAATCAGTCAGAAGCTCACCAGTGGAGGACTCTTGAAAAGTTCTGGAGGGCTTCTAGGATGCAACTGAGATTGAGCAATATCAGTTGCCAATGAATACTCATGTATTTTGAATGTAAGGGTAGGGCCTTGGGGGGTCCTTGCAACCCTCAGATAGGATGCTGTATCTGTTTTTGATAATATAAGGAAATGAGTAACACCCATTGGCCCAGCAACGTTCAAAAAATCCCTGAGATTATTTTGTTTCTTTTCCTGCCAAGCAAACAGAGAAAGCATCAATTAGCTAATTCAGATATATTTATAAATAAAGCATGAGTGAATACCTCACAGAATCATGGTTTTCTTCATGGAGTTGGCTGATATCACTCACTAAGCCAGAAATTTTCTAAGCACAGACAAGGACCTAATTCTCCTCATAAAGCGAGTAACTACAAAGCCCAAAGAGATTTTACCCAGCTAATAACCACATCTTAGTCACCTTGTATCATGAACTCATACCATTCATCAGACGGAGAAATTTTCATACTTTTAGCAACTGCCTTTAGCTCTGCCAATAGAGCAACACAAACAAAATGGTCCAGAGAAAGTATAATGTTATATATCAGTCCATTTTGTGGCCAGAAAACTTTAATTTACAGAGAATTTTAATTAACGTAGTACCACTGTTCGAGGTTTCGGAAGTTTCGACCGAAACAACTCGGTTTCGAGCCTGGGCAAGACGAAACCCAGGCTCGAAACTGTTTAGCACATGGTTTCGGTTCGAAACCAATGGGTTCAACCAGGTTTCGATCGAAACCCAGGTTTCGACCCATAAGTTGTTGGTCCAGGTTATTATAAGTGTCGAAACCTATACGAAATCAGTAGGTTTCGACACTTCATTCTTATTTTTCCCCCTTTTGCTCTCCAACCTCATTTCTCTAAATGGTACACAGGATACTGACCACGGAGCCCGGCCTAGTGGTAGTAGTAGAGGGTACACTAGAGGATCACGTCAGCGGTTCATGCCACAGGAGGAGATGGATGAAACAGATCCCATGGATATATCGACCATGTCTGGCAGCATGATAGGGATGCATTTAGGGCAGAGTTCTCAGATTGGAGGGACTGGACATTGGTGTGCACCAGATTTCAAGATCACACGAACTTCGAGCCCAACAATTCCTGAAGAGAGTGGCGGTGAGAGTATCGGTTCGATGGCATATGGTGGATTTGGATGGTCTACTACTGGGGCTAGTGGGGTTAGAGGTGATGGGTATGGGGGTTATTCTAGTTTCTACCCCAGCAATCAATTTAGAGATGACTCAGCCTCAGGTGTTGGCAATGGCACTGTTGGATCATCGTTCGTCGACTCCATATTTCAGTATGTTCCTCCCCCGACGTTCATGCCTACTCCTGCTCCACCCACATACACACTCGATCAGCCTTACCCTTGACAAGGGTACTTATATTATGTTGATGACTCTATCTACTCGTGGACTGTTAGAGACTATCAGAACAATTAGAGTGATACCATGTCCTGGGATACATACGTGCTGCAATCTGAGTAGCGTTATCGCCACCATCAGTGGTATGTTGCACGTGGTTTAAATATACCACGAAGCTCCACATGGAACTAACTGGTGAGATTTCTAATTTCTAAGTTCAATCATCAATGTATTAATTTTTAATGAATATTGTTAATTAGTGGCTTAATAGTTAGTAGCTTAGTACATTACTACATTATGACATTTGTGTAATATTACACACTACCAAACATTGGTCCACACCACATGTAGCTATTTTCTATGTCTTTTTTGCAAACTAACATTAGAAATAGATGTAAAATGGTTTAAATAGGGTACACAAAAAAAATCAGACAAAAAAAAAACATTTTTAAGCCTCAAAACCATGGAGTCAATAAAGCTGGTAGAAAATACCAGGTTTCGGTGGTTTCGCCGAGTTGTGCCGGTTTCGAGCCTGACCGAAACAGGTCTCGAAACCTTGATCCTTGCGTAGTACCTTTTCTGTTTCTAAATATTGCCCGTCCGTCCCCAAACATCCTTTGCTAATTTTATTTGGTGTTTTTAGATAGTTTTTCTTAATTATACTCATCTCTTAAGGCTATGTTTGGTATCATTTTTGTTTTTGTTTTTCATCTATTTAACAAAAATCATTTTGAAAATAATTTTTGTTCAAAAATAAAATGTTGTTTGGTAACTATAATAAAAATGTGGTAGAATGAAAACATTTTGGCTCTTGTCTAAAATGATTTTGAAAGTCTTTGGAGAAACGACGCCGCCTCCGTTGGAATGATTGTCGTCGCCGCGCCGTTAGAGCCGTCTCTAGGACGGTTGCGGTATGCGCTCGGCTTTACTTCCGTTCGCAACGAGAGTGTTTGAGGGTTTGATTTGAGGTGGTTTTATAAAAGAAACTAATTCTTTTTACCCTTTTTTTTCACATGTTTTAAGTGTTTTGAACAAAACACAACAAAATAATTTTTGACCAAAATCAAAAGAGGTTGAGACCTCTTTTTGAATTTTGACTCGTTTTTATTTTTATTTTTCATAAATAGCACTCATAAATTATGCCAAACCTCTTCAAAACTATAAATTTGAACAAAAATCAAAAACAAAAATTACCAAACACAGCCTAAGATGGGTGACCTCGTCTTTCTCTCCCCCCCACTCGGGGGAGTAGGGTTAGCAGATGAAAAGGAGCAGGTTACCCAATGCTACAAATATTAGACAGGAAGTGCAGCACAGTCATTGCTGAGGCAAGTCTGTATCAATCAGAAAAATTTTAAAAATCAAAGTGCCATCCTTTAACAGCTAAGGCACCTTATTCGTTATATTCCTCTATCCTTTTCCAAAAATGGTTGAACAGGCTTCAAGATTTGGCATTCAAGTGCATTAACACTTACTAAGAAGTCGACTTCTGCAGCCAGCTAAAGGAACCAAAGCAGAGATATTCAGGAGTTTCACCAAGTTAACAGAGAGCATTGGGCCTAAAGACGGTTTACAGCAATACCCTAATTTGAAGAAATCTGTGAGACTTGCCAGCCATTTTAAGAACTCCTTGGTATTTCTTAGAGGTTTACTTTCCTCATCTTGAGCAACTGCTTCTTGACCTGCTACCTTCAAGTTTGGCATATCATTCTAAATCTGATATCTCTTCATTTTATCCAAACAAAAGCCTTAACCACCCCTCTCCGAAAAAGATCATCCAAGCAATAGGAGCAGCAGTAGTGATAAACAGCAGCCAAACAACTAGAGAAAATATAAGAAAAAGGCAAATTGTCATCTTCTTAAATAACATATATTCCATGAAATGTCAAGTCAGCAAGAGAATAACATTGAACGATAATATCAATCAACAGAGAACTTTGCTAACGATAAATATCAATTAACAGAGAACTTTGCCAATCCCACAACTGCTTCTTGACTAGTTGACTTCCTACCTTCAAGTTCAACACAATATTACATTTTGAATTTCAAATGAAAAAACAAAGGTCCAAGCAATAAGTAATGGCATTAGGTGACGAACAATAAGTAAAGAAATATAGGCAGTGTCACGAGAGAATGAATTGTCCTATTCTTAAATGTGAATATTTCTATGAAATGTCTCATCGGCTAGAAAAATAATATTGAATACTACTTACTAACAAACAGATAACTTTTCTAGACAATTGTGAATTCTCAAAGAAACATGGGGAAAATAAGCAACTAGCATATCAGCTACCTTTAGCTTAAGTGCAGTATATGGGAGCATCAACTTTCTTAAGTCCATTTGCAGCTTTTTCAGAGAACTCGGCAGCTTTCCTCTTGAAAACACAAAACTCTTGGGGACTTTATCTCCCGTAACATGATCAACACTGGGCTGCTTTACAACTGGCTTAACGAAGACCTTCTTCTTTTTCTTTTTTAAGTCACAGGGATACGAATTATCCAATGTGGAAAAAATGCTTAAATAAGGATAAGTTATTTTCAAGAATTCACTAAATGAACAGATCTAGTAACTTACACTTGGGAAACGGGCCATTTCGGCTAGAAAAATTTTCGACCTTAGATTTTTAATATATCCGAGATAGCTTCCTGAAAGGATAATTTGGCAGCAAAGTCAAACCAAAATGGTTATAAATGAACCAACTACATGTAAATAACCATCTAAAATCCCAAAAAGCGGGTAAAGAAGCAAACGAAGAATTATGCAAATTATGATGCAATTGAAAGACACTAAATGTACAGAAAATAGTCAATTAAGGTATTTGAATAGTGATTTTAAGCTGTTCAATATATTGTTTCCATGATGCTTCCTGAAATGTTGCCCAACACTAATCACTTAAAATATTAACCTCTCCATGAACTACCTTACAGTGAACACCCAAACCTTTTTAAAAAGAAAAACAAAACAACTTAGAAAAAGGGGTGAAGACAGACAGATTACTTGTTTTCTTTTCCCTCCCTCCATCCATCCAAATTAAGTTGTTAAATTATTAAACTGGAAGTAACTGTCACGGCATCAAATGAGACAAATGTGTGTGTGTGTGGGGGGAGGCAATTTACAGAACTTCACCACGGCATTACTGTACCATGGAAGAGATGAGAAGGGAAATGGTTTTAAGGGTTTAGTTTAAATGGATCTCAAACCCCAATAGACAAGGGTTCACAACAGATATTCGTTTACCTATTTAGCTATACCCACAGTAAGGTTTTCACAACAGATATTGTCTAGGTTCCCTCATCTTATAAGTTAGTTTTGAGGGGTGAATTCTCCCAAACTCATATCAGTGGCAAGAAAGGAGCAGAGTGGAACTGCATGGAAATGGCTACATGATCTGGAGTGGGTTGCAATGGACATTGTTTGGAACGTGGTGGATTGTTACGATCCCATATAAGACTATTAGTGGTACGGCTGTTAATCCTACATTGATCCCGTCAGGTATTTGGCGTGGGCTGATATGGTATTGAGCTCCCTCGTCTTATAGCTGGTTTTTTGGTGCAGGTTCTTCCAAGCAAGTATCACAAAACCCATGGAGGTGAAGAACTGAAGATCAGGTTACACTTAAGGAGGCTCTTTTTGGATTCAAGACCCTATACATTCGTACGACTCATGCCATAAGTCATTTAGTTTGCATTCTTTCTCGTTTGACAGAGATTTAAAATCGATTATTCGAAGTTTAGTTGAATTGAATTGTTTCTAGACAAAAATAAGAGATGGGGTGTTACCGTTGTCCGTTGAGAGGAGAGAGAAAAAGAAACAGACTGCGGGCGGGTTTCAACTCTTCAAAACTGTGAACCCGAAAAAAAGACGAGGGAAGATGAATTTGGAGCTTGGAAAGGTTCCGCTTGGCTGCCCCTTTGGTTTCGTCGTTAGGAAACCTGAAAACCAACGGACATGAGTGTCTTACGTAACATAAAAGCGGCATTGAGCTAATGCCCAAGAGGCAGCTTGAGCTCCTCAAAATCCCACCCTTTTCACAGTTAAACCAGAGAGAGTGAAGCAATGGCTATGTGTGTGTGTGTGTGTGTGTGTGTGTGTGTGTGGGAGAGAGAGAGAGAAAAGCC
Source organism: Protea cynaroides (assembly GCA_028583415.1). NCBI lineage: Eukaryota > Viridiplantae > Streptophyta > Magnoliopsida > Proteales > Proteaceae > Protea > Protea cynaroides. Next base: position 8,100,000 of record CM053275.1, on the reverse strand, counting down.
GAGAGTCCAGAGTTCGACAATCTTACCGAACGAGGATTAGAGAGAGAGAGAGAGCCGAGAGTTGTCACCTGTGAACCATGACAAAGGAGATCACTTATAGAATTGTGGGCTCTCTAACTTCTAGGGTTTTAGGTATTTTGGGTTTACAAGTGCTGCGCGCTCCTAAATACAAGGGGAGTCTTTACGACTCGCGATTCACGATTCACGATCCACACGATTCAAGAGAGTCACGAGTCACGAGTCACAACTCAATGATCAGATTTTCTTTTTTCGTTTGGGAATTGGGACATCTCCTGTTCTTAGCTGAACAGGATATCATCATCTTCTACCTGAAGAGCGACAGCTGGATAGAATTAGATCCAACGGTTAATGTGGTTTAAGACATAAATAGCTCAGGATAGGGTAAAACACACTGAATCATTCTATTGCAGCTTCCCTTCTCAAACCAGTCGTCTCCTTCTTCCCCATGATTTAGTAATTTTGCCCTCATAGGGTCAGAGGAGGTGAAACTGAAACGAGCTGCAAAGCCCGCAGGGAACGCAGAGGACTGGAAAGAGGGAGACGGCGACTGTAGTCACTTTTTTTTTGAGTAATCAATTTTTCCTCTTCTTTTCCTGCTAGATATTTTTCTAGGGTTTCTTCTTTCATTTATGGTTAACGGTCTACTCAATCGTGTATATTTGAATTACCTCTACTTCCTTTCTCTGATTTTTGCGATGAATTTGGTTACATTCCTCGCTGAAGCTCTGGATCTTTTGGATTGACTTTTTTTTCCTGCTGAAAAGCATCGTTTTCTTATTATTACGTTCTTGCACGAATTATGTCTATGTGCTTTAATTTTACTACTTGAGAATATTTTCTTACAGACTGAATTGTAGATTTGCCTTCTTCTATTTACTTTGTCATTGTTGTTGAGCCATGACATTCAACTGACTTGCTGGCTGTACTTATAAGAGGACTAATAGCTACTGTAAGATATCTACTATAAACTGTTTGCGCTTGCAGTTTGTTCATGTTTATTCATGTTCAGAAAGAATTTGCAAATTTTCTACTTAGTTAAACTTCTTGTTCCTATGCTGGAAACTTTCAATATCAGATCCAAGCCTGTACTCTCCCTCTTATTTTATTGTTATATCACCTGTGGTTGTTCCCAGGTTGATGCATTCGTGTTTCTGTTGGATGTTTTTTTCTTAATTGTTTATGTTCTGGAAGTTCTCTATTTGTTATGGATTGTACGCTTTTTTTCTATGTGCATGTAGAGGTTCATTCCGTTTGACTAGGTTCCGATTTTTTGGGTTCAATTCTTGTTCTGCATCAAATCCTGCTAGAGAAATAGATAATCTTGTAGCATCTCATGCTACTTTTTGCTTTGAAAAAATCAGGTTCTGCTTCAAAAGCATTGTATTTGTGTTATGTGTCATAAATTTTTCTTGCAATGCTTTTCTATCTTCTTTTTGAGATCTTCCATGATAAAATTCACCTTATTTAAGAAATAAAATTGGGGCTGAGATAAGAAGAAAACGGTAGGCATTTAAAAAATTAGTAAGTGAAATCTCTGAGGATTCATGAATGAAACTGTTTCTGCCTCAAACCTGTATATTAGATCAAACTGTGCCTTTCAATGACAATTCTTAGTTTGGGCTGATCTTTAATTTCTAGGATTGACTTCTTCAAAGACGGGATTGGGATGTCTTTCTGAAATTTAGATATGCAACCACTTATTCAGGAACATAAATTGCACTTAGAAATTCGCAGAAATCTGTTAGCTTGCTAGGTTCTACTGGAAGTTTTAGATAAAGGAGAATGTTCTGGTTAAATAGTTGTGGCATTTCTGTTTCTCTTGTCTTCCTTTTGGTAGCGTGCTAGTAATTGTCCTGCCCAGGAATTGACTAGTGCGTTATTGAGTTTTTGTTTACTAATTTCATTTATGTTTTCACATCATGAATAGTCAACCCTAAGGTGTTACTTGTGGCAACCAAACCTTTGCTTAGATTAAAAAAACAAAGTGCTACCTGTTCCTTAAGTTACTGTTCAAAGTTTTCACCTCCCTAAAAAAGTAGTCTGGTTTTAAAATAAAATATAAAACCTTGACTGTAGAAGATAAGTTTCTGAAGCTACAAAGGTTGTTGTCTTAAAGTTGACTTACCAATACAGCCACTCTATGCTCATAAATCTCTATACCTACTGTAGTCCTTGCCAGTAACATATATGAGCCTTTAATGTTGAGAGCGGCAGTACACATCTATCTTAGGGAATTAGATACCATAGTTGTCAGTGTGTCGCTAGGCAATGCCTAGGCGTCCTGGAGAGGTCTGGTGGCCTAGGCAGTGAGGCACGTTTCTTAATCTTCAAAAGGCGAGCACCTTGGAGACCTGGACGAAGCCTAGGAGACGCCTTATAAGTCTGGGTGGTGGCCTTTTTGGTTCACATGTGTTTTTTTTTATTCTGTATTACAATTATTTATAATATGCTGATTCTCTTGCTAACATTACTATTGGCTTGTATACCTGTTATACTACAATGAGATGCATGGAATCATTGCTAAAACCAATACAAATAATAACCAAAAAATCTAAGTTCAAACTAAGGTTTTACTTTCATTAATGTCCATTCAAAATTAGAGAGCACAAATTCATCGGTTTTACTTTAATTATTTTGTGCGCAGGACTTTCCAATATGGATGATGGTAGAGGAGAGATCGATATCCAACAAGAATTCAGAATGCCCAATACAAACAAGGATACATCTATTGAAGTTAAGGTTTTGTTTTTTGCAAGAGCTCGAGATTTAACTGGCTTGACAGATATGTCACTAAAATTACCATCAGGTAGCACTGCCAATGACTGTTTAGTTAATGTCTTGGCTAAATTTCCAAGCTTGGAAGAGATCCGTGGTTGTATGGTGTTGGCTCTGAATGAAGAGTACACTCAAGAGTCCACAATGGTTCACGATAAAGATGAACTGGCCATCATTCCTCCAATAAGTGGAGGTTGAGTGATGAAAATCAGGTTTCATTATGAAAAAATTATAAGAAAACAGTGGAACACATGATGATAACTGTTTTGTACCATGGCAATTTGTACCAAGTTTTCAATAATAATGCATGCTAAGCCGAGAGCATTCATGTGTAATATTTTTCTGGGTACATTATACAAATGGTTCCTTGAGTTTTTTGACAATTAGACCTGAAGAGTGAAGTTTACAAGTTTGAAAAAATTCACCTGCAGTCAAAAGATTATCCAGATAACTAGCGTGTTATGCCCTTGATTATCTTGGCATTATGATCATGTTGTTCTCGTGGCTGTAAACAAGACCAACTTTGTACCAGAGGTAATGGAGCTAATATTTCAAAATCTGAAGTATTTAGCCAGACTCAACAGAATGGAGGGAAGCCTCTCCCTGCTTAGGGCTGACGCATTTTTCCCAACCCAAAACTTGAGGCACCATATATATATATATATATATATATATATATATATATATATATATATATATATATATATATATATATATATATATATATATATTCTTTTGGAGGGGTGGGTGGGTGGGTGACTCGATAATATGGTAAAATATTCCACCCAAACTTAGAAATAGAGAGCAGCCAATCGAATGCATTATCATAGAATGCCCTATGCATCTGCTACATCTGGCTTTTACCCTATGTTGTTAGTTTACACTATGGCACAACAATTCGGACGTATAGATAAACATTTGTTCTCTCTTGTGTTTATGTCCAAAGTTGGGTTCGTGGCAGTGAGACTCAAATGAAAATGGCATCCGAGTCTATGGCTAATGAAAAAAAAAAAGGAAACCCCAATCCCCGCCTCGTTTTCTTTTCCCCTCAAAATCACGTCCCGATTGTCGCGGTTGGATTCGAGTTGGAGTGCTATTCCAATTGATCACCAAACAGAAATTTCTCTGCGTTTTAATTTATCGGTTAGGATGGACGACTTGGATCCATCCGACACGCACGTGTTGAGCATCGACTGGCCGACAACGGCTTTACCCGTTGTAGTTTACACTCTCACAATTTGGACATATAGAAATTGTCTCTTGCCAGGGTTTCAGGAGACCCCCAGTTAATGCTCAACCGTACGGGGACGATTCCAATGGATCACAAACAGAAATTTCTTGCGTTTTAATTTATCGGTTGTGGCTTGGATCCATCCGTTTGTGCAACGCTGGGCGAGTCCTACGGGTGATGATCCTGACCTCTCATAAGGCTTTGGCAGCCACACAGAGGATCCCTACGCCAACGGTTCAATCAAAACAATTACATATGCCCCTACACCAACAATTCAATCAAAACAATTAAATATGAATTAAGAATGAAAACCCATCAAAACAATTACATATGCCCCTACACCAACAATTAAATCAAAACAATTAAATATGAATTAAGAATGAAAACCCATCGCTTAGATCTCTCAGTATCCAAATCCTCTCCTCCCCGGCTCCTTGGCTCCCACCCCATCCAATTGTGGGAGTCCATTGGAGTTCGAGCCAGCTCACAACTCCAACAATGGATGGGGTGGGAGCCGAGGAGGAGAGGATTTGGACTCGATCTCTCAAAGACCATCACAGCAGTTTTATAGGTGAGAAATTTAAAATTTAAATTCAAAAGGTTGGAGAAAACGATGTTTTAAATATGTCCAAATGTTTGAAGTGGATGTAAATCATTGATTCAGTAGTAAAATGAAAAATTTACAATAATTCTGAAAACTGAAGCTCTACAGCATATCCCATGTCAAATTCCAGGATCTATAATCTTCCACATGATCCAACGGTTTCAAATACAATAACTGAATTAAGCGAGTACTAACTAAACGCTGGGTCAACTCGTTCGAATCGACAACGACTCGGTCTCAATAGCTCAACCCAACGTCAATTACCAAAGGAACCCTTGCTTTCGACATTCAAGTCTCGAGTCCCAAAGCATATCTGAAATCTCATTTGTGATTGGTCCCATTTGTCGAATCAAAAATTGGCTTCTTCGTTATTTTCAGTTGAAATTTTCTTTTTCCCTCCCACTCTCTCTCTCTCGCTCTCTCAAGGTCACTCTTACATTTGGTAATCAGCCGGACGAGCAACAACTAGTAGCCGAATCGAGGTATTCGCTGCTCTCCTTTACGTTCCTTCCCAACATTTTTAGGTAATAAAAAACTTCCCCTTCTTTTCCTGCTAAACATTTTCCTAGGGTTGATTTTTCTTTCATTTTTCTATTTCAGAATCTATTTGAATTGCCTCTACTTTCTTTATCTTCCTTGAGACGAATGTGGTTGCATTTCTCGCTGAAGCAGTGAACCTTTTGGATTGGTTCTTTGCTGAAAAGCTTCATCTTGTTTATTGAACGGATCATACGGTGTTCTTGTGTATTTTCCGTTGAGAGATCTATGTGTTTTAATTATATTACTTGGGAATATATTTATACAGACTCATAGATGCAAGAATTTCGCAGTACTGTTTACTTTGTCATTGTTGGTTAGCATTGTCATTCAACTGACTTGCTGGCTGTACGTGTAAGAGTATCAATAGCTACCGTAAGACCTACTATTCATTGTTTGTGTTTGCAGTTTGTTGATGTTCGGAAAAATTTTGCAATTTTTCTACTTAGTAATGTGTCTAGCTCCATTGCCGGCAATTTTCAATATCAGATCCGAGCCTATATTCTCTCTCCTATTTTATTGCTTTCACCTGTGATTGTTCCAAAGTTGATGCATTCTCTGTTGGATGTCTTTTCTTAATGGCTTGTGTTGTGGAAGATCTATTTATGTAATGGATTTTATGCCTTTTTTTTTGTGGATGAGGGTGTCAAAACTCTTGGCCAATGAAAAAAGATGGGGTTCATAAGGAGACTATCTTGAAATAAGTATCATGCTTAATTGTGTTTGGGGATATAAAGTGTTCAGTGTGTAGTTTGCAAGTCCAGGATTTAAATTTTGCTTCTTAAGTTTTGTTTATACTTTGAATATTTGTCTTATTTATATATAACTTTGGTCTTTTTCTCCCAGCCTTGTCCCTAACATACTGTATATTTTAATATGACAATGAAAAGAAAAACACACACGTACTCCCTCCCTGTGTCGATCATGGTTAGAGCGCATATATACTCTCCCTTCCACTTGGTTGGGGCCAAAAACAGGCCTCCGAGTGAAGGAGGCCCCAAGCTTCAGTGAGGCCACTTGAGCGGAGCAAGAAACCATAACGGCTTCACTAACGCTCTCGGGCGGGCTAATTTCAGGTATAAGCCCGAGGCATACACCAAGCGGATCTGTTGTGCTGTCTGTCTTTGCAGCAACTTCCTTAGGTACTGGGTGGAAGCTAAGAATAGAGACAGGAAAAAGGCTGTGGCATTTTTGTGGTGGATTATTAAAAAAAGTCTTTCGGTGGTTATTCTGGACTAGTTTAGGACATTTTTTTGGCTAGTTCTTGGTCACTTTGTTGAAGGCCGGAGAGTTTAGAGCTTTGGGTTGCTCTGCTTTAGTAAAGAAACAGGTGATATGATTGCAATCAGCTTAGAAGAAGGCTTGTTGGACTACTTGCTTTAGTGGATTTGCATGGAAACTTGTTCATATTTCCTTTGTTTGACACCTGTTAAATGAGGTGGTTGGATGGTAGTTTTGTGGAGCAATTTTGACATGGACTGGTGATTTTGATGTTGACCTCCCTTCTGCTGTTTGTCCCTAATTTGCTGATTCCTTTGTCTTAGATTAGTTGCATGTTTTCATTGTGTTTTTTTGTTGATGGTTAAGGAAAAGGGGTGGCAAGGAGTGATTTTGGGTGAAAGTGGTTATAAAAGCAGTCTTGGGGCCTCTGTAATATGCCATTATTCCTGAATGTCTATGAGTTTTCCGTTTGCTCCACTCTTTTCTTTTATTTGTTTTCTTTTTCTTTTTCCTCTTACCCTTATTCTGAGAAAAGATTATTAATTTGTCATTGTCATCGACACTAGTTTGATGTAGACAGAGGCTGCACATATGATCAATTGTCTTAGTTAGACTCAATTTTAAGTCCTCAGTGGGTTCTATGGGCCATGGGCCAAGTATTTTTTTGGTATTTTATTGTACATGGCCATTTTAATAGGCTCAAGTAGGTGGGGACTGATGCGTGCTGAGACTAGGTATTAGCTTCTAGATTCTATTTTCTGTTTTCTAGAAAGTTTTTGGGTAGATTGAGTCCATTTTTCTATTTTGCTAAATTGCTGTTGAGTGTGGTTCTAGAAACTCTGGAAGCTCTTGAAAGCTTCAATGTAGATTCCTTGGTTCTCAAGTCTAAGAGTTTAGGAATGTTTCTAGAGTTTAGTCATTTCTAAGAATAAAAGGTTTAGGGTTTAGTTAGTCTATAACAAATGTTCTGTCAGCTATGTAATGCTGTGATTTTTGAGTTGAATGAATGGCAATCAAAGGGTTACAAGATAGCAATCGATTGGTTTTTGTAGTAGAATTACAGGGTCGTGATATACTTGATCACTACTCTTATTTATTGCTGTTATTTCAAAAATCTATGCACCCCTGTCTTGTCAACTATCTTCCTGGTCATTGGTTTTTGAATTCCTAATTCTACAAATCATTTACGGCCCCATTCCAACCCCTGTGGATACCCTATTTCCAGTCACCTTCAAACCTTCATAACCCTCTGAAATCAGACCAGTTTGCCACCAAACTTTGCCCAAGGTCCTTCCTTACTATTTCCTTTTAAAATAAAATAAAAATCTATCCTTAAACCCTAGTTCTAGACTGTTTTCATACCCTACCAGAAATCACCTTTGCTCTATCTGAGATTGTCAAAAACAATAATCCACCCTTGAAATCTCAGAAGATTTTTGAAATATTATTGGGGTGTGATTAAACCTACTGAAAGGGTTATTCAACCCTCTAAATTAGGGAGAGGCGTAGCTTAAATGAGGATGTTGAAATGGATGAGTAGTAAAACTAGAAAAGATAAAATAACGAATGAACAAATTATAGTTAATTTAGGAGTAGCTCTGATGCCTGATAAGTAGCGAGAAATTTGTTTGAGGTGGTATGGGCATGTGCAACGGAGGTTTTTGAATGCTTCCGGGTTAGAAGGGTGATTCGATTCAGATTGAAGGAGTTAAAAGAAAATGGGTTGGCTTAAAATGACTCGAGAAGAAGTGGTGAGCAAAGAGATGCATAGCTTGGGACTAGAAATAAGTAGGGCTTTGAATAGAGCTGATTGGAGAAGAAGGATCTATGTAGCCATCCCTTTTAAGTTGGGATAAGGCTGAGTTGAGTTGAGTTAAGAGGGCCACTCAACTCTAATTTGGAGGCCATCAACCTATGTTCTTCACAGTTTTTATACGCACGGCATATAATCCTTCAATTTGTAAAACAAATCATTCAGCATTGCAGTTCACAGGGCATATATCAAGAAATTAGAGGGGTTATGGTAGGAGGGGTTTGGGATGGAGCGGGGTTGCTGGTGCTGCAAGAGGGGGAGAGGGGGCTGTGGAAAAAAGTTGCCGCCAATGAGGACAGCAAGGGAGGAAGGAATGCAGTGCTCATGAGAGAGTCTCTGAAATCAATGAAATACGGTGGAGGTGAAGTCGATGAAATGGGTATCCACTTATTTCATTATAATGTCTATTGAAAATGGGTGCAAAACTTATACCAAACAGTATGATTTCATGAAATAGGTCCATAAAATTGGAACTGAAATGACAAAAGGGGCCTTAGGTCACTGTAATTGAAATGGTGTTCCCTTCATTTTTTACTGGTTCCTCTGGTGCAGTGATGACTACCTGAGGTTCCTTTGTTTTGGAGATATGATCTTGTAATTGTGTTAGAAACTGTCATCTTTGAGTTCTGGAGGTAATTTAATTCCTCAGAACAAACAAAACGATCAGCAAAACAAATGTAGTTGATTGATGAGGTTTCTATATCTTCTTCTATAATCCTTTATTTTATTTTCTAGCAAAGTTTGAGTGGATAAAATCCATGGAGCAGAGAATATTCAGAAATAAGAAATAATATATAAATAATGAACATGTTCATGTGGTGTTACATATTTTCAAAAAAAAAATTTCTTTCTCTTTTTCTTATACTAATATTCAGAAAGAAGCAGGAACATTATTACCAGTTGAAGCAAGACATCATACCCAATGATTAATTCCTCTGTAACTTCCATGGAGTTGTACTTAGCTTCCATTTATAATGTTTTCTGTACGGAGTAATTATGGAAAAGGGACAACAAGAGCCCATTATTGATTTCATTGTGAACGCATGTGAGGAAAGTGACCTCAGATTATTTTATTTGTAACTTATCTAACTCCTTTGCAATCTTTTAATAATTTCTTGCCAATTCTTAAATGAAAGTTTAAGAAAATAGCGGATCCCAACCATGTAACTGTTATGGTTTCAGGTTGGAAAGAGGACTCTTTTTTTCCCTTTGTTGACAACATATGTTGTCATTGTTGTTATCATTTAATTTATTGGTGGTCATTATTATCATCATTATTTTTACTGGTTTGCCTTTGAAAATGTGGTCACACCTTAGGGAATTATAGAATATAGGCATGGAATGGGATGCCTGGGAATTTTTTAGAATCTCTGAAATTTTGCCCACCACTTAATCTTTTCATTTTTAAATTTCCTTATACGCTCATAGTATATTTTGAACCCATGGTTACAGAATGGAGACTTTTCAGCAACGCCCCTTTTCCATTAAATTGTGGCCCCCTAGCCAGAGTACACGGCTTATGCTTGTGGAAAGAATGGCTAAGAACCTTTCCACTCCATCCATTTTTTCCCGAAAGCATGGTCTCTTGAGCAAAGAAGAAGCTGAGGAGAATGCCACACAAATAGAAGAAATGGCTTTTGCTACTGCAAACCAACAACATGAGAAGGAGCCAGACGGTGATGGAAGTTCTGCAGTGCAAATTTATGCGAAGGAATCTAGCAAGCTTATGCTGGAGGTTCTTAAAAAAGGCCCTCAAAATAAGGATGATGGTGGACTCACAATAACTGACAAATTTATGCCATCTCATGAAACTTTTTTTGACATCTCTGGAGGCCGCCGAGCCTTTATTGATGAACAGGAGACTGAGGAGCTTCTCAGGCCTTTAAAAGAGCAGGGGAATTCATACACGAAGATATGTTTAAGCAATAGAAGCTTTGGCGTTGGTGCAGCACGCATTGCAGAGCCCATCTTGGTGTCCCTCAAGGATCAGTTAACAGAAGTAGACCTATCAGACTTTATTGCAGGAAGACCAGAAGCAGAAGCTCTTGAAGTCATGAATATATTTTCATCGGCCTTGGAAGGCTGTGTTTTGAAATCTCTCAACCTCTCAAACAATGCCTTAGGTGAGAAGGGTGTTAGGGCATTTGCAGAACTCCTGAAATCTCAGAGTAGCTTGGAGGAGCTATATTTGATGAATGATGGAATCTCTGAGGAAGCTGCACGTGCAGTATGCGAGCTAATTCCCTCCACAGAGAAACTTAGGGTCCTTCACTTTCATAATAATATGACAGGAGATGAGGGTGCTATTGCTATTTCTGAGGTTGTGAAGCGATCCCCTGCATTGGAAGATTTCAGATGCTCCTCTACAAGGGTAGGCTCTGAAGGAGGGGTAACCCTTGCAAAGGCACTTGGAACATGTACTCATTTGAAGAAGCTTGATCTACGGGACAACATGTTTGGTGTGGATGCAGGAGTTTCTCTGAGCAAAGCTCTTTCAGGGCATGCAGGTCTTATGGAGGCTTACCTGAGCTATCTAAACCTGGAAGACGAAGGAGCTACTGCTCTTACTAATGCTTTCAAAGAATCTGCTCCGTCACTGGAAGTTTTGGAAATGGCTGGAAATGACATCACTTCTGAAGCTGCTCCTGCTATAGCTGCCTGTATTAAAGCAAAGCAGCTCCTTACCAAACTTAACTTAGCTGAAAATGAACTAAAGGATGAGGGTGCTATTGTGATTGCCAAGGCATTGGAAGAGGACCATAACCAGCTAAGGGAAGTTGATCTCAGCACTAACTCAATAAGAAGGGTTGGTGCCAGGCTTTTGGCACAGGCTGTGGTGGATAAGCCTGAGTTCAAATTGCTGAATATTGATGGCAATTTTATTTCTGATCAAGGTATTGATGAGTTAAAGGAGATTTTCAAGAAATCCCCTGAAGTGCTTGGGCCCTTGGATGAGAATGACCCTGAAGGGGAAGGTGATGAAGATGAATCCAAAGAGGAAGGTGATGAAAATGAGGATGAATTGGAATCAAAGCTTAAGCATCTAGAAGTCAACCAAGAGGAGTAGGAGGCTAGAGATACCAGGTATGGTCTTCGGTTTCCATTTCATTATCAACCTGGGGAAAGTAAAAAAAAAAAACTCTTGTTTTTCTCTTATTGGCAGAACTTTTGCTGACCAGCTTATCTATCCTACCCACTCATAGGAAGACTGGCTGCAGTAACAAGTAGAAGTGTTGCAGATGTTGTATTTGTAGCTTAGCTTTGATTATGAGGCCACCATTTTTTATTCAGAGGTGGTGTTAGTTGTTAATGCTTTTAACAGTACTCAGATAGTTACTGTTCTTGTTATTTGCTACGTAAATTGACATATCTTAGTATGTTTGTACTTCATTCATGTTTCTTAATATTCAAAATATGTGGAAGAATACATTGAGCAAAGTTGGTGTTATTAGATTCTTTGCATTTCAAGTTGTCTAATTGCTTTCTCTTATCTGCGACAAATTGTGCAGAACGTTAATGTCAGATTATTTTAATGGATAAAAATGGAAGTTTTGAGGGGCATTCTTGAGAAATGAATGGGCCAAAGCACTCAGATTTCAGGAGCGCTGCAAATGCCCCAACACCTTCTCACCTAAGACATTGTTTGAGAGGTTTTGAGAGGTTTCAAAACACGGCTTTCCAAGGCTACTATTGAAAATTTCCTTTCCTTTAAGCTTCCGTTTGATAAAACTTCAGATTCTAAATTCTATGGATTCTGGCTCCTAGGGAGCCATTTTGTAGTAGAAGCGCGTTTGATAAGCTTGGTTGAATTCGAGCTCCCACAGAGTGGATCGGATTCAAAATGGCTCCAGAATCCAAAAATTTGGAATAATTAATACTTGCTCCAACGTATTGGAACAAGTTTTTGAGAGAAGAAAAAAAGTCTGACTCTCAATTGACTCTTACTTGACCACCACCACAACCACTACCACTGCCACCACCCACCATCACCTCCACTATCACCACCCACCACTGCCACCACCCACCAACCACGACCACCGCCACCTCCCATCACCACCACCACCACTTTTCTAACTTCGATTGGGGGATAGTATATATCAAACATGTTTTGTTCTAGAGATATTTTGGAATCCATTACAGAAAATGCGTTATTAAACATGTTTTTACTCCCAAATAATCTTGCAATTAGCCTGAAGTAGAATTCAAATTCTAAATTGGAATCCAGAATCTAGAGCAAAAGTTTTATCAAATAAGGCCCTAAGGGCCATTTGCACCAATTCTCGAACATTTTCATATATAAAAGGAAAAGAAAGGATATTTTCCTTCAACGAGATTGATCTATCTGCCCTGGTTACTATTTGTATGAGGATATTTAAGGAGATTATTCAACACAGCTGCACTCTGCCACTTTGCATCCTATTTAGTAGGTTTGCCTAGCCAGTATCCTCGCTCAACTGCTACGCAATAGTTACTGGGGAGTCAACCATAGAGCACTGGTTCATACCAGTATCATGGGCTTGTATTTCAGATCGGAGACCAGATTTCTGAAGAATAGCCAAGTTTTTTGTCAGCCTTTCAGACCATGAAGCTAATATCTCTAAGAAAAGGCATTGAAGTCTTCCAGTGCGGACAACGAAGACGATCTTTCAATATAACCTGGTTCCTTGATCTCTATTATTTTGAAAAATAAATCAAACAAGCTACCTAAACCTCGCAATGGACTGGAAATAGGTGCCGATGTTTCCCTCCATTGTGAAATAATTTTCTTTTTATTTATGGACGAGGGGATAATTGCTGGTTGGCCTGACCACAATGAGGAGCACATTTCAGGAGTTGGGAGGGTTTGGATCAAAGCAACTTCATGCAGGATCAATGATCCATCCCCAACTGTACTCAATTTGAGGTGACCTACTGCATTCAAACTATTTATTTACATAAGGCAGTATTCTAAACCCAAGTGATGGTGAACTTTTTATCTCCACCAATCTCACCATCATTTTCCACTTTCCTTTAAACCACCTGCCCCCAAGCTCCGACGAATTAAATTTCATTCGCACCAACAAAAATAGAATTTGCTAATTTTGACAGCATTGGAATAATTGATCCCTGAATTCTGTTGTATAGTGCCTCCATTTTTTTGGGTAATTAGATTTGGAATGATGTGGTAGTTTAGGCAACCTAAGGGCATTCATACAAATGCAAATGTATTTATGCCAGTTAAATCCAAATTAAGCAGTTCAGAGAATGATACCATGCGTACATCTTTATTAATCATTTCCCTTCACACCTACATATTGGTTCTTCACACACATCTTTAGGGTAGCAGAAGCAGTATCCATTGTGGAGGATTAAGGTTTATAATTAGATTCATAAAGGTATAGGAATGTCAAAGGCAGCTTACTCATTTAAGCCTCTAGAGCAAACTTTATTTCTTTCCTGGATAAATGATTATATTATTTATTATATAATAGCACATGTTACATTTTGTACTGATAAGAAGGGGCAAAGGGGGCGTTACCATGAGCACACTGCACAGAAGCTGAGAAAAAAACCTCTGGAAATAATTTCTTATTTGCAGTACAAAATGTTACATTTTAGTACTGATCAGAAAGAAAAGAGGGGGGGGAGGGCTTAGCATGAGCACGACGCACAGAAGCTGAGAAAAAAGCCCTCCTGAGATCTGCATGGTTCAGGAACCACATGATCACCACCCTAAGAATAGGACAACTCTGAACTATAATTACAATAAAACTCAAGCTACATATAAATACATCCTTCAAAATGATTTGGCGTGTGTCAAACCCATCCATTCAGTCTGCTGTTATAATTCTGGCCTTTTGTGTCAGATGATGAACTTGGAGCACCATGGCTTGATCTCTTCTTCTTGTGGGTCTTCCATGTGAAGATATCCCCGCTCCAACCACTTCCCCTGAGACCTTCATTTTCAGGTTTATTACACTGTGTGGGTCCAGATTTGAGCCTTTTAGGGGTCCAACCCAAGTTATCGTCAGTCCCTCCCTCTCTCACTGTAATAGACTCATTGACATTCCTTGGATTGAATGCTATATGCTCTTCCTCTACGTTATCACTGGCCGATTCATTTGCCTCAGTCTGAAGCTGTTCTCTCCTCCCTCTAGCCATAACTTTTGACAAGTCTTCTCCATTTTCAACAGCCTTCATCCACTGTACGTCACTCAGTGTGTCAGCATAAACCACCTCTTTTCTTTGTCTCTTCCCTGTAATTTTGTTGCCATCAGGTTCCCCATCTTTGGACTTGTCTTTCTTATTATCTGGGACGGCATATGCCCAGTCAGGTACTTCATGTTCCTCCATCAGCCTTGATCTGTAGTTCTCCCTTCGTCGTCTTTCCTCATCCATTCTCTCAAACAACCAGAACTCCTCTTCTGATCGAGCTGCAAGACGGTTGATTTCTCTCTCACTTGGAACATCTGTCCCAAGTGAATTTGTACCTCTTCGCATAATCTCCTGCAACATCTCTTTTCTGTCCTGAGCTGCAGAAAAGAACAATCTGTTTATTCCACCCAAGTTTCTTGGTACATAGTTGATTCTCATTGCCAAACACAGTAACATACACACAAACAGTTCAGTGAACAACAGACAATAATAGCTCATATATTCTTGATAATTCCTAGGTAGACACTATATATACAGGACCCCCTAACAATAAATATAACTCCTAAAATTGAATCATAGTATCAGGAACCAACCTGATTCCAATCACTAAATATAATTATTAATGCCTCCCTAGTCCCAAACAATGGTTTTTATGAAAATTTCAATTCAGCATAAAAACAATTGAATGTATGTCTCTATATATACAAGTACAAACGAAATTCATGCTTAATAATTATAGAAAATAATAATGCACATGAAATTCTGAAGCATCCACATTAATTAGTTCAGAAACAGATTATGCTTTTTCATCACACGGTTTCAGGCCATAAATAAATATCTTTTTAGAGGGTTCAAAATCCAGTGCAAATCCCACTTTCACAGTGGTCTAGGGAGGGTCTGTGGGTCAGGAAAACCAGCTTTGGTATCTTTGGCACAAAGTGGCTGCTGTCCTCAGACCTGAACCCATGTCTTCACACTTGATGGCTTAAGTTTTTACCATCACACCAAGCAACAGCCCCACTGGGAAAAAAAGGTGTGTTCAAGAAATGAACTGTTTATAAGTCAAAAAGCTACAAGGAAAATTCAAATAAGGAAATTAATGAATAGTACTACTTTTTTATTAACAGATTTACCGAGTAGTGATCCCTGCAAAATTATCATAATGGTATGATTAAGAATTAAAGTACAGTATAAACAAAATGTACATAAACTAATCTGGATTGCATAACATTTATTTTAGGCTTGAACCTAATCTAGATCAAGGATTTAAATTTCTAAACTGTCAGAGCTGTTTGAATTGCAATATTCTATCACATAATTGGATTTGGCAAAAAGTGAGGAACTGTGGAAGTGTTTTTAAAAGCAGCTCTTAAAAGTTTCCCATCCACATTCCTTACTTGGTTTTCTTTTTGTTTTCTGTTGAATATTATAACATGGAAAGTGAAAATTTGTGGATTTTCCTCGGCTTCTTCACCGAGAACCTGATTGAAACCTTGACAAATCTCCAACTATGGCACAAATCTTCTTTTATATTATTCTTTTGGAAAGGCAGACCACATAGAGACTTCTTTCTCATAATTAATTTGTAAATCAAACAGCTCTGACCACTTAGAGACTTCTTAAGTGTAGTGCAAGGTCCATGTCAGTCAGTGCTGCTTTTGACATTATAATAACATGCAAGGCAAATATGTGAAGTAACTTTCAAGCATCACAATGGTGTATGAGCAAAGATGCATCACATGTGATATATTTTAATGAATTAAGTATATTCTTTTTTTATACTTTTTTTTTATTTATCATTTCAAAGTCTTTTCCATTTTTTTCAAGGACCTAACGGTGAATACAATTTGAATCCAATTAAATCCTTTCCACCATCTCCAGGCTCTAGATTTGGTTCTCTTTTTTTCTTTGGACGAATAACAGCAATTTATTGGACAATTGAAGAAGAAAAAAATACAACGCCACAACCAAGCAAGGCCCCACCTCTCTTAACACCAACCCCCCCCCCCCCCCCACCACAAAAAAAAAAAGAAAAAAAGGGAAAAAAAACTCCAGGGAAGCAGAAAATACAACAGAGAGAGACAAGGTAACAAATCAAAGGGAAAGAGTTACCGTAATGCCAAATCGGTCCACCAACTCCTTGGCTGGCCAGCGGACCTCAATATGATTGGCTTCCAATGGAACAAGCAGTTCACTTGTGAAGGAACTTTATGTCTAATAACATGGGCAAACCTCCAAGGACCATCCTCATTAGGAGACATTCAAATTAATATGGTATCATTGGGTTCAAACTCTGTAAAGATGATCCCAATCTTGTCATCCTCAAACTCCCATTGAGTAAATTAATTCCAAGATATAAAAATAAAATAAAAAAATAAAAAAAGCTTATAAAGATGATATGGATCCCAATCTTGTCATCCTCAAACTCCCATTGAGTAAATTAATTCCAAGATTTTTCTCACAATCTCACTATATGTTACTGCTAGGAAATTGAACTCTCTGTTCTTCAAATTTTACCGTTTGACTGAAGGGGGGAATGACACAAGTTAAAACACTCAATGCTGGAGAAAAAGGATTTAGGATTTACCCTAAAGCTGTTTTGCACATGCATTAACATGGACGCCAGCCAAAATAAATTTTGTGTGTGGGTATGAGAAAAAAAAAAAAAGCAGGTCTTTCCATAAAGCAAACTCCAGAGACCAGACAAAACAACCACATTATAACTATCTTCCCAAATGAAAAAATGACTATAATAATTGCAATAATCACCGAAACAAGTAACCATTTATAGGATTAAAGATAACGACAAACCTGTGGAGGTTGTATTGAACAGGCCCGCCTGAATGACCTTGGCATCAATGCCCATTTTCTGTTTTGCACGTTCCAGAATAACTTCTTCAATTGATCCAACACTAATCAACACAAAGACCCTCACTTCCTTCTTCTGCCCAATACGATGGGCGCGATCCTCTGCCTGTTGATCCATTTGGGGGTTCCAATCACTATCAAATATTACCACAGTATCTGCAGTTTGTAAGTTTAGACCAAGGCCCCCGGCACGGGTGCTCAAAAGAAACATGAAATAAGGTGAGTCTGGTGCATTGAATTGCTTAAGTAGAGTCCCTCTCTCTTCTGTCTTTGTGGTTCCATCCAATCTAAGATACTTATAATCATGCAGCTGCAAATAAATTTCGAGGATGTCTATGACACGGGTCATTGTTGAGAAAAGCAGAACTCTATGCCCTGATCTTTTGAGTTTTGGGAGCAAGCGGTCAAGCAGCTCAAATTTGCCTGATGCTCTGACAATTTCCTCCTTGCGCCAGATGTTATATTCTCCTACAAAGAGGTAGGGGTGATTACAACACTTCCTGAGTTGCATTGACAGGTTCTGGAGACTCTTGGACTTCCCAGATCCTGCACATTCTATTCTTGTTAGTAAACAGATCATAATTTCTGTTCTCTCTTCCAAAGTTATATTGAATCATGAAGGGCCCAAGAAAAAAGGGAGGGTGGGGGGGAGATACGAATTAGTCAGCTTAAAATGAATGGGGATGGAAGATTCAGTTAAATAATAGTAGCTACATAGAAATATGGAAGAAATTCTGAATGAGAGAAGTCCAATTCAATTTAAGACTAAACTTTGACCTTGCACATTTTCTCAGGACTGAAGATAGCATTCTTTTTAATCACTAGCAAAGAACAAGGGAAGGGGGGGGGAATGAGTTCACTGAAGAAGCTATCCGTGTAAAAAAAAGACTAAACTCTCTTAACAGCAAACATGATGGCAAACTGGAAGGACTAAAGTTGAGATGATGTTATATCTGATTAGATTGACAGCAACTTAGTGATCTTCAGAAAAAAATCAACAAACTTTTTAAGCCCACTTGAAACTGCCAGTTTTAAGTGCATCAATACACATCTTTTACCCTTTATCATTTTTTTTGGGTTCAGTATGCTACAGATAAGTGTTGCAGACTCAATCTATTGAATTGGGCATGTACCCACCATGGGGGTACAAAATATTGGCTGTCGGTTTATGTATACCATGACAGGGGAAGTGTCCCTGTCATGGGTGTTTTGTTCTGCTTTTTTACTTTTCTTTTTCATATTATTTACTTTCCTTAGATGGAAGTCTAGTTATTCTAGAGTCCTCTTTAGTTTGTAACTCTCTATTATTTAACATAAGGAGTAGGGAGGCTTTATAGTTAAGGTCGACACCTCCTCTAGGAGTAATCGATGCCTCCATCTCTCAATTCATCTTATTCTCTTCTTCTCTTCTCCATCCCTCTCGGTCTTCTCTCCGTGATTACTGAGTTATTTAATTTCTGCTATTGCAACATGGTATCAGAGCATTAAATAACTCAGTATTCTTCCCTCCACATTCTCTGTTTTGAGAGTCCTCTTCAGTATCTGGTGTCCTTGCTGCAGCCATCAATGCTGCCTAATGATCTCTTCCAGCCCTAGTTAACTGAACCTACGAATGTAAACTAGGGCAGGGTTATTCTTTCTCGACTGGTTATGGAGTTATCTACACTTGTCGACATGGAAATCTGCGAAGTTCTGCTCCCTAAGATACTGCCTATGGATATAAGTTCTGTTCTCCTCTTCGTATGAAGTTAATCTCAGGTTCGCCAGCTGCTAGTTTTCAAGTTTCGGCTGCTCTCAGTTCTCTTACTCTTGATCTCTGCCAGACAATCATCAAGCCCTGCTGCCGTGTCTCTCTGCCCTGATAACTAGGGCCCTTTTTGGATCCAGTCTATTAAAAATAAAAGGATGCTGTATATCTCAGCCTTATTGTCCCGGTCGGTGTTGCCTTAAGGTTGATCTGACCTTTCTTTTTATAATATATGTGGTGATTCTGCCTTATTGTACCTGTCGGTATTGCCTTACGGTGATCTGACCTCTATTTTTATAATATATGTGGTGGTTCTATATTACCAGATTGCTGTATTTACTATCTCCCTGGTTCCTTGTTGGTACTTAAACTGAGTTTTGATCAAGGCTGATCCCAAGAAATATTTTTCAGGATCTTCAGACCAGGTGGACGATTGGTGGAAGGCTTGAACACATGGGTCTCTACTATTTGGATTGCACTGGTCCATCTACCGCTGCTGCTACAACTGCGAATACACCCTCACCTCTCGCCTAGGACATTTATCTTTACCCAAGCTTCAACACATGGTTTCAGGTTGTCAGCCATCTCCAGTCTTGAGGGTGAAGCTTGTGAACTTGGCAAACATTACTGCTCGTCTTTTCCTAGTCATGGTCGTAAACCTATAAGTTCGTCTTTGTTTTCTTTAATTCACTCCGATATTTGGGGTCCTTGTCGTGTCAAAAATAGGTTAGGATTTTCTTACTTTGTTACCTTTGTGGATGATTATTCCCGGTCAACATAGGTGTACTTACTAAAAAATCGTTCAAAATGCATGTTCCTAAGCATTTTTTATGTAACACGATTCTCATAACATGTTTTTTAATTAATCGGATGCCTTTCTCTGTTTCAAAAACCATTGCCCTTTTCCGGTTTACATCCCAATACACCTTTGTTTCCCGTGACACCTCGTGTTTTTTGTTGTGTTTGCTTTGTTCACATTTTGCATCCTCATGTAGATGAATTATCGCCTCGGGCCATTAAGTGTATTTTCTTGGGATACTCTCGCACCCAAAAAGGCTACAAGTGTTTTGACCTCGTCTCGCATAAACAATTTGTTAGTGCCGATTTAACCTTTTTTAGAACACCCCTTATTTTTCTCCCTTGCCCCCTATGCCATCCTCCCTATCTGATAGAGGTGTTCTCCTCTACTTCCCATAAATATCCCTCTTGACACCTCTCCGGGTGTTACCCCTCTCCACCTCCACTGCAGGCATACCAATGGTGGCTGAAGACCCTTCCTTCCATGACTGTTGCGGTTCCCCTCTTCTCCAGTCAAACCTTGGTGTTGTACTTCCTTCAACTCTACCAGCTGCCCTTCGAAAAGGTATTTGTACTTGCACTCAGAAACCTTTGGTTGTTTTTCCTACTGATAATTATGTGTCTATTTCTCACCTTCCTTGCCCTCACCACGAGTTTGCCTAGTCCCTATCCTCTCATTCTATTCCAAAAATTCATCTTTAAGCCTTCTCTTATCTTAGGTGGAAAGGTGGTTATGGAAATGTAGATGGGTGCTTTATTATCACGCAAGACATAGAGTTTAGTTGATTTAACTCCCGATAAACAATTGGGGCGTTGTCGGTAGGTATACATCAAGTCCAATTCTGATGGTTCTATGGAGCGACTTAAGGCACTGATGGCTGCTTAAGGGTATACTCAGACCTATGATGTGGATTATTTTGAAACGTTCTCCCCTGTTGCTCATTTGAATTCCATTTGTGCTCTTAGATCCTTGGCTGTGAAATAAGATTGGCCCTTGTACCAAATGGACATCAAGAATGTCTTTCTGTACGGACCGCACGGTGATCTACAAGAGGAAGTCTGTATGGAGCAATCTCCCAGGTATGTTGCTCAAAATGAGGTTTTGTCCAATGTTTACAAGTTGAAATAGGCCATCTATGGCTTGAAACAATCCCCTAGAGCCTAGTTTGATAAGTTCAGTTCTATTGTTAGTTTGTTACAGAATGTGGTTTCTCACAATGCTATTCTAACCATTCTGTATTTGTTCAACACATGGGGTCCAAGGTGGTTGCCTTTATCGTTTATGTTGATGACATTATTATTTCTGACAAAGATGTATCCAACATTCAAGAGGTAAAGGCTTATCTCCATCAACATTTTCAAATGAAAGACTAGGGTGCTCTCCATAGTTGTCAAGGCGTCGCCTAGGTGCCCTAATGGCGCCTTGGTCTCCTAGGCAGGCCCTCCTTGGCACCTCAACAACTAAGGTGCTCTTCGATATTTTCTTGGTATTGAGTATCTACAGAGTAAGAAAAGAAACAATCTATCCCAGCGGAAATATGTCTTAGATTTTCTATCTGAGACCGGTATGGTTGCATTTGAACCTCTTGATACCCCAATGAACCCACATCAAAAGCTTGGTATGTGTGATGGAGAAATTTTTGACGACATGCATCAGTACAGGATGTTAGTAGGGAAATTGATTTATCTTACAGTTACCAGACCTGATATATCTCCTTTGCAGTTGAGGTTGTTAGCTACTGCATGCATGCACCAAAAAAAGCACATTGGGATGCAGCTTGCCACATCCTCAAGTATTTGAAGGGAGCTCTGGGAAAGGGGCTTATTTATTGTCCTCATTAAAGAGTGGATCTCGTTGCCTACTCTGATGCTGAATCTGCTGGTGCCACTGAGGATAGGCGGTCAACCACTGGTTTTTGTACGTTCGTTGGTGGTAATCTGATGACCTGGGGAAACAAAAAGCAAACAACAGTTTGCCTGATCCAGCGCTGAGGCTGAGTATCATGCCATGGTACATAATGCAGCCGAGCTTATGTGGTGGAAGTCCTTACTGCAGGAATTGGGTTTTCTGATCAACAGCCTATGAAGATGTTTTGTGACAACCAAGCTGCCATCTACATTGCAAGTAATTCAGTTTTTTCACATGTACCAAGCACATTTGGATTGTCATTTTGTATGGAATGCTGTTTTACAAAAACTGATCGTGACTCCATTTGTTTCTTCTTCCAGACAGCTGGGTGATATATTACCAAGCCTTTGCTTGGGCTTGCGTTCCGTAGTGGTAGTTCCAAACTGGGCATGAGAGATGCGTATGCTCCAGTTTGAGGGGGAATGTTGAAAACTCCATCTATTGAATTGAGAAGGCATCCACCATGGGGTACAATAATTTGGCTGTCGGTTTATGTATACCACACAACAGGGGGAGTGTCCCTGTCGTGGGTATTTTGTTCTTCTTTGATTTACTTTCCTTAGATGGACTTCTAGTTATTCTGGAGTCATTAGTTTGTAACTCTCAATTATTTAACGTAAGGAGTGGGAGGTTTTTTAGTTAAGGTCGACAACTCCTCTAGGAGTAATCGATGCCTCCATCTCTCAATTCATCTTCTCTTCTCCATCCCTCTTGGTCTTCTCTCTGTGATTATGAGATATTTAATTTCTGCTATTGCAACAATACTAGAAAAGCGCTTATGAAAATTTACAGTTGGCACCAATGAAGTAGACATACCAGTATCCAACCCAACTCTTCCTAAGTCAGTGACCTGTTGATAGTATGCTTTCTGCCATGCTGACATATCACATTTCAGTATGACCTGTGTTTTCCCAGGAAGGAACTTCTCCACCTCAGCTTTCTTCCTCCTTAGTATGAATGGCCTAATAACCTGGTGCAGTTCAGAAAATGATAAGAACTAAAAAAGATCTCAACAACATAACAGGATAAGTTATAGAAGGTGCCAAAACCCACCTGATGCAAACGGCGGATAATCAACAGCTCTTCTTCATCCGAAAGAGAAACATCACATCTATCTGCAAAGGGAGCATTAAACCACTCCTCGAAATTCTCCACCGAATTAAAGATGGTGGGGAGGAGAAAATTAAGCAGGGCCCACAATTCTTGCAAACTATTCTGTATAGGGGTACCAGTTAATAGAAGCCTCCTCCTAATTTTGTAACTGCACAATGGAAGAGATGCAATTAGAATGCCAACTCCTTTATTGTAAGGACATAACAATAATGTCTAGGAAAGATCAACACAAAGGATCAGAAAGACGATAAAGGATTTAAATGTCACATTGAATATTTAACAGATTAACAGTATTGTATAAACTACTTTAAATGTCACATAGAAACAGCCTCTCCACGTTGCAGGGTTAAGGCGGCATACATTCTGCCCCTCCCCAGATACTGCAGTAGTGGGAGCCTCATGCACTGGGACGCCCTTATAGACTACTTTCAGAAGACTGCTGACAGATAATTTAATTTGTGGAGAATGATCCAACATAGATTTATGATCCAAAAGTGGGCAAGAAATGCAATGAAGCAGATGTAAGCCATTAAATGGAAATTAAAGGGGACATAAGGTTGAATTCAGATCAAATCAAAGAAGTTATGAAACAAAAACTTTTTTTTTTTCACTGTAACATAAATTTGCAGTTCAATTGAAAATATTAGACATACATTTACTGAAGCAGAAGTAGTAATCATCATACTCAACGATTCACAAACATCTGAGAAATTAACCTTTCACATCCACCACAAACAGATCAAAGAAAACAAATTATATGCTAAAGATGGAGATGAAATCGTGCTCTAAATGTTATGCAACCATCTACTGGACGAATGAAGAAAGAGTAAAAAATTGCGTATAACACTGCATAACTATTTAGAGTTCTACGAAATGGTGCTTTAAATGTGATGCAACCATCTATTGGAGGAAACAAAAAAGAGTAAAAAATTGTGTATATAAAACTGAATAACTTTTAGCGTTCCACTTCTTATCTCTCCCTGTTCACTTTCTAGAGCAAGTCTCCTTGAGATTTCTTTTATCTGTCCTCCCCAAACAAGCATGAAATTGTTCGCCGGCCTTGGGAAGTGATAACATGCTTTTGATACATACTAGTAATCTCATTAGATACTTAGTATGTCACGACTACATATCACTGCATGTGAAAATCATGATTTGACACTACAAAATACTTACGTTATCACTTATTAAGACTTCCCACGAGGAAGATCCCAATCAGAATCATGTTTTTTTAGTCCTTTCAGTAATCCTATGCTGGTGTTTAGTTGACCTGCATTCTTCTTCTTCTTCTTCTTTTAATGGTGTGTGTGTGTGTGTGTGTGTGTGTGTGTGTGGCTTTTTTATGCATGAAAGCACAAGGTAAAGATGCATATCGTACCTTATGCATGAGTGACAGGAAAAATAATTGAATTTTTTTTTTTCCTATTAGCTGTACTGCTTGTATATAATGAACATATAAACAAAATCGTAATCTAAGAGTGCCAGAGTAAAGAATATAAGTTGAAAAAAACATCATCTAATGTGGTATGACCATTTTCAATGGAGTGCATAGAGTGCGGCCAAAAGGAGTGATGTGACATAGATTACAGTTAAAAGTTGAGGGATAGACCAAAAGTGACTTGGGAAGAAGCAACGATAAAATATATGAATTTCCTGGCTTGACACCTCACATGACCTTAAACAGAGTTGAGTAGCGAAACAGGATCCTTGTAGCCGACCCCATCTAGTTGAAAAAAGGCATAGCCGAGTCAAATAGAGTTGAGTTGAGCCATATTGCTGGTGTCTACCTCATTTGACCAGGCATGCAACTTCTTAGCAAAAAATAGTAGTCCTTTGCATAGTTTGCATGCAAACCTTAGGCAAAGTTTTTTTATTTTTTATTTACAATTCTTACACAATTCAAAATAATATCATAGATTGTCACAATCATATTCAGTCTAAACTAAAATGCTCTGTATTATACATGTGGGAAAATAAATGAGGAAGAAGAAGAAATACATTCGTAATATTAACTCTTTCTTGTAGGTGAATTGCCAAATACTATTTTATGCAACCTGGAAACAGAATGACATTCTTGCTCATCAACTAGCAACACCAAGTTTCTGTTAACCCTCTAAACCTAAGACAAAGAAATGGTTTGTTGTCCAGCTCCCCCACCAACCCCCCCAAAAAAAAATGAGGAGAAAGACGGAAAGAAAGAAATGTAGAAGAAAGCAATGATTTAAATTTGTTTCAATGCACATGATTAAATAAGATGAATATGTATTGGAAACAACACACTAAAAGCATGTTAAATTATCATTAATTCATCTAGGAAATATCCGATCACCAAGAATGATGTTGCATGTCAACATATTGATTTATTAAAAATAAAAGGAAATATGTATAGACGAATGACATGTACTAGCACTAGCAGATAACAACTACACCATGGAAGAGAAATAAGAAGTGCTTTTATAAAAAGAATTTGGGGTCCCTTTTTTTTTTTTTTTTTTGGGGCGGCTAAAAAGAACCGGAAAGGAAAACAATGCTCTGTAAATAGTAAATAAGCATACTCTGACAAAGTTCTTGCAAGAGCACACTCGTGATTTTTCAACCGATGCCCTTCATCAACAATCATGTAGTGCCATTGAATTTTCTTCAAAAATGATTTGTCTCGCATAATAAGATCATAGTGGGTGATCATCACGTTGAATTTCCCTTCTCCAGAATATTCCTCCCTCATAATCCTTCTTTCATCTTGACGCCCGTCATATAAAATAGCCACAATACTGGATAAGAAAAGAAGTACTCAACAAAGTCAGTTAAATGGTAATAAATAATAAACGATAACAAACACAAACATGAAAACTTAAAAAAAGAGTAGGATCTTAAAACAATACCTAGGGGCCCATGCTGCAAATTCATTAACCCAATTTGGCAAAACAGCCTTCGGAGCAACAATCAAGTGGGGCCCAACCACACCCTTTTTCTCCATTAGATATGCAACCAACGATATGGTCTGAATTGTCTTTCCTAACCCCATCTCATCAGCTAAAATCCCATTTAGGTTGTTGTTAAACAACGATAGCATCCACTGAAGTCCTTCAACCTGGTATGGTCTTAATTCTCCCCCTTGAAGCATGGCTGGTTGCTCCGTCACCTGTAGAGCCAAAAAAAATTAGATGCCATGCTCCTGGTTTAAATGAAATATCTAATATGAGATGCTAAATCTTTTTTGGGGTAGATTCTCTTTCCGTAGTAATAATAATGTGGTTGTGCTGAACCTGATTGGAAAATGAAATTTCCAAACACAGAGAGAGAAAAGAAAAGAAAAAAAAAGGGGGGAGGAGGAGGACTTTTTTTGGTGAGTTATGAAATTTTAATTTCAATTGGATACTTGAGCTAGGGGTTCACAGAACTTCCACTGGAATATTTTCAAAATAATGAACATTATGTGAAAATAGTAAAATATAATGCAATTCCAATAAACTTGAGGGGCCATTACAGAAAAAGGAAAAAAAAAAAAAAACATAAACTCTTTCAAGACAAAGGACTATAACAAGCATCTATGTATAGGAAGAAAGAGACATGAGCCTAGCTTACCACCTCCGAGAATATATGTGGTTCACATGATTCTCATTACCACTTAGGTTCTTCCCCAGTTTCCCCTAAGACCACATATATGTGATATATGGAAAATACAATGTTGGGTCATGACCAAAAATAGCCTTGGGAAGGTGTAAAACATGACTTCTTTTATATAAATTAGCCAAATAACTACAGAAGATAAAGATTTAGTGGTCTCTTCCTCTCCAAACAAGACTTACTCAGTCTCTTCTAACCATTAACTTCCCTCCCCACAGTTCCTAGTTCCTCTTATCATCAATCAGCATCAGGTAGCATTGAAGTTCATTAATTAATACAGAAGTCTCAAGCTTAATTTTTTTTTTTTAAATTTAAAGATAATTCTATAACAGTAAATATGAAATGCATGTTCAAAAATAAATACTTATTTTGAGTACATAATTCAGCCAATGACGTATTCAGTACAAATAATCACTCAAAATTAAATTTTGCCTTAATTTTACTCATTATTTTAGTACTCAATTCATATTAAAGCTTGAATTATTCTCAGCCCCATCTTTGACAAGTCATTTCATATTAATGCAACACCAATTAAGTGGTTGTGAAGGTTTTGCAAACAGAATGCTCAATTCTATTGCCATTCCATTTCTTACAATGCAATAGCAAACCCAAGTAACTAAATAAGCACATTGAAGTAAACTTGAATACAAAATGTCTAACATAACTGAAAGCCTTAGGAAGACAAAGAAGGCAGAAGATTTTAAGGTTTTGTTCTTTACCTTCTCCTGAATTGAATGAATGACAGAATTATACTGTCTCTGGCCTTCAAGTAAATCACTTGTCTTGACATGGCGATCAGAATCCACATCAATCAGGTCTATATCTTCATCAGGGAGCAAATCCCCAGGGGTTTTACTCTCAGAAACAGACAATTGTGAAGGATCATCTGTATCCGAGCCTTTAAGAGGTTCTATGCCATCAGAATGTTGAGCATCTTTTTGCCTTTGAACTGCAGCTCCCAGACGAACAAGAAGCTCATTGGTTTTCCCAAGAAGCGTTGTCAATCGTTCATTCTTGCTCTCCTCTACCAAACGCATGTATGCTTCTTGGTCATCAGCTTTAAGTGCTTGGAACCTCAATTTCTCTGCCCTTGTAGCACGTTGCCTCTGCCTTCCATGCCATGCCTGTTACAATATTTGAGGACACCGTGACTCCTTCAGTTATAGGACAAAATAAGCACTACTGATAACCATTTGTTTGTTTTATTTACTTTCTGCCAACAGTAAGTATTTTATTCTCTCTCTCTCTCTCCCATCTCCCCCCCCCCCCCTTTTCTTGGTGAATAAGTTGGCCCCATTAATGCTTTGGATATGGAACGTCTCCAGAGCTTCATGATTTTTCTTTTTTTCTTTTTTTTTTCTTTTTTTTTTAATGTCTCAAGAAAGAATATTAAAGTTATAAGGTGGAGAAATATTTAATAAGTTCCTAAGGACAAGAATACTGCCAATACCTTCACTGATAGGGTGGGAATGGTTTTCGCAAATTTCTGACAAGGGAAGAGAGAACATTTTGTTATTTTCACTGTTTGATATATAGACCATTTCTTTTGAGAGGCTATAGTAAACCTTATTGGAAAGGAATTTTTTCTTGTGTCCATTGCCATTATTGTTTTGCTCATGCCTTTGGAAAGCTTGATTGAACATATCCAGGGGTAAGCTTCGAGTACATAAAATTTGGAATTTTTAGCCTGTGCCAACCTATTCTAGTTTATTTACCAGAGAAAGAAAAGACATACTCCATTCTATTACTTTAAAACATGATTAAAGTGGGAGTAAGAATAAGACAATAGTAGAATATTCTCTCCCCAAAATATAGTGACCCATATCAACCGTATGGCTCACTACACGTCTATGAAATATAACTATATAAGTACTCGTTACATTTCTAAATGCAGAAACATATCTCACTGGCTAAGTCTTCCTGCTATCAATATTTTCATTGTATTATGTTATGATGTTATGTCGTCCCCAAGGGTAATTAATGATTGGCAAGAAGGTTACATTCTGAAAAGGAGAAAATGACAGACTACTAAATCCTCCAACTACAAGTCATTTCAATTTCCACGTTTGAATCCTTCATTTTCAAATCATTTTAATTTTCACAATTAAAGCCTCCAATTGCAAATATAGCACAATGAAGGACAAAAATAGAAGTTCACAATTGGACAAGAAAAATAAAACCAGATTGAAAAAGTAAAAAATAAAATAAAAT
Organism: Protea cynaroides; assembly: GCA_028583415.1. Taxonomy (NCBI): domain Eukaryota; kingdom Viridiplantae; phylum Streptophyta; class Magnoliopsida; order Proteales; family Proteaceae; genus Protea; species Protea cynaroides. The sequence goes on along the minus strand of CM053275.1, from coordinate 8,071,390 downwards.
AAAAAGAGGACATACCTGGACCCCATCATTTCTTTGTTTCCGGCGTTTCAGTGCAGCTTGTGCTTGCAATTGAAACTCACGAGCTGTATTAAGAAGATCAGCAAAAAATTTCCTTTTTCTGGTCTCCGTTAGATTCTTTTCCTCCTCCTCTAACCTTGACAACCTCTGCAACAAGGAGATTTCACAGCAGTGCATAATAAAATATCAGGAGAATGAGAGTGAAATGTTGTGTAAAATCTGAGTTGGATGAAGCACATAATCATATATGCATTGGAATAGCCAGGCAGGATGGCTATTCCAATGCAACCCTTGGTGCAACAGTAGGTTGCTTCACTGTCCATTGTGACTTAGTGATCATAGGTTCAAAACTGGAAACAGCCTCTCCGCGAAGCAGGGGTAAGGCTGTGTACATAAGCCCCTCCCCTAGAACCCGCAGTGGCAGGAGCCTCGTGCACTGGGTATGCCCCTTTTTTTAGGCAGAATGGTTATAACCATCAAGATATAGATCTGTCAAACTCTTTTCACCACCCAAAAGAATATTATAGATCAAATGATATACAAACCAATCCTGTTTTAGCAGGTGAAATTTATTCAAAGAAGACCTAATTGAGACCCATCAAATAGTAGCTCTAAGTCCGTCCGTAGTTCCATTGGAGCCCAGCCAGGCTCATTAGTATTAAAAGAATAATTGGGAAAAGAACTAATGCATGTACTACTAACCTCTGCATCTCGTTTCTTCCGCAGACGTTCATCAGTCTCCATTGCAAAAACATCTGCCACACCATACATGATAAAAGGGCGACGCAATCGCATCATTCCCCAATCGAACAATTGCTTCTCAGGATATGCACATTTCTCGCGAAGCCAGTACTCAGAATTCACATCAGATCGGACCTTGCTTTGCAACTCCGCCAGCTGGTAGAAAAAAAATCCTTGCCCACAAGGACAGAACCCATGTCATCCCTCCATTCCATCACCGCGCGCAGGGGGGGGGGGCGTTGAAAGCAAATTATTACAAGCTACAATATGGAAGTTAGCCATATTGCAACAGCTGTTTTTTTGTCCCCAATTTTCAGTTTACCATATTGCAATAGGTACTGTCATAAATGTGCAATCTTGAAACCATCAAATGGTTGAGAACACCTTGAGCAGTGTGTTCCCAGTGTAATGGGAATTTATAAAAGCAAAAATGCAGTATATTGCTACTTCAAAAAAAGTTGTTATTTGAACAAACTCTTCACCATCTGCTTTACAGTGGATTTAAACAATGCTTCCCAACTATAAAAACACTTATGAGATCAACAAGAGCATAGACTGGGTGAAAGAAATTCAATAAGCAATATTTTTCATAAATATTGCATATTGGCTGCAGGATCAGGGAAAGTTAAATTCAAAGAAAGATAACACGTATCTTCTTTCTTTGTGTTTTCTTTTTCTCTTCTTCTTTCGGGGTTGGGGGGGTGGGGTGTTGAATGAGTGAACTTTATTAAGTATCAGTTTGGAAATTAAAGGTTACCTTTAGACCATAGAGCTCAAGCAAGCATTTCGTCTGCAGGACATCACCTCTACTTGAAGGCAACTCTGGTTCATTATTATGTGTAAGTTAGCTTTGTAAACAAATACCAAGATACAATCTGAAAAGAGGGAGAAAGTATAGCTCTATGTGGAAAAATGCATTCTTGGTTTTCAGATTAGCAAAAAAAAAAAAAAAAGTGCATACTTCAGATTAGTTTTTGGGGAATTTAAACATTTTTTGATGGCAGAGTATAAGAACTCAACAGAAACATGATTGAGAAACAGCATAGGTAAAATTGGCTGACTTCCATAGTAAAAGTTGATCCATATCAAACATCGTGCAGAAACAGCAAAACTAACTTGAAAGCAGATCATTGACTGGAGACCATCAAAACCCAACATGGTACTCTGCCAAACATAAATCCATTACCAGCATAGAAATCAAGAGAAACCTAAACATTGTCTAAGACTCAAGCCCAAGGGATTGTCCAATTCAAAAGATTAGGGAGAAACCAAGACGTAAGAATGGTACGTATGGGATTCCAATAATGTGGGATCATAACATTGCTACCTCCTTCTCAAAGTTGACTTATCACTAAAGTTTTATTCCCATCTTTCCCAAAATACCCTTTAAACTTTATTAGAATTCTGTTTTATCCTCCTATTTTGTCTTCAAAGATTACCCTCAGCTTTTTAAAGGGGATGCCCATTCCATCTTATTATATATGAGTAACCTTATGGTCCTATATTGTACTTAAAAATTACATATCTGCCATCACATATACTGTACTAAAAAACTACAGATCTGCCATCACAATTTTATCAGTGGGTTATGTAAGCTTGGGTGGGCCCATATCAGATCCAATAGGATTTTTTCAACCAGGCCTGCATGTGGGGGGTTGAGGGGGGTGTCTCCAGTACCTAATATTCAGAGAATCTAGTAGAAGAGATCTCCAATGCCAACATATCAGCACAGTGGGATGAGCGTAACTTCTATTCAGTAAACCTTTCCCTAGGTAGTGATGTCCCTAACTTTTCCAACAGTTGAAAAAAGAACAGCTAGCCTGGGTGTAAAAGAACATTGGACAAACTGCATTTTCACCCAAAGAGCCCCTTCATTGGGTCCATTGAATGCTAGTCACATTTTTTACAAGTTCCAAGTAGGATGAAAACGACAAAGTTCAGTATCACAATCAATACCTAATTGACCAAAACCTATAATTGAATACATTCCTTGAATGAAGTAAGAACAAAATAGGCTGTGCATTTGGTCTGACAATTCAATTCTTGCTTTGGGTGCAAGAGGTCCTGAGTTCAGTTCCAGGAAGCCCGGTATACTGAAATATAGTTTATTTGTAAAGGAAAAAAAAAAAAAAAAAAAAGGACAAGAGATAGACGGGTTGACGAAGGGTAACCTGGACTCGACACAAGTTTGCTACTTGCAACTGAAACTTACTCATTTAATCTGCCCTATTCCACCAATATCCAGCTGCAACAATATGCCTTTGGTGGATTGTGCTTTGGCTTACCCCGTGCATTTTCTTAGATTTTCATTATTAATACAGCAACATAAAGAAATATATGTTTCCTGAATATACGGAAGATGACCATAAATTATTCTTGTTTGAATTATCTGAATGATCTACAAAATATTTTTTACACATGTTAACATAAGAAACCCAATAATTTTCTACAACCAATCCCTATTAAATGCAGCCAGTAATTAGACATTCAAGTTGAAAGGTAATAGTGCACTCAAAGGAAGAATAGCAACGAGATCCAAGAAAATATGTTTCATGTTGTCCATAAATACATAAATAGAAATCCAGATTTAGGATTCTTAGCAGGAAAAAGGAAAAAAAAATAAAAAAAACCTTCAAGCTCGGTTAAACGATGCTGAATGTGGCTCGTTAAACGCTTTTCCTTTGATTCTCTCAACCTTAAACCCGACATGCAATTTGACCGTTGCTTCACCAGCGCATCCTCAAACTCTGTAATTAAAGCCCCTCCATCAAAAATATGATGGCCGCTCTGCACATAAAGGTTTGTAGAAAATTGTAATCTAAAGTCAATCAGACACTACAAAAGAAGAATCAGCTCGACATTATCAGAATGAATTAGGATGAGATTCAGCAAAAATCTAAACAATTTGATCCTCAATTCATCTTTGCTTGCTGCCTTGTATTTACAAGAGAATTAACTGATTCAAAAAATGAAATACCATTTCTTGGACAACAAAGTAAACCAAAACATTTAAACTGGTCTCTCAAAAACCCGCTTGAGTCATTCAGGCTGACCCATTCAGCTTGTCATCTCATCCCAAAAATACATGAATCCACACTTCTGCCCAACAACTTGTTATAAAATGGGGCAGAAGCATTCATGGACTGACCCCAAATTGGGACAAGGCTGCAATTTCATGGTCAGGATTATATAGAAAATATCAACAGAGGTTTATGCATTTTTTGTGATTGGTAATAACAATTGAACCCATTACAAATGCTTAATCATAACTAATAGGCAATGTTTCCAAATTGCCACGTAGTTGTGTTCATAGCTTCAATCCTTTTGAATAGATTTCCCTGCGTGCCCAACCACAACTCGTAAAAAAATGATGGTTTCCATTAAACCAAAAGGTTCAACGTAGCAGACTACCCTTTGGTCCGTAGCCTTCAACCTAGCCTTTAATTTGAAAATCTACCCAAAAATATCAATATAAACAAAACCCATGTTTTAATTCCAGCAAATCCCACAAGCCCATCAGACATTTCGAAAGAAAACACAAATCCAAAGGTTTCACACTAAGGAGAGAGAGAGAGCGGAAAAATACTGCAAGTATAAATAATCAAGCAGACATAGTACCATCAAATTCAAATCCCACCACAAGAAAAACAAGAGAAAACTGTCAAGAGACCAACCCTCACCATGCAATACCTGCGTACAGCTTGAATCAAGGAAGCTCTAGAACAAAAACAGCCATTCTAGGGTTCCCGTATTCTAAACTGAGGCAGCAATACACTGGTTAAGACCCGTAAAAGGCAAACTCCGCAGCACCACTCGAAGCAGAAACACAATTCAATTAAACCCAGTGAAGCAAAAGGCAAAAAAGGCATGACAGTATTCCTACCGAATCATCCTCCGCTAGGCGATTGTCATCGCTATTATGGGATTCAAAGCCAACTCCTCGTTCAACAGTGTTATCTTCATAATCCTCGTTAAGGTAGATAGAGGAAACAGTGTCAAAGACCTCGGGAGGGAGAGGGAGGTTTCTGGAGATGAAATTGAGGGCGCAGATCAAGGTCTTGGTCTTCTGAACCTGGTCGAGGGGGGCTCTACTCTCCACCTGTGCCACCATGGCGGGAAAGGAACGAACGGATAGTAACGAGTATTTGAGAATTCAAAAATTATAAAAGCCCCAACGGTATTTCCCCTCTGCTTACGATCTCTCTTCCCCCGGTTTCCCCCTTTCTTTCGCTTCGCACAAGCCTTCTCACTCTCTCTCTTCGCCTTAGGTTAGGTTCAATAAGGATGATAATAGTATCGGAAAACCCCGCGTTTGTCTGAAATGACTGTAAAAACCCTAGACTTTACATTGACTGACTGAAATGCCCTCAACAATTCCTAGAATACTGGCTATTATCCAACGTTTCTGTTCTTCCAGAACGTTTTCTTTTTTCTAGAATTACTTTTTTTTTCTTTTCTGTTCTTACATTAGTCATGATAGTAGTATGCGTTGGCAAACCTGTTCTGGAAATAATCAAGAATTTAAAAAAAAAAAAAAAAAAAATGGTATGGTATTTGGTAAATTTGTTGCAAAACTTTTTTTTTTGTATAAATAAATAATTAAGATAATGCCATTTTTTTTAACATAAGATCAATTGCCAACTATTTACCTATAACATTTTTTTTTTACCAAAACTGATGAATTGAGAGGTAATTTTTAACCATTCATGTGGCATATTTGACCTAGGATGTCATGTGATCTAAACCTAATATCTGTCTCATTAGGGTTTGAATTTTGTATACAAATTCATCTTGATGGTACTCTAATCGGTCACTTTTGAACTTAATCAAAGTTGGTCATATGGCAATACAATAAAGATTTGTTATCTTTTTGAAAAAATATTATAAAAAAAAAATGGTTTTCTTTTAAAAAAATAAATGAATAGATGGATAAAAATGTAAGGGAAAGATGCCAATGTAGCTAATTTTGTTCATGTTGCCAAATAATCCTTCCATGTGGTACATTTGGTGGTCCATCTATGGAAGCTTTTGTCAGTGGATTAATCACAATAACTTTTACCAAATAAAAATATATTATACCTTAGAAAAAATTTCATCTAGACTCCATCAAAGATCGTTAAATCATCTACCCCACAAGAATGCAAAAACATTATCTACACATCAAAACTTTGGCTGTGGTAATCAAAGAAGTCCACTTCGTCAGTTGATTCCCGTTAGATGCTGACGTTAGGTGGATTAGAATATTTCAGAGATGAGAATACCCTTATGGCCTGTTGAAAAGACGATTATACCCTATTGATATTTGCTACCCTACCTCTTCTCGACGAGGACGACGAAGAACGACTTCTACTTATTCTTCTTCGTCGTCGACGGTGCCTTCATCTTCCCCATATCACCCAATTTCAAATAAAAAAAATTGACAAGAGCAGTGTACACATAAACATCGCTGTTGTATCCATACCTGTAAAGATGCGTATGGATTTGCTTCTGTTCTGATCCCTATTTTTTTTTTTTTTTCCCTTCTCAGTTTGAATAGCACAATAAACGAGTTGCTATTTCTAGAGAGTAATGTTTTTCTGTCATGGAGCAATGGTTTTAGGAAGGTGGATAGAAAGTAGTCGATTCGAAGGTTTAAGGGGTTATGGTCGATTCTAGCTGGATATGACACAGAACTCACAGAAATTTGAGGAATGGATGGGTTTTAAAAGCACTTAACTGGAGATCAGAAGGTGTTTGGTTCAAATATCCTATTTCTATTTCATCTTCTTGATCTTTCTTCTCCGTTCATGTCATGATTTTTAACCTTTTTTTTTTTTATTGTAGGAGATGATCATATTAGTCACTCTTCTAACAACCACGGCTGCAAGACTGGGAGGAAACTACATAAGAAAAAGGAGAAGAAGAGAAAAGAAAGCAGAAAAAAAAAAAAAGTTGCAGAACAAGAAATCAAAGGAAAAAAAAAAACAGAAGAACAGACGAAGATCGCATGAAAGGAGGAGATCCTTAAATCAGTTTGGGCCTTTAGAACTTTAGCAACGAGCAATTTTGTATGCGAGATGGACGTAGATAAAATAAATTTCTAAATAAAACTATCCATGAACTATTGGATTTTCTTAGTGGGTTCTCATGGGATGCGACAATGGTGATGATTTTGGCCATATTCGCCATGAAACATGGTGAAATTTTGCTCCTTAAAAAATCCACAGATGAAAACCGAATTGCCAAATTTGTGCAGAAGCTCAAGAATCCTCCATCCTCACCTGGATCCAATGAGGACTTAAAATTTTATGTTGAAGAACCTTTCAAAAATCTGGTGGACCAAATGCTTGGTGTTACAGAACAACTTGTCCAGTTCAAAGAACAAGCCTTAACTCAAAAAATTGAACTGAGTTCTTCAGTAAGAAAGGTTTTCTGTATTGCTGCTTTCCGGATCCTTCAAAATGTTGTCAAATGCATCTCCACCATAGAATTTGTGAAATCCGAAGTTTTTTTCCTTCCTTTATTTTTCCCGTCTTCTTTGATCGTTAGCCGTTCGAAAATTCTCTCTATTTCTCTTTAGCTCTCTTTCTCTCTGTAAGATACACAAGTTGTCCTCCAAATTCTTTATTTCCTTCTTCTACGCTTATTAGCCTTAATTCCTCCGGATTTGCAGTTGGAGTTGCACAGGTATCCTCAGATCCCTGTTTCTCCTTTAAGCTGAGATCACGGGCAAACTTTGATCGCCTGCTGATGGCTCATAGGGTGATCTCCTGCGATGGATTCTTTGATCACCGTCGGATTAAATATAGGACACATGTCCATCATCGAGACTACTCAATAGGAGACAATTTGGATCCTAGGGCTTGGGTGAGAGTGAAAAGGAGATAGAGACAAAATATAAATTCCATTAGAAAGGTCAAATTAGTCATTCAACATATTTTTTTAATTTTTCAATTTTTAATATCAAGAGTAAAATTATATTTCAACAATTTTAGTGATTTCCGTCAGTTAAGTGGACCTAGATGATGTTTTTGCAATCTTGTAGGTGTAAATGATGTTAGCCATCCTTAATGGGGTGTAGATGAATTTTTTTTATACCTTAATATTTATATTCTCTAACACGAGGTATGTTTTTAGAGTAGACCATTCTCATAAGCTACCACTTGGAAGATCAAATGGGTTGCAAATTTGATGGATGGAGATAAACCTCAAACTATAGTAAAGTTTAAGTTTAAAATAGAGTTTGTCAAATGACAAAACAAAATTATATAGACATAAATGGGAAGGTATTTGTTGAATTTGATCCTAAAATTTAACAAGTGATTCATTAAATTTTTTTTTTTGACATGTGGCAAATCCAAACCTTGCCCAATCAATCCAATGGTTAAAATTATCCACATCGTCATTCCATGTGGATCAAAATAATTCTTCTATACCAATGAGGACTTTCGCCAATACCCCCCAAAAAATGAGCTAAATTATTCTCAATCAATTAAGAGTGTTTGGAATAGCCCCAAACTGTTTAGAAATTAGAACCTTGAGTGTTTTATATATGTGAGAGTCCCTCCACTTACACGTTCGAACTTTTGAGATGGAAACTTAACATGATATCAAAACTCTAGGTTCACTCTATACGGTCACCCAAAAAAAGGACCACATGACACGTGTATTGCCACCCAGAAAAGGGGCAACACGTGAGAGAGAGTGTTGGGGACCCACACTGCTTAGAGACTAAAACCTTGAGTGCCTTATATATATGAGTGTCCCTCCACTTACAAGTTAGAACTTTTGAAATAGAAACTTAACAAAGGGTTTAATTAATGTTTCATTAATCAATGTCTTCTTCTTCTAAAGAAGAATCATTTTCCCATTGAGATGAAGGACTGGTCCATCTCTTGCCGCTTCTTTCTGAATGAAAGGATGAAGCTTTTATTTTCTTTACTAGAGGGATGGAAGGTCTACAAGCCACTTGGACTGAAAAAATTATGCTTCTTTTAAGAAAATAGATAATTAATATCACTACAATAATCCAATTATCATTTAACCTCCCCCACCCCCCCCCCCAAAAAAAAATCCAATTATCTCACAGTAATCATTTTTGCCAACACAAGAGCTAGGTCATTCTGTAAATAGCCCAAATCCCCTCCATGCGACCGCGGCTGCATGCGTGCGTGTACATCATTCTCAGACCAGGCCACCCTCCTTTATGACTACTGAATACATTTACATTGATGATAAGAGAATGCATGTACAATAATATAGAAGTACAGAAACTCTCTCAGGCCATTGTGAGATTTTACAAGGTAGATTAACTTGGAGGCAGAGAAATCCAGTATCATATCATCAATCACAAACTTCATGGGCTTCTTGTGTTGACCGATCTTTACATATTCATTAAAATTCTCCTTCAAGTCTTTTAGTGTACAGCTCCAACACAGTATATTCTTGCCAGTTCTTGGTTCCGCATAAAAGTGCTGTGCCACAGCAATCATTCAAAATCAGCTTCAGAGGACAAGGACAGGGAGTCATACTCAAAACTGCTCAACTTTCAACTTCCCCTTCCCACATTTTCCTCTCTCTCTCTCTCTCTCTCTTACACACACACACACACACACACATTCTTGCTGCCCGCTCTGTTTTTGTATGTTGAGAATCATTTGATCAGATTCTTCCTTTTCCCCTTGGAATTTTGATCTCTCCACTCTCTGCAACACTAAGCCATTTGATAGTCCTTATAGTTCAACAGAAATTCTCTTTTAATGCAAGTGCATTGGGCATACCATATTAGAAAAAGGAAATGCTTTCTTTGCATCAATGCCAACAGCTTTTTGATCATAATGCACGATCTCAACAAGGAGACCTGCAGACTGAGCACAGTGTAGCCATTCCATCTAGAGTTGAGGCACGGTCACAAGTTGAAAATGTTTCTACTTGATGCAGCTGTACTCTGGACAGCTAGGTTAAGCATTGAAGATAAGTCCCTTACATGTTAAATGTTGGTGAGTTGTACCTGAGCCAGGGATTGGAACTGGTCTCTCCCAGACAATTCCTGTAGAAAGTAAATTCCTTCCATGTCAGAGTCCGCATGAATGGAAGCAAAGAACAAATATATTTGGGAGATAACAAACCATGCTGTCCAGATTATAGATTTATATATTTAAATTCCATTGCAGTGGTTAAAATAGATTAGCTTCAAGAGTTTATCAAAATCCATGTAAATAATACACTCATCAACCTACATTCATCTGTAAAAAAAAAAGAAAAAAAGAGAGAATATGTACAATATTTTGATAATATAGTTTCAGACTTTCAGCTTTTCAGGGCATGCAAAAGTATAGCACTAGTAGGCTAACTAGGTTCAGTGAAAAATGATTTACACCTACAGCTTTGAATTACTGCAGTCTCAGTCTTACCAGGCTTCTTCAAATCCAACATGAGCTAAGCTATTTATTTCTGTATGAGACAAGGCAACATAGTATGAGAGAAGGCACCATATAATCCAAATCAGACATTGTATCAACCAACACAAGTTAGAGGCTACCGTAGTTGAGTGAACTTAATCTGCAATCACTCGTGAGTTGCATCCAATTTGCCCAGGTTTTACTCGCTACCATCTCTTCCAAATCTTATCACTTGAAATAGGTGATGTCCCACTAGCAAAAAATTTTATACTGATACAAAGATCAAAATTTCTAGGTACACAAAACTCATGTTGTTGCTTGTTACTTGTTATCAAAGAATCACTCACTATCTTTGTTGTTTCCAGATCCAATCATGTATTGTGTACTGAATATGGCCACAACTACTGAAAATATCTTATAGGTATTTTTCCACTATAACATGACTGGCATCAGGTTTACCAACGTCCTGTAGCATTGTAGAATTGACTTCAGGAAGGAGAAAAGGTTAGAATAAACCCAACATAAGGTTAGCTATCTAAAGACAAGTCCGAATTCATCTATGAAGATCATATTTGTGGAATATGCAGGCTTACTATACAATGGCACAGCTGATGAACCTGGAGGTGATATTAAGTTTACTGAGTACATGATCAAGTATTCCTGATTAAGCTGAAAGATCCCTACCCCCCCCCCCCCCCCCCTTTTTTTTTCTTCCTCTTTCTTACACTTCTTAAAAATTATTCCTATTCCACCCCCCCCCTTTTTTTTTTTAATTCCTTCTTTCCCTCTAATAGAATTACACTTCTTAAAAATTATTCCTATACATGATCAAGCTGTAAGATCCCCACCTCCCACCTCCCCCCCCCTTTTTTTCTTTCCCTCTAATAGAATTACACTTCCTCAAAAAGTACTCCCTCTATCCCAAAAAGACTATCCTATTTGAAAAAACCCATATTTTAAGGAGGCTGCTGTTAATGCATTTATCACCCTCTAATTCAAACCATGTTTCCAACATTACCCCTATTAGTTTGGCTTATGTAATAGAAGGAAACAATTATGATAGATGAATACAATAAATGTGTAGATGATTAAACAGGGGCATTATGGGAAATCCAACAGAACTTCATATCTTGGTTTTTAAAATGGACAATTATTTTGGAACAGTAAAAAACCTCAAACAAGACTATCTTTGTGGGACAGAGGGAGTAAACATCTTTCAAGAGTTCCCATTCTGATATATTTTAACATTTTAATTTGGTTCCACTGCAAAGATATAATTTTAAGAAATCTGGTTCACTACAAAGAGAAAGGTTGCAGGAATCCATGAACCAATAGTATGAGATTTAAGGTTGTCCCTCTGTAGAATGATATCTAGGACAATCTTTCAAGACAAGGTGTCATAGTCAAGTGAAACAAGAGGAATTACAGTCAAACACACCATCCTAAAGCCTTCTGAAAATTTTTGATTTCTACATTGAGCATGTTTGGAATTATACAATCTACCTACCCTGAATATCAATCAATTAGTAAAATTGATTCAGGATCCGTTTGGTGAATCACAGACAATGCATTCAGATAATGTAAATTGTGCAATACAACAAAAACATACTAAATTTTGATGCTTCTGGAAATAAAGCATACAAACATACTCCTTCAACATGAGGAGGCCTGTCAGAGCACTGCTGATGTATAGAAATTGCTTGACACCAGCGCTCAACATGCCTATGTTTTGAGGTTGCGATTAGAAAGACTTGATAAGAGATCGCATGCAGGAATAACACTGTTAAGTTGAAAATTTTGGCAGTCCAAAAGGTAAGTTTATCTGTATGGCATCTGTGTATTACTGGTATAGTCACATCAAAAGGATAACCAAAAAAGGAAGAAGACAAAAAAAGAAATAGGAAAAATTTTCATATATGTACCTCTATCCAGAGAAACCTATGCCATCAGGTAAGCTGGATCAACCCTTTAATCCAATCCGTAATATAGTGGTCTTCCATGCAAACCTGCTTTATTTTGCTGGAATTTCTACTGGGATGCCAGAAGTTGCAGAGATCATGAAAATTATGATTATTTGGATATAAAAATTTTGACTAATGGTAATTCACATTCCGGATACCACATCTTACAACAAACAGGAGCCATCTTCATTTATGGAGGTTTAACATAGTAACTTTGCAACTTCTCAATATTTTCTTTCTGAGATCTATTTTACATGATTGCACTGTATGCCTTCCTCTAAATGCTGTATTTAAGCTTCATGTCTTAACCAATTGTAGAGATTTGACACAGCAAAAGGTAAAACTTCCCAAATTTGATGCATGCTTGTGTGTGTGTGTGTGTTGATTTCAAACGGTTATCCGCGTACAAGGATAGAGAATTACTTTACCCTTATTCCCATATCAGAACAGAAACAAATGAACCAAATTAATTTTCTCCAATCTCTCCTGAGTAAGTAACAGAAATAAGTATGTTGAAGCGATCATTCGAAGTTATAAATTTATAGACGTTAACATAAACTAGAACACCTCAAATTTAAATTATCCTTTAAGGATTTCCATTACTCCAAGATGAATTAGCATTACTATATGATTACAAATCACTAAACTCTCAAAGGTAAAGCAGCAGCAACAAAACCCAACAAGAATCATGAAGAACAAACCTTACTGTGTCCAAATCGTTGCCATTGTTTTCCATCACAACATCGAAGTCACCCCTCCAACAACCTCCCCGGCATCAGCTAGCTCTTCCCACACCATCCAAAAATTAAATGGAAGATCAAGATGAGAGTGGATCCTGTTTTTGATTGATTGGTAAGACTCAATTTATTTTTGGGTATTTTTGTTACCGTAAACGGATTTACATCGTCTCCTCCCAGTGGTTCTGAGGAGGACAGTGGCAACCTATTCCGGATGGTTGTCACTGGCTCTCGCTGAATCCGAGATCCACGTCTAAATCGATACCTTTTGGCAGCTTGGTTTGTCGGTTGGGTATCGACTCAAATGTGGATCTTGGATTCACCGAAAAGCATGTGGCAACCATCAAGATAGATTGCTACTGTCCTCCAAAATCACTGAGACGAGGATGCAGATCCACCGTAAACATGAATAAATTGATAAAATAAAATCCAAAAATGAGCCATCACTTAGTTTTCCCTAATTTTTACCCCCAAAAAGAAAAAAAAAAAAGTTTTCCCTAATAATAATCAAGACCAGCCACTGTTGTGAACCCACGAATCTATCGACCTTGGACGATATAGACCGTTGGATACCTTTTCAACCATAGGTAAGGGTACTTTCGTCATTTATAAATGCCAACGAAATCTTACCTGACAACGGCAGCGTGCTTCAAACAATGTTATAATAACTAAAAATGAGTTTGGATTTTAGATCGGAACGTTAGAGACTTGAGAAATCGGCGCATCTACTTATTTAAGCATTTCCTTTTCAACCATAGGCTCCTCCACTAGCCGTTACATCTCTCTCTCTCTCTCTCTCTGCAACTCTCAGAGATCTCGCGTGTCTCGCATGGCTGTTTCGTTGGATACCTTATCTCCTACTTGCAACAAAGTATCATCTCCTCTTTCTACTATAACTCTGACAAAGCATCTCTTAAAGCAAAATCTCTCAGTTGGTTAATTTGTTCGATTTGATGATTGCAGGAGCTGACTATGTGCAAAGCGTCTTCTCCTTTACTAAGCCCTTCCTCAGAGAAACGTTTTTGGAGTGTTCTACGAAACCGGGTTGATACTCTTCTGGAGAATCGAAAGCCAAATGGTCTGATCCGGGGTACTCGCCTCGATCTGAAACTCGACCCTGAAGCACCCGATGTGAGAGTTTTGCTTTTGTTTTTCCCAATCACGGTTCCCCCAATTTCTTTTTCTTTTGTGGAAAAAAAAAAAATTAATGGACTGCTCTGTTTGGATTGTAGGCTGTTGGAGAGTCTGAACATGGTAAACCCTTGAACGACTGTTCTCTTCTGCTCAGAGGATTTGACTCGATTGCCTCTTCTCTATCTCAGCTTACGCGCACTTTAGACACCGCTATGCAGGTAGGTTTTCTCCTCATTTCTGTTTTTTTTCTTTTGCTTTCTCTTTCGTCTTTGCCTCCCACACCATCGGTTCAGGAAAAAAGGAAATGGAAAAATTATTGGGAATTTGATAATCTCGGGTGAGGTTTTGGTGGGTGTTGGGAATTTGATTATCTCGGGTGAGGTTTTGGTGATTCTTTGAATTAGTCTCTGTTGTTAATTTGTTTTCCTTAGCAGCTGCGAATTTCCTAACGAAGCTCAAGAATGCTGGTTAGACCAGATCAGCTTGTCCCATAAACATGAAGCTCAGTGTTGAAAGCAGTCACTGCTTGATATTCAGCTAAATTACAGCTTAATTTTACCTCTTGTGGTTCCTCTGTTTTGTATGACAGGGAGCAAAAGACCTCTCAAAACCTTCGTTGACAGAACTAATGCACAGTGTTCAGGAGAAGGCAGGGGTTGTAGAAGAAGAAGAAGAAAACGAAGGAACGAAGAGAAGAGTGAAGAGGAAGTGCGAGTCTCTTGAGTCACCTGATGACCAGGGAGAACATGAGAAGGGAAATGACCAAAGCCCAAAAGGCAGCAAGCTAAAGAAAGTTAGACATGTAAGATTTTGATTCATGTTCCATGCTTCCATTAATTAGTTTCAGTACTTACCTAGGTTTCTAATTGTTCCCTTTTTTCCTTAGCTTGCGGCTTCCATGGCGACCAAAGCAGCTTCATTGGCAAGAGAATTAAAGTCTATAAAATCAGAGTTATTTTTTATGCAAGAGAGATGTTCCCTTCTTGAAGAAGAGAACAGTCTGTTACGTGATGGGTTTGGGAAAGGAATTACACATGAAGAAGATGATCTGGTAATCATTCACTTAATTTTATCTCTGATTCTCTGTTTGTATTTGTTTTTATCACATACTCATCACTTTCTCACAAAAGGATCAGAGGACTAATTTTTTAATCATAGTTTAGACCTAATCACCCATTTACTTCAGTTCTATACTTCTATAATTTGAAATCATTCACAATTTTTTCTCTGCATTACTGCAATTTTGACCTTCTTGAAACAATTCACAGGTGAGACTTCAATTGGAGGCACTGCTTGCTGAAAAATCGAGAATAGCCAACGACAATGCAAACCTGAGGAGGGAAAACCAATGCCTTCACCAGCTAGTCGAGTACCACCAACTGACCTCTCAGGATCTTTCAGCCTCTTTTGATCAAGGGATACAAGGAATGTGTTTGGATTTTTCATCTCCACCTGAGGTGGCAAATGACCACGTTGGTGGTCATGGTGACAACAGACCTCAAACGCCTCGAACTGATATATTTGGGTTCTCAACCTCTCTCTATGAGTGCAACTCTGAAGAAGAATTGTAGAACCAGACTCATCCATTTTTCTAGTATCAATTTTGATTAGAAAGAAGTTGAATTTTATTTATGATAGAAGTGTAAATTTTGAAATTCATCGTTGGTTGATGATTTCTAATAAAAAATTGAACTTTCTTTCTCCTACCCTTTTGTGGGTAGATGTTGAAATTTGAACTCCATTCATATTGTTCGGAGTTCTTAAAAATGCAGTATTTAATTTTGGGGCTCCTTGCCTTTGAATGAGGACTGTGCAGTATCCCGTGCATATTGACATTCGAAACTTCAATAGTTTCAGAATGAACACCTTTTTTGGATATGGCATTTCAACGTTTTTAAACTCATTCCTCAAGAAGACAATAATGCAAAAGCATATCAAAATGCATGGAGAAGACAAATTCCATGTAAATAAAGTGCAGGGGTTCAAAGGGACTTGCAGCAGGAAATTGAATGTTGACGCCATTTCTCCTGTTTATTCTCCATGATTAAGAGCCTGAGTCTGGATTTATTGACCAGGATTGGTATCTTTTCACTCCCAAGTCCTAATAGCTACCATAATGCCTAAGGGCTTAGAAAGATAATTTGAAGGAATCTGGTGCTGTGCAGTATTCATGTCATGAAGTGCTGATGCACCATCAAAACTGATATGTGTAAAGCATAAACAGAAACATTTTTACTGAAAGTTGTGGAAACATTTTTACTGAAAGTTGTGGAAACATTTTTACTGAAAGTTGTGAGTGTTAGGAGTCTAAGATAGCATAGACTGTACAAACAAACCAAAGGAGTTCATGCCAAATTCAAATTAAAAACTACCTATCAACACACTATGAAAGTAGACAGCCAAGCAAGGAATTAGTGATAATCATTTCCCATAAGATTATGCCTTCTTCCCTTTTCTAGTTACAGGAGCTTTGGCCTCTGCTACAGTTGGGGCAACACAATCACCGTTGTTTGCCCGAGACGAATGACCAAACATCATTTCAGTTGTTTTTGTAAGAGTAGAGATCAGCATTGCATCCTTTAGCCTCTCAATTGTTTCAGAGAAAAGAGAGTGTCCTTTTTCATACTGCAATTGATCAGGAACGATTAAGATACACAAGTAAAATGATTTTAAAATTTAAGGAAATTAGCTTAACAAATCTACTTAGCACACAAATAAGATGAAGAAATCAACATTACATATTAACAGCATGATTTAGGACTTTGAAAATTCAAGCAAATTATGTAGACTACGAAGCTAACTCTGCTTAGTTTACAAGTAACATATATGAAGTTGCATGTGACAATTAAAGAAATATTAATCCAGAATAAAGTCTACGAACGAATTACACCCAAAACAAATCGAAGCGGATTTTTTTGGATAATTCAAAAGATTATAAGACGTAAAATAGGGCACACCAAGCCCAAGGAATATACAACGGCCACTAAGTTAAGAAGGATCATTTAAGCAAAAGAAATTGAAGTTGGAATGACTATCACAAAAGAAATAGTCATGCTACATTGAGTATCTACACTAGAATATCAAACTTCGGCAAATACAGGTCATAAAAGACCATTTCATTTACAGGTTCATGAAAGAGACTTCAGATTGGTTTTAAAGACCATTTAATTTATAAGTCCATGTAGGAGATTAGTCATTCTATATTTAGTATCTAGACTAGAATATCAAACTTGGGCACATTCGGGTCATAAAAGACTATTTCATTTATAGGTTCATGTAAGAGACTTCAAACTAATTATAAAAGACCATTTCATTTATATGTCCATGTAGGAGAGTGCAAATGTCCCCCAGTCTATTAAGAGTCAGTTCGGATTTTATTAACAAACATGTGACCACATTCACCACAGACCAATATCATGAACATAAATAACATAATACGAACACCACAAGCATCCTCCATAATAATCTACATTAAAGACCTGCTACACCACAAAAGAGAGATTTAAAATACAGAATTTATAGGTCCATGTAGGAGACTTCAGATTAATAATCCCCCCTTCCCCCCAGCTTTATTAAGAGTCACTTCAGATTTAATCAACAAACGAGTGCAACATTCATGACCAATATCACAAACATAATATGAAAACAATGACCAATCATCCTCCATGAAAATACAGAATTTGAGACATACTGCTTCAAGCTTGCCACGAGCAATTTCCAATTTCACAGCTAGTTGACGATTCTCCTCTTGCATGGTCTCAATCTGAAGACAACATAAATACAAGAATAATAATAAATCATTTACCATAGCCAAAGACAATAAAAAAGAATTAAGCCGTTAAATATAACCTTTTTCTGGGAGTTTATGTACAGCTGCTTGTACTTGTCCTTTTTCACCTGTGATTTGATGTCAGAAGAACTCAGATTCTGGGGGTGAAAGCACGTATCAGCTCCCTGCTTTCACGAAAATGGATAAGACACAATATTACAGGACTACGAGAGTATGAACAAAGCAAACAGTTCAACCAAAGACCTTGAAAGGTTTAACAAGCAAAATACCATGGACTTCATCGCTTCATGATATTTTTCTTGAGCTTCTAAAAGCAGAGTCAGATAATCAATTTTTCCTTCCAAGTTCAAAAAACTCGAGTCTTCCTCTGGCAGCTTTTTCTCCTCATAAGAGTGGTTCTGTTCTTTATCTTGGTGATCCTCTTCGTCACTTCCACGTAAATCTATGGTTTCAACCACAGGTTCGATATCCTTGCCTTGGGTACAGGAAATCGCATTCTGAAGGCGCTTGGAACACCTCAAGACAGTATATGCTTTTGCTGACCTTTTCTTTCTTGAGGTTGTCTCAGTCACATCTGTTGTCATCTCGGTGCTTGGTTTGGCTTTTTTTCGTGAAGCAGCTTGGCTTTCAAGCTTGCAAGACTACATGGACATGTTTACTGAATTCACTTATCAAAATCCAAAAGGAGGTCCTAAAATTCATTTCACTTGCATGACAAGGATCAGTCTATCTATAAAAACATCCCCTGCAATTTTAACTAATCAATAACAAGGGGTGTACCCAATGCACGAGGATCTCAGCACTGCGGGGTTGGGTAGGGTCCTAGGGACTTCTGTCAACAGCCTCATCCCGCTTCAGGGAGAGACTGTTTCCAGATTCAAACCCATGAGCACCTGGTCACAATGGACCTTAACCAAAAAACGATCCCTCAAAATCCATCTACCTCAGTTTTATCTCACTTTGGAATCAGATGAGATTACATAATCAAAACACACACAACATGACAACAACTTTATTATACACATGACACAAATGTAAAGAAAATGGACATGCCATCACAACGGGCCACCATTTAGGACCTTGGAGAGGAAACCTGGAATGCAGCTTAACTGACTAGATCTTTAAGTAAACACTAAACCAAACCATGACTGTAACAACTAATATGTAGCTGAGTCAGTTGAGTTGAATCAGTAAAGTTCAGTAAACAGGACATGACTTGAGTCGACTCAACCTACTGAATAAATAAAAAGAAAAACAATTAGTTGCATACAGTACTCAAGTTCACAGTTCTTTATCTTCTATCTACCGGGGGACAGCTGCAATGCTGCTCAATTCCTGTAAGCTTAAACTTAAACTAACAGATCGTCACAGTTTATATTTTAATGGGTTTGTCTTGTATGCAAAACAAAGTTCAGAAAAATGATAAGAAAAAGTAGAAAAGGTGAAAGTTAATAACAAAATTGACCTATTTTACAGATGAAAGTTGCAGAGGTATCTCCACTTTCAAGATCTAATGTAAGCAACAAAATCATTATCATCATATGATTACTTACCATGATAAGAGCACCTTGCAAACCCCCTTTGCTTCAAGAACCCAACCCCCAACCAAAAAAAATTCAGTAGAAGCAGGAAAGCATCAACAAAAACAAGAAATGCAAAATTTCCCCAAAAAAAAAAAAAAAAAAAAAAAAAAAACACTAAACATTCTATAATTGGTAGTGAGAAAAAAAAGAACCTGTTCTTTCTTCATACCGTCGGATTTGACTCTCTTTCTTACCCTCTGAGAGGTAACAAACTAGAACGCGAGGAAAAAGCAGACGAAGATAAGACGCTAGTCAGGCAACAAGTCGGTTCTCACTCACTCAGTCAGCCATGGATGAACAGAAAAGCATTCAAAAAGTAAGGGTGAGAGGGTTGGATGTCAGGAAAACGGCAGACAAGACGAGCAGAGAGCCACCCGTGGCTTCGACATTGGCGCCTTGAAAAGACGGCTTTTTAGGATCTATATTTTACCGTTAGATTGGTATTTATCTCCTCGTGATTTTCATATTTTGGACAAACGAAAAGAGACCTCACTACCAGCTGTAAAAAAGGTTAATACAAAATAAAACCATGCTCTTTGAGTGATGAACGGTTGAGATCTGATCTATATAGGGGACCCATAACTTACTGAACAGATGAGATTCATCTCCGCTTCGTGGATGTAACTCCATTGTTTTGCTTTGTAGGTTAATAGTACCGTGGGATTTCCCACAAGTATGACTGACTGACACGTACAGAAACTATATTTTTGGAAAGTATACGTTTTTTTCTTTGTTTCTAAATATAGCTTTTGAGATTTTAAGAAGATTCCATGGTTTATACCGGAAATGGGGAATCAAGTTTGAACTGATGAATGATTAGTGGAAGTTTTGTAAATTTGACCCGGTAACCCGAAACCCAATTAGTTTGCCCCGAATTCGGACAAGGGCGACCCTCGATGTATTATTACTTATGGCTGTTACAGTTGCTGGATATGAATTTGCAAAAAAATACATGAATGTAAATTATGGACATCCATTAGGAGGGGAGTGGGACCCTCTAATACTGAACCTTCCATTTATACCATCTTTAGTGTTAAGTGTGGAATAGTAGTACTTGTTGTAATAGTAGTAAGTAGGATAGAAATATTTTCTGATACATCTGTGGGTTGCTAAGGGTTAGATTTTAGTCCGTTCACATACTGATGTATAGGTATACGGGTTGGCTGAAATCCAACCCTTGGAGTAACGGCATGACCCTCCTGCTGCAGGAGTGGATTTGGTGTGTATCTCCCTATCAATCTGTAATTTCTAGAGCCTGAGCCTGAGCTAGAGCCTGATAGGGTCTAGTTGAGTTGATAGGCTACGCGATGTAGAGTCACATTATTTATGTTGCATTACTTGTTGAGGTGTTAGCCTCTTGAGTACCAACGGGTGTCCAAATCGTCTCCTGCCTGGGTTTGGGCGGGAGACTGGGCGGTCCGAATGGATGGCCGCCATCTGGCAGTCGGAGGGATCCGAGCCCTCCATCCGAGCCGACCCCCCAGTCGGCTCAGCTTGTTGACTGGGGGGTCGGCTCAGATGGAGGGCTCGGATCCCTTCGAGTGCCAGTTGGCGGTCATCCATCTGGGCCGCCCAATCTCCCGCCCAAACCACAGGCGGGAGACGATTTCTGTTCGTGTCTGTCGACTTTGATGGGTGAAGGATCGCCTGAGAATTTATATAAACCCGAATGGGCTCAATCCCCGACTTTTTTGTTTTCCAACAAATGTTCCAAATAAAGATAACAACTTTGGTCATAAATATTTATTATATATGGGTTAATTATACATTATATATACATACATGGATCTTTTTTCCCAAATAATTAAATACAATATTCAATCTACTCTCTTCAAAACATTTCGAGTCACAAGTCATATACCCAAGAGGCAAACAAGTACTTGAACCATCTGCCTTCCCAGCAAGGGCATTGAATCCAAGTTTGTCAGCAACTGCAAGTGCAAAGATTCTTCGTATTTACACAATAGCGATATGTTGCATTGATTTTGCATCATGATCGGATTATGTTGAGTGTCCTGGACTCATCTCTCCATGGCATTTACTTTCAAGATCTGCATTCAATTGTATCCCCGGAAGAATCTCAATCTACTAGGCGTTTGCAACTATATCATTGCTTTATACCAAGGGGATAGTTCCGTTGGTAAATACCTAACAGTTCAAAAATCAAAAGGTCATGAGTTCAAATTTCTTTGGGACCTACCTAAATAATAGGTATTACAAACTCGCCCTGATCAACTATATCGCCTTTCTGGCCCAAAGTCACTTCAAAAGTGTTAATTGACACCTCCCGCAGGCCGCAGCTAAGACACTTGAGCATGCATAGACAAAACTAATACATATTTTCTATGGTTACAATCACTAGAGATGAGGATCAAAGAACAACGGCAGCACTACTACTACCAAAATTTGAAAAATGGTAAAGATCAACCTTCCTATTCATTCAAGAATCCATTTTAGAATAACCAGTTCTAGTGGTTGCATCGAAATCCAAGAAAATTATGGATGTGTTATCCTTTGTCCGCAAAGTTCTTGCCTCGCTCAAGAGAGAATTTGCAATTCTCTTGGCCAATTTCTCTCTGTCTGCAACATATTTCTCTTTCATCTATACATCCACACTTTTGTTAGACTCAAAAAACCATGGTTACAGGGGAAAATTCAAAGAACCAAGAAGCAGTCTTGCATACACACCTGAAATACAAGCTGCATTGCCTTCTTGACGCTCATGACATCCCATAGGCCATCACTGCATATTTGCACAAACGAAAGGTGTCAAAATTATAAAAGATTAATTACCAAAAGAAAACAAAAAGGTCAGTATCAAAATTAACGTGAGAGCTAAAGTTCAGGAAAAGGAAAAATTTCAGCTACCCCCCATAATAGTTTCAAAACATCACCTACCACCCATACGTTTCAAAAAACATCAACTACCACCCAAACATTAACCACCGTTAATCAAATAGGTCCATTCCGTTAAACCAATTTCGTTATTTGCTGATGTGATCAAAAAAGAATGTGAAATGGACTATAATACCCTAATAGATAAGTCAAAAAACTTTTTTACCCTCACTCACATAACTGGTCCTCTTAGCAAAAAAAAGAAAAAAAAAAAGAAAATGAAAACTAAACCTAAACCTAAGCCCAACTTCAACGGAAGAAATCAGAGGAAAGAAACTTCCTTCAATAGTCTCCACCGACGATGACGCAGTGGTCTTCTTCCCCATCACCTACGAGCTGGAGCCGTGTTTGAAGGTATGCTCTACTCTCAATCAGAGTATCAGTATCCTCATTTACCATTCCTACAACTTTCTAGCAGAAACACCGGACAGGGTATGATCAGTATCCTCTCTGTTCCTTCTCCCTCTGTGAAGGAGTGAAGCCATTCAGTCATGACTGGCTCAAGCGAGACTGATGTTATCCAAAAAGTGAACTTCCCAAGGCCAAGAAGCTTTTTCACGTCTTTCAAATCCGATCTGAAAGAGACATTCTTCCCCGACGATCCTTTCCGCCAATTCAAAAGTGAACCAAATCCGCTTAATCGGACCAAGGAGGCCCTTCAATACTTCATCACGATCATCGAATGGCTTCCCAAATACAAGTTACGTCTCTTCCGCTACGATCTCCTTGCTGGTATCACCATCGCTAGTCTTGCAATTCCTCAAGGGATTAGTTATGCAAAGCTCGCTAATCTTCCTCCTATTATTGGCCTCTGTAAGTTGTTTTAGTTGTCTTCTGTGCTATTCACTAATTCAGCTTTTCCAGATGATCAGAAAAAATTAATTGTTTCTTTGTTCGTTGTAGATTCAAGTTTTGTGCCTCCTTTGATTTATGCCATTTTCGGTAGCTCAAAAGATCTTGCAGTAGGGACTGTCGCCGCTGCGTCATTGCTCCTTGCTTCAACTTTAGGAGATAAAGGCTAAAACGGTCTATCACTCATTTCCGTCACTTCCGTCAATTACTTGGGTGTAGTTGATGTTTTTTGAAACGTATGGGTGGTAGGTGATGTTTTGAAACTATTATGGGGGGTAGCTCAAATTTATTCTTCAGGAAAATGAGCAATTTTGTCAGGTCCATTTCTTTCTTTTTCTCTCCCCCCAGATTATGTTATTCGCACAGGAACCAGCATAAGCCCATCAATGAAGATGGCAATGTTACGTCATGTGGTGTTACAAGGAATAGTTGCAAAGAAACGCATAACTAAATGAAGCAAAACGAGGTTACTGAAGAAGCACTTTCCACAAATAAAACTGGATGAATGGAAGCTTATCAGAAGATTCGGAACTGGAATCACCTTGCCATTAGAACAAACGACTTGCTTGCTTTATCTATGTGCACAACCTGACTTACGTAAGGCTCTGAGCTAAAGCGGGAATCCTGTTCTTTTAAAAATTTGTCTCCAAGCGTCCGTGCTAAGTTCAGACCTAAGCAAAATAGCCATACTTTACAGGGTTAGTGGACGATCAACAATGCAACTTGTCCAAAGATATAAGAACTTGAAACATTACCGCATAGGCGTGTTTCCCCATCTTTCAATGGTTCTCCTATTTGTTTCAAGCGGATTCTTTCGGACTGGCTAGTTACTCTATGGTCTTCTGTCATCTTGATTTGCTTGCCATCAATACTGCCAAAAGGAGAACATCTAAATTTATAGAACAATAACAATAATATCTTCCATCGAATAGTGTAACAATATTAGAGGAAGCTACATGAGAGATCAGACTTATCCAAAAAAAAGTATAGAGATCAGATAAAATTGTCAATAAGAGGTAGCAAGACAGTTGAAATGCCTTTTGTTTTAAGATTCCAGACTATTAGCCTTCTAAAATATTTTCAGAAGGACCCAGTACATTAACTTCCTCATCAGTTAGAGCTTTCCAAGTTCTTACCTAATTGCAATTCCATTGTTGGTCTACAATACAGATGGATCAACTTACCGTCTGCTCTATCTTGTACTAACAGTCAAGTTCTAGATCATTTGTAAGTATTCAAGCACAAAACCTTGACTAGCATCCAGTGAATGCTTAACATACTACGATATTTTCTTCGTGCAAGATCTAAAATCAAACTTTACCCTTGTATTAGTTCCCTTATGAGAGAAATATCACCACTTTCAACATACCTCTCAGCAATCTCTTAGAAGCTCTCAAAAGTGTATGTAAAACCAAAACTTTAGGAAGTCTAGGAAGGACGATAAGAAAGGCCAAGCAAAGCAACAAGTTCTTTAAGGGATACAGCTATACATCTAAAGCAGGAGGAACAGTTGCTAGAGTATGTTCATACTAAGATCAGGTTTGATATATGAAGCAATAAATGTCCCAGAAAAATAAAGGTGCGTATAACTGGGAAATCATTTCGTTCATAAAGGATAATTGAAAATTCTAACATGCACAAATGCACAAAGTCTACTTCCAAATTCATCAAACCAACAATACTTAATAAAATACCAACCCAAGCATTAAATACATAATGGTGTTTATATTACGGTACAAATAATTGAGGGCAAAATATAACATACTTCACCACGCAAGCAGAATCTCCAACATTTGCACATTGCGCAAATAATTCTTCTTCGCCATCAGCCCAAACCAAAAGCAATGTTGCTGTGCAACCCTGAAAGGAATTGTTGATCATAATATGTACAAACACTGCCATTAAACACTTGCGAACACAAAACTTAGTTGACAACAAAATACCAATATAAGAATATGCACCTTCAAGAACTATAGTCACAAGTCCTGATTTAACAAAAATAAATAAATAAGCATCTTATCCAAATAGAACTCTCATTTTCTTCGTCTTTTGCAGATAAGATTTAAAGAAAATCCTACCACATAAACCTCCAAAGCATCCCAAGTTCCCAACTTCCAAAGTTAATTTTCTCCGTGAAAATGAGCTGGCGAAAATGAAACCATTTGAAATCTTACCTCCTAGTCTATTTTAAAATGATAGTTTTGACTGTTAATAGGAGCATGACATTAGTAACAGGGATCACATTCCAGCACAGATCAGGGCCAACCCGAACCTGCTCATGAAATACCTACCCACCACTCCAGATAAGGGGACAAACGGAATAATAAATAAGAAACTGGAACAGGTGAAGAGATTTATAGGCTGCAACTATCCAAGACAACTGATGCAGCACAGGAGCAGCAAGATTGGAATCTCTAGAGGATTCCATTTTAATTGGGATATATTTGTAATCTTTTATATTTTGGAAATTTAGTCATTTAGGATTTTATTTACATTTATATTTCTTTATGTTATAGGCGTGGACCCCATTCCCTTATTGCATGGAGCACATTAGTAGCCCACAAATTGTTTATTTTAAAATCAGTTTTGGTCAGTAATTGTAATTGGATTGGGATGCCTAATTAATAGGCATTTTTAGTTATTTGTTAGAGTCCAATTAGAATTAGGAATGTAAGCCTTATAAAGGCAATTTTATTAATGAAATTGGTAGATGATTATTATGGAAAAGAATTGAATGCTGGCTCTCGGCTCTCTCCCTCTTACGGCTTCCTCTCTTCTATTCTCTCTTGGCTCTTCTCTCTCTCGTAAGTATTTCTTTCTCCCTCTATCGGTTTCTCTTCTCTCCTCTCTTTTCTTTCTCTGGACGTTACCCCTTTTGCTGTTTCAACAGCTTCTATTCCCTTCTCCCTTTTGTTATTTCACGGTAACAACCATACCCCTTCTCCATCCCTCACGGCTATTCCCTGACTTTCTCGGTTAGCATTATCCCATCCCCTCCCTTTTGGCTCCTTATTTGCTTTCCCTTTCGATTTTGGTTCCCATCCCTTTCTCCTCCCTTCCCTTTTGGTGGGTTTCTCAATATTCCCTTTCGGCATAAATCCGACTGCATTATTTGGTATCAGAGCCTAGGTGAGCCTAGGTTAGAAAGAGATGTTAGACCATCTAGAAACAGTGTTACGTCAACAACAGGAAACCTTACGCATTCTGCAAGCCAATCTTGAGGGGTTACAATAAATAGATAGGTGTCTGGCTTAGATAGAGCGACGTTTGGGTATCCCAGACACCCTTCATCAAGAGTTTCCATCAACTCTTGATGACAAGATGGAATCCACCATTGCAGTTCCTACAGTAGAGGGTTACATTGAAGAGGACAAGAGCGAGGCTGTGAACATGGTACAGGTTGAAGTCATAGCTCCCACTCTTGGAGACAATCAGCAACCAACAATTGAGAAGGACCTCCCTCGCCTTGTTCGTGATGATGAGATCATAGAATATGTGATTACATCGTCATTCTTTGCAGAACGGTTCCCTCGCTTAGCAGACTACATACCTACCACTCGGGCATTACCGGAATTTCATTATAGATTGCCGCTGGATGTGTTTTCCAAAAGTTTATTTCGTCGTCTCTACAAAATTTGAGGATAAATTTTTTTAAGCGGTCGAGCGTTGATGCAGCACAGGAGTAGCAAGATTGGAATTTCTAGAGGATTCTATTTTAATTGGGATATATTTGTAATCTTTTATATTTTGGAAATTTAGTCATTTAGGATTTTATTTATATTTATATTTCTTTATGTTATGGGCGTTGACCCCATTGCCTTAATGCGTGGCGCACATTATTAACCCACGAATTGTTTATTTTAAATTCAGTTTTGGTTAGTAATTGTAATTGGATTGGGATGCCTAATTAATAGGCACTTTTAGTTATTTGTTAGAGTCCAATTAGAATTAGGAATGTAAGCCTTACAAAGGCGATTTTTATTAATGAAATTGGTAGATGATTATTATGGAAAAGAATTGAATGCTTGCTCTCGGCTCTCTCCCTCTGACGGCTTCCTCTCTCTCTCTTGTAAGTATTTCTTTCTCCCTCTCTATCGGTTTCTCTTCTCTCCTCCCTTTTCTCTCTCTGGACATTACCCCTATTGCTGTTTTGACAGCTTTTATTCCCTTCCCCCTTGTTCTTTCACGGTAACAACCCTACCCCTTCTCCATCCCTCACGGCTATTCCCTCTCATTCTTAGTTAGCATTATCCCATCCCCTCCCTTTTGGTTCCCTATCTGCTTTCCCTTTCGATTTTGGTTCCCAGCCCTTTCTCTTCCCTTCCTTTTTGGTGGTTTTCTCGAGTTTCGGCATAAATCCGACTACATTATTTAATTGATGCAGGCCGAAATCCATTGGATAGGAATCTTCTTAAGGTTTAAGTTTAATTGGGAAACCTTTGTGGGTAATCTTTGTAATTTTATTTCTATTGACTTAATCTTTTATTTCTTTCCATGAAAAAAGGGAAGGACCTTTTTTTTAAGAAGCGTAGACCTTTTAGCTTAGGAGTTTTTTCAATTAGCTAAGAGTCTTTCTTTATTTATCCTGTTTTATTTATTTAGAATCTTTTTTTTATTTAGTAGGTGATTAGGATGTAAAGCCTATTTAAAGGCTCTTTTATTAATGATATGGGATATGATGGATTGAATAAAAAAAAAATGTAAAGTGAGGTTTCACTGCTCCCTCCCCGCTCTCTCAGTCTCGCCATCTCTCTCTTTCACAGCTTCTCTTCTTCCCACTCTCGCTCATTGCTGCCGGCAGTGTTCTGCCTCTTCCCCACTGCTGTGGAAGATCCTTCCCCCCTCCCCCCCGGCAGGTTCCCCTTTTTGTTTCTCTTCTTTCTCTTGGTCCCTCCATCCTTTCCTATATCTTACGGCAGGATGTTTTCTTCCATTCCTTTTCCTACTTCTTCTTCTTGCTCCTGCCGCCAAACCCAGTTTCAGCCCTTCAATAATTGCCCATTCCTTGCTGTTTGGAGTAACCATTAGCTGAATTCAGTAGACCAAAGGATTACGATCCATACCTTGGAGTTTCAGCTTGACTGAACTTGAATCAAGTGAGCTTTGGGCTGAATCGAAGTTTCTTTTTTGCTGGTTCTGAGTTACGACAGGTTGAAAACGGGATCCGCATCCTCTCCTCCCAGTGGTTCTGGGAGGACAGTGGCAACCCAATCCTGATGGCCGACACGTGGCTCTCGGTGAATCCGAGACCCGCCTTAAAGCAAAGCACCTAAAGGCAGACATAAGGAAGCATTAGTAGAGGCCATAAAGAAAGGAAGGAAAGAAAGAGGTACTTACAACAAGAAAGTAGGTCAGAAAGAGAGGTGTTCTCCTTTATCCGTCCTTTTACCTTTTGACCTTTAGGGGGTTGTGAGGCGCTGTCAAGCATCAGCGTCTTCGACCGCTCGAGCCAACCTTCCTCAATAATTAGGTGTTCCCACGATCATTCCGCCTTCACTTCCCGTAGTCAGGGCACTTCGCGAACAAGCACTAATCAATGCTCAACGTTCGAGCCGATACCCAGCCGACAAGCCAAGCCGACAGGGGGTGTCGGCTCTAACGTGGGTCTCGGATTCACCCGAGAGCCACGTGTCAGTCACCGGGACTAGGTTGCCGCATCCTCCCAGAACCACTGGGAGGAGACGATGTAAATCCTTGAAAACGACCTTCAAGTCCTGATTTGTTTTATTGCACAAATTTCCTTGCTTTCCTATTTTGCCCCTTCCTTTCCCCTTATCTCTAAAGTTACCCTTTCTTTTGTTTTAATACCCACACTACCCTCTTCTCTTTAAATATCATTCCTATTCTGTCCCAAGGATCTGTTTGGCTATCACATGATCTTGAATTTCGTCTGAAATTACAGAACTGCCATTGCACCCATTATTTGAGTTGGTCATTATTTGGGTGGGCCCATGGCGACCCAATTAGGGTTTTTCCAAACCCAGTTCCGAGTCAACAACCCTTCAAAAGCTCAATAAATGATACACCTAATGAAGTCAACACAAGTTGTATTACATTCAACCAGTTATTGCCCATAGTTAAGATAGTATAAGAAGCAATAAGTTTTGGAGCATGGTTCAACAACTTGTATCAGAAAAGGGATTAGCAAGTGAGAAATCTCAAGGTCAAACACGTCTCCCACAGGAGAATATAGGCACATAAACTTGCATCAAGTGCTCAAAAAGTAGACTCATTTCCATGCCCACTAGGCATCACAGGAGATTATATTTTGACTCCAAATGTTATTATGGAAATGATGCATTATTTCTTTTTCTTTTTTTTTTGGATGAATGAATATCTATAAACAAAACTCTAGGAAAAAGGAAAACAAACCAGCGTATCCAGAGGATAGAGTCAGGCTCCTTACAAGAACAGGCAAAAACCCAGAGCCAAACAGGAGGCAATCAAGCCCCAAGACAGAAACTAAATAAACAAACAAGCTGACTCATCCTGAATCAAGGTTCCAAGATGAAAAAATGAACCTGTTCCTCTCAGAATCAATGGGAGGGGGAGATATAGGCAATATCGTTCCACGCACATCGAAGGTAATGGCTTCCTAAATTTGATTGAAAGATCTCGCATTAGCCGCCCACATCCTCCTATTTCTCTAGAACCAGATATGATACACCGTCACTGCGAACGCAATCTTGACAATAGTATCAGCAATAAACTTTCTCTTGAATTTTTTGACTATCCACCTCCATTCTTGATCAAAGGGCCGGGCTCTTTAGTAACAAGGCCAGCACTCCTCGAGAATCTTACCCCAAACTCTTTTAGAAAGAGAGCACTCAAAGAACAGGTGGTTGACATCTCACTAGCAGCCCAAGTGCCCAACACAATCCACAGCTAGCACTTTGAATGATGCATTATTTCTAGTAGATACTATTATTGTAATCTATCATGGAGAACTTTTGCAGCATTTTAGAAGAAAGCATAGTTAGTTTTATCGGGCCCAAATGAAGGGGGGATTCTCTCAACTCAAAGCTCTTATTCAAGTTTTATCATTTTTTTTTTTTCTAAACAGCCCTTGACATTCTACTCTTTGAAAGAGATTTGGCTTTGGAAATAAAGTTGATGTCCATAAACTGTGATCATCCTTGAAAGCTAGCACATCTAATTTGGAAAGCTAAACCTTTGTATGAACCGGAGAACAACTCATTTTCTTGGAGACCTAGAATTGAGAACTACTTAGCCTTGGCAGATGTTCTAGCTCGTGAAGAGGTCGGGAGAAAATTTACATACAAAGGGCCCTATCCAATTGTCCAGTGAGAGACTTTCAGAGGTCCCCCAGGGAGGAAAGAGGTACTTTTTTGTTCATGTTATAAACCTTTGATATCCTTGTATATCTCATCCCAGATGTAAACACTTTGTGCCCAATAAAATTTCGTTATTCTATCAACAAAATTTACTATGGAAATAAAACTGTACCTATTCAACTATGGGTGAAACTGAAAGACTGAAATTGCAGTGATCCTTACTTAACTATGCTAACAAACACAACTCTTAAGCAAGTTAACATACATTTCTGAGCACAGATTACTCTATGGTGCATTCCTTGAGCAAACCAAAGGCTGATTGTATGTGCCGCATTTGTATGTGTGTGCAAGATTTATAACATGATCTTAATGTGGGAGAAATTGACCATACTATAACCCTACCAAACCAGGGTTAGACAATGGTTAAATAAACTACACTCAGCTTGGGCACATGTAAAGCATCTCAGGTTGATTAGCACAACTGATGCAGGTGCTGCTGCAGATCGATGGTACTCTCACAAGTACCATCGAAGGGGGAAGAAGCCCAGCCCACCACAGACTGCGGCCCCTTCTCTTGATTGCTTGTTGCTATAGTTATTTAGTTAACAAGTCATTGGGCTTAGGCTTCAGTTTCTTTTAAATTGTTTCTTTTAGTCTTTTATGTAAGGTCCATTATGAGGCCCATAGTGTGTTATAGATCAATCAGCCTTCTAATGCTTTTAGTCTTTAATTGCTTTAAGTGTTTTAAGTTTCTCTACTTTAGGAGACAGCAGTCCACGCATGTGAGGATTAGTACTCTTATGCCCAATTAAATAAGTAAGTTATTTTGTTTCAGTTTATTTTCAGATCTACATTCAATTCCATTCATGCTCCATTGAGATCATCATAGATCTTGTTTTCTGTTTTGTTTCTTCTAACTACTTAGTCTCGGGTTTGGGATTTTATTGAATGATGTAGCTGAAATCAGGTTACTGTTTGGGGTTTAATCTGTTTCAGTTTCGGGCTTACTGGTTAGGGCTTGATTTCGATGGCTGTTAGGCTTTCATCTAATATTCTGTTTTCCATCAATTACTAATCAGTTTTCCATCTTCTACAACTGAGTTTTCCATACTGTTTTGCTGCTGTCGATTCTTAACTAGACGTTCCTAGTTCATCAAGGAGTGTCTTTTATCCTTATCCAAACATTGGAATCCTTCCAACTTTGGATATCAAAAACCTATCTAGCTGGTTACTAAATACCCAATTCTTGTCATCTGTTGGTCAAACCATTGACTTTTGAATTCTGCTAACAATATACTGGCTTATCTTCCATATTCATAGCAAGAGGGCGAGTCTTGGTGTGATGGTAAGGTTGTCATATTGCAACCTGGTGGTCACGGGTTTGAAACACGGAAATAGCCTCTCCACATTGTGGGGGTAAGGATGCGTACATTCTACCCCTCCCTAGACCCAGCAGTAGCGGGAGCCTCTTGCACTGGGGCGCCCTTTTATCTTCCATATTCATAGCAGTACAAGTACTTAACCTTATCTCTGAATCCAACCGTTGGATTGCATCCCAATTTGGGTACTACTTTGATCATAATAATATTCTCTACCATATTGTTATATCTGGTTTGCATCTGTCGGCTAGATTTCTAATTATTGCTACTGCTTTGAATCTGATTCTTATCAGTCACTGCGATTCTGGTTGTTTGGGTATTCTAACCCCCCCCCAAAAAAAAAATAACAAGCCAGGTAGAATGTCATTGGGAATTTGGGTTGGATTCTAAGCCACTGAAGTTGTCTGTAGGCACCATCTCCAACATCTACTCACAAATAATCCAGACCAAGAATTCAAAAAACTGATAAGAACTCTGATTTTTACAGCTGCAATAGCAGAAATGTATCAGCAACGAAAAAATTATAGTTCCAAATTGTTTGCGCCATTTTATTAAGCTATTCTATGAGACTTTAGCAGAACGAAAATGAAGATGGATGTGTCGGATAAGAGAACAAAGGAACAAAAAATAGAAAGAAGATTGGAAGGGAACTTATGTCAAAAGATTGACAAACATATTTCAAAGACCATTCTATGATTCAGTCTACCACAAACATATCACGAAAGCAAGGATATGGGAAAAACCTCATACTGATGATTCATAGATGCTTCTGTCTGACAAAATGCATCCCTGAGCACATCTGAAGCATCACAAACGGAAAGAACCCTCTGTCTTTTCTCTGAAACTGACAAGATATTTGCAACCATCTCCGGCAGCATCCTATGCAACAAAATAATAGGACTATTAACAATTAAATCATAAGCTACCAATATGTAAGGATCATTATAAATTTATAACTAGCAATAAGTGAAATAATAAAGAGGAGAGACTTTTTCGGAGGACAGCCCCAAAATTTTTATGCATAGAAAGAGTACAATAGGACAACCTTTAAAAGAATGGAAGTAAATCTAACGGTATCATGGACAAGGGAAACAAGTAATTAAAGAGAATACTTTTTCTTATTATCAGCTATTTACACACCGTGTAGCAGCAGAAACAAAAATCAGAAATTAACCATGTTGTGAACATTTGAAAGACTAAAATAACCAGTCATTACTGACTCTTGAATTCAATTGGTGTTGAATTATGAATGATATCAGAGCTATAATATATTATCAATGTCAGCTTAATCTGCCAAAGGATGTAGCAATCAACACATAAATCATGATCAAATCTGAAAATTTTTACAATTGATGCATGGAAACTTATTTGACAAATTTTTTTTATGAATGAAAAAAAATGCCCTATTGCATTGAACTTTCAGACTTACTAGCACTCCTGTACAAGAACTATAGGTGAAAATCTCAATTTATTCATCCACAGCATGGTATACCATGCTGTTCTCTGAATTATAAACACAATGATATTTCAGAAAGA
Organism: Protea cynaroides; assembly: GCA_028583415.1. NCBI lineage: Eukaryota > Viridiplantae > Streptophyta > Magnoliopsida > Proteales > Proteaceae > Protea > Protea cynaroides. The sequence continues at coordinate 8,038,089 of CM053275.1, read as the reverse complement.
ACAAAAATACAGTTAGAAGAGGAAAAACTAACTTGCTAGCAACTTTGGCAGCTCCCACTCCGCCATGCCCATCACAGATCCCAAACAGTCCAAACTGCATATTACTCATTCATAGGGTGTTAGCTCATTGAAGAAAATAAATAGTCTCTTTAAGAAAACTAAGTAACATTGGCACCTGTTCGACTCCTGGAACAGGCCATTGGTAATAGCACATGTCTTCCATGGGTAGCTTTTTCCCTCCTCGACGCATGGCCATGGGATCGGAGGCCATACCAACTCCAAAGGGAATTTGGTTTTCATCATGAACAATTTGAACCTGTAAAAGAAAAAGAATTAAAAAATACCTAAAATTTAAAAGAAAAGAAGAATTAGCAGAAAATGCAGAGGATAATGCAGGCATCAACTTAAGGTAAAAGCTAAGAAATGAGTTCAGCTGCAACTAAAAGTCTAGCAAAATATGCATTAAAACAAATGATTGTCGAACAGATCCAAATCTACTTCTTCAACTAACTGATCAACAGTACAAGACAAACATGAAGTGGTAATAATATATAAAAGAAAAGAGGTTAAACAGATGAAGAATTGAAGATCCATGCAATAATCAACATCAGTAATAAACATAAAAGATGCCATATCAATCAGAGTACCTTCCCCAATCCCCATTCCTAGAAGCTTGCAACTCCAGCCAACATCTCCATATATTGTAGAAAATAGTTCAGAGTCTAGATCCATGCATCTCCATTGAATTGCTTTGCAGATCACTCTTGTTTTTGTTCATAACCTTAATACAAGTTATTTGCATCCTCCCTATTAGCAAAGGAAGATTTCCCCATGCCAGCACCATATGTAAGAGCACCCTCTAAGATTTTGTCTGGAGGAAGATCCCAGCCAGCAAAGAATAAAGTGAAAAAATTAACAATCCTACCCTCAATTTTTTGACACATGGTTCAAGGATTTACGCTACGAATAAAATAACAAACTCAGTCACTATACGAAGGACCATATACTAGGGGCAGCAACCAGGCAGGTTGGGAGTTGGGACAGGTTGAGTTAGGGTGTCTAAAGCCTAATATGCTGGCCCAGACCAGCCCAATTATTAAATGAAGAGGAGGGGGTAAACAAGCCCAAGGCCAGAACCAGTTATACTGGAACAGCTTCATACAGCCTGCCTGCATAAGAATTTAAAAATAATAAATAATAAATAAATTCAATAATAATAAGGGAAATTTACACAGACCTCCCCTTGACAATTCGTTTATTATGCAACACTACCCAGTGCGTTTTAAATTTACACTCCACTACTTTAAAGTAACGGTGTTAGAAAAATATATTATCAGACAAAAATACCCTTTCTTAACAAACAAAATTGGATTTCTCCATCGAAATCGCCTAGTTCTTGGTAAGGATCTCAAGCAATATGGGTTTTGGAATCAGCGAGCGGAGCAGGAGGCTGTGATGACACAGGTGGCATAGTGGAATCTGACGGGAGGACACAGATTTGTCTGACCCTGGCAGGGTTGGACTGGGCCTGGGCTAACTTTAATGCACTCACGGTAGGGTTAGGGTTTTAAAAAACCCAGCCCAACCTGACCCCATTGCAGCCCTAGAACAAATTGTGTTGCATCTTTCTTCTATTTTCTGTTTTGATCTCCAAAGAGCGAGGAAAAAAAAAAGCAGAACAGAAGAAAAAAAATCAAATATGGATAAATAAAGAAAGTGATTGATTACCTTCCAACTGCCAAGACCCACCCCTCTGAGGGAATAACTGACCGATACCGAGATAGAATGAGTGAACATGCATAAGGGAAGAACGTTGGAAATTCAAAGTACAGATTCAGACAATGGTCATTCACTCATTCTCTTCTCCTTCTTCGAATATTCCTATCTTCCGATTTTTCAACAAAAAAAATCTTATTTTAATAAATCTATGAAGAATTTTGAGGGATGTTTTTTCATCCCTCATTGGTCGCCAACCAGACATTGCTTGGGTGAGGTTCGTTGGAACGGAAAATCTCTCTATTTTATACCATCTGCCCTGCTCTCTCTCTCTCTTTCTCTCTTTCCCTCTCTAATTTCTATTTCTGGCTTGCTGGAATACAGGATGAGTGAGTTCTTCTATTAGTTGCAGATTAGCATAATCCAATCTACAATACCATTAACAAAGAATATATAGAATCCACACAAAAGAAATGCACAATCTACTTCAAATATGGTGACTAATCGAGAATCAAGAAAAAAACCGATTTGACAAAATCTTTCCCTGATCAGATTCCAGATCACTACCAAAATTGCTCCGACCAAAGAAGAAAAAACCCAGATTCTTGAATCGGCAACCCAATAAAACTTTCAGAAGCTGAATCCTTCCTCTTCCGTTCCCTCTGCATTCACCCATCTAGATGCCCTGCTTTTCAGATCGAATTACGACAACGGAATCTATACAAACCCTGGAATCAGCATTGTTGGGATCTTGAAATAGTAGTTGCAGAGGTATGAGAAGCATAGTTGTCAAGGAGTCCTAGGCGTCCGGGCTGTTTTTATAAGCCTGGGCGCCAGGGCGCCTTATGAACATGAGAAAGGCGGTCGCCCAAAGTGCCTGGGCATTGCCTAGGCAACACCTAGGGTGCCTTGGACTCCTAGAATGTCTGGGCGACCGCCTTGTTCTCAATGTGTCTTTTTTTATTCTCGTATTTTCCCTTGATCTCTGAATTTTCTTCCCAAGATTTATTAGGTTAGATAGGAACAACATTTATCAGACAGTACTTATTTATGATTAATATTATTTAAGTAAATGTTTCTTGAATTTTATATTTCATTTACTTAAGATATTATTCATAATAAACAAATACCCCCCCCCCCCTCATTTGAATCCAACAAAAATAGTCAAAAATTCAAATTCCAAAAGGAGAAAAAATCAACCCTCCAGGTCAAGAACAAAAACCGTATTTTTGGGTGCGGGAGCGATTTTCAACTTCTAAATGCTAGGTTTTTTTCCAAATATAAAAATTCCATAAATCTTATTATAGTAAAGCATCACTAAAAACCAAGAGCGCGCCAAAATAATCTCTTGCTCTAATGCCCAAAAAATAATTTACATTCAGATGACTTTAAACAGCATTCGCGTACTTCGAACAAGGTTTGACCGGAGTGTAACTCTTTCATTATAACTCAGATTAAGCAATCTCGGATTTATTGCAAAGCTGATTATGCTAGCTTTGCAACGAATTCGAGATTGCTAGAATCGGAACTATATTACAAGAGTTACGCTCCGGTCAAATTTGTTAGAAGTACGCAAATGTTAGTCATAAATACGTGTTGCCTACTTAACTCATTATTTGTTGCCTTGTTGGTTTTCTGATATTAATTCAGTTATGTCTTAAATGTTGATTATTTATGTAGAATGCTACATATATATAAACATTAATATAGCATTAATATTTTAGATATAAAAAAAAAATACACTGGGAACGCCTTGGTCGCCTAGGCACCCAGGATGGCCCCAAACGTCTTGGATCGCCTTGTCGCCTTGACAACTATGATGAGAAGAAGATAGAGAAGAAAATATAACATAGTTTGTTTGTTTACATCTAAGGGTAAATAGATAACTTCAAATAAAATAAGGGTATTTTTGTCTTTAGAAAAGTTCAATCTTCTCCACGTCAGAAACTAACGACTCTTGTCTAGCGGAATGGACCTATGTGTTCCAAATCTGGCTTTCCAAGGGTAATCCGTGTCATTTATCGCAAAACAGAGTATTTATGTATATTAAACGAATTGTCAAGCGAAAGTCCATGTAAATTTTCCTAATAATAATAATAGTGTTATTTAGCCAACGATAACAGTTTGCAGGATCAAGCCAAGACTTAAGGGAGTAGTACATTAGCTTCTCAAAATTACGTAGCAAAAAGAGATAATCCCCACAAAATAGAAGATACAGGCATACAGCATCAGAGACACAATGAGAAGCCAAGTCATTTCAAGCTTAAAAGACAAAACCACTAGTAATACCAACAATACGAATTCCACCTAAATTAATAACAGCTCACCACAAAAGCCTGCAGCCAGTAAACGTCATCAAAAACACTAAGATCACTTCAATTGCCCATGTAACACCAGACACATCTCAACATATGACAAGAAACTAACAAGTAACAACTACATTGAAACAATGAATAAAACAAGCACCTCAAATAATCCCTTTTATGATATCAGATGCAGAACCGGCTGCAAGTTCCCACTTATCCATTTGCCACTACATTTTACTACCAAATAGGAAGTTGGATCAGGCAGCCATGTGGTAACTGTGGGAACCATTCCTTTTATTCTACCATCTGGCATCTGATTTTTCATACACGATTCCAAATACAAGCAGCTGAAATGCTTCACTCTGTATTTATCTCAAGGGGGGGTTTCCAGATTACAAGACAACCATGCAGCAAAGAACTGATCACATGATTTATCTCTTAAAAAAACCCAGCTCACTACCTCCAATTGAACCAGATCACGACATAAGAAACTAAATAAATGGTTAAAAAGCGCAAAATTTAAATCTTCAACACAAGGAGAAGACGCTGAAATAATCAGCTGACAACTATGAAAGACACTGAACTCCCAAAGATTACAATTCTAGAAAGTCATAGGATAACAGTTTAAGTCCAAATCAGCTTAGCATCAATGAATCTGAATCCCCAGTTCATAACATCGAACCAATCCATAGCAGTTGAACGAACCACGCCAGACAAGCTAAGCCCACTGAAGTGACGAAATGCACAACAGAACAAATTTGCCATTCAAGATTGGCTTCTTCACTTCTATCTCAATACAGGGCATCTTAAACATTTATCTTTGACAGGGCAGGAGTGCCTTAAATTTTTTTCCCAAAAATGGGACTATGCAACAAGCAAAACTAGAAAAGCAATGACATAAGCAGCCACTATCAGATTATTCAGCAAAATCCCCAGCTACAACCTAACAAAGAAGAATAGACAGTCCCCACCTATGTACTTGCATTAGAATAACCTTACGAAGGCCTGCAAGTATAATGTGTGCATGGGAGACACGTATTGTTCTTGCAATCCATGTCTTCTAATCCAGGAAGGGGAAAAAGAAAGGAAGGTAATGGCAAAGTGTCACTCTATCTACTTGACCCTTGACAGCACCATTACGTAATAATTATATACACTAAGGTCAAAAGATAATACCCACTCTGGAACTTCTACTCACAAATATTCTTGATGACGTGCCAAGAGTTATTGTGTCCCCATTTGCAAGCTCAACGGGTTCACTCCATTGTCTACTTCCAGAATCAGCATGGTGTATAGGCAGAGAATTCAAAAGTGTCCCATTCAGGCTCCCCATGTCCACCAACTCCCATTTCAATGTCTGCCAGTGAATATAAATTGAATGATAAGCAAACAAATAACCATAGATAAAGCTCAAAAGTTTCACGCAGAAGACAAATCAAAGCAGACATTGAAAGCAAAGGCTTACTTACATTCAAGTTCCAATTTATCATTGCATGCTTTCCTGACACTTCTGAGTCCTTCAGTAACATATCACTGGGAGGAACTCTCCCGAGGGTCAGCGGAAGTCTAGTAGTATTTGTTAGCTGTATGGAGCAGCGAAGCCCGCAAGAAGGGCCAGATATAACTTCCAGGGTAAGGCTGCTTCCTGCACTTCTAACAGAAAGATAGGATGACATGTTTTACATTTTCCACTGAAACATTAAAAAGAAGTAAATAAAAGAAAGGACAAAACCAAATAATGTATATGATAATAATCATTTCAGAAGCTGAAATTCATGAAAGTTTCCATGTGAAGGAATAAGGGAATACTTGGATACCTTATAGCCTTAGGCGAAGACCCATGATATCTATCAGCAGAAATGACAGAGAGATCATAATTGGGTTCTTCCTTTTTAGCACGTTTTCTCTCTTCAATTGAGCGGTGTGAGACAAGAGTAAGCTTTAGTGTTTGACCAACCAGAACATCTTCCGATGAATCAGAAACTACATCTAGAACCAAAGTAGTACCTGGAAGAATAATCAAAGAGTAATTTGAGATTGCTATTCCCTTTGCTTTGAGCAATTAGGAAGAAAGCTGATGATGCTATCTGAATTGTAACAAAATAGAAAGAAAGAGAAAGAGGAGAGAAGATGGAGAGAATAGAGAAAAAGGAGAGAGAATCAATGTGTATTCCTCTCCTCTTAACAGTCACTATTTATAGATAAAATAAAAGGGGTAAAGCGATAGATTTAGGACTCCACAAGATAAAGAGTCCTAGTTACAATAGACGTAGGAATTCCACATGTCAACATCACAATGGATCCTAGATAAATAGTAAATCCTAGTTAGACAATGATATTAGTCTCCAATTTATATATAATGAATTAAAGATAAGAAGGACTAAGTGAAGAATTTAACTTAATCCCAAAGAATAAGAAGGCAGCCAGCTTGGACAGGTGGTCAGCACTAATCTAGGTGACACCTAGACAGGCCTAGGTAACACCTAGACAGCAGAACATAAACCATTCAATCTTTTCCATACTACCCCTCAAGCTGGAGCATAAAAGTTATCCATGTCCAGCTTGGAGTAGTTTTATCGAAATCAACAATATGATAGGTGGTAGTAGTAGCAACAACAATAAATAGCAGTAGAGAGTAGCCACATCATAGGCACACGTAGTAGACACAAGCAAAAGGAAGTAGGCTCCAATACAATCAAAGAGATAGTAGAGGTTGCATCACGTGTAGGTAGTAGAGGCAGATTTTGCAGAGAATTTGAAACTAAAGTAGAAACAGCAAAGGCAGCAATGGTGTCTGCACACAAAAACAAGAACCTTAAACGACTCTCAAAACGACAACCTAGGTGATTGCTCTAATACCATGTAACAAAATAGAAAGAAAGAAAAGATGGATAGATTGGAGAAAAGGGAAAGAGAATAAATGTGTTCCTCTCCTCTTAGCAGTCACTATTTATAGATAAAATAAAAGGGGTAAAGTAATAGATCTAGGACTCCACAAGATAAGGAGTCCTAGTTACAATAGAGGTACGTATTCCACATGTCAACATGACATGGAATCCTAGATAAATAGTAAATCCTACTTAAACAATAAAACTAGTTTCCTAGTTACATATAATGAACTAAAGATAAGAAGGACTAATTGAGAATTTAACTTAATCCCAGAGACTAAGTAGGAAACTAGCTTGGACAACTGGTCAGCACTAAGCTAGGTCAGGTGACACCTAGACAACAGAACAAAACCGTACCATCTTTTCAACATAAATGATTAGGATAACCTAAAACCAATACAACTTGACAAAAGTGCATACCTTGGGTTGCAGGTGATGGAATTCTCTGTTTACAGACAAGACCATGTGCCGTGGGTGAGCTGAAACCTCCTTCTGTTTGAAGACAAGACCCCTCTGAAGCAAAATTTCTCCCCAACTCATTGCTTTGATTTTGGACCAAATCAGGATCATCAGAAATGAGAGGGCTTTCTAGATCACCAGCCTACAAAGAAAAGAATCAAGAAACACTACAAGTCATTCATAGAGCAAAGACTGGTGAGCATGCCTCATAAAATCATTCCTCTTGAAAGTTTGAGTTTCCAAGAAATTCATCGCTAAAGATGTAAAGAAGACACTAGATTCAACATGTATGTGTTTCACGTAGATCCGAAACACTAGACGGAAAATGCAATATCGTAAGGTATCTCGGCATAAGATGGAAGCAGTCCTTTAATAGAAAGGTTGAAACTACAGGCAATGAAAGAACACATTCACAATGAAAGCATAGCCTCCGGAAATAACTTGTAACTAGTGAGGTTAGAATACATTCTTCTTTCCCCTTCAAGAATATAACCTATAGCATAAAAGGATAAGAACGGGAAAACAGAAAGAAAAGAAGCACGATGTTACCTCAGGTAGAAGAAGACAATCACATTTTTCTGCAAAGGATGAGTCAACAAGGACTCCATAAGTTCTGATGAATAGTGGTTCAAGAAACTAAAAGAGAATATCATATTTGGCAAAAAAATATAGGCAACATTTCTTGAGGTGCAGATAGAGGAAATATTTACAGTCATCAGCTAATCGCTGTCAAGAAATATAGGTCTAGAGGTCTATGATTTATTTATTGTCTGTATCAGACCTTGCCTCCACTCACCGAAGAATTCATGTGAAGTCAATTTTCCAGAGCCAACCCCAAAGATACAATAAAAATTTGTCCTATTTAAAACATAAGTCAATCACACTTTAATTGCAAGACTGAATGCTTTGCTACGAAACCACATGGCTGAAACATCCTCAAAGTTCATTCTCCCATTTTTCTTCTTACTCTAACATTAATCTGAATGCGGTTTGATTGACAAGTCTAAACGAATGAAGTGAACGATAACATCTAACATCATTAGCCATTTGATTATCAATTAAAAGATATTAACTTGTCGATGAAAAATTAATGCAAAACAAAAATATTTACGAAATCAGCAATGAGGATTGACGCTGAAGAGAAAATGCAAGGATACCCACTGATTAAACAATAACCAGATTTCTATCGACATGCAACAACAACAACAACAACAAAAGTTTGGCAGCTCAATCAAGAAACTCAAGTCAACCGGTTTTTTAATTAAGGAAGAAATCAACATCTTATACCAATCTTAACATTGATGAATACTGCCTGCTCAATAATGCTACCACTGCTAACTCCTATGGTGAAACCAACTTAAAACAATGCGCATTCACGATAACCAATATCAGTCGACTCACTCCACTTATGAATTTCTCCAAAACCGGAAATGAGTTTCAAAATAAATGCAATAAACTCGATGAAAACTACAAGAAGAAACTTGAATAAATAATGACATCCAAATGAATCAAAATGGAAAGAACACGATAACTTGTTTCAGTTTATTTTGGCTACAAGATTCAATTTACCTTCAAGCGGCCCCGAGATGAAGATAAGAAGAAACGCCATGGTTTACAAGCCAAAGCGATGCCGATAATGATAAAAATCAGCATAAGGAGGAGGAGCAGAACGACAATGGCTACCGCCATCGCCATCGCCATCGCCATCGCCTCGTGGAAAGACACAGCGGAAGAGGGGCAGAGCGAGAAGGGCGCCTTGAAATGGTCGCATTATTGCATAACATTAATAACGAGTTAAAGGTTCTTACCAAACAAAAAATAACGAGTTAAAGGTTATTATGACGTGACCCCAAGCTACCGTAAGAGGAGATCCGTAGGAGATCAGTATATAGTATGGAGAGATACACGCCATTACGTACTCTTTATCCGTACTGTGTCTACGGATTTAATCACAACCGTCTGATGGATAACATCAAAAAGCAAGAGCTTTCATCAGAACGTGTTGTAAAGTGTATGATCAATTCAGAACACGTTGTGAACCGTAGGATCAATTGATCGGCTTAAATGTCGGACGACTCGAAACATCATACAATACAATGTTTGTAAACCGTAATATCAATCGATCGGCTTAAACGTCCGACGACTTGAAACGTCGTACAATAAAATGTTTGTAACCATAGGATCAATTGATCGGCTTAAATGTTCGATATAGGGAATGTCATGGATTCAAATCATCTCCTCCCTGAACCTGAGGAGGGAAATGCCCCCATCGGATGCCCGACACGTAGTTCTCGGGAAAATCTGAATCTCACGTCCGAATCAACACCCCCTGTTGGCTCGGCTTGTCGACTAGGTGTAGGCTCGGACGTGGGATTCAAATTTTTTCAAAAACCACGTATTGATCATCCGACGGAAACATCTCCCTACTATAGGGAGGAGACAATTCGGATCCAAACGTCATACCATACAATGAATTTATTGCACCCCTCCTTTTCCTCTTGTGTCGTGAACTACCCCCACTTCCCCAAATAATGAACAAGTCGCCCCGCGTGGTAGTGTAGATGCTAGATTTAAATTGTCTGCATTGCATTCGGGCTGTTAAGAGTATGAAAAGCCAAGTCCGTGGATGCTACCTAGCAAAAAAATTATAGGTTTCCTAAATATTTCTCTAAATGACACATATTAGGTCTATTTTATAACATGTAATCCCATTTTTATTATCCTTTTGTTTTGTAACCAAACATCTTTAATTCAAGAGTGAAAAAGGTTTTAAAATAATTTAAAAGTGAATTACTATCATGTTATTTTCAGCAATCATGAGACATTTTTCAAGTAAGGTTTTAAAATAATTTAAAAGTGAATTACTAATCGATTCGTTTATTTATAACCACTAAAGTTACAATCAGAATTTTTTGTAACCATACACTCCTTTGTAACATGTTGGTGTACGAAAATTCACTACATTTATACCTGTAGTGTGGAGGTTGATTCTTGCATCTCCTTCCAAACGAGGTTTGTTGCTTAACGCAAAACACCACTCCAATCACCGCTGCCTAGCACCCATTGAAAATCACAAGAAATGGCGATAAGGTCTCTACAACTACTAGTTCCTCAAACCTGAACTCAATGGAAACTCGAAATAGTGCAAGTATTGCATAGAATTTCATCCCCCTATCTTTATAGATTTGGTTATCTCCTCCTATAAAGAAGAACGGCCAATCTGGGTGCTATGTGTCTCTTAAATCCGATGCTTAAAACTCTCTTAGTGAGGATATAAAGGATGTCTTTGAATCCATTTGAAAAAATTTCATCTAACCCCCAAAAAACTATGTCAAATTCGATCTAATTCTCAATAATTTCAAAGATCTCATCTACCACCCAAATGGTTTGCATAAACTTCAATCGGCCCCAACTAACTGACGGATTTTACTGAAAATGTGATAAGACATTTTTACCTTTTGTATTTGAAATTAAAAAACATTAAATTGAAATAAAATTACTAATTTGACCTTTTACCACTTTCACAATCCGAATTATTTTTTTAACCCTTTGATAAGACATTCTCAAGCAAAAATTGACCTATTTTTTTTTTATTCTCCCACAAAGAGGACTTGCACAATAATCGAATCCCAAGCTCACCGGAGATGATACGAACCCTTTCTTGATCTGTGGCGAGGTTTAGCAAAGAATTAACAACGGCAATTTAGGCATCGGGAGAGGTGCCTTCTTTCAAGGTTGCAGCGTCGAAGAAGAGGGTTTCAAGGGCTTGGTTGTTCGAAGGTTGCAGCGGTGGAGAACAAGAGTTCGAAGAAAAGTGGCTTCTCCGGTGGAAAAGAGATCTTCATGGGTTCAATTGTAGTGGTTCCAGTGACGGAGAATTGGTTAGATGAGATTAGTGATTTGAGGATCAGACCGGCCAATCCGAAGTCGATCCTGATCAGCAACAGAATTGACAAGGGTTGCAGAGGGCGATCCTAAAATGGCAAAGTAAAAAAAACGTAAAAAAAAAAAAAGCTGATCCCAGACGGATTCTGATCCCCTATCCAGCTCCTTGCTCTAAAAACCCCTAAATCCACCTGACCAGAGAGTCAGAGACTATACGGCAACAGGGGAATTCAAAGAGGAGAACAGTGAGGGGGAACCCCTAAGCAACCTACATGAAGAAAACATAAATAAATAAACCCCTGAAAGGAAAAGTAACAACCTTCTCTTCAATTTCATCATAAATGAAATAGAAATTTGAAAGGAAAATACCTATATTTGGTTCTTAAGAGACGACATTGGCATTGTACAAGAAAGCAACAGAGCAGATAATGGAAGCAACGAATGCGAAAATTCCCAAATCAATTATCAGAAAAATCTCTGCTAACACTATATCCATCATCTAATTTGAATAATCTGTTAGTTTTTGCCACTTCACAGGATTAGGTAAAATAGGATATTTCAATTCACCAACCGGATCTTTTACTTTTCATTTATCCTAAGCACTAAGGAGAAGCTGCGAGAAGAGAAAGAGAGAGTGCAATGTTCTTTAGAAGATATCGATAAAACTATAAGCAAAATAAGAGCGATGAAACCAGATTTGTGGAGGTGGAGGAGGATGAGGAGCAGCGGCGGCGGTGGAGGAGGTGTTGAAAGCGTAAGCTTGGCGGAGAGTCTGAATGGTTGCAGGATTGGAGAGAATGAGGGTTGTGGATGATGATTCAATAGGGATAAAATGGTCTTTCTATTTGAGAATAAGGGTATTATCGTCCCAAAAATTTTCAAATAGTGCTTACGTCATCGACTAACGGGACTCTACTAACGGGTGGGTCTCTTTGATTAACGGTGCAAAAATTTTGGGTGATAGATGAGCATTTGGAAAACTTTTGGGTGATAGATGAGATTTTTTAAAGTTTTGGGGGTTAGATCGAATTTGACATAGTTTTTGGGGGTTAGATGAAAATTTTTCAATCCATTTTTATTTATTTATTTATTTTTTTTTAAGCATTTGGTATCGGATCCACATCCTCTCCCGCCTGAGTTTGGGCAGGAGAGTTGGCGGCCTGGATGGATGGCCGTCACCTGGCTCTTGGGTGGATCTGAGCCCTCCATCTGAGCTGACACCCCTGTCGGCTCAGCTTGTCGCCTCGGGTGTCGGCTCAAATGGAGGGCTCAGAACAACCCGAGATCCAGGTGGCAGCCATCCATCCGGGCCTCCAACTCTCCTGTCCAAACTCAGGCAGGAGAGGATTTCTGTACTTTGGTATCATTTGTAAGTGTTATTATGATTTTTGACCAAAATCTCTTTTTTCCTTTTTTTGCTCATCAGTTTAATAAACATGTGTTTTAACGAGGGTAAAATAGTAAAATTAAATTATTTTATAACATTTGCTCCAACCCTGACTTTCGTCACCGTTGTTCTCATCGTTCTCCGGGTCGCTTAAACGCTTTCCAACAATCTGTCAAACTCATGGTAAGTTTTTTAGGTTTCTGATGCTCTTTCTTCTTTTTCTATATCTCTTGAGGAGGAGAACGACAGAACAATTTAAAGGGATCAACTGCAACTGACTTTTCATTCTCCATTTGTGTTTCTCCACAGCAACTTTGATTTTTCACTACAGTGGACCAGAGAACAAAAATATCGCCTGGATCGGATAGAACCAAACCTGAAATCAAATCTCAACGAAGGATTAAAGCTTGGGGGTGTGGGAATACGAAATCGATATGAGATCCAAAGATGAGAATTAAAGAGCCGATATACATGCTTCCCCCTTAAGGATTCACAATTTTCCCTTAAATTTTAGTAGAAGAAAAAGAAATCATAAGGAAAGGGGAAAAGAAGAAGAATACGACATCATGAAAAAATAATCGCAGAAATCATATCGCGTAAGGAAGAACCCTGAGATGGATATTCGAAGTCAGGCGGGTTAAGTTGAAAACCATAGCGAAACCAGGGTTGGTCATGATAAATACAACTTTGATTTTAAGGATAAATTAGAGTAAATGAACATAATTTTTTTAATTTTACAATTTATAATTTGAAGGGTAAAATTATATTTCAACAATTTAGTGATTTTCATCAGTTAAGTAGACCTAGGTGATGTTTATGCATTATTGTGGGTGTAGATGATGTTAGCAATCTTTGATGGGGTCTAAGTGAAATTTTTTCTAATTTTATTTTGAGTCATCAAAACTTTACATTGCAATGTCATAAATAAAACATTCAAATACTCAATGATTTACATAGTCTTATACGATCTACTTGAGCTACATACACCTTGGGCAGAAGGCCTTTGGTGAATACAAAAAGTCATAAGGGAGTAGTCAAAAAAAATGAAAATGCAGGATAAAAAAAAAAGCAATGAATTAATTTTATTCCAAAATGAAAAGTTACAAGATAACAAAAGTCTGAGGGAATTATTTAACCCAAGGGTAAGAGAGGACCGTTTAACTTAGGTCTCTTGGGAACTCACTCAATCCGAGCATGAAACTCATTTAACATTAGAGGACCTTCACTCATCAAGCGGTTCATATTGGCACACCTACAATTCTAAAAATATTAATCGCTCTCTAATCTTCTAAACCAAAATACAAATATATATTGGGGATGGTAAAAAATCTATTACAATATAGCCATTGGGATATAATTATTGAAATATGACCGTTCAATTATAACCATTAGAATATAATCGTTAGAAAATAATTATTGGAGAGTTCCTTGAAAATTGAAGCTCATTAAAAATTATGATTACGTCAATTGAGTATTAATGGACTAAGTTTCTAGGGGAGGTCGCAAGTCAAACTTTTTTCCGCCTTCCCCCCCTCCTCCTCCTCCCCATTGTATATATATATATATATATATATATATATATATATATATATATATATATATATATATATATATATCATTCGCATAAGAGGCCTTCACTTGGAGAACTCTCCAATACTATTGGTTTATGATTATATGCAAAATGTACAGCCAATAATGTGTTTGTGTAGTGATATGGGTAGAATCTTAGGGAAGGGATGTTCTAACTAGCATTGTGCTCCTACACTAGGATAAGGAATCATGGGAGTGTATGCATATGCATCCAAGTATGGGGTGGAGTGATCATTTCACTCCTATATCTGGGCACAAGTACACGTCGTCGGACATAAATTTTTTTCTCAGAATCTTGTTAGTTGGGATGCAAGATTCAGATTTTTAGAGTGATAGTCAGTACAATGAAACCATACTTGCACAAGGATACTATATGATAGTTCACCTGCACATACATGTAACTTCCATGGGATCTTATCACTATCTATATCCAATGGGTCTCACACCTGATGGATGGTGATGGAATCCCATAGGGAGTGCACGTATATGCAAGTGAACTGAATTCAAATAGAGCTATCGAGATTGCATCATACATTGTGATATTAGGCTGTCAAATATTCTGTTAGACCGATTTCTTGGCAAATTATTACCAAAAAAAAAAAAAAATAAATAAATAAAATTCTTGGCAAAGTTGCCGGATTTTAGGCTAGTAAAAAACATAGTAGGGATTCCAGTAAGGTTTTAACGAGGAACACCTAGAGTTTTGAGGCATCGGAGTGGAATTCAAGAGTTCTGACATTTGTTCATTTCTCTCTCCTATTTGACATAAGAGTGTCAAAAATGAAACCGTATTGTGCACCAAATCAAACCGAAACATTTAAACTAAAAATGTGAAACCAATTATTAAACGATTTGATTCTAGTTTAAAAAAAAATGAAACTGTTTAGTTAAACGTTTTGATTCTAATTTCAAAAAATAAAATCGTTTAAACCGACTATTTGAACCCGTAAAACCGACTAAACCTTTACTTCAATCCCTTGGTGCTAAATTTCTATATTTGTAGAATTAAATTTTATTAATGTTTTTCACATGGCATATTTCTAAATCATAAGTCTACTTTCATATATGATTAAAAGTAGGGAAAATATCTACCACACCCCCTGTAGGTTATCGTAATCTCACCCACCCGCCATTGTTTGCAATAATATCCCTAAGACCCCTTACTTTTGAAAAGCTGTATCAATCAGACCCCCTCCTTTAAGATATGTCTCTCAATCGATGACATGTCACTATTTTAATTTAGTAAATGACAGAACTACCCTTCTATTTTAATTTTATAGAACTTAAAACCTTTTTCTTTTTTTCTTCTTCTTCGTCGACACATTCTCATGAGTTGGATATGGCCAGAACCCGACTGCGAGCCAGAGAAATCTCTTTTGATATCACTGCTTCTCCGGCTCGCAGTCGGGTTCTGGCCATATCCAACTCATGAGAATCTGTCGACGAAGAAGAAGAAAAAAAGAAAGGTTTTAAGTTTTATAAAATTAAAGAGAAGGGTAGTTCTGTCATTTATTAAATTAAAATTGTGATATGTCATCGATTGATGGACATATCTTAAAGGAGGGAGTCTGATGGATACAACTTTTCAAAAGTAGGGGGTCTTAGGGATATTATTGCAAACGATGGCGGGTGGGTGAGATTACGATAACCTACAGGGGGTGTGATAGATATTTTCCCTTAAAAGTATTTTAGTATTTTTCTTGACATTCTCTCTCCCTTTTTTTTTTTTTTTTTTTTTGTGGTAAGTACTGTTCCTAACTCTATTCGTCTCCCTCCCAGCAACAAAACCATTTAAATATCAAAAAATTGAATTCCATTAATAATTGATTTTGATAAGCATTTTAAAACCATTTAATAAATAGTTTGATTTTTGTTTTACTCATTACACATAGAACCAAACTGAATTGTGTACCTCAATCAAACCAAAACATTTAAACCAAAAATGTAAAACCAATTCTTAAACGATTTGCTACTGGTTTAAAAAAATGAAACCGTTTAGTTAAACATTTCGGTTCTGATTTCAAAAATAAAATCATTTAAACCAATTATTTGAACCCGTAAAACCGACTAAACCTTTACTTCAATCCCTTGATGCTAAATTTTTACATTTGTAGAATTAAATTTTATTTTAATGATTTTCACATGATATACTTTTAAATTAGAAACCCACTTTCATATATGATTAAAAGAATTTTAGTACTTTCTTGGACTTTTTCTCTCCTTTGTCCTTATTTTTTTTTTTTTTTTGGGGATAAATACTGTTCCTAACTCTCTTCCTCTCTCTCCCACCAATAAAATCATATAAATATCAAAAAATTGAATTCCATTAATAATCAATTTTGATAAACATTTTAAAACCATTTAATAAATAGTTCGATTTTTGTTTTACTTATTATGCATAGAACCAAACCGAAATCGCATCGTTTAACACCCTAAAATTCTAACACCACCTTTCTTCTCGAGAATTTGGATCTCACATTGGCGATACACTCCTCCCCAATTTATGTGGTTTGGATCTCTCACACTAGCATTGTTGGAAGATCCTCTCAATAAAAAATAATAAGAAAAAAGACAGTTACCTCATCAGTAACTTATCTTAATGAGAGATGAACATTCAAGTTTTAGGAAAAAACAAATACCTCATCAAAAATATTATTCCCACACTAGCATTGTTGGAAGATCCTCTCTCAATAAAATCCATAAAGGATAAGGAAAGGTCACCAGTAACTTACCTTAATGACTGATGAACATTCAAGTTTTAGGAAAAAACAAATATTTCATCAAAAATATTATTAAAATATAAGTAAACCCATACCGATAGGAACATGAGAGTCCAATATTTCTTTAATAATCAAATTAATAAAAAAAAAAAAAACAAAGAAAAAAGCGATGGAGAGAATGGCGGTGGGTTTTTTCTTCACCCAAAAAAAAAAAACCCATAGAAATTGAAATCGAGGTCTTCAACGATGAAACCCTACTGCACAGGCGATCTCGGCCACCACCTGGAGTAAACGGGGTTCTGGGAATAGATCCGGCGGGGTTTGAGAAAGATGACGGAATGTCAGCGGGAATAGAGCGTCGCCTGCGAGGATGGCCATGTCAACGCCATAAACTGCGTGGTTGGTGAGCCGGCCTTGGCGAACTAGATCGTCGTCCATGCACGGCAGGTTGTCGTGGATCAGGGAAGCAGCGTGAACCTGCAAATTGATTTTAGGTAAAAAAAAAAAAAAGTCAACTTAATGTCTTGGGCAAAGATAAATTATCAGTTTCCGATCGCAAGATTTAAAAGTGCGGCCGATTTGCAGGAAAACAGGGGAACTAATTCAAAATCACCTGCACAAGCTCTGTTGAATCGTTTTGTAATTTCTAACTTTGATCAAAAAGAGGAAATTAGCTTTGTTGATCTGTTGGAAGAAAGAGCAACGCATATTATCATCATCAAAGGATAATTCCCCCCATTGGAATACTTAAAACAGAATGAATCAGAATTGATTAGTACCTAAGTGAACCAAAAATTCGTGGTTTCGGTGATTCAAGTTCAGGTAGGTTGTGAGGTTAAATCTAATCTAAGGTTGAAAAAAAGAAAGAAAAAAGCATTACTAGGGAGAGAGTTTGAATTTGATTGAGAGCAATACCATCTCGAGGGCGCAGGCAGTGGGGAAGGCTGCACGGCGATCACCACCGAAGAGTTCGCAGGCAGCGTCGCACATGATAGGAGGAGCGCGTTACCAAGCTTGCGTGTTAGGGATGGTTGATCGTCTTCTCTCTGGTGACCAGATTCGTCGCTTCAGGTCTGAAGGTTACATAGATGGCAAGAACGATGAAAACCTTCATCTGCAAATCTAAATGATTGATCAGGTTTTCCCTCCCAAACCTGCAATGAAATCGATTTAAAACTAGGGTTTCATTCTTCTCCTTCCTCGTTGGGTTTGGTTCCCTGGAATCCCTCACTTGAATCGTCGACGTATCTGAAATGTTCTAAGAGAGGTAGGTGTTAAGGATTTCAGGGAGCTCTTTGTTGCGACTGGCTTCGAAGCTGGTTGTAGCAATGAGGTTGATCTCGAAGACAATGGCAGATCAAAAGGGAAAAAAGCCCCAACAATCTCCCACTCCTTTATCTTTCTATCCAGATTCTGTCGATTTCATCTAGATTTCAATAGCACAGAAGGGAAGCTCTGCAATTTTGAAGTTGCAGAGGTATGGTTTGGTGCATTTCTTGTGGAGAGAGAGGGAGAGCAGAGGGAGGATGATCACCCAAAACATAGATTATATGTCACCCAAAAGAGAGATTATATGTCACCCAAAAAAGGACTATATGTTACCCAAAAAGAGATTAATAATGTGAAACTATTCTCAATACTCCTCCTCACATGTAATCCTATCGTTAAGTGGTGTATATGTGGTAATATGTTAAGTGGTGTATATGTGGTAATATACGTGGCATTATATCTGACTTCCCTCTTTCGGTGACTTTGCCTCTTTTTTTTTTTAGAGTTATTATGAGAGAGAACCTGAAGCTCTGATACCATGTTAAGTTTTCAACTCAAAAATTCGAATTAATAAGTGGAGAAACTCTTCATATATAAGACCACATGATTCCAAGAGTTGTTCACAAAAAATATAACTTTAACACTGTTAAAAATTGAGGTCATTTGTCTTTTCCTAAAATTTGGGTGTTCAAGTGTCAATAAAGTAAGTTACAGGAAAGATAACTGTCTTTTTTTTTCCAAAATAATAATAAAACTTCACACCGTTGCACCGACCTACTATAGTGCACTAGGGTACAATTATAAAGGGCGCACGTTTCAGTGCATGAGGCTCCCGCTACTGCGGGGTATAGTAGGTACATACGTAGTAGCGGGGTATAGTAGGTACAGAATGTATTTTGAACTCATGACACTAGGTTGTAATATGACAACCTTACCATCGAACCAAGACTGGCCCCCCTAGGATACAATTGACAGTTGAGAATACTTCACCAGTATGTATTTGTATATTTCATGTCATATCTAACGTTTTATCCAAAAAAAAAATATATATATATCATATCCAGTGGGTCCCACACAAGGTGGGCTCACATCATATCCACGGTGATGGCATCCCATAGAATTATGGAAAGTATGGGTAACGGTCCTAACGAATGTCGGCCACATTGACACATCCGCCGTTACTTCTGTGGTCCCCGGTTTTGAAATTCGCTTACGTTACCTTCAGTTTCGTAAGTAAACATTTGAAAGTAAATACTTCCCCAAACACTAACAAAAGTAGCCGTTGTCGTATATATTATAATTGGTGGCGGATATGACCGTTACAAAAAAAAGATACGTTACATTACCTTTTCCCTTCAGAGATTAAGGGAGCGCAACCGCGAGACAGAGAAATCTTGAGGCCCCTCCCATCTCCTTTTCTCTTTCCATTGCTTCTGAATCTTAAAAAAAAAAGAGAAAATACAGAATGGTTGCCAAAACCCCACCAAAACTGAGGAGAATGGCAGCTCCTCTGAATCCGAATCTACTGAGAGAAACGGTGAAGAAGGTAGGCCTAATGATCTATGGACCCAGATGAGCTTGATGTGTGATGTGATTCTTTTTATTCTTTCTGTCTGACCCACTGATGTTGATCTGTTTCTTTGCGGTTGAAGGTGGATCAATGCATGGCTCGATTGCAAGAACTCCAGTACACGGTTTCTGGTGGAACGAAGGTGATATCTGGTGTGAGTCTCAGTCCTCGCAGCACAAGAGGGTATTTAAGGACTAGCCTCAGATGCAAGCAGGAATCACTTAGGTATGAGAGATGCTGCACTTTTGTGTTTATTAGATATTTGAGCTTTGTTCTCAAACTGGTGTTTTTCGTTTAAGGATCAAGAATGCTGCCGCTCGGAAATCTCCAGTGGGAAAGTTTCAAGGAAGCACAAATCTTGGTATGATACATTTATGACCTCTCTATGTTTGTAAAAATGTTTGATTCAATATATTATGTTTTTTAGGTATTTTTCTCGCGGATCTGTTTTGCTTTGTTTATAGTATTCCTGCATCTCTAGTAATTTGGAACTTGGAATCTGAGCTTTTCAATGGTTTGATATATCTGTAACAGAGGAATGGCGTCGGATGTCACTGCCGGCAATGCTAGTCGGAGAGACAGTTGGGGAGATTCTGCAAGCTAGCAGATTTGCAAGGGGAATAGTTGCAGCTGTTGCTGCCAATACCAAACAAATTCCATCTGATGATCCAAAAACACCAGTGACCCAAAGAAGAAACCGTACTCCTTGTCCTGAAAACCCAGAGCTCAGGACTCGAAGAAATAAGGAGAAGCAAGTTGCTTTCCAGTTGATTCGGTCAGAAACCAATGGCCAGAGCATTCGTCGGGCTCGATCACGGATCGATTTTAAGGTTTCACCAGTTAGAAGAGAATTTGGAAAAGAGAATTGGCATGTTGCTCACCGAGTCTCTCCAAAAAATTGGCCTTGGGCCAAAAAAACTGTTCTTTTCCCAAATCCTTTATTCTTAAATTCTCCTTCCTCCCATCAACACAAATTCTGCAAGACAAGATCTCCTGTGATATCTAGAGCTCGACAAACTCCACATAAATTTTTGATTAAATCCCCAAATGCAACCTCAAAATTACAAGTGAAAATCAAGAACACACCTGTTTGTATCTCTCCCACAAGATCCATCAACATGAACAAGAAATCACCAAAGGTCTCCACAGCCTCAAAGTTGCGAAGATCTTTCTCCCCTTCAAGGCTTGCAAACAGATTGGTCTCTCCATTGAAGAGCAGAGTGTCTGTACAAAAGCCTTGTGGATTAAGGAGTGTATTGAAACAGCAGCCATCGTCTACTCCTACAAGATCCGTTGATTGGAGAATCTAATTGGTCCTTTCCATCCTTAAAAAGTTCTCATCTTCAGAAGTCTTTGCTATATTTTCTTGATGCCTACATTGTGTTTATGTCAATAACTTGCGTTGATCAGTGTGTAAAATTTGTTTCTTTCATTGTGTATATAAGGCAAAAAAAGCTTAATTTTTGCATCCCCTTATTCTCCAACCAAATTAGTATTATTAATTATGTATTTTTTCCTGGGAAGTCTTGGAGTCTTACCTAGCAAGGAAGTTATGCATGATAAAATTTTTTTTTTTTGGGTAGAGCACAAAAAGAACTTATGATCAGGAAAATATTTTGACAGACAGAGCTGTAAAATACCAGAAGAGTTTTGCTATTCTGATGATCAGGAAAATATTTTGACAGACCAATCAGGACATTGGACATGGAATGAACAAGAGAAATAAATCAAAGTAGAATTTGGAAAGTAAATTAAATCTAAAAATTCATTGGTGTTGCCATTTCCCTCACTTACTCTCTCTCTCTCTCTCTCACACACACACAACCCCCCCCAACTTTAATTTTTTATAAGGAATTCTATTAATACGTAAAAGAATATGGCAAAGAGATTCTTGCATAGGTACTTCATTGATGATCAAGCTTCACCATAATACCTTAGGCATGCATTTTTGTGTGCCCAATTGCAAAGCTATGGGTTGTCTCAATCTTAGCTAGAAGAACAGAAAATCTGAGCTTTGATTCAGTTGATTCCCTAATTTTAGAAACTGACAGTAAGAACATTGGTTGGACTGAGAAATGAGGCTGGTTACAATTGGTACAAGCATTGGTTATTTTATATGGGATTTTAGGAACTCACAAGTTCAAGCTAACGACCAGAGTAATACTCTTGAGTTGAATCAATCGATGAGTAGTCAACCTTACTTATACAGCCGCTGGTCATCTCAATTCAGTGTACTCACATGATCAGCCAACAACACAACTTAAAAACCTTTCCCTGTATAGAAATTAAATGTTTAGATTGATTAGAGTGAATATAAACACTGCTGTTGCCATTGTTATCTGTGATGGAAGCTTTTGTTTATCTTCTTAATGTGCATCATGGGCTTTTCTGATTGTTGACCATATTGGGAAGCCGTGTTTAGCTGTTGGTGAGCCAGGGAGCTAGGCAGGAAGTGCACAAGAAGCAGAGACAAGATCAATATGGAGAGCAGGAGGGGCTTAAGAAAGCAAAGGAACCAGGGCACAAGAATGTGGTTTTGCTGTCAGATAATGAAGGTGTAATTAGATGGAGTAACATAAGATTTAGAGATGATGGCCTTGAGAACTAATTTCTTTTTTGGATAAATTACACTAGAGGTACTTCACGTTTTGAGAAATTATACCAGAGGTACCTTACGTTTCAAAAATCATACTTAAGGTACCTGATGTTTTCAGAAATTATACCAGAGGTACCTAACGTTTAAAAAATATTACATTTGGGTACCTTCTATTTGTGTATTTCCAAATTTACCCTGTTTAGCATAACTTTCTTGGTCCCCTTTCTGTTCATGCTCTCACCATCCCGTTGCTGCAACGACTCACCACTCGGATTCCCATGTGCTCATCATTGTTTCAATTGCCCACCCCCTCTCCTGCCCCTGTCCTCTCCTGTGACCCTTCCTCATTGGCGGTTGCTTATTACCAAGTCACAGATCTTGACTATGATACACACCTTTGATGAAAACTCTGCACCCCAACTTGCTGCTTTCCGACGGATGTACAGATGATTAGGCACCAAATAAGGGTAGTTTAACAAGAAACAATCAGTCCCTGAAAGTTTGAGGTAGATGTATAGGTTACCTTGGAGGATGCTAACGTTAAATAGGGTTAATGTTGAAAATATGAGAAGAAGTACCTCTGGTATGATTTTTGAAACGTAAGGTACCTCTGGTATAATTTCTCAAAACGTTAGGTACCTCTGGTATAAATTACCCTTCTTTTTTTGAGAAACATCTAAATTTCTGTCAGACATTTTGAGATTGTAATGTTTAAACAGCACTTCAGACCAGTTTAGAAGGGGCTCATAACATAAGGAAACAATGCAGGACAATTAACACCATGTTTCAGTTTTGTACTAATTCTTCTTTGGGTAATGGTTTCCCAGATGTAAAAGTGGAAAACCGGATCAACGAGGATGGGAGACAGATTTGTTTAGTATGGGACTCACATTCTGGTCAGAAGCGAGAATGCTAGTGTGGGTTCCGCGTCTTAGGGATATTTTGTTTTTCTTTATTCTGATTAGTTAATGAATAAACTATATTTGCCACAGCCACACACATACTTTGGCTCTGTTTGATTTGATAGAAAATTTTATATTAAACTTTTTATATGTAATTTTTTTTTCAATATTTGTTTCACAGAGATAAAATATAGCTGTCTCTAAAGGGAGGGAAAAGTATTCTCTATCTTTCTTCTACCTGTTGGAAACGAGTCTCATTCGTCTCTAATTATTGTAGACTCCAATCGCTCAAGCGATTGGAGTTAATTGGGTGCGCCTACCACTACTCGGTAGGTGCGCCTGATTAACTGCGACCGCTGAATGGGCTATTAGAGCCTCCAATACTTGGAGACGATTTCAACCCATTGGAACCAGACACTGAAATTTTTTTATATATGAAAATAAATTTTATATCAAAACAATTTCGGAGAAAAAAAAAACCTCAATATTTCTTCCCTTGCTCTACAAATGGGCTTATGGGCCTTTGGGGCTCATCCTGAGTTGGGCCTTTGGGTCTTAGGCTCTCTTTCTTGAGTTGCATTCGTTTCTCTCAAGCACCTGATTGCACTCTTGTTCCCACATTCTCCTGCAAAATCATAACTTTTCACAGTTCTCTTCATCTCTCTCTCTCTCTCTCTGTTTTTCTTCCTCCTTCTATGGTCTCATGACCTGCGAGCTGCTTTCGTCTCCAGAAAATTTCCTGTCGTCAGAGAAGCTAACAGTTCTAGCTTCACCCCGTCATGGTCGAACATATATATTCAAGTTCCAAAACCACTGAAATAGGCTATGTATCAATTCGGTCAGAATGAACTCATTTGACTCGGGTTATCAGAAACAACAGCCAAGAGCCTGTTTCCGGGCGGATTTAAGAGGCCGGAGATTAAGATACCCACTCATGTGCTTCAATTGAAATCGGATGAGGTATTGTAGGGGGAAGGAGTTTTGGATGTTATTGATGTTGCAGTCAGTCAATGGGTTGGAATTGTCGTGCTCGATGGTTCTCTAGAAAGTGGTGGCTGCTTGTATGAGGCAGCTTGCCTTTTGAAGTCTGTTGTTAGAGATCGGGCTTATCTGCTTATTTCGAAGCGTGTCGATATTGCAGCTGCTGTTGATGCTAACGGCATTTTGCTTTCTGACCAAGGTTCGTCGTCTCTTTGTTAGTCTCCCATTGGAGATGATTCTTATACTTACTATCGTTGAAAATCGAAACTAGAAGTCATAATGCCACTAAAAACTTAGTAGTGATTATCATTTTTCTGATATCAAGGGATAGCCGAAGCAGGGCTGGGAAGAAAACTGGTAAGAACACATGGTTGTTCAATGAATAGTGTATGCAGTTCATATGATAGGCCATTTTGAGAACTGGCCAAATTTTTTATCTTTTAGTTTTTAAATTATAAGGGGCTGTGATATCCTCGTGGTCCAAACATCCATTTCCTTGGATAAAATTGTATAGTATTATTGTACAGATAGGATTTTTGGTACTGTACGTTTTTTTTTAATTTTTATTTTTTTGATGCGTTGTACTGTACGCTTTTGATCAATGAGGATATTGGTTTCAAAGTTTCATATTTGGAGCGAGTGCGAGTACAATTCTTTGCATTTAGGTAATTTACAGATAGGTGAAAATGCTAAATTACCTGAGTCTTGGATGGCTTTCAATCAGTACAGCCATATATTAAGTGAGAATAGTATTATCTCCTATTGGAAACCCCAAAGTTGATAAATTGACATCGTGTACATCTTATCTCAAGAAGTACCGCTTTGACTGTTAGATCTTTGTTTCAATGAATGCTCTTACCAACAATTATAGGAACCTTACGATCTTTTGCCTACTTATGTCAGCGTACATGTACAAGAGTTATACAGTGTATATATATATATATATATAAATATATATATATATATATATATATATATATATATATATATATATATATATATAAATATACTATTTAATATATATATATATATATATGTATTTAAAAGGACAATGTAAACTTGTTACAACATTTCCTCACCCAACATGGAAACACTAAATTCACCTCGGAGAAATTTTGGTTGGTTTTGCCTCTCAGCTAAGGAGGGCGGTAGCTGAGGGCCGGGCATGGTCTGCCCCTCAGCTAAGGAGGGGTGGACATGGTCTGGAGCATCTCACCCTCAAAAAGGTGCAAAGTCCCCCACTCCTTCTGTTTTTGAAGTTCCATAATAGTCTTCCCCTTTATCTAACCACCCACAAAGGCCCCCTTTTGAACTACTGCTACAACATTAAAGAAGTGACGGTGCACTTTAAAAGGACAATGTAAACTTGTTACAACATTTCCTCACCCAACATGGAAACACTAAATTCACCTCTGAATTTGTGTGGCCAATGTGACATTGCTTACAATGTTTGATGGTATAAAAGTCTCTCTCAAACATATTGTCTTAGACTGCATATGTGTTTTCCTGCAGGTCTACCTCCTATTATTGCAAAGAAGATGATGGTCCAGTGCAAGTCTGAATCTACCTTTCTCCCTTCAGTGGCAAGAAACGTGTAGACAGCTAGTGCTGCTTTAATTGCATCTAGGTCTGAAGGTGCTGATTGTCTTTTATATAGTGCTGATGGAACAAACTGTGTTGAAGTACTGGTGAATCCTGTACAGAATGTCAACGTACTGGGTTTTACCACAGTTTCTTTTCTAGGACAGGGCACACTTCTAATAGAAGCATCAAAGTTACTCCTCTCAGGTGCTAGTGGTTTAGTTATTTCATTGGAAGATATGAAGCTGTTTAGTGATGATGTTATGACCAAGTTGTTTAATACTGTTTGTCGGGGTAATGAGTAGAAGAGCACAGCATGAAATTCAGAGCTTCAATAAACTTGAAAAGGGGATGTGGTTGAAAGGTTTCATGGGAAGAAAAAGGACATGCCGTCTTTACTAAGTTGGAGGATAGAAAGAAAACCATCAAAGAAATAGAGGCTGATTTTGCTAGAGACAACTGCTGTTATCTGCAAAGCGGCACCACTGGTGATCTTTTAATGTTAACATTTGGGAGTTGAAGTCACTCTTAGAGTTATTTCTTTTTAATTGTTTTGATTTGTACTTGACATTAAATATGGAAATATTGTCATTGGATAACAGATGGCAAAGGTCTCACTGCTTACTGATGCAGTTCTCAGCTTGATGAGCTGTTTTTGCTGGTTATAGTGGTAATTGTGTGTTGACCTTC
The DNA here is from genome assembly GCA_028583415.1 of Protea cynaroides. NCBI lineage: Eukaryota > Viridiplantae > Streptophyta > Magnoliopsida > Proteales > Proteaceae > Protea > Protea cynaroides. Next base: position 8,011,549 of record CM053275.1, on the reverse strand, counting down.
AACTAACTGGTTCCACAGGTATACATTGTTACTAGCTCTCAATTTCAAATATATTATTTGCTAATTTTTTCTTAAATTTAGGTCATCAGTTTCACATCTTTTAATATAAGTGACAACTTAAATCCTTGACATTGTGTATGCCCCTGTTTTTGTTTCTTTTTGGTCAATTGGTGGATAGGATCCTAGTCCTCTCTATTGATTATTACATTTTTCTTTACAAACATGTGTGTATCTTTACTTATTTTTTGCTTCTTCAAACACCTTTTACAAATGACTTCTGAAATTCAAAATCAAGGAATGGAGAAGAACATGGTTCATTTCTCTTTTTTTGTTTTGTTTTTTTAACATGGTTCATTTCTCGTTAGCTCTATAGGTATGGATGCCTTTGTGTAGAAAAAAATTCCTTTAAGTGGGAGTAAAGGTCTCCGTATCTAATTCCTAGAGAAACATATATAAGATTGCAACATTTCAACAGTATTGCAAACCTGCTAACAAATGTCTGTGAACATGAATACAAACACTTGTAAAGGCTGCTTTCTTTCAGAATATACATTCATTGTTTTTAGGGAAAATTTCACACACCTCCCCTGTACTTTGCCTTGAAGGCACCCAACTCCCTAGTTCGCAGTTAAATTACAACCCCTCTCTGTTAACTTGACTAACGAAAAATGTAAATTGACCCATTTGCCCTCCTATGGTGAACACCTCATTTCCTTCACTTTTCTTTCCTTCTCTGCTACGAGATCTCATCTCTACAAGACCTAACTTCTTGCCGATCTCATGGCCAACGCCTCCTATCCTTCCTCCGTCGCCGAGTTTCCAACCACAAGATCTCCAGTCGTCGGTATGATCGAGAATGAGATCCAGGCGTGGATCAACTGGGAATGTGTTGAAAATCTCGGTGACTACCCTGCAAGTGTTGTCTGTCGTCAAAGACGAGAAGGTGAAGCTCCTGACCCAGTTGAAGACCCAGATGTCACAGGGTTTTAACTGAGATTTGCAGAACCTAGTTCTGAAGTCGAAGGTATTCTCCGTGCTTGAATCAGTCCTCTTCTTTTTCGTCTTCCCCTTCTCCGTTGTGCTGATCCTCAAGCATCCTCCAGTGAGAACATATCTAATCACACATTGTAAAAGGGCTCTTAGGAAAAAAAGAAAAGCAAGGTGCACAGTGCAGTTCGAAGCAATAAGCCACCTTTCACCAATTCGTAAATCTCCAATCAGAGGAATCCTTTTGGGCCAAACTAGTCTCGTGAGAAACGATCTCTTATTGGAGATTTTCTATACAGAGAATTCTGCTCAAGTTTATCCATATGCTTTCGATTCCCATCAAACAAATCCCTCATCTCATAAATTTTTTCCAAATCCATTGAAACAGAGCAGTAAATTCCTATAAACCATAAAATTTCATCTGGCATTAATGAAATTTGGTGTGGGGGATTTAGTCTCATGTCTATTGTTAAATTTAAAAGGGTAAAATGGTAATTTAACAAAGGTACAAGGGTAGTTTTGGCATTAAGAAATTTTAGAGAAGGCCACAACATCAGCTAACATACTTGTTATAACAGGTAGGGTCTGTATGATAGATGGTTAACAAATAAGGGGAGGTTCGTGTAATTAAGTGCGAACTCAGGGGTTGGGTGCCTTTGAAGTAAAGTACAGGGGTGGTGCATGAAAATTTCCCTAGTTTTTATTTGCATTACTTTTTTTTTTTTGTCAGAAACTAACATAGGCTTTAGCAACTCATGCTAAAAGACAATACAAGATACCGGAAGTTATTCCAACTCCTTTAAGTCTTTGGATATAACTTGTGATAGGAAAATGTCCTCAAATTCTAATAATGTTCTAACAATGATAAATAACTTAAGCAAAAAGGAGTATGGTCATAATATTTTGTAGGAAAAGTAACTTTGAGTTGGCAGTGTAGGGTATGCCTATGAATAAAATACTGAGCTGTAAGAGGGTATAGTCAACACAACCAGCTGAGACATCATTCACCCTATTTTACATATACAAAATAGGATGATAAAACGGGCTGTCTAAACAAACTCTATAAGCTTTGGTCTTGTCATCAATGTATCTTCGTTATGTGTAAATATCTTGAACTTTTCTCGATGATTAGATGATCTTAACTTACATGCAAACATCTTGCATGGAATTTGCTAACTGTATGCATGCTGATGTGGTGGATTCATTTACCACAGTTACTTTTCTTTGGTATACTTGATTTCATCAATACTAATTGTTAGGTTTTTATATTGTAATATATGAAGAGATTGGGATTATATTGACTGTCATTTTCATTGTCTTCATTATTCTATGTCTGAAAATGTTTCCTAAATGTTGCTACTTTATGTTACCCTCTTTGCTCATAGTCTTCGTCTTGATATTTTAGGGTGAATTTAACTCTGTTGAATGAGTTACTCTACTTTTTTCTGTGCACCCCTTGGAAGAAGCTACCTACAAGGAGTTATTCCTACAACTAATGAGATCACTTTGTTAAGCTATTCTGATTTGGATTCTCATGACCAAGAAAATTATGAAAGGCATCCGGATGGATTATTTTTATGCTTATTGCCTGCACCAATTCTTAAAGAAGTGAACCCACTTGCGTATTCCAAATATGATACTTTTCATTTTATTTATTCAACTTAAGTTCATCTGTGAAAAACTTGAATGACTACTCACCTGCTCTAATTTTATGCAAGAGCTAACAGTATATTCTGTCATATGTAGTCAAGTCATATACTTTTTTTCTTTTGTTTGTTTTACTTAATAAGCTTTTATCTTCTGCCCCTATGGCACGTGGTTGGAAATAATTTGTCTCCATTCACATATCCCCTGGCAACCTACTTATATGTCTTCCAGTGGAATTTGCTATGGTGCATGAATCATAAGTGTATGTAAAAACTTTGTTGAAGAACAATATACATTTTGAAGTTTTCCATTTTGCAGTGTAATAGATTGTTGCCAAGTTCAATGCCTTCCCTGTTGCATTTAATGATCTAACTATTCATATTAATGTTTTCCTAATTTGATGACTTCGCTTGATGGGGTTGACTTTTTGTAATCTCTTTGTAACAGATGAACCTTGTTGATACACCAGGAACTAATGTGATTCTCCAAATACAACAATGTCTTACTGAAGAGTTTGTCCCACGTGCTGATTTGATTCATTTATTATTTCCTTTGATAGGCCATTAACTGATAGCGAGGTAAGAATTGTTTGACAAGTTGCACTTGTCAAGGTGTTATATTATACTGGCAAGAGTCTAGAAATGTGGAACTCAGTTTGTTGAAATGCTAAAAAGCCATACTTTCATATGTGCTCTTTGAAGCATTTCATCGCTGTCCATTATGGCTAAAGAGTACTGTTGAAAAAAAATTTAACTGCACAGTAGGTATTTTCATGACTGATAACAGAAATGCTCTTTGCTAACTGTTAAAGATGAGCATGGCAAATTAGTTTGATTCTAGTAAATCAAAGGTTTTATCTAAATTATTGTATTTCTATGCATTCATTTTTTTTTTTTTTTTTTTTTTTTTTTTTTTTGCTTTTGACTACTGGTTGGGTTTTAAAACTATGCGTTTATCCTTTAACCTTGTTCATGGCACCTTCAAGAGTTATTCAGTAGACTGATATGGTCCGAAATAGTCTCATAAAGCTCCTTCCTGAAACAGACAAATTTTTTTTCCTTCTTTTTTTTCGCCTTTTCTTCTGGTTAATAATGCAGGGGATAACTTGATATTTTCAAATTTATTTTTACCTGATTTTTATCTTTCTTGAGTTTTGCTTGTTTTCATGGAATGAAGCAAAATGCACTTGCAAATGAAGTATGAGTGGGAAATATGAAAACACAAAAATGAAAATATGTATCCATCCAGTGCTAATCATTTATGAATTTCTTGTATCAAGGGGCCTCCACATGTGTTGTGAATTCACGTGTACTTGGAATTTGACCATGATGCACGTGCCATATTAGGTTACTATCAAAATCACACATGGGAAGGATGTAGACCTAGACTGCTACTTTTTCATTTGGTTGGGTTGTTTTATGTATCTCTGTACTCTTTACTGCTCTGCTACTTTTCGAGTAATATCCTTAATTTGTATGTTTATCATGAGATTTTTCATCCTTTAGTGGACACTGGTATTACCTTCAGGTTTGCAAGAATATCATTGTTATGTGGGAAAAATCTCATCCATTTAAAATCTTACACGTGTCAAGCTTCACCTTCGGAGCCGACCGCTCGGAGTATCTTGCGCTCGGCTTATGAGGCATTCGGTATCTTATGCCCGGCCTCTCATGCACCCGGCATGTCGCACTCGTCCTATGCCGTCTAGTTATCATCATCTATGGTAGCGCTCGGAGTCATAGTCCTACCCGGCTACGTTTCCCAGTCGGTAGTCAGAGTCCTAATGTGATTATGCTACGTCCGATGAGTCCTTCTCCCAGTTTGATACGACGCCGACTATCGTGGTCCGTGATTACTCATACGTTGACATGTGTCAGTCCCAGAGCTGACCGACCTAGCTTCTTTGGCTAAGGTCTCTTACTCCTACTCGGAGTCTACCACACGGGTGTCCCTCAGAGCGACACGTGGCAATCCTATTGGCAGTTTACTCCCCTGAGTCCTGGTACCTCCATGCTTCTTCCCAATCTATAAGTAGAGGGCAATCCCTCAAGGTAATCTCGGTTACTGGTACACAGTTCATGATATCTCTCTCTCTGTCATTCTCGCACATTCAAACTCTCTCATCGTCCCACACTTTAAACTGGAGATAGCTTTCTGTTATCTCTTGACTGCTTACTTTAGGAATCTGACTTAGGCATCGGAGTGTACCCAGAGCTTAGGCGCCCAACTCCGTTGTCTCATCTCTGTGGTTGCAGGTAACTCAGAGCGAAGATCGATGGGCGATTTCCAACCGTAACAATCATCAAATAATAAAATATGTTTTTATGCTAGTGTACTGCTCACCTGTTGTATAAGAACTGGATGTGTGACTGGTCAATCTTTAAAATATTAAGGGAGTAAACATGTAGTGCACCATGAATATTGGTAAGCCCAAGTATAAATGGATGTTTGAACGGCTTGTTAAAGAACTAGGGGAAATTTTTTTTCTGTATTGAAAAGTTTAGTATAATTTGTATTATAGTCAAGATGCTGTACAATTGTTCACTGTCCACCAGGGACCCTTTTACAAAATAGAATTTCATGTTATTCTCTTATGTAAAATAGACTATACAGGTTCCATCTAATTTGAGACAAGTCATTATTAGGGATCTGATTCAGCATTTTTTTTATTAGTTTATTAGCAATTTCAAAATTTCCTGCCCATCAAAAGGTGATGGCTGACGAGGGGAAAAGGACACCCTTGGCACATGAACTTGAAGAAGCCATGCAGAAGGATCTGTTGCAGACTATCGAGAATTTGGAAGGCTTTATCAAATTCATCAGTAAGCCTTATCAGGGTGCAGCACAACGTAGGCTAGACAATTTTTTGGAGATTCGAGGGGAAGTAACAAGTGTTGAGGAAATACTGAAATCTTTACATATTGAAATCCACAATCTTCATGTATCTTGAGATCATTTTATTTCAGCATGCAGAAATAAGCATATTCCTCCCGGACACCTCTCTTTTCTTGTGTGGGGGCAGGGTGGGGGGAGACTTCCATATTCCACTATGGATGTCAAATGGAGGCTGGCAGTTTCAATGGCGTTTCTATTTAATCAAGCCTGTGTAATATGTATATAATGTATCAGATGGAAGTGTCACAATCTGTTTGAATGTGGTCTTCTAACTGTGACTGCATACTAGATTGAGCTCCAGTTCTGTTACATTATGAGAGGAACCGACTATGTATGAAGATCGATTCTTTGTAAATGTGTTAATGATAATGTAAAATGGAAAGCACCAAGTGCAGTTTCAGTATTTACTGCTATCCTTAAAAATGACTATGGATTTTGTTTAAGGATCCAATTGGTTTTTATGATTGACTTGTTCCCCACTTTTGCCTATACCACATTATAGGATCAGTGCAGTTTCTATTCTGATGAACTGTTCAAGAGTCTATCTATCTTAAAAAAATGCTTGGTAGTTATTTTCTCTAAGCAAGTTGGTGCCTCATAATTATGCCTTCCTATGGTATGCCCTTAAAATGTTTGCATGTTTTTCCCCCCTTTGGTGGGAACATGATTGATTTGTGTGTTTTACACAAAATCAATTTTCCATGCGTTTTGCCTAGTACATAGATCTGTCCACAATTTTTTTATGCACCCCCATTGCAGTTCTCCTGAATTCACTTTCTGGACTCTACTGTTCCTTCAAGTTCTTTAAATTTTAGAAGCTTAGTTGACAAATTTTTTCATTTCATTGGTAATACATGAAATGATTATTTCCTGTTGCTTTAATTTTTTATGAAGACCTTAGAATAGCTTTATTACTTGATGGTGGTTTTGTGAGGTATTTAAATTTTTTACTGAGACAGACAAAAAATTAATGTATACTGACAATAGCCCCAATAGAGAGAACCTCAATGTTGAACTATTGTGGGAGTAAAAAAAAAAAAAAAAAAAAAAAAAAAAACAGTAGATATTGCTCAAGGAAGCAGTAATCATGCAAGTCAGTTGAGATTCGACCTACTTACTGTTCATTCACCTTCTATATAAAGTTGTGTTTAGATAGGGACATGTAAGTTCTTTACATAAAGATTTTCCTGGGCTCAATGGGGTAGCTTTGTGTTTATATTGTGGTTAGCAACAAAATGACCCTTAGCTGCTTGTCATGTTTGCATGGTTTACCGACTCCTTTTTGTTCTTTTAAGTAAACAAGAATGAACAATGGAAGATGAAAAGATACCACTACCATGGTCAAAAGGTAAGAGAGTTAGCTTATTTACAAAAATGCTTGTGCAAGCCGTGAACTGGATTCCCTTAACTTTCTTAGTACTCCTAAAGAAATCATAAATTAAGGGGAAAAATCAGAACCAACTTTAAGGTGTCACTTGAGGCCAAGGGGACATGACGAAAGAAGTATTCTAACTTTCCTTAATTTAAGATTAACTTTGTCCCTTCTTTGGCCAAACTAGAATAAAAGCAAAGACGAATTGAAAGTGGAAGTTTGATGGTTAGATTTTAGAGGGTAGGCAAAAGGTACATATTCTCATCACTCACCCTTAACAAAGAGGCTTTTATGTAGTTGGAAGAAGGGCTACAGAACAAAAACCTTCCTATTTAGAACAACCCTATAGGACATAGGTCCTTAATCAGTGTTTCATGTTTTATGGCATATGCTTTAAGGTCACATGTAAGGGACTTCAAAGGATAATATTGATTGGGTTTCAGCATCTAAACATAATTACTCAACCATCATGAAAGAAGAGACCAGTCCCCCTTTCTATGGCTTCATTCCACATCTGACACCTAGTATGTAGGTCGGTGGTTATTGACCGATAATTCACAGTTATGATTTTAATAACCATCTGTTACTATTTATGGAGGCAAGATAATCATATTAGACCTTTGACATGAAACATATTAATCTATGATATTGCAGTAACCATGCAACTATCCTATGGTTATTTTATTGTTTTTAATATTGATATAATAAAATACTTTTAGAGTCATGAAGAAAAATAAACATAAACAATGGCTTACCCCAAGTTTTTCACCATTTTAAACTTTATTCATAATTATCCTATAAACAAAACTGGCCTGATTGAATTGTCATGAGGACCAGTCCGGAACATTCTTTTGGACTATCAATGAAAACAAATGGTCCCTTTTCCTATTGGGAGGTAATGGCAACAGATTGGACCCAAAATTTGATCTAGAAGGTCTGATTGGTGGTTGCAGTTGTCCCACTGACTTAAAGAAGAAAAAAAAAAAAAAAATTTCCCCCTTCAGAATTTCAGTTGATCTTATCTGGTATACACCAAAGACCAATGGATTTGGAGTGATTTGGGTTTGAACTTTGAAATGTTCAATTGGTAGCTCAAGTGTTCTTTATTGGGACTTAGAGAAGTGGGTTTGATCACAATAAATAAATAATAAATCAAGAAGAAAGAAAACAGAGCCAAAGGGAGGGGGAGAGAGAAAGAGAGAGAGAGAAAGAAGTATTTCATATTCAATCAATGAAGAGCATCGTGAGTACCATGCCATTATTGAGATGTGAATGATCTGTACATTTAGTTCCACTGCTTTGATATTCTTTCATTGGTCTTCTAGCAAGATGCAAAGGTGCTTTGTGATTGCTTTTTATCAATAAAGCTTGAGACTCAAATAGTAACCTTGTTACTTATGGTAAACACCTCTGGCTTACACCCATATGGCTGTATGGAAGCTGTACCACTTATGTCATTATAGCTGTAGAATCTGTCTTCCATATTCACTTGAGATTTGTGTACTGACTACAAGTGCTAGTGCAGATTTATGGTATACTCGGGGATGTCAACGGATCGGTTCGGTCAGGTTTTGGTTCTATACGATCCAGTCAAATAAAAAAATTCGATTTCGGTTGCAGTCCAATTCGGTTTCAAGCTTTTATCGGGTTGGCTTAATAGACTATTATCGGTCCACTATCGGTTCGATTTCGGTTTACTATATGTATATGTAGTAACAAGTTGACTTAATGGGCTCTATTGGGTCATTATCGGGCTGGTTTGGTTTCAGTGTTGGTTTCTTAAATGTATATTAAAGAAAATATTGGCTTAATGGATTCTTATCAATTTATTATCGGATTGATTCAGTTTTGGTCCTATTGGTCTGGTTTTAGCAATTAGCCTGGTTTCAGTTTTTCACCAAACTCTAAAAACAAAACCATAAAATTCGGTTTTGATTTGATTCACACAGAATCAGAGTGGTTTGGTTTCAATTTTCAGTTTAGACCTAATTTTGACACCCCTATGTACTTCCTCCTAAAACACTGAGTGACAGTGTAACTGTAGTGTCTTGCATGTTCTTAAGCTTTGTGTACAACTGGGTAGTGACAGTGATTGTGAATTTATGGTGTACTTCTTCCAAATTAAAACAGCTCAAAACTAATAATCTATGAGAGAGAGATCCACCTTCCTTTTCATGGGCATAGGAACCCAAATTATATATTTTTTTTATCAAAGGGTTTTGTGGGTGAATAAATCCGTACGGTTTGGACACTAATAACAAGGCTGGCTAATGATAGGCCAGGCCGAAAGCACTGGGATGATGTTGGTTCTTTGCTCTAAATAGAAACAAGATTAGCCAAAGTAAAAGACACTGGTATTCTGGACCTATTTCAAGATTTTTTAGAAGAAAAAGATGGACCTCGTGTCTTAATGGACAAGGAATAGAAAAAAAAACAAGAGAACGAAAAAGAATCCAAGGAGGTTGGCAGTTTATTTAATTATTTATTGATGGGTTCCTCACCTGTTGTCGGTTGTATCAAAAAGTCCTCAATTTCACTTAACTTCTGTTATTAAAATCTTTGATACTCACCTACTTTTTATCATAATAAAAGTAGAAAATTTAATAAAATTTTGGGTTAAAGCTGATGGACTCTTTATTTTTTTTAGATAGGTCAGTATGATTTAACCTTTGTTTGTTTTGAGAGAGTGAGAGAGAGAGAGAGAGAGAGAGATGGAGGAGGGAGTATACTTTGGTTTAGCATTCTAAACCTCACCAATAAGTCAACTGAATTGATGCCATTCTGAGTATGCATGCATGTATGGTTAAGTGACTGAAATAATCAACATTGCAAGAACAGAAATATTAAAAGCTTTGAAGAGGCAGAAGGGTTAGTCTTGTTGATGGGTAATTTCTAAAGTTCATGGGCTTTCTTTAAACACTGTTTTGGTTCTTTCTGATGCATTTGGGGTTGTGAATTGCATTTTTTATACAGTCATGGAGTGCAAGGTGGTCAAACTGTTTTACATGTAAAAGACAGGACCTGTCAGCAATGCTGTTTGACTCCCTTGGAATAAAAGAGAAAGAACAACTAATAAAATATAATCTCTAGTTAAATCATGATTATTGTTTTATTTCAACAGCCTAGTGAGGTCTTTTCGGGTTTTGTACTCAGGTTTTACTCAGTAAATTAAATATAGTATATATAGAATAATTAATATTATTGTTGATGATTCTTAAATGATCTGTCGAATTATTTAGTCATTAAGTTTACCTGACTAGATAGACTTTCTAACTAAGCCAGGGTTTTTGGGTTTTAAAAACAATTGCTTGGTTGACTTCATATTTGGGTGCTGGAAGGCAAGAGTTTTAAAAAATTCACCAAGAAGTTACAATGGTTGTGATTGGAACAATGATCATCCAAAAGAAATAAAAAAAGGAGTGGGGGATGGAGGGCGATTTCAGCCAAAATTTAGATTTAGTTTTTGACACAAACACATGTTTGAGAAATATGAATATTCGTACCAAGGAAGATGCCTATCACTTTCACAAAATATTCTCCCAGAATCTATGGGTTTTGTTGGCTTTATTATGAAAGAGAAGAGAAGGGAGATCAAGCAGGAATATTTTTTTTTTCTTGGTTAAAAATTTAAGCCTTCTCTCTCTCTCTCTCTCTCTCTCTCTCTCTCTCTCTCTCTCTCTCTCTCTCTCTCTCTCTCTCTCTCTCTCTCACACACACACAGAAGTTCTCATCAAAAAACCCTACTTTCCTCACATTAGAAATTGATTAGGATATCAGTAAAACTCATTTTCTGTCCTACCAATGCATGCAAAACCAAGAAAACTAACTGGAAGCTTTTACCTTCTCCTTCAAATTTGTTGATTTTGACTTTTTTCATTTTCTTTGTAATGATATTTTGAGAACTCTCCATATGGGACTTCTTCTGATTACAGTTGGATTGGAATAAATATATATTGTTAATCTCCAGCTCTTTTTTTCCAATCCAACTGTATCCAGGGGGCAGACCCATATGACAGCACTGCTATATAGTACAAAGAACTTTACAATGTGGTATGAAGGTAGAATCATGTAATTCTAGTGGGCAACAAAAGCCTCTCTCTCTCTCTCTCTCTCTCTAAAAGGAGTCTTCAGTCTTCCTAGTCCTTACCATGGGCACTACAAATAGACATATCCAGCTTCACACTTATCCCCATGTTTCCCACTTCTCTCTTCTACTCTTCTCATCCTAAACTCATTCTCCTATCTTTTCCCTCCTGAACTCAACATTTCCACCAAAACCAACAGATGGGTTTTAGTTAAAACCTTCAATTTTTCTTTCTTCTCAGCCATTAATTTCTGTGAACTCAGGATTCTTTGGCATTCTAATCCAAAACCCAAAAACTACTCTCTTGCTCTGCCTCCTCTGTTTCAAGTTTCTGGGCTATTTTCTGATAAAAAATCTGTCTTTTTAGATTAATTTTTCTTTGCAACAGCAATTGTAGTGATGTCTTCAGTGGTTTGTCAAGGGCTACAGTCATGTCTTGAGCCCTGGCCAAAATTGACTGCAAATAGACCCTATTTCACCCGATCTTTCAGTTTTACTCAGTTTGTTAGCAACTCAGATTCTGATTCAGAGAACAACAACAGCAACAGCAAAAGCAACAGCATTGATGACTGTGACACCAATAAGAACAGCAAGAACCAGTCTAGCTCCAATGATGGGGACATGGGTGGGTGGAGCTTCATCCAAGCTCTTACCAATACCTTTGAGGGTCCCAAACCAGCAGCAGCAGAAGAGAAGGAGAAGCTCTATATCCATCCTCTGGTGAAGCGTTCTTCCTCAAAGCTTAGCGAGATGAGCTTGGAGATGTGTACAGAGAATTTGGGCTCGGAAACAGGCTCTGTAATCAGCGAAAACATTATCATTCAATTATTGGATTGTGACAGAGAAAAGTCACCAACAACAAGAGAAGAGCGACCCAAATCATCATCATCATCGCTGCGACAGCTTACAGGAGTGAATTCTCGGGAATTTCCACCTCCTTTGACGACAATTAGCTACTCCAGTCAAGTTCAGGTGAGGACACATCGTGAAGGTGGACGGTTATTGATGAAAGCAGTCAGAGTCCCCTGTTCTCAATCATATTTTAAAGCTGAAAGGGGAGATGGTCGCCTCAGGCTTCACTTGTCTACCAATTACTCTCAAAAGTTTGACCCTGAGTTTGACATAGAAGAAGAAAAAGAAGAAGACGATGAAGAAGAAGAAGCAGAAATTGAAGGAGAAGAAGAGGAAGAAGAAGATGATAGAGAAGAAGAGGAGGAAGAAGAGGAGGAAGATGATGGGTTGAAAAACAGGGGTGGGGGGACAAATGGGAATAATGGGAATGTTGGGGGTGAAATGGAAATGGGGAACTATGAAAGGAGAAGGAGGAACAGCAGGTGCAATGAAGGTGATGGGCATAGGAACAAACTGCTGTTGATTCAGGAGCCCTGTTGTTGGGTGGCTAGCTCTTAAATTAAACTCGAGAAATCACTCCCTTTGTGATCTCTTGCCTTGCTTTCTGTGTCTCTATGGGACTTCTTTAATCAAAATTTGAGAATATTTTGGAATTTTTTCCAACCCCACCTTAGTTGCAGGTGTTAATGGTTAGTTATTATAGTTGATAAGCATTGTCCATTTGCCCCTTCTCTCTCTTTCTCTCTCTTGCATGTATCCATCAGTCACTCATTAACTGGAGCTTCTTGGTTTTTTGTGTAAATGTGGATTTTATGGCTCATCATTTTCCCATTAAAAATTATGTATCCTTCTTCCCCGTCCAAAAGAGAGGGAGAAAAAGTAATAAAAAGTGAACACCCCAACAAGAAAAAAAAAAAAATTAAAAAAAAAACCTACTGAAAGGAACGTAGGAAAAGACATTAAAGAATAGGAGGAAGCTATTATTAGCAGGAGTGCAGGACCACTGAGGTCTCCAGTTTCCACTCACTGTACTCCTGTAACTCCCATATGCTCCAGTGGTTAAAAAAGAACACACAAAGACCTAGTACAGTCACTCCCTCCCTCTTCCTCTCTCTCTCTCTCTCTCTCTCTCTCTCTCTCTCTCTCTCTAATAAAGTGCAAATGGAAAGGAATGAAGGATGGCAAAGCCATGTATAAATGTTCGAAAGTAAGAAAGTTTCAACCTTTAGTGAGAAGCAGAAGGAAAGCACCTCCCTGAAATGGAAACCAGAAAAGAGAGAAGGCGGAGAAACACATGCATAGTTGCTATAAATACTGGGATAGTAATTGATACTTTACACATGCACAGTTGTGCTAGGCAGTTTCTTGGTAATTTCCTGAAGCAAATGAATGGGAAAAAGTTTTCTGACTGCATGGCCAGTAACCTCTCACTCGCCCCTTTAGCTAAAACAAAAATTTGTGGTCAACTATTTTTTAGTTTTATTTTCTCTCCTTTTTTATTTTATTTTATTTTTTTTTTCCACAGAGATTTCTTTCTATATGTGTTTTCTTTTGTTAATATATTATTTTTATCCGCCAAATTTTTTTAAAACTTTTGGGTAGCTAAAGATGACCAATTAAGAAGACCAATTAGTATATAAAGTCATTCAAAGTCCCAAAGTTAATTGATTTGAGATCGTTCCCAATGCTAGCAAGGCGTGGCCCATCCAATTTCTCAAATCAATTTTCATCCATTGATCACTCTCTTGAGGTATGAAGATCCCGACAGTAATTAAACTGAAAGGGTTCCACCTCATTTTAAGTTTTCAAGAACTATCCATCTTGAAGAATATAATCGAAGGTAGCCCATTACCATTTTACACTTCAAGACACTTCTAACTCTAACCAGGCAATCTCAAACTCTCAGGAAAAGAAAAAGAAAAAGAAAAAGAGAGAGAGAATAATAATATTAAAAGACGATTACTAAAAGGAAAAAACAAGGCTGTCAAACTGCATGGAGTTTATTCTAAACATATGAAGGGAAAAATAACCACCATGCTCACCTTGAAATAAAAAATCTCACCTGTATTGAATACCTCAAGGCATTAATTTCATTGGCCCCACTCTAGTATATGACCATGGGACTCACTCTGATCATTCAAAAAAAAAAAAAAAAAAAAAAACTCCAGTCATGAAGGACTGATTCTGGCTAGTTGTGGATATGCATGTGATAATTAGCTTTCCTCTTATAATATATAAACAACAATCTTATGAATCTTCAGTCAACCCTTGCTTCACCAATTAATGGAAGTCCTTCCACTTTCCTTGACCTTTCCTTCTATTAACCATCTTTTCCAATTCATACAAACCACCCTTCCCTCTCTCTATAGCTTTCATCACTCCAAAATTACAATTTTTTTGGAAATTTTTTGTGAGATATACATGTTAGATGGCCACTGTCCTGTGCTCCGTACAATCATACTTGTTAACTGATCACTTAAATTCTGGTATCTGGAGGGGCCATGGTGGCAGTGTTGTTGGGACTATTTGGGTACCTGATTAAAAAGGGGCAGGTGCTGAAGGACGGGGACTTTAGACAGAAAATAGGTAATCCTTATCCTTAAGTCGATTATTACCCCTTCACAGAAGGAAGTTTACATTCATGTAGGGTCCTCCCCCAAAATTATTCAGCAGATTTAAAACTTAAAAGATGAGGAGGGGAATATCTATGATTAAATCACATTTTAAATTAGTTGTTGAGGATTTTTAAGACTTCTTGCCTTGATTTTTATTAACCATCTAAATTGTTTAAAGTGCTTTAATTTTGGAAGTGTCTCAATGACACCTCTATAAACCTCTATAAGTGCATTTAGATTAATATGTCACCTTCTTCTAAATACCCATTGCCTAATTTTCAAAGTTTTTTTAGTCAAGGATAAAAATGGTTTTTCATAAATTTTTTTGAAAATGATCCATCATTATATCATTTTGAATGATTATCATTGTCTTACATGGTTTTTGAATAAACATATGAAATGGAAAGAATTACTTTTATTAAAAAAAACTAATTAAGATATTTGGTCAGAAGTAAGTAAAAAGAGAAAGGGATCTTAATTTTACTTCATGCTCGGGCACTTCTATCCATCAAATGTACACCAAAATTATAAAATTTTAAACTAATGGAAAAATTACACTCCCCCATTACACCAACGTCCAAAATACTTTTTACTGTTCTAGATTCGTGATAGCCAAAACGGTGGTGAATCATATCACATGTCCTTGAAATCTTGATCGACAATGTAGGTGCCTCCACTACACCAGCAAGATTCTTCACAAAGGGATGTTGGATTGGGTCACGTCGACAAAGTCCGGATCCCCTCCTATACGGGGATACTTCCCGTAACCTCATCACCATAAAATTATCAATTTAAAAAAAAAATACTTTTTTTTATTTGGTAAAAAAAAAACAAGTATATTGTGATAAATTCACATGAAGGATTCACGTACAGAGAGATATTTTCAACTAACATCAATGGGCATTCATCATATATAAAATTTTTTTCTCTCTCTTCTCCTCTGCATATTTAATATGCATCATATAAAGATATATATTTTAATTACATATGGTTTGAAAAATCCACAACCTCGAAGTCCCTAAAAACGCATCTTCTCCGACCATATGGTCTTACAAATGAAACCAGAAAAGATTGAGGGAGATCACCCATGTCTCTCCTCTTCTTTTTCCTCTTTTTTTTTCTATTATATTCTGTTAGGGACTCCTGAGAAGGAGTGACAGTTACGATACCTTGAGGAAGAAGAACCTCCAGATCCAGAATGAGAGAAGATTGAGAGTAAATTTCTTGTTGTTTTTTTAATGCTAACCTCAGCCTTTTATATTGGCTTTACATGTTGTTTGTATGACATTTGTAACAGAGAACTGTATAACAACCTCTATTCCTTTGACAACTGTATTTTCTTATCTCTTTTACTTCTAACCACTTGTCCTATAATGCCCCTCCTTAAGCTTCCACGTAATCCTTTAACGGGGATGATCTCTTCTTTCACGATGACCTCGACCCATCCCTTTGTTTCCACTTGATTTAACCAGCTCACCCCCATTGATCATAACATCACCATTCCCATCCGAAGGAACCTTGTCCTCAAGGTTCGGGCCAGGATACCGCTTGAAGGAGAGACACATCGATCCAAGATGCATCTTCGGTGGTAGCCCTTCCCACCGAATCAAAGCTTGGCGAACCCAACCTGCCGGGCCGGACTTGTCGGTAACGAGGATGGCCATTGGTAGAGATACAAGATGGTCGAGTCCTCAATCGGTAGTGAGACCGAATTGCGCTTGGTGGGACATCACCAAAGTATCGCTCGGCTGTGAGACATGAAAGACGGGGTGAATCTTGGCCGCAGGAGGTAACTCAAGCTTGTATGCAACGATCCACCTGCGAGAATACGAAAAGGGCCAAAGAACCGACGACCAAGTTTGGGGTGATTGCCAAGTGTGACAGCAGGTCGCGGTATGGTGGAGTTTAACGTGACCCGGCATCAACGAGTAGTTCCGATCACTACGGCTGCGGTCGGCTTGCGATTTCATTCGACTTTGTGCTCGAGAGAATTGAGTTTCAGCAGACGTAGTATTTCATCTCCCGCTCATGAGTTCATGGTCCACCGCCTCGTTGGTGATGATCCAAGAACATACCCGGGTATGGTAGGAGGAGGACGACCATATAGTGCTTGGAAAGGAGACATTCCAACTGAGGTATGGTAGGCAGATTATACCGAATTCCGCCCGGGGAAGGAACCTTGCCCACCGTCCGGGGGAATCGCAGCAAAACTCCTTAAGTACATCTCCAAGCATCGGTTGAGAACTTCGGCTTGTCCGTCACTTTGCGGATGATATGAACCGCTCATCGCAAGTGTTGTGCCTTGAAGCCGAAACAATTCTTGCCAAAATCGGCTTATGAATAACGGATCTCGATCACCGACAATTGAACGAGGGAATCCATGCAATCGAACTATGTTGTGAACAAACACCTCGGCACCTTCGGACTGGTGTAGCCACTTGCTAATGGGCAAAAATGGCCGGATTTGGTGAGTCCGTCGACCACCACTAAAATAGCGACTTCCCATTTGATGTCGGCAATCCGTTATAAAATCCATTGAAACATCTTCCCACACTTGTGAGGGTATTGGGAGAGGTTTAGCACCCTGCCGAGAGGTGGTCAATGGTTTGATCTCACGGCAAATGGAGCAATCTCTCACAAATTTTTCACACTTGCTCGTAAGCCTTTCCAAGAACATTGGCTCTAGTCTAGCATAAGTGCGTGTGACTCAAAGATGACCCCCTATAGGCGTGGAATGGTATTCACGCAGCAGAGTATCACAAATTGATGAATTAGCGGTAACATCAGTCGGCCTTTGTAGTAAAACCAGTCCGTCTCGCAGGGGAGTAGTGCGACTCGTAAACTATTAGTTTGAAGATTCTCACGAATGGATACAAACTCCCGGGTGTGTACCGACCTCTTGCCGGAGTTGATCCAAGAAGCCATACTGGTCCGGACAAATCATAATGTGTTGAAACCACTCGTGATAAAGAATCAGCGTATTATCTTTGCCGGGTAGTATAAAATTTCAAATTCAAATCCAAGCGTTTGGAGAGCCCACCGCTGTTGCTCCTGTTTGGATCGATTGCTCGACAGCTCTTTTAAGCTCTTTTGGTCTGTTTTGATGTAGAATTTATGGCCTAGCAGATATGATCGCCATCGCGGATTGCCTGGTGATTGCGCACATTTCCACGGACGTAGGTTGATGCCGCTTGCATCCGAGGGGATAACTTTCGACCCAAGAATGCTAAGGGTGGTGATCTTGAGATAGAACTGCTCCTATACCCGCACTCGGGGCATCCGATTCTACCGTAAAAGGCTTAGAAAAATCGGGAGCCGAGAACTCGGGGCGAGTGATGGCAACTCTTAATGCATCAAACGCTCGTTGAGCCCAAGACCATTTGAATGCGCCGAGAAGTAAGTCGTGAGGGAAGAAGCAATTCTTGCGTATCCCGATACAAACTTTCGATAGTACCCATGATACCAAGGAAGCCCCGCAGTCTCGTCAGAGTTGGAACCGGCCACCAAGAATGGCATCAATTTTAGTTGGGTCCATACTTACCCCATTTGCGAAATTATGTGACCCGATAGCCAATGGACCTGACCAAAGGAGCATTTAGAATATTTGGCAAACAACTTATGCCGATGTAGGATTTGGAGAATCTGTTGGAGGTGAGTGATGTGTTCGCCCATGTATGGCTATAAATTAGCGATCATCAAAAAACGAGCAAGAATCGCCAAGAAATGGGCGAAAAATTTCATTCATGGTGGCCCGAAGGTAGAGGGGGCATTGCTCAACCCTAAATGGCATCACCAAAAATTCGAAATGCCCATCATGGGTTCAAACGCCGTCTTCGGGATGTCATCGGCGTGATTCGAATTTGGTGATAACCGCACAAGGTCCGGTTTGGAGAAGAAGCATGCGCCATATAATTCATCGAGTAACTCATCCACCGTAGGAATAGGGAAGCGATCCCTCACGGTGATGGCATTTAACGCCCTAGTCGACACAAAACCGCCATGTGCCGCTTTCTTCTTGACCAAGAGAACCGGTGATGAGAATGGACTGGTGTGACGTATGGTTCCGGCTTGTAACATTTCGACACCAACCTCTCTATCTCCGATTTTTGGAAATGGGGGTAGCGGTATGGCCAACATTGACCGGTTGGGAACCGTTTGCAAGTGGATCCGTGGTCCCGTGCTCGAGTGGGTGGAAGTTCGGTTGGCTCTGTGAAGATGTGTGGAAAGGCATCCAAGGACTCTTTGTAGATCTGCAGGAGTGTTAATTGGGGGCTGCTTTGTAGGAACACTAACTTCCAAATGATAATAGGCTGCTACCGATTCCATTTGAACTAACCTCGTATTCCCCGATAGCGAGTTGGGTCGGTGTATTGCGGGGATTACCAATCGAGATATCCGATTTGTACCTTCCTTGAATTGCATCGATAACTTCGATAATCAAAGGTAATCGGGTCCCGCAGTTGAGAGCCATTGTACCCCCAAGACCGGGTCGGCACCCACAATTGGTAACACTAGAGCATCAACAACCGTGTTATATGAGTGGAACCGAACAGGGGAGTTGCCGGACAATACCTTCACTCGCAGAGTGGTGCCATTCCCTACCAACACCTTCATGTTGGTTATTGGTTCAACCGGTAGATGTAAGTGTTCGCAACACGGCTTTTGTAAGAAATTGTGTGTACCGCCACCGCCTACAAGGACTTGCAATGGGGATCCGCAAACGGTAGCGTGAATCGTAAGGTAGTAGCCGAAGCTCCGACCGCTAAAGCATGATAGGATATTTCGATTCGGTGGGAAGAGTCGGATTGGTTCCCGATTCTTCCGAAGACCCCGCAGTCGTCTTCACGATTCATTCGGAGGGAACTCGATGTCGCCGAAATACTCCGAGCGGAAATATTTGTCGATTTTTTGCAGCGATGGTTCGTGAGAATTTCTCATCAGCGTTGTAGCATAATCCCTTGTCCCGGCGAGCTTGCATCTCCAGAGGTGTCGGCGTTTGATAGGGATACGGGGTCCCGGTGGGGTGGAAGTAATGCCGAAGTGATGTGGGGTTTGGTAACACAACTGGGGGCCGAGCCATGGAAGGTTGTCCGGACCAAGATCTTCTTACCTCATTCAGTTTAGCCTCTTGTAGTCGTGCCGACCAACGGCTTGGATCATGGAAGTTGGCCGGAAGGCCATTACCTCGCAAATGGATAGCGGGTTTGGAGACCGTAAATGAAGCAAACTAATGAGAAATGCGATGATACACCGGAGGTAGCGATTGACCGTGAGTTCAAACCGGGATTGATAGGCCTCGACCGTTGTGATCTGCGTGAGCTTGGTTAATGCGCCTTGCGGGTCTTCGAACTCGAGGGACCGAACCCGATTTCCAAGGAATGAACAAAGGAAGACCAATTGCTGAACGTGGCAATCCGGGACATCCATTGAAACCATTGGAGTGCCGACCATCCATGTGGAACGATGATACCAACAGCGCCGTTCATCCGGAGTATTGTGATAATCAAAAATCTTTCGGCCTTAAAAATCCAGCCGATGGGATCGATCCGCCAAATCGAGGGAAGTCCAATCTTATAGTTCGCTCGGATCGGATTGGTCCCCTGTGGAGGCCAATGACATAGTACCCCAGAAGAGGATTCACTCCGGTTGAAGCAGCCGGTACATTGTTGATGATCGGAATAGGTCCCGTTGAGGTAGAGGATACGACCGACATTTTGGGGAGATGCGAACCGTGGCCCCGCCACCGGGAGTCGCCGGAGGCATACGAAGGACCCGCTCTAGTTTGCCGTCCATCGCAGGATGCGTACCACCGGATCTGAAAATGCTCGCCGATGATCGTCCATTGTAGTTTGAGGGACTCAAGGCGCGACCTTGAGAGGATGTAGTTTCGGTGAGACGCTTGACGAGTCATCCAACCGCCAGGCAGTACCGTCACCATCGCTCTCAATGAAAGCACCGATGTTAGGGACTCCCGAGAAGGAGTGACGAGATACCTTGAGGAAGAAGAACCTCCGATCCGAATGAGAGAAGATTGAGAGTAAATTTCTTGTTGTTTTTTTAATGCTAACCTCAGCCTTTTATATTGGCTTTACATGTTGTTTGTATGACATTTGTAACAGAGAACTGTATAACAACCTCTATTCCTTTGACAGCTGTATTTTCTTATCTCTTTACTCTAACCACTTGTCCTATAATGCCCCTCCTTAAGCTTCCACGTAATCCTTTAACAGGGATGATCTCTTCTTTTCACGATGACCTCGACCCATCCCTTTGTTTCCACTTGATTTAACCAGCTCACCCCCATTGATCATAACATATTCTCACTCATATATGATGCATTGTTGTTCCTAAATTGAATAAACATTTTGTACATCCATGCTTGCCATTACAAGGAATGTTGGTTCACACGTAAACCCATCATATGCAGGCCATCCAATTGGTGGGCCACCTCCTCAACCTTTAATTCATGGTTCAAGCAGATTCTGTTAAGTTTCACATTAATTTCTTATTAATATTATTGATCATTTCATGACTCATGAGTCATGACAACCTTGCTTTTTTTTTTTTTTTTGACTTTTCTTGCGTAAGTTACTAATAAGATCCCCATTTGGGGATCTTGTGAGTCATATGCTTCACATGATAAAGATATTAAACGATAGTTTCTATAAATATAATATCAGCTTCTCTTTTGTTGTATCTCTTAACCACCCTATGCAGTTGGTGGATGCAGCCAAGCTCCGGGGCTTGAATAATATCAAATTTTGACCAAGTAGTCACAATGACGAGAAAATGTTGGTTTTCTTTTTCTTTTTTAGGATTGAGAACCAATGAATGTGTCGGTCATAGTGTACTGAATAATTTTTAAGGACATTTTGGTTTTAAAGTAACGAGTTTAATGGCAATTCGAGATATTCATTAAATAGGGGTTTGGGAATGAAAAGTATTAAATCCCTTCTTTCATTAATGATTTGAGATCAATGGTCGTACAAAAAGATTTTATTTTACACTCTTGATGATAGAACTTTTCTTTTTATTTTATTTTATTTTATTTAAAAAAAAATCATGTCCAACAGTGTGTTTCTATGCCCAAACATAGGAGGGGTGAAATGATCAACCCAACTCATAGTTTGATGCCTATGTGTGCAGTCTCATTAGTCTCAGAGTTGATGCAGAAGCCACACAGCTGGACAAGAAACTCTCATTATGGTAGAGTTAAAACCCAACATATACTCTTTGCAAGAAGTAGCTCAGTTTATCTCCTTGATCCATGGTTTCACCATCAACTCAGGTTTCCAACCCGGCCTTGGTCGGATGGTTGAAGTTGAACGGGTCGTCTCATATAATTGTTCTCCTCCAGTTATGAAAGGCCCTCCACTGCTCCAGAGCAGACAAAACATTAATTAATAGTCGAAATTTTTTTCCCTCAGGCTGTGTTCTCCTATGCCCTCTCACATGAGTTGTGAAATGATCTCCCTACCCCTCCTCATAGATATACTTAGTTCTATACTCTCATGGGCTCTTATGCTAGCATATGAATCACACACGTACCCAGACAAAGAACCCTTATCCTTAACATATATGCTCTACAGTGTCAAACAAGTTTTTGTCTGAACTATCTTGGAATTAAGATTTGTTCCATTATATAATATTGGAGAGATGTATAGCCTATGAACAGCTCTGTGGAGAGAACTGGCATAGAAAGACTTACAGATTAAGAAATTAGTGAGTGAGATCCTATCATGATGCATGAGATCAGAAATATACTGTACGTGTGACAGATCATGAAAATAAACAAGAGGGTACCTGAAATGAAATAATGGCGTTTTGTAAGCTTTAGTCACTCCCAGGATTTCAGGAAGACAATGAAGATTCATGGTACAAATGATATAAGAGGTGAATGATATAATAACAAGTTGATCACATGGGTTTTCCCATAAAAATATATTAGTAAGGAAGAAAAGCTGGTCTTTGTTGGGGCCTACACAATATGGCATGCTTCAGTTTTTTCAGAGGAAAAAATAAATAAATAAATAAAAACCATGCATCAATATATATGCCAAGAGTTTCCAAACAGAAGATCCATCCTTGTCATCCAAATTAAAATTACCATCACCTCCCCGCTAATGATAATCTGACCCCGCCAACCTGTTCACCCAACCTCGGACACAAAACTTTTATAGTCTCAGCAAGTAGTAAGCAGTGAAGTTTGACTCCTTTACCTCATAGATCTGGATATATAATTCCTTGTTTTTTAGGTTAACAACTCCAAATGGATACCACCCATCTCTCTCTCTCTCTCTCTATAATAGTGTGGGATATTCCAAACCTACCAACCTAGCTACACTGAGAGAGACAAAGGTTGATAGGGCTGACGATCCAGTCGTACACATGTATGGAAGGTGGAGGGCAAGCATCCACAGCTGAGGGAAGACCATGACGCAAAAACAACAAAACCCAGGGGGGAGAAAAGAAAAATGTTCCATGTTAAGGGGAATCCCACCTCTATCTGGCCTAGGCAAGAAACAAGTCCATTGATACCACCCATCTCTCTCTCTCTCTCTCTCTCTCTCTCTCTCTCTCTCTCTCTCTCTCTTGGTGATGGATTTTGTTCAGTATTTTAGATGATGCCACGTAGCTGCAAGACAAACAAGGCAGTGAGGTGGGTGGGTTTAACCCCGAAGCCACTCTGATGCCAAGATCAATAAGAATTCAAGACAAGCAGAATGAAACTCTTAGTGAAATACTAGAGTTCCTTAAAGGGTAGGGCTACTGAGGTACAAGAATTCTAGAAAGCTTTATCTCCTCTCCAATGAGGAAGATGAACAGTATATCAAGGTAAAATGTAAAGAAAATTACAAAGCAAGAATACCTCAGGATGAGAATTCTTTGGGTTAGGTTCTTTTCGGATCCTTTGTAATTGATAATTCTCCAGTATTTATAGAACCATGTGAAGCTTCTTGGACAAGCTTCCCCCCCCCCACCATCTCCATCGCTTGTCAAACAGAGAGGATTAGGACTAGGCAGCTATGACCCTCTAGGGTGGTGCTTATACATTTTGTCTGCCTTATTCAACCCCCATTCGACCCTCTTTGACTCCCTTATGTCCACGTCAGCTACTTTCTCTAGCAGCTATGGCCGTCATTTCTCGCTTATCGAGTAGAAATTTTATTTTTTGCTGATTTGATCTATGATATGGTAACGTGGCTGGTCAAATCAGTATACCTTACATTTATAATTGTTGTCGGCATTTATGAGCATTGATGACAGGATATTTAATATCCAACTACTCCTTCCTTTCTGTTCTATCACCGTTTATTTTCTCGAAGGAAGGGCGAATTAGATCTCATCCTCCAATAATTGTTAGAACAAATTTTCCCTTATCTGTACGCTCCTAGCTTAGATAAGTACCACGTGTAATGCCTCAAAGATACTTTTACTGAAACCTGGACTTATTTTCCACCAACACTCTGTCTCTCTCTAATAGTGTGGGATATGCCAAACCTATACCCAGCTAGATTGAGAGAGACAAAGGTACATAGGGCTGACGATCCAGTCGTACATTTGTAGTCACACATGCATGGAAGGTGGAGGGCAAGCATCAACAGACGAGGGAAGACCATGGCGCAAAAACAACAAAACCCAGAGGGAGGGAGAAAAGAAAAATGTTCCATGTTAAGGAGAATCCCACCTCTACCTGGCCCAGGCAAGAAATTAGCCAGTAGGTGGTCGACCTGCTGGCCAACACAGCCTATCAAATCCCACCATTTTTTGTTCTTCTTGGGGTCTCTCTCTTGTGGTCTCTTCCTTGTGGTAACGTGGTGCTTTGCTCTCCACATGTAACCTATGGACCCTTCTTGAACGATCCATCAATCACTGTTTGCCAAGCCATCCATGTCATCCATATCATCCACCATTCCATTCAAACCCCCGTCTCTTTCCATGCATTTCAGATGAATTCTGAGTGAATTTTTCCATGCAACGCATATGGGTATTAATGAATATTGCTTTGAACAAATCATTTATACTTTTCAACTATAGAATTAATAAAATCTGTGATTTGAGTACCCACAGAACAAGATAAGGATTATAATTCATCAAAAAGGGCCCCTTCAAGTGATGGACTTCAACCCTGGCCACGAAAGTCATTTGTGTTTATCTTTTAAATTCTTGTCTTGTTGTGAGCATGGTTTTTGTTCATGATATATCAATCATTTTGAAAACTGATACGGGATCAATACAGAGTCAATAATAGAGTGACACACAATCTTAACGGATACAATACCGGATACTTTTTTTTTTTTAATTTTTTAAAATTTAATATCAATATACCCATCATGGTTGTGAGTGTGAAAGACTTAAAACCTTAAGCCCTTTGGCAACCTTAAGACAAATAATGAAGAAACAATATAAGTGGACAACCTTTTCCAATATGTGTAGTACGTATGTATGAATATTAAAGGAAGGTTTTCAAAAAGGTAGAAACCCTAATATATAGTAAAGGAGGCAATAAGTGATGTGATATATGGATTCATGACAAACCATGCATGCAACTTGCATGGTCCAATCAGTGGCATTTCAGCTGATTTCTCAGAAAAGAGAATATAATAATTAAGTTAGCACACATGCTGAGTAGGAATATCATCTCCATGATTCTCAGGGATCTTCAATGGAATATGATCATCTCCATGATTCTCAGGGATCTTCAATGCATGAGGCTTAACCAGGCAGGAGAGAAAGCATCTTCTTCCACAACAGACCTGATCGATTGGGCCTGCAGAGGATCAGACTTAGGATCAAAGAGGGACCCATCTCCCCTACAACAAGGAGGATTTAGTAAATCCTATCTGTGGACTTGTGAATCATGAGAGTTTCTTGTCCTCTTGTAGTTGTTTTCATTATATTTATTTATTTTAGAGAGATAGTGGTTCTTTCTTGTAATTAATCCAAAAAAACAAAAGTAAGAAAAAAGAACATTTGTCCTTTTTCACTTTCCTTCTTATCTTTAAATGGATCATATTACACTGTCATGGGATCAAAGAATCCTAACCATCCATCTTCCTATCTTTCTCAACTTGTCTTCCATAAGGTATTTTCATTCTCTCGCATGCAATTATAGGGTCCTTATTTCCATGTCTCTATCTAAGTTGCTTGTCTCTATATTTGTTCGTATCCAAATCCTCTCCTCTTAGACGTTCAGGGGAGAGGAGGTGTTCGTATCCAAATCCTCTCCTCTTAGACGTTCAGGGGAGAGGAGGCGGCCCCATTAGATGGCTAATACTTGGAGCTCGAGTGAATCCGAAGCCTTCCATCTTAGTTTACACCCGCTTGTCGGCTCAGACAGAGGGCTTAGATTCACCCGAGCCTCAAGTATTGAACATCTAACAGGGCCGCCCCAGAGGTCGAAGAGGATATGGATCCATAGATGTTCTCATATGAGAGAGAGAGAGAGAGAGAGAGAGAGAGAGAGAGAGAGAGAGAGCATTGAGTAGATTCTTGGGAGTAGTGGATATGATCACATGAATGAGACCGATAAGATCACAAATTTTGATCTCTCAGAATCCTACCCTTTCACATCAGTTGAGTTCTCCTTTTCATCAACTTTGCTGCAAAAAAGAAAGGGCAGATAGAGTTAACCATTCCCTTCTGTCCCAAAGATTTCACTGGTGCTATCATGCATATATATGAATAATCTTTCTCTCACTCTCTCTCTCTCTCTCTCTCTCTCTCTCTCCCCACCCCTCATCCCTTTTTCTCCCTTTTTTTCCCTCTCTCTCTCTCTTTCTCTCTCTTATAGCCGACAAAAATTGATCTATGACACAAAAACGAACTTTTATAGGGTTGTAATGATAATTCGGTAGAAATTCTATCATATCGTGCAAATCCACCAAGGAACAGTTGAATATCCCGTGGGGTTCTTAGAAACGCCAAGGTGCGGTTCCATCTTCCACACCCTTTTCCACTCCTATCAATTCGGGATACTGTCTGCTACCTTTCATGATCATGTTTTCAACTTGGCCTTGACCCAATTCCTTGGCCATGCTTGATGTTTATACACATATCAAGTTCAGACCGGTCCGATCCGGGACTAGACCAAAAACTCTTGATGGTTACTGCAGGCAATTTCGTGATTTAAAACTTTAGAATTAATGAACTAAAAATATAAATTAAAAAGTAAATTATAGGTATCTCTCTTGTAATTTACCCTTAGATTAGGTTAATTTTAAGGACACCCCTTAAATCAAAATAAATTTAAAAAAAACCCACTTCGTTAGTGAATTTTCGTTAATTGATGACAAAAGCTAAAAGTTAGAATTCTAATACCTAAAATACCCTCCTACATAAGTTAAAAGACTATTTTACCCCATTTAAATCTCCTATTTACCTAAAACCCACTCGGTTAGTGAATTTCCGTTAACTTATGGGGGTGAGTTTTGTGTAAATTGGAGGTTTAAATGGGACAAAATTGTCCTTTAACTTATGTAGTAGAGTATTTTAGGTCTTAAAATTTTAACTTTTAACTATCGTTGTCAATTAATGAAAATTCACTAATGGAATGGGTTTTTTTTGAAATTTATTTTGATTTAATAGGGTGTCTTTGAAATTATTTAAAAGGTTTGGGATATATCTGATATAAGGACAAACACTTTATCAAATAAAAATGGCAAATAGGTGGAGATGGATGTTGTCTTAGGTTTGGTACAATGATCCACCTCATTTGTGCCTTGTGGCATATGATTTGGGAAGTTTTAAACATATGGATAGGAGAAATTATATTAAATAATTCATAAACATAAATATAAATTATATTAAAGAAAGCCTTAGTTGCACACCTGCTTTAACCACATGATAAATTGACATGACAATTTTGTCCAAACTCAACCATATATTCTCCCATGTGTATCACATGCATGCCTACAGTTCTCAAACACTATCATGAAATATTCATAATCCTGGATTTTCAAAGCTCGATTATGCCACATAGCAAATTCCATTTAGACTTAAACTTAACATATGCGCATGGCATTAAAAGATCTCCTATCCACAAAATTTGGGCCCCTCCAACAAATCATATGACAGATTTTCAGACCAACTACATAAACTTTAACCCTCCTTTTCATGTATAAAATTTGAATTGGGCTAAAACACAATAGGACCACCAATGCACGGAATTTGAGCCTAAGTGTACCATATTGTAGATGGAAGTTGCCAATTGTGCTTGCTTTGGTCTGACATAAACTGCCTTTACGCAACAAAGTTATTTAGTGGGTAATACTTCTGGTGGTTATTTGGTCAGATGTGAATTATAATTGAAACAAAAATAAAATAAAAAACTTTGTAATCATTATAAAAAATAATTATGTAATTAACTCAACAACATATTAAATATTGTAAGGACAGCCATTGAGAGGGTGTCAAATATTTTGTTTAAATAACATTAAAACCCTCACAATGATGGAAATAGGCCTACATTACTTAAGTCTGAAAATTTGGGTACTTTATATATATGTGAGAGTCTCTTCACATATTAGTTCAAACTTTTGAGATGAAAGAGCTCAAGGTTCCCTCTTTGAACAAAAATCGTCTCCCGCCTGGGTTTGGGCGGGAGACTGGGCGGCCTGGATGGATGGCCGCCACCTGGCATTTGGAGGGACCCGAGCCCTTCATCGGAGCCGACCCCCCAATCGACAAGCTGAGCCGACTGGGGGGTCGGCTCGGATGGAGGGCTCGGATCCCTCCGAATGCCAGGTGGCGGCCATCCATCCGGGCTGCCCAATCTCCCGCCCAAACCCAGGCGGGAGACGATGTGTATCATCCCTCTTTACAGTAATCCAAAAGAGAGACCATATATGCAACATATATGGCCACCCAAAAGAAATGCAACACATGAGAGTGTCAAAAATAATCCTACATTGCCTTCACATTGTTTAGATTGGAATCTGAGGTGCCTTGTATACTTGGGACTCTCTCCATTACTAGTTCAAACTTTTGAAATGAAAACCTAACACAAGATAGAACCCTAGAGAAACATGTAATGTGAGACCTTGCAATTCTCGCCCAGTGAAACAAGTAATTTCCATCTTCCCTGTGTCATTACTTATTAGACAACACGGCTCTTACTTATGCAACCCTGACAAATATGTATCTACTCCAAACAAATTATTTGAATTATGTTTCATATTGCGCCATACCATACACTTTAGCTTAAAAAGCATACAAGGATACTACTGTGATTTTCAGGCGGAACCACAAGAAACTGAAGACAATGAGATAAGTGGTGCCTAGCCTACTATTCATGTATGATGGCTTGTGGCCACTGTGTATTATTATACCATTTTACCAAAAATAGAGCTACATACATTAATACCCGATGGGAAAACACAACTCGGTTACAAACTGTAGTAGATACACATGTAAGTACATTCATTTGCCTGGGGATGCAAACTACAACCGATCTCTCTGCCGATTTAAAGCTCGATCCTTAGGAGATGATGTTTTCCCTCCAATACCTGCCTGCCGCAGTATCTCTACATAAAGTTATTTACCAAACAGAACAATTAGAAGAGTGATCTAATGCCGATGACAAAGCAATTTGTGACAATTTGATCTAATACTATTTTGTAATCAAACAATGTGTTATATCTAATACTATTTCCAAGATCAAAGATGGTTCCACAGTTTACAACTATTATGATGCAGTCCGCAGGCCTATGATGGAAGGGGTTTGTGCTCCATCGTCATGAATGGGAGGGGTTTAGTCTCACATTGGTCAGATAGTGTGCGGATGATTGGCTTATGATCCTGGATAGGGTGTCTTCACTCTGAAACTAGAACTTTTGGATTGGACGCCGTTAAATGGGTATCAAAGCAGGTAGTCCGTGCACTGGCCATGTAGGGGACCTGTGGCTCAAAGCTGTGGGGAGTCGATGTAACCCGTTGGCCCGTGATGGGAGGGGTTTGAGTTCCATAGCCAGGAAATGGGAGGGTTTAGTCTCTATTGGTCAGGTAGTGTGGATGCTTGGCTTATGACCCTGGGTAGGGCCTCTCCACCCTCAAGCTCAGGCTTTTGAGTTGGACACAGTCCTAATATTTCTACAATGCTATATCTTTAAAGGGAAAAGGAAGTACATATTAGCAGTGTACTTCTGTCTTTCTCTCTCTTCATTAAAATCCAGGCCCCTTTATCTCTCCTCCAAGTGACCGGCTACTTGTCCTTCTTGCACTCCCAATTTCTGCTAGCATGTAGACCCCTCTCCCATCTCTTAAATAGTTGTGAAATATGGGATGCCTGATAGTCTATCCATCCATCCATAGATATCATCCATATCAAATGTTTTTTCCAATAATTTTGATTAGCCTTCCACCGTCTGCATACTGATTATATTTAGCATGTAGTTGGCCAATATGCCCAACGAAAAGTATGTTGCTAAGTCAGTAAAACATGTTTATGTTCATGTTATGGATTATGAGGATAACCGGTTGCAAGTTTTGGTAAATGGAAAGAGTTACCGGGGATGAAATGAAAAGGTGCAGTGTTCAAGTTGTGGCATTTTGTTACTTCAAAATAGGTCATAAAGAATGCTGGGACATATTGTAATCGAGTACAGAGAACAATAACTCACCGCGTTTTCTTTCAAGCTCTTGGTCTAGCTCTTCTTTCCACTTCCTCTGTCTCTCAGAAAAACTAGCACTGAAGAAAGGACAAGCAATAAGAAGGAAATAAACAACTTGAAAACTAAAACCGCATAAATAATGAAACCAATTAACCAAACCTTGGGCTAGTTGGTTCCTGTTGACGGTCTAGAAGAATTCCTTTCCATTCATTAAGTTTTGGTGAAGGAATTTCCCGCAAACATCGATTGTTATGAGAACCAATATTAGATACACGCCTGCTACAATTCCCAGGACTTGCAGCATTCACAGCATCAACTGCTGGGGATGGAGTTCCACTAGGAACCCGACTGGGTGACTTGCTCTTTGGAGGCAACTTCAAATAGTTTGTAACAATTTTGTCGTTTGTGCTCCCAACACCCGGAGGTCCAGAAGCATTTAAGGTGTTGTAGAACTCTTCATAAAGTGGTGTTTGCAGCTTCTTTAAATCTACAGCCTGACAATGGTATGACCAATAACTTAAGACAACTCTAATCCCATCAAAAGAGAAACCATGAGTAACAATAAATCAATAAAATACAATAGCATTGCGGAAGAATTTATACCTTTTCTGTTAGGAAGGCCCTAATTTTTAACTCAGTAACTTCATCATCATCCTCGGATGCTGATGGCCCAAATGGAAATGAGAAATCAACGTCACCCTTAGCAGATGCTCTAGGACTCCCAGAAATGCCCCTGACTGGAGAACCAGAGTGCAAATCCATTCCTTTCTCTTCTAGCCCAGGACTTTCATCAAACTTACAAGGCCAATTATCAGTGGGCTCACACATGGGATTGTAACTCTGATTCGAACAAACAATCCATCAAACATAGCCACAGAAGATCCCTGTAACTGCTTAAAACTAATTGATAGTTGTGAGGAACTTAGAAAGTATATTACCTTGTTGAAGTCGTCCATTGCAGAGACAGAATTGAGTTTTATTGATTGATCCAGCAATAAGTCATCTTTATCATCAATCTGACACATGTCATCACTTGTGCTTGTTCCCCATTGTCCAATACCTGAGAGCTTCTCAGGATATAGAGTTGAGCATTTCACACTACCCATATCGCAAACATCCTTCAAGCCACTGCAGGTTGTCCGAGGTCTGAGTACAGGTCCAGTGCTGCAGCATCAACAGCCTTACAGTCATCATAGCAGAAAATGCAAAATGTCAGTAAGCACCTATGCCACATGTAAAAACTTACGAGTTCTTCATAATTGACCCAGATGAAGGCAACATGCTTGCAGAAGCTTCCTGACAATGATAAATTATAAAAATCAGTAGCAGAAAACTTAAAAAAGAGTGTACTCATAAACATAGCCTCCATCCCCCACCCCCCCCCAAAAAAAATAAAAATAAATAAAAATAAATAAAGAAATTAAAAAAAAAAAAAAAAAAAAAAAGGAAAGTTACACTGACCATATCTGAAGTGGAAAGGATTGGGTGAGATTCCCGGTATTCTCCAGTAACAAATGAATGCTACATTTAAGAATACAACAAAATAATTAACTTGGAAAAAAGCTACAAAATAATGAGGATCCTAATGATCACTATCAAGTGTTAACTTTAATAACCCCTATGGCTTCATATGTTGGATATAGTAAAGAAACTTTTACCTGCAACAATTCTGATGCAGTAGGTCTCAAGTTTGGTTCCCTGTCACCATATAATGTTAGTATTATAGGAAAAAGTTTCAGAAAAAGAAACCAACAAGACACAAATCTAGATCGAATTCTTTTTCATTTTTGGTTTTTAGTTGAGTAATGTAAAGGGAAAATTACATATGGCAACAAATTATATTGGAATATTTAAATTGTCTATGACTTTTTAATATTTCTTGGGGAATCAGAAACATCAAATATTGATAGGAGTTCTGGAATACACAAGATTCTAGAGCCTATTAATCATTAAAGCAACCTTAAGGTTGCAATTTAAGATTCCTAACCAAAAACGATAGCAGGTATCAATTACGTAGAAAGGAAAAAAATTCAAGTATATACTGAATTCAGGAAAGTAACACACACCAAAACCATCTTATGTGTCCTTTAGACTAACTGTTGCTGAAAGAAAGGAAGGGGGGAAAAGAAGGGAAATGGCGAATATACTTCTGCAGACATTTCAACAGAAAATCCTTTGCCTCAAGAGAGAGATGCTCAGGGATGGGTGGATGAGATTTTGTTGTACCAATATGGAAAAGAGCAGCAACCTAGAGAAAACAGAAGTTGTTAGCCTTAAATTAATTGAAGGACAGTGTATGGTTTCAGAAGAATAAACTCAAATTTGATGGAGTTCTACAAGTCAAAAAGAAATCAGGGAAACTACTAATATAGTGTACCTCTTGGTACTGCTGACTCCAAGGAGGCTTTCCAGTAGCCATCTCAATAACAGTACATCCAACACTCCAAATATCAGCAGAGCTAGGAAATTCAATTAGGACAGAAATCAGCAAACTGCAGCATCAAGAATGAGTATAACAAGACCAAAAAAGAGAATAGCACTAATAAGATCAACACCGATGGACCACAACCAATCAGCAAGCAATCAAAAATGCAAACATGGAACGAAAAAGGGAACGTGTAGTAAAATTACAATTAACACTATAAGTCTATAAATAATAATATAAAGAAAAGGAAGCTTTGAATTTTTTTTCCAGAAAAATCTCAAGAAACATTGAATAACTGAAACAAAGATGAAAGGAATATTAACATAATAAAAGTTCTGTCATTAATATAGATAAACAGAACAAAATCTCGAAGTACTCTATAGGAGGTCTTTCCCTAACTTTAGTGAATTCAGCACTCCCAAATCAAATTAGACAGACTAAAGGTTCAGCTTAAAGGTGAAAGCTTCATTGGGTTCTTCAGTGGGTAATTCCTATTTTATGATTTTGTCAAAGCAGCCAAGTCATTTCTAAGGGCAAACTCTTGGCTGGCCATCTTTAAAACACCTTAAACATTACAAACAAGAATATTCAAGGGCATAAGTCAATGGACAACATCCTTGAAATATCTCAATCATAGTGCTCTGAACTCCCAAAAATGCCAACAAAAGATTTTGAGGGAATCTGATTTGCCACAGAAGAGACCAAATTGAGAGCTATAAGATAAAGATATTCCTCTCAGAAAACCAACAACCATTTCTAATTATAAATTAACCATCTCAAGCTAATGCAAGACCGGTCCAAAAATTTGTCCTATTTTAATATCTATTGGGTACGTAATTTTAATTCATAGAGTTTTATTTGTAATAGGCTTATAGGCTGCATTATAAGGCCCAAAAGTGGGGTATAAAGCTGTGCAAGAAAATAAAAAATTTAATTAATGGTGAGGTACATTAGAGACTAGTTTAGGATTTATCTTAGAGTAGTTGTTAATATGGATCTTGTGGGGCTCATTCCTTAGATTTTAGGGTTTTGTGTTGAGTAGAGTTATTAGATTTGGTTTCCGTTGGCCATTGCAAGAATTAAAACCAGAATTTGAGCATGGACAGGTATCGATGTTGCATGAATGGTATGAAAACAAATACGAAACTAAAATGTAGTATGAACTATAATTGAAGAAGAAGGATAGAATAAGGATATGAATTTCAGGAATCACCACCTGAAATCTTACCTTGGAATCACTACCAAAGGGTTACTACCGAATCACCACAGCATAGAACATTCTGAATCACCACATAACCAGGTAAGGCAGCAGCCAAATAACTCTTCCATTCATAAATTCGTGTCTAGGGCTATAGCCCCTTACAAACCTATATAGAAGACTTAAAACAAGAAACAAACTGGTCATAAAACTCCTCCACACATTAACTTACCTTGGAGGTAGTTTGTTTCTTCTAACAACTCAACCTAAAATAAAGGAAAGTAACTTAAAACACTTAAAGCAATAAAAGACTTAAAGCAGTAAAAGTCTTATCCATCTAGACAAAGACATATCTAATTAGAATTGGGCTGCTAAGACACTAATCCCGTACATCTACCACCTACCCATAGTTTAGGCCTATTAAAGTGGCTCATTAGTCATTACAATGAAAACCCATGGGACCAAAGGCCCAACATACATATAACGCAACTCAAGGCTTATTTACACTAAAATGAAAATAAGCCCAATTACATGTCTTATCTGCATCAATCTTTTTCAGAGGTTGATGCCTACTTTACTCTTAGCATTCAACCAATAGATTTACCAGTCGACCCATGCCATGACTGTTGTCTCCCAACAAATATATTCTAAACGGTTATAAAAACCTAGTGGTTGACCTATGACTATTTAACGGTCGATCGATGGATCATAATCCTGCTTGAATGAGCCACTAACAACTATATTTTAAAGGGGTTCTTCTTAACATATTTATAGGGGATTAATGGCACATTAATAACTACTTTTGAACAACTGGATTGAATATATTTTGGAGTCCTAAATTGCATATCTACAAGGTTTTTCAGCACACATTGGGATTGATTTGAGCACTCCATCTTAAACATCTACCTGTACAAGAGGTTAATTCTTTGTGATTTGTAATTTGTAATTACAGCTTTGTTCGCACACTTCATTGCAAAGTGTTTAAAGGGGAAGGGTATCCTCATTATTGGTTGATCACAAGGGTGATCTTAAAGGTTGTGTGGTGCTCCTTGGAAAACCACTTGAGGTGGATAGTGATCCAGGAAAAACTATCAATGTGAGGGTTTGCCTCTTACCTTGGAAAGGAAAGGAAAAGAAAGTGTTAGTAGGTTCCAAGCAAGGTGCTTGAATAGTGGACGTAAGATGGGAGGCCCATGCCAAACCACTATAAAATCATTGTGTCAACAGTCTCAATTTCTCTCTACCCCCTTCACTTTAGTTGTGATCAACTCATCCATACCATTGGATCTTTGGGAAGAATTGATGAAAATTCTTAAAATATTAAATTCCACAATTAGACCAATTCACCCTCCCCCCTCGTTGCCTACCGGTCCTAACATATTCAACTGCAAACCTATTCTCATTGACGTATTTGCAAATATGATAATTCAGTCTCTTGTATCATTAAATTTTAATTAGCTTGAAGCAACTGTTCCTTCAGCTTCATCTTCATGTGCTCGGTGCTCCTACATGCAGACTTTAAGTTATATTGTCTACCAATTTGCATGTCAAGTTTCTTTCACAGTTCCATCATCCCAAAGCACCATAAGCAATCATCTGCGATGTGTCAATGCAGATCTGAGCTTTAAAGCCAAGATTTAATAAGAAACTTGAAAAACAAAAGAAACTAATACAGGTACCAGATTATGTAGCACTAGTCACGTTTGTTCATTAACCATCTTAAAAATAACTCATGCTAATAAGAAATTAGGGGAGTATTATAGTCCTTACAAACTGTGCCCTGTCTGGAGAATGACTTCAGGAGCCATCCAATATGGTGTACCTTTCATTGATTTAGCACCCGATATGGTAGCCTGAATAATCAGTGAAAGTCATTGATATTTGTCATTGCCACGAATAAGAAATATTTCTTAACCATAAAATCAAACTGATAGTGAATTGACAGTCAAGAGTTCATACAAGTTCAACCACTTGCTTGGATGCACCAAAGTCAGCAAGCTTGATGCAGCCTTTATTATCTACAAGGATGTTTGCCCCCTGTAAGAAGATGAAAATAAACAACACATTCACAAAGCGATAGAAGGAACAAGACAGACAGAAAGAGCCAAAATGATACTTGCTTTCCCATTAGAATTTGCAAATAAATAAATCAACCTTAATATCCCTATGCATAATTCCGTTCTTATGAAGATATTCCAGCCCCAGCAATAGCTGCTTTGTGTACATTCTTATTACCTGTTAATCAAATATGAATGGGAACAAATATCAGTACTCAAAACACCCTAATTTGGCATTTTTAATATGGCACTGACTTACAGGTTCAGGGAAAGACCCAAATTTTCCGAGAAGTGACGAGATAGATCCACCAGGAACAAATTCCAACAGGATATTTAAGGTTCCCTCCTCTCTAGCAGTTCCCAAATATCTCTGAGTAAAGACATTAATAGCCATCATGGTTGAACAAGAAAAAGAATATCACTTTCACTAAAGTAACTAATGTCATACTCACAACTATGTTAGGATGAGAGAGATTCTTAAGAAGCTTCACTTCTTCCTCGAGTTCCCGAATCTGAGTCTATTTTGACAAATAAAAAAAAC
Source organism: Protea cynaroides (assembly GCA_028583415.1). Lineage (NCBI taxonomy): Eukaryota > Viridiplantae > Streptophyta > Magnoliopsida > Proteales > Proteaceae > Protea > Protea cynaroides. Next base: position 7,975,265 of record CM053275.1, on the reverse strand, counting down.
TCGATCAAATTCTGCAGCAGGCCCTCATGAATCCAAAATGATAACAGTGTGGGAAAAAGAATGACAATTAGGTATCATGAACTTCAATACATAGATGAGGGGAATAACGATTCAAGAATCTCGAATTAAGATCAAGTACGTTAAAATAACACAGAAATCCTGCTTAAAGTAAATAGAAAAGAATCAACTACACAGACACTACTCAACCCTACCAAAGGCTATAACAGGGCGGGAGGGGTGGACAAAAAAAATCTTATAACACAACAGTTGAATCCGAACCTCACCTGTGCTTTCTCCTTCGACGCATTATTGGCCGGGATCAAAACCTGTAATGAATAGTAACATCGAAATGGTATGATGCGAAGAAGCGGAAAATCGTGAAATCAGACGAAAAATGGAAATCAAAAATGAAAAATCACCTGCTTCACAGCAAGAAGCTCTCCGGAGTCGAGATTCATCCCCATATATACACGACCGTAGGCACCACAACCGATCAATTCTCCCTTGCGCCATCTGATCGGATGGGCATTGTCCTTGTCCTTCACGATCGGAGGCAGTGCTGGTGGGAAAGGTCGGGAGAGAACACCAACCCTAGATCTCCGGAGACAAGTACCGATCTTCTCAACCAGACCTCCAAATCCCGCTTCTTCTTCTCCATCTGTGCTTCGGAAAACCAGAGATCGACGAACAGAACCGAAGAAGTCTTGCATCATAAATCCACTTATGCTTGTCTTTCAGAACAAACTGAAGTCTGACAGGGTGAGTTCAGAGTACTGAATGCACTAGGGTTCTTTCCGTTTCATTTCGGCGAGTGAGAGACGGACTGAGACAGACAATAGCGAGACGGAGAGGAGGGAAAAGGCAAGGGATCCCTTTTTTTTCAAAACATAAAAAACCAAAAAAAATAATAATAATAAAATAAAGAACGTGTAGTCGGGGGTCGTCCTTTGTCAAAACAAAAAAAAAGGAAATTAATGCTATGTTTGTAATGCATTCCTAGAATGCGTTCTAGATTAAGAATGCATTCTGTGTGATGATAAAACGGAAAATTTTTTATTACTCCACTATACTTATACTATATTTACTCGAACCCTCTACTCTAAACTTCTTTTCAGATTCCACCGAGAAAGTGAACTTTTGCATTTCTTTCTCCCCTGTTAATTTTAAATCCCCAAATTACCTTTTCTTTTTTCCCTACAACACCCCTCTCCCATGGCACCACCCTCTGATAGAACTTTCTATGCCGATCACCCCTCCCACTTCTCTTTTTTATGTGTATTAGACATTGCATCTTAATTTATCCAATGCAAATCTTGCTATCAATGGGGCTTATTCCTTTATAATATTGATTGTATTGATGAATTGTGCCAAGACCCATCAACAACAACATCAAATGCATCCTAAACTACACCTAAACCCGTTTTCTGTTCAACATATAAGAATCTCAGTCTATAATCAATTATCATTTCTTCCATTCTCCTTGCTTCTTCTCTGTTAAACTGCTCAAGAACTCTTCTTACGGAGATGAGAGGTGTCAGATATTATCATCGTCGACATATACACGCTGATTTGACGGATTTGAGGGATTTGAGGGGTTTCTTTGATATTTGACTCTTGCAGAGACATCGATTGTGGCCCCTATTACAACTTAGCGGAGATAAAAGAGGATGGTGGGTATGAACCAATAATGGGATTTATTAGAAATGAAAGACTTAAGATACCCCAGGATGGAAATGAGGGAATGTCTACAATATATGGTTTTGTCATATGCAATTTGAGGGATTTTGTAGCTTCATTGTTCAAGTTCTTCAGTGATTGCGGAGAGTGGGGGCAAGGGAGATGTAGAAGTTGCGGGAGGAGTGTGCTGGAAGCAACAGAGTTGGGGACAAGGAAAGGGGGTGTTGCAAGGGGTAATTTAGGGATTTAAATTATCAGGGGAGAAAGAAATGTGAACGTTCGCCGTTCACTTTCTTGGGAGAATTTGAAATGAAATTTAAGGTAAGAGAGTTTGAGTAAACATAGGCTAAGTATTGGAAAGCTATAGAAGTTTTTCCTAAAGACAATGTTTGGTGTGCATTTCCTTTCTTGTATAATAGAATCCATTATGGAAAGTATTTTTTTGCCCATTATGGGATGCACATCGTCTCCTCCCAGTGATTTTGGGAGGACACGGCAACCCATCTCGGATGGCTGCCACGTAGCTCTCGGTTGAATCTGAGACCCACGTCTGAGCCGACAACCCCTGTCGGCTCGGTTTGTCGGCTGGGTGTCGGCTCGGACGTGGGTCTCGGATTTACTGAGAGCCACGTGGCGGCCATCCAGGACAGGTTGCCACTGTCCTCCCAGAACCACTGGGAGGACAAGATGCGGATCCCCCATTATGCATTGTAACCCGTAATGAAAAGGAAAAATTTCACGTAGTACCTAAATACATTGAGAAACATCACCTACCATCCAAGTTTTTTAAGAACATCACCTATCACTCAAAATTATAAAACGTTTATCAAAAATGCCCAAAGCCTTATGACGGAGCCGTTAGATGCTGATGTCAGCAGTTAATAAATTTTAGATTGACAGTAATACCCTTATTGTAAGGGAAAAAGTCGAGTTTATCCTTCAGTAATTTTTAACCCCCTCTCTCTCTCGTTGTTTCTCCAATGGCGTATGCTCTTTCACTCCGTCTTCTATCTCTACCAAGATATCCTCTTCCTCTGCTACCTAGACTTTCTGTTGTGATTCCCCCCTTCCGATCTCTGATACATTACCATTTTTTTTTTGGTACAACCAAAAAATTTGAACGTTTCAGCCTGTCCGAACAAGAGTAGCTGAGCAGGACTCCTCGGTCGCTCCTGTTTGGTAAGTCCACGTACGGGCCTTTTTTTTCTTTTTTCTTTTTTTGTCGGCCATTAGGCTTGGACATTGCACGCCATTTTGCTTTTTAGTTGCCCCCATCCTCTCTAGCAAGCCTGCAATTTGGGCTTTCATTTTGAACTTTATCTTGTAGTGGTCACAATAGAAATTCTCTAAGATCTTGAGTTCCTCAAGCTTCTTCCTACGCATCTCCTTTGTCTCTTGCAAACACGGTTTAGCCAGCTTCTCAGGCATATTATTCCTCCAGTTTCTCACTCTTCAAACGGACTATTCGCCGATAACTTTCCACCTCACTCCGTGCTTCATCCCATCTGCATGGGTCTGGAACATCCTTGTCTTAGCTTCCTTAATCCTCACAATGATTTTCACGCTGTCGAACCCATCCTTCTTCAAGATCAGGATTTGGATGGGGAAACGAGTCCAGGTTCTATGAATGTGCCTGGGTTTCCATGACGAATGAGAGTTTAAAGAGGATGTACGGCATCGTTTACCATCGAAAGCATTAGAAATTGGGTGGTAGGATGTTGTCGGAGAAAGAACCAGTGGGTGATAGGATGTTGCCAGAGAAGAAACCAGTGGATAGTAGGTGATGTTTCTCAGTTTAAAATGAAAGGATATAAATGTCTCGACAAAATTTCAATTCACTTCCATCAGTTAATGGGTTAACGTTTAAGAATTTTGGGTGGTAGGTGATGTTTTTAAAAAACTTGGATGGTATATAATGTTTCTCAAAGTATTTGGGGACTACGTGAAATTTTCCCTAATGAAAATGCCTTGCTCTTTGGCACATTATCATTTATAATAAGAATACATTCCCTAGTATTAAAATGCATTCCAAGAGTACATACCTAACACAGCCTAACAAATGGAGAGAAAGGGAAAATGTTTTACACACTAAACATTGGTAGGGTGTATTACATTATTGGCTATCAGATGGGCATGAATCATTTCAGCTATTCGATGCACTATCTTTCCAACAGTGGAAAAAAAAAATCATCTCATGTCGTTTAAACTCCACTGAACTTCACCAGTCACATGCAGATGTATTGGTATGTGCACCTGATAAACTCCACTGCATCTCTCTCTCTCTCTCTCTCTATGAGATTCGTTCACTTGCATTCTTATTAGCACTACAAAAAACTACACTTGACACCCTTAGTGCTGTTGTACAGCCTTTTACCTCCGTGGGGTAACTCAGAAAAGGCAAACACCTAAAATCAATTGGCTATTAAGGGAAGCGACGTCCCTCCCATTGGAATAGTGCAGAAAAACTTTTTTATCGAAGTCCATTCAATCTTTTATCAAATGTACCCGCAGCCTCTTTGTATTTAAAAGCCATTGAATGATCCAAGAACCATGCTCCTTAATCGCGGATGGGTGATGTAAATTGATTACATGTGGTTCTCTCTCTCTCTCTCTCTAGATTAACAGCTTGACCATTGAGTTTGGTTCATAACCCCAAGTCTTAACTCTAGGAGTTACAGATAGAAAAACTAGAAATCCGAGCTTTCTTCCTCCACTCTATTGCTGCTGCTGCTGCTGCTGCTGCTTCTTCATTAGCCTAGATAGAAAGCATGGGAAAGTTCTTCTGGTGATGGGGATTGGTATTGAGCGAGTTAGATGGGCTGGAGTCCCAGCCCGTGATCAACGAATGCAAGCCTAGCCCAACCTCAAGCCCGATCGGACTTCAACTTAACCCAAACCCACACCAACCCAATGTATTTGTATAAGAGGAGGCTTCCTTCGAAAGCAATGCATAAGTAATACAAAGAACAAAGTTAAGGTTTTAAACATCAGGATCCTGGATTGGATGTGATCAGCATCAGCTGATCCTGATTGGGATCTGATACTATCCTAGCCAACCTGAGAGGGAACTGTAGTGAACGAGGTCCCACTCTTAAGCATTCTAATACAATCATAAAAATAAGGGTATCGTATAGGCTCAACTCAATACAGATACTTTCAAGTAATGGTTCCACAAAAACCACTTCCACCGTGGCCTATTTTACAGGAGGATCAGGCTTGAAACTTTATAAAACCCTGCATAGAAAACTTTTCAAGACAGAAATAAGTACGTGCCAGGGAAAAGAAATCAAAATTAAAATTGCTCACAATAACAAAAGAGGCCTGCACCAAAGAAATTGGATAGGCACTGTACACAATTATCATTTCAAGAACTCTCAACTAGATGGAGAAGTGATCAAAAACCAAATGCTTAGCTAGATCACAAAACTGGTTAACATGGCGCCACCCCAGAAGCTTTTTGACAGATACCCTCGATCCTTTTAAGTGGAGGTATTCTTCCTTGAAGCATAAACACGGTATGCAGCCAATCCAACAAGAGCAACAGCTGCCCCAACTGCATATGGTGAAACAGAAATTTTGTAAACATAGAAAATAATAGGGAAAGAAATTACACACTACCGAAAACAGTGAGAAACTCACAAACACAAGCCGGTAGCATGATAAATCTCATAATCATGAAAATAGAACACAAACAGACAGCAATCGACTCCTGCAAATAAAATTTTATCTTTGAATACATTGAAATCTATCCGTTTACCCCTATTTTACATTTGACTTTCATGACAACAGTGCACCAGTAAAAACAAACATGTGACAGTAAAGAGTAGATGTCATTCGGGATTAATTGTTATCACAATATTTAGAACTAAACAATATGTTTACTTTACCAAGTTGGGAATTATAACAATAACTGCAACAACTAAAGGAACAAGAAGGATTCAAGCAACTTAAAAGTGAGCTGAATTCTGAATAGAATTGGAATAACAAGTAAATGACATTTCTAAAAGCATTTGCTTGAAAATAACTATTACTTTGGTCTAGACTCTAGATGAACAAATCCTTTGGAGTGGAAAAACTATTCAAACTTTGCAAAGCCGTCAAAAAATTAAACGTCATGAGAAAAAGACCACAGTTCTTTTCAAAGACCATATATTTTTTAAGCTCCAGAGGATCTTCCAAATCTTATTTAATAGATTTTCAAAGCTTCAGGAACACAATGAACCAACAGGATTTTCCCTGAAATATGAAAAATGTACCATACCTGAAACAAACATAAGAGAACGATTAACAAGTTGATGGTAATGCTTGCGGTTTCTCCCGGCTTCCGTTTCAGGAATGCTCAAATGAGGATGCTCTGCTGCAGTGACTATCCTTCGATATATACTATTATAATCTCCTAATTTCATGCTCACAGGAATAGGAGCTTCAATCCCCATATCATGACTAACCTACAGACACACATTTAGCATGAAGAAAATTATCATAGGTATGATAAGCATACATTATAAACACAGTGTAACTGTATTTAGTAGAAAGTGAAGGTACACTATCATAAAGGCAAAAAGCACACAAAAGAAATAAAAAGTCAGATTTGTATTAACTACCAGTCTACCACTGCTAATCTAGTTAATTGCAACATCCTGAAAACTGGGACATGACATTAAACACGTTAAAGTAAACTATTTACTGGTATGGAAAGTCAAGGTTTTTTTAATGGAAAGTGCAGGCACTGTTTAACGGCCCAATTTTTTACTAGAATCAAAAGGCACAAAGGTAAAGAAGTCAAAAAAGGAGTAAATGAATGAAGAAAAGCCTTGTCACAATCTTTTCAAATCAAAATGTAGGCAAAACAATTACCCTTGTAGAATCTTGTATAGCAGTAGGATATGGATCAAGATCATCCTTGGCAGCCACAATGAGGCAAGGCACCTCGAAGCCACTAGCCTCTCCATGACTAGCAACATCCACAAGCAATTCTGTTGCCCTTTTCCATGAACTTTCATCAGAACTGAAATTGTAATAATTATTTTCCTGTTAGTACTCGTAGGAATCAAACGGTGGTCTGATAAATGCTCTCTGTCAAGGTAGAAGTGGAATAGTAGAAATAAAATATATTTTAGTTTACAGAAGCATATAAATCCCAAAGAAAAATAAAAACACAAGAAAGCACCCTTTAAATCTACACCAATGAACTTCTGAAGAAAATAAGCTGCCAAAGAGAATGTAAAATATAAACTAGAGCCCAGATAAAACCTGAATGATTGACCTAAATCAAAGTAAGAGAAAAAAACAGCACTTAGAATTTGCACCAACAGAAGATTCCTATATGATCGATTGACTGTACTCAAAGTGCACATTTGGCTAAGTTACTCTGAGTTCTCAGATTCTAATGTGATTCTGCTTCAGAAACTGGAGAAGCAAAATCAAAGAATCTCATTTGGGGGGAGTGCAAGAAGCTTCCCACCAGATTCTTAAATTTTATGCCTTTCTTTGGGGAGGGGAGAGGGGACCAAAAGCCAGTGAAACTCAAAGTACCCCAACTCCTGGATTCTAGCTTCTTGATCCCCTAGCTCCCAAATCCAAGGTCAAGGTGTTACACAAACATCCTGCCCTTTAGATCGGCTCCTACTTCTGGGTCCAAAGCCAGGAGCTAAGAGCTACCCATACATACCATAAGGTTCCCTCTATGAAAACCATCCAAGATTCACTTTATGTCCTAAACCAGTGAAACCAAGCCGATCCAGCCTCGCCATATTCTTGACACAACAAGCTGAGCTTGGACAAAACATTCACGACCAAGGGTTGCACTGAAGAAAACTTGGATCGGCTTGGCAATTTGACGCAAATAATTTGCCGTCTGCTGCTGAAATAAGAAATCTGAGAAAAAAATCTCTATTTAGTAGTTCAAAAAATTCTTCATTACAGAACTTACAATTATACAACCATTTCCACCCCAAGCATCTGACACCCACTCAGACTAAGATAAAAAAATAATGTTACATAGTTAATACCAGCTTGAATGAAATTATTCTGATGATTGATTATCAAACGGCTCCAAATTTAATAACAGGCATCCAAAATTGGACTTCTGAGAACAAAATTAGAATTTTTTTAGGGGGGAAGGGGCGGGGAGAGAGGGGGGGCAGGAGCACAAGAAAAAAATATAATAAAACCATCTTCTGTATATTAAGCCAGAAGTAATTTAATGTAATAAAAATTGCAGCATTGTAATCACCTGTCATAAACAAATACTGCTATGTCACAGGCTGCCAAAGACTCTTTATTAGATAGCAGATTTCTAACTCCTCCTTCTGGTATCTCTCGCAAGACAAGTGTCTTTTTAGATCCCTTCAAAGGAAAAACAAGTATTACCGCAAGTAAAATCAGATTGAACAAATCCAAAGGAAAGAATGACTATACTACTTTAAAGGAGAAGGATCTACACACTGCAGGCGTATTCAGGGATATAAACAACAGCAGGCGAAATGGGAGTACAGGGAGAACCGATAGCCAGTTCGTTGGGAGGGGGCATGGATATTAATGAGAGAAGGGGTGTGAGAGGGAAGTACACACTGGCAGGCAGCATGTACTTCCTTTCCCTTACTTTAAATACATAAGATGTAAACAATCATGAATATAAGAGAGAAATACTGTGCATACTGATTCTTACTTATAGTACTTACCCCTAATGGATCAATAACATTAACTGCAAAGCACTCATTAGTGGTTGAAGTATAAATTTCAGAGAAGGGCCTGCATTTGAGAAAACAAAAAAGAAATGGCATTACACACCACTTAAGCAGGAAGATAAATTGAAGTGAATTCTAAGGAAAAACAAACATTGACAGGTAAAACTAATGACAATTTTTAGTTGATACCAAAGACTAAAAAGACGTCGTACCAAAAAAAAAAAAGAAACTAAAAAGAAGAGATCTGAAATTAAATCAGACCAATTAGTTGGAGTATGCACCTTCCGATAAATGAATGCAATATTGCAGACTTCCCAGCATTTTTAGGTCCAAAGATGAAACACTGAAACGCATTTCTTTCTGATTGTTGCTTCTTGCGGTCTATCCGTCTTTTCCTGGTTACTCGGATTGCAGAAGCAGGATCACCAGTATAACCAATGTATATCAAATTTGCCAGACTGCGGGCGGGGTCTAGCAGTGTCATGAGGGCCCACTGCAGCCCAAATTTCAAGATATTACACACATATCATAGCTAAAAACAAACTAAGAAGGTTCAACGAATAATAATTGTATGAAGCTCAAAGTTACATGAGGAGAAGGACGAGGAGTAAAAAGAAGCAGAAAACATTGGGAAAGGAGAGAGGGAAAAAAAAAAGACAGATATAGCCATCATAATGTTTTATAACACCAACACAACTAAACCAATATTTTTTTAAGCATTCATCTAAGTTAGAAACGTTAGAACACCTGAAAAAGGACAAACATGAAATAAAATCAAAATAAATTGAAATGCATAGGATGCAGGTGTCAAGCAGTGTCATGAGTACCAACTGGCACCAGCATTTTTCAGAAAAATTATTTCACTTATGTATAAGAAAAATTATAGATAGTTCAAGCAGAGGGTACATGAAATCAAAAGCATAAATGGAGAAAATGGCAGTAAAACAAAAGGTCAGGAGATAGCAGCTGCATAAAATCCAAATATTTTGTAACCTACAACATGATTAAACCAACATGTGCCAAATGTGCAAGCCCTTAAATCAAAATTTATAAATAAAGCTAGAAATGTTAGAACACTAAAAACAGTGGGCATAAACATGATAAGAAGACAAATTTAAACTGAAACACATAAGAGAGATGTAAGGTACTATGCTACTTCATAAACACAAGAAAAAGCAATAGTGGACGTACACACCAATGACAGAAACCCATCAAGTGACAAACCATCCAATGCAGTCTTTGGCGCAGCATCTTTATAAGGAGCTTCTCCCCAAGGACTGGCATGCAGAAATAAAAAAATAAATATAAAAGACAGCACAAATAAGAAAAACATCACAGTGAAAGATGACTAAAACAATTTACCCAAAAAAAAGAAAAAGAAAGATGACTAAAACAGCACCAGCATGAACAGAATGTTTACAATAGTAGAGTGGAAAATATATTACGACACGATTCAGATTGGCAGTATACCACCAAAAACAAATAAAGTACCACCAAATCAAAAGCATTTAAGGGGGAAAAGCACAATTGGCATCAAAAAATCAGGATCCACTCCACCATTTCCTTTGGCAGGCATTATATTTCCTAACCATAGGGTAAAAGTATCAACCCTACAGGCCAAAAAAAACCTCAGACCAATCTGCAAAGAAGGAAACCACCATAGAAATGCAGGAGCCATGAGACAGATGCATGGCACCAAACAGGTACCAGATAAGCACCACAGTTTTGAGGCATGAACCTTCAAGGCTAAGACAGGCATTCCCCTATCCTTCCTTAAGGCAAGGCTCAAAAATTAAGCTCCGCAAATGAAAGTCAACAGGTCTAACTAGAAGAACAGTATCCAATAGCAAGCCAAGAAAAACGTTGTAATCAACATTTCCCATGCTGGTAATTCAGTGACATGAGTATTAATACTTGACGATAGTTTCAATAAGTTTATCAGCTACAAGGGGAAAGGAAAAAGGGCTCCAATGTAAACCACATAATAATTCTAGTGTTTGCTGATGCTAATAACAAACTTTTCAACACACACACACACACACACACACACACACACACACACACAAAAACCAATAACAACAACAACCACCCACCTTTCTGGTGCAGTAGAAAAAAGATCATCAAGCTCGAGAGATCGTAGGGCCGCATCCTAGCAGAAGCAAAATAAATAACGGGGATTAGCTAACAGCCTAACACATAAGAGTACCTAATGCAAAATCTAAAACAGGTAAGCAACAAAATTATTAATATAACTAAATTAAAAGTCCATTATGGTGCGTGGTTCATGGTGCTGATTCATCTGAATATGGTTGATGGATGCAGCAGCAAATCAGGGCTATTGGTTGGGTCATGATTGGACCATAACTGGTCCAACATGAAACATCTGGTGCAGTCAACTGGACCACTCTTAAGTGCCCATATTCAATGAATCTATACAGATTATCAGTCTGAAACCTAAAGAGTCAAGATCATGGGAGAGTTTTAGCAGCTTATTTCTTATTTTATTCTAATAGTCGGGCTGGATTAGATCTCTATGAGTCCAGTTGCTTAAGTTGTTTATATCTCATCTTATTCAGAATTTTAGTAGCAATAGACCACTTCTGTAGCAAGTGATTGGCTGGAGGCGTTTTAGACCAAGTTTGAGTCTGTTTGGTGAAGTTTTATAATATATATAAGGGCTACGGCCTACCCAAGAATTTAAGAAATAAAGAATAGGCTTTACTTTGTTTTGGTCTGTGGGTTCAGGTGTGACTCTTGGGGGATTGAAAAGTGTTTTAACTGCTGTGACATTCGGTATGAACCATGGTGGGATTCTAGGTTGGGGTACTGGCGGGATTCCAGCACTACAGTTCAGGTGGATTCCTGATCATACCCTTTTTTCCTATTTCTATTTCACTTCTTTATCAGATGTCAGGCCAGTTTCCATACTTCTCTCTTACCCTGCAGGCCTGCAATTATGATATACTATTTCAGAATAAGAGTAGTTCTTGAAATAGACTTAATTTTCTGAATGTCAATTTGAATACTTGCTATCGATTTGCTTGTCTGCAGTTAGAATTCAGATCCCGTTTTGATCTCAAAATCCAGTTTGATTTCAAGTTTCCTGTTCAATTTCTTCAAAATCTGTTATTTTGAGCCTAATGTTAATTCCTTGCTATAATCAGTTCTGAGACAAGTTTTGAACTTTGCTTTTATCTCCAGAATTCCCAGCCACGATTCTGAATTTTCTGGTAGCTTTCTAGTTCCTTGTTAGAATAGGAAAACCCCGTATCTTGAGATCCAGCCATCAGATCCGGATCATACTTTACAGTCTTATTCTACCTGCTAAACTGAGCTATCAATTTTAGTTTCAGACTAATCCGATTAATTCTGAGGCATTTAAATTTCTCCTAATCTGGTTAGTTCTTTTCCTTGCGATCCTGTAGCAGGTTGATCTCCCACTAGATCTCACTGGTTCAAGATTAGCACTGCTTTATTAAAGATTTCAAATATGTAATCTATTGGCATGTCAATTGTGAGCAATAAAGTGAGCAAAATCATGTCATATAGAATATAATATAAGAGACAAAACTTAAGTTTGAGGTATTACATGCATAATCAAAGTTTCACCAACTAATAGAAAGATACCATTCCATGTGTTTTGGTTAATAAAGGTATGTTCTGCCTCACACCCCCTGCCCCAAAAAAAGTTTCCACAAAAAACAACAGATAATTGAGTGCAAAATCACCATTGAGAAAGTGTATACATCATTTTAAGAAGCAAAAATACACAATAAAATAAAAGCCAATATCTATGAAGGCAGCAGAATATCAAATCTCCAAAAAGGCTCTCCAATCACTTCCAAAAACTTGAGGTGTGTAATGCCAGTCAATTCCTCAGTGCCCAGTCAACAGTATTCTGTCTAATTTCCAGAAACAACCTGACCTTTCCTTTTTCCTTCCCATCAAATACTCTTCTAACTGTCCTTCCAAGTGGTCCAGGTAATAATATACGAGATCACAGTGCCACCTTAGGCTTTGGAGGAATTTAACCATAGTAAAAAACTCTCAAGAAATACAAACATTAGAGTAAAGCCATGTTGCACTCCAAGAACATGTGAACAGCAGTCTCTTCAGCCCTGTAAAATAAACTGCATCTTCTGGCCAAAGAGAAACCTTGCAATGCTCAAGGGTCAACTTCTTTAAGGAAAGCACCCATGCAAAGAATTAATATGTATGACAAACATGTCACAAGGACATAGACACATATTGCTAACTGAGACCACATACAAGGTGTTTGACAAAACAAACCTGGAAAATATGATATCTACGTAACTATTTTGATATAATATTATACGACATGCAGGAACATTGGCAAAATCCCCTACATAGCCCACCACGAGAAGCCTCTCATGATGGCCTACCACATGGCAATTCTGTTGGTGCTTAAAATTCATTGAACAGTTGACATTATCATCCATCAGCTTTGGTTAATTTTAAACCGACCCAGTTTTCACATGGCAATTGTGTTGGTGCTTAAAATTCATTGAAAAGTTTACATTATCATCTATCAGCTTGGGTAAGTTTCAGAACAACCCAATTTTTCCACGTAGAGATAAATCTCCAAAAACTGATTGAAAAATCAACTATGGTATTTTGGTTTCACCATTGAGATAATACAAGGAAAAAGGCTTAATTAAATGCTGGCTATACAATTGAGAAAGCACATCAAATTTGACATATGGCAAATCCAATGTGTACAAACCATCCAATGATGGGTCCCCAAGACACCCTCCACATCACCTAATAGTAGTGGGCCGTCATGAGAAATCTCTCATGATGGGGCCATAACCATGGGGCCATAACCAATAAGGGGGAGTTTTCCCCATTACATGTATTAAATCATACACATAAATACGTCATTATATTTTTTTATGGTCAGCGTTGGGGACTAATAGCATTTATGGGCAACCTACATTTTTTATTTATTTATTTTGTTTCACCTTACGGGAATTATAATCATATGGTTCCGTCAATAGGTTAAGTCATACACGTTAATGGAGGAGATGAAAGTAACTCAGCGGACTAGTTGACTAGCTACTTAAAATAATTTAGTTGAGTTACATTTTAATTTTTGGAACATGCATAACATTATGGGTAACTCATAGCTGTACTCTGTAACAAATGTTTAACAAAAGATGAGAAGAGATGAGGGGGTCACATACACGAGTCAACAGAGGAGAGGAAAACAAAAACCACTGTAGAGTGCCAACTGTTATGAGCAGTCGGGACAAGGCTTAGTAAGTAGAATAATGAGTTGTGACCAGCAGAAAGACTGAAAACAGCTTCTCAGAGACACTAACACTTTGACACTCTTAAAACAGTTTTGGCTTGTAGAGGAATACTAGATCAACAACATTGTTTATTAGAAATCCAATAAACTGCATTACCCACCTCGAAAGTGATTAATTGCCCATCTATAGGACTGACATAAATCTTCAGAATGTGAAAATAGGATTAGTTTCTCTCAGCCAGACTAACAATTCAACCTTTATAAACTAACCACTGTAAGGAAAACAGAACATCCTACTTTTCATTCATTGGCATAGTTGTCAAGGCATCGCTTAGGCGTCCAGGCAGTCGGTCGCCATATTATATCACGCCTTGTTTCATTTGTTTATTTATTTTTTTAATTAATGTCATTTGTAGCATTTTTATTGGATGTATAAAGTACATATATGCACCATAGTTGTCAAGGCGTCGCCTAGGCGCCCAGGAGCCTTTGCAACGCCTTGGAAAATCAAGCGTCTTGGTCACCTAGGCGGGCGCCTTCGTCGCCTAGGCACCCCGTCAGGCCTCTAACTCCTTGGTTCGGCTTGACGCCTTGACAACTATGGTATACACCGTAATGCATGGAATCATGCATATGTATTAAAAACAATAAAAATTGATACTCTAACCCCCCTCCTTTTTGTATAAATCATCTTATTAAGATGTAACGTTACAACGCCTTAGGTACGCTATAGGTACGCCATAGGTACGCCTAGGTGCCCAGCAACACTCCAACGTCTTGGGTCGCCTTGGCGCCTTACAACTATGATTCATCCATTTCTCAAAACACACCCAACAGTTAAAGAATCATCTCATTAGCCATTTGGGATTATAACTAGCTTCCATTTGCACCTCCAGCTACCAGGGTAAGCAATTTAATTCCTCGTAATACGTTAAGGTTAACCAAATATAGATATGGCACTTGGAAGATTCAACAGGAAAATATGGAAATAAGAAGATAACAAGTGATTGATTATTTATTTAATATTAGATTTCAGAAATACCAATGCCACCAAAAAAGGAAACCAAAATTAATAATAATTTTAAAATAACAAAACCAAATTAAGGAAAATTTGCCACACTACATTGATAATAACATCGTACAAATAAATCAAATCACATCCATCATTAACAAAAACTATTTACAGACATGCCACATAATGATAGCAAATGAAATAACAAGGGCATCATAGCAAAAGAATGGGGAAGAGAGAAATCCATACACCATCGATGTCAAATAAGCAGAAGATTCCCCTTAGGAACTCCACAGCTTCATTTGTCAGCTCCACACTCTACAAGAAGAAGTTCAGAATAAATATTTCGAACTAACACCAGAAGCTTCAATACTCACAATAGCTTTCAAAAGTAAGAGTATTATTTCCAAGCAATTTCAAGAAAATGCTAGACACACATAGTTGATCAATCCACAATAATAAAGGTAGAAAATATGAATACAATGAAACAAGATGGATGAAATTGTAGATCTCTGGGAAATTCTTTCCCCGCAGTAGGCAATGAAAGAATTTACTATACAAGTATATCATTTGAACATGTAACTGTAGGCTGTGTCCACAAGCATATGTATGGAGATCATAATCTACAATAGTACCAGGATGCATGTCTGTGTCTATGTGTGCATGAGCCATGAAAGAGCATTGGATCTCATGAACAATACTACTATCAAAAAAAAAAAAAAAAAAAAACTCAAACTACCCCAAAAGATGATGTATAAATAACCCCATTAAACTCACAAGTAAGAAAAAAATCCTTCAATGCACAGGCCCAGTCAAGAAAGAAGCCCCCAATATCCACCAAATTTGGAACCAAACATGATTTTCCATATAAAATATCTTTTTCCTATCTTTCCAAGTCCCCAAGTAATTGTTAAGGGGGGGTTTGGAGGACTTGTGATGCATTTAAACCAAGGATTATAGAAGTAACGGTCTACTGTAAGAGTTACAAGAGGGGAGAGGGAGAAAGAGGGAGGGACGGGGCAATGGGGAGGTTGTGATGCAGATCCAAAGGTGGGATTTACTTGTGGTGGAGAAGAAAGAGAAACCGCAAGGATATAGGGGATAAGGGAGAAAATCAGAGAGAAAAGGCACCACCCTCCAAAATTAATACCATTAATTAAGTCTATTCATTATTTAATCAATCCATCAGTTATATGCATATTTAGAGTAGACTCCAAATTAATTTTTTAAAGATTCTTAGACAACTAGATGTATCCTTTGTATCTAGCCTATATTATTACAATACAACCAAGATAGAAAATACAAATCAATGGTCCAAAATAGAGAATCAAACCACATCCAATGGTGGTGATTATGATCATGTATTATTCCCACCCAGTTCAAAAAAAAAAAAAAAAAAAAAAAAAAAAAAAAAAAAACTTGAGGGTGTAGATTGTAGAACAGAAGGACCTTCATCACACAATCAGCATCCATCTTCAATCATGTGAAATCACCGATCAAACCATGATCCAGCATTATAAAATCAGCCACAAAAAGATCGTTGTTGAAGTAGCTACTTGGAAACACAAAATCGATTGGTCCAATCCAACGATCAATCAGTTTATTCTCTTCCATGGGTTGTTCTTCGACGACATCTAGCACCACTCATCCTCAGCCATTAATGGTTTGTCCTCTGGATCACCTACACTATGTTTAATGAAGAGATAAACTTGTCGAAGGAGGATTCTACACAATCAGATGCGATCCATAGGTGGCTCTTGAATTCCTTGCTTTGTCGTCCAACCTTTTGCAAGGTCTCTTGCATGGCTTGAAGTTGTTTGCAGATAAAAAGCAATAGGGTAGGATCCATGGTACGGCCAGGTTTAGCTTTAATACCATGTTGATACAGATCCAACGGTAGGAATTGCTTGTGGTGGAAGAAAGAGAAACCACAAGGATAGGGATTAGGAAGAAACCTAAATCTTGGTGAGTGAAGAGAGAGAGGAGGCAACACCCTCCAAAATTATCATTAATTCATTTTGTTTCATTATCTAATCAACCCACCGGTTACATGCATATTTAAAGGAGAAAGACTCTTAAATAATTTTTAAAACATAAATATAACTTATCAAGGAAACTACTCCAAATAAAGAAGGAAAAGAAATTTAAAATCTCCAATCCACAAGCTATGAAAGTAATCTAACCTAAGTTACGAAATTTGGAAACAATATGCAATAAAGGACGTTATAAGATTGAGTTCAATCTTTACTACATCATTAATTAAGAAATAAAATAATAAAATGACACCTAAATAAGGCCCCCACGTTGGCTGAAGATTACATTCCTGAAAATTAAGAACTATAAAACCGCAAGCCATGAAAGAATACCCAAGAGGGAAGGAAAAAAAAAAGGGGGGGGGGGGGGGGGACTATGTGGGGAGCTGCTCCCCTAATCTAACCCAACAACCTAACTTAAATAAATTAACTAAAATAAAAAGACTCTCAGACAACTAGACTTATTCTATGTATCTAGCCTATATTATTACAAAGAACCAAGATACAAAATACAAATCAAGGGTCCAAAACACAGGATCAAGCCACATCCAATGGTGGTGATTATGCTCCTACATTAGGAGGAGTGCCTTTAAGGCACAAGGTGAAGACAATAGAGTAGCACCCATGATCTCCTGGGTGCCTGCACTCTACTTGGAGGACACCAACCAACTAAGCAAGCAGTTATCTTCCATCCGAACCATTGATGATTGGCTGTCATTTGTAAGGATTTAGTATGCCTGCCTTAACTTCTCCAGTAGGCTTCTTCATTTCCTAAATTGCATAATTCAATTATACTTTTACTTCTAGATAGATCGTTGATATTTGTAACCTAGTCCTTAAGAGAGTCACAGGTTTTCCTTTATTTCCCCCTGAAGTCTTGTAGGGGGGAATTGGATAACTGAGTCAAAATTCATCTTCTTCCTTTCGAGTTCATGTGCAAACTTTAGAATCTTTCCAACAGGAAAGAAACACATGAGGTTTCCCTGTCATTTCCCCCAAAAGAAGTTTACCTAGGAATCTCCTGCTAGCCCAAACTCTCCCGTGATTAAAGCATCAGTCAATTGTTTGTATACTATTCTTTTTACTACATAGCTGTAAATTTATTTTCTGCATCAAACCTTATCCGTATGCTACATGGAAGCACAGAGGAAAGGGTAGACAATATTGCAGGTGACTCCATATTTTCATCCCTAATGACAGTTTAGTTTAATAATCAGATCTTTTTATTTTTCTGGCTGGCACGTGAATGGCACATTATCAAATTAACACCCACAATGTGACACGTCTTCCTCAGCCCAAGATAAACATAAGCATTGGTTAAAATTCAGAACAGCTCTTTTTGTAGTATAGCAACTGAATTATTTCCAACTCTATTCAACAATTCCGTGCACATACAAACATGGATGTCGCATATGCCATGCTGCAGAATTAGTCCCACATGCCACGTCAAGGTCTTCGAGAACAACATTTTACATTCTCACAAGCTGGAATTAAATATAAGTTAAGGTTCAGATTAGCACTACAATCACGTGTATTTGTCTTCTCCGACCGCAGGTAACCCAATGTGGGAAACCATAATCCAAGTATAAAAATCTAATTATAATAAGATTTGTGACAAAATGGGGCTACCTTTAACGTAAAAACATAGGAATTACTTTCCAAAAACAGTACTATTTCATATCTGGACGCCTACTAACTGTCTTCAGACAATATAAAATTAGATTTTCAATCTACTATTCCTACAGATATTGTCATTATCCAGGAAAATTAATATACCAATGCAATAATTTTAAAATGCTAATGAAATAAGTATCAAGCATTCTAGCTGTCGCTACGTAACTCGTTTTCCGGAAAATGTTCAAAGTTTTACATCAAAATGTAAGCAGCCTGATCTCCAAGATATCTTCAAGATTATAGAGCCAAACAACTTTTCCGCAAGCTCACTTTTCACTTCTGGTAAACACTAAACAGTCTCATTTAGAGAAATACCTGATCAGGATTTCGTTTGATCGGAACTGGAAGCAGATCATCCCTGAGTTTGAGATCATTATTGTATCCGAATTTCCTCAAGACAGTCCATGTTGTCTCAAGACGTCCTTTTTCTATAAATAGTGCATGAAGGAAAAGGAATCCAGTCAAGGTGAGACCACGACTGTTGACCCCTTCAGGTAGTTTCTCCTGTACAACCCTCTTAACCCCAACTATTTCAGATGGCTGCAGTGGAGCATTAAAACATTTAACCTGTTTATAAAAGAAGAAAAAAGGAATACTCAAATTTATAACTAATAGATAGTAGCCATGACATTAATAGCTTAACTACCTAACACATAACAATATATATATATATATATATATATATATATATATATATATATATATATATATATATATATATATATATATATATATAAAACACTGTAATATAGAATAAAAAACCTGGAAATCATTTAATTCTGCATCACTGAGAGCACCATCCCTGTCATGGTCACATAGAATAAATATCCGCTTCAATGCCCTCACACATCGGGGCTTCAAAGTCTGTGTTTCTTGATCAAATAGAGGGCCTGTCGGGTGGAGAACTGCCTTTTGAGCATAATAGAAAACCTCTGGGACCTGCAGATGAATAAACTTAATACTGACTTTGACAACACACTGATGTTAGGATGCCGGTAGATTGAGACTGAAAGCCCAAGTGAGATAATTAGGCCACAATACTTGATTGTAATAGTACAGTAGCCAACCGAATAGAAAAATGTATGTTGTATTTTTTTTAACTTTCAAAAGTAATAATAGCATGAAAGCTGCAAATATGAAACTTTCTTTTTTTATAACTTTCAACGGCAACAATAACATGAAAGCTGCGTAATGGTACAAACTGCCTTTTTCATCTGTTCCTTCTATTAACCATTCAAACATTAGCTATTATCAGTGCTATTAAAATATAATCTTGTCGACCAAACTTGTATCCAAATGAAAACATACAAAAAAAACAGAGTATAAAGGAAAAGGTCATTTAACCAGAAGAAAATAAATTACACCATACCTGAATTAGGTTAAGTGCCGAACATTCTATACAAGTCTCTATCTCTCTAAACTGCTGCATGATTGGTGACATCACCTGTTCCAAACTCACAGGTTGTTGATCATCGCGTAAATCCAGCTTGCAACCAACCACAATCACGGGCACCTTCACCTGTACTTTTCCCCGCAGCAGAAGGGGCGGCGGATCAAAATATGTACAAAGAACAATGTAACAATCTTAATCAATACGGAGCCAAAAGCATAAACCATAAATATGCAGAACCTCTAGTCGGCGAAGTTCTGGCAGCCAAAAGGTACTAAGCCGATCAAGCGTTACTGGATCATCACAAGCATAAGTCAGTACCACAGCATCAGCCTTCCTCAATTCTTCAGCAAGCTTATTTCGATTCTCCGGGCTAAAGGAAAAGAAAGGATGAAATCAAAATTAACATCAAATTATACATCCAAATAAAGAAGGTATTTCCACAAACATAGCTAGAATCCAATCCAGCGGCGAAGAAAACAAAAATTGAAACCTTGATGAAGTATCAATGATTACAAGCGGCACGCGGTCTGGATAATAGTCCGCCGGTAGGCGTGTAGGAGGCAACAAAGGCGGAACATTACTAGGAAACGCTTCAGCGGCAGCTGTAACAATCAGACTCGACTTTCCAGTTCCACGGTCTCCGACCACGACGACACGAACATTGCTCGGGGATAGTGAGCTCGCATCTGAACCCGCCATTGAAGCTAGAAAGAAAAAACGATAGGAAAATTAAACAGCTATCACAATAATGATCTCCATATTCACGTATATAAAAGAATTACGATCTCCATATTCATGTGTATAAATGAATTGTGATCTTCATATTGACGTGTACAAACGATGGACTGTATTACGAAAGCCCTAGCTCTCGAGAGTAAAGGACGAGGAATGAAGATTGAGACGAACCTCAGTAGCTAGTGTTTCGAGCTGTCAATACGACTCTCTGGTTCTCTCGACGGTTTAAACCGCCGAAACCCTAATGCCAAGTGCTGGACGATGTTACCGTAGCCTCGAAGAAGAAGGGTTTTTCTTTTCTTTTTTTTTTCTTTTTTTTTTTTCTTTTTTCTTTTTTCTTTTTTTCATGGTATAAAACCATGAAAAGGAATTTACAGATATGGGACTATGGGACTGTGGGACTGTGGGACTGTGGGAGAACTCTCAAGAAACGTTGAGTGTGTCCACAAAATATTTTGGTTTTTTAGAATAGTCGACCTGCATTTGCTTGTATATTTTGTGGGATCCTATTATCATCTATATTTCATGGATTCTCCAATTCAGAGGTGGATTCCACACTAAATCAATGGTGATAGAATCCCATGGAGAGTTCATGTACATGCAAGTTATCCAAACTATGCATCTTCGTTTTTTAGTTTGCCTGACTATGATAGAAAAGGACGAGACTAGCTCAGCACTGGTAGAATTTCGAACTAGTAGTGGCATCTTAGATAAGAATGTCATCCAAACCATAGTTAATAAGTAAGTTTAGAAATGACAAATTCATATATGGATATGTATGTGTATTAAATGTAATTAAACTTTAATTCAATGATTGCAAAATCTGATTAAAAAAAAAAACACATACAATATTAATACGTATGTGTTTGATATATGTTTAATATAGAAACTTTTTTGCTAAAAATACAGATGTGAGGGGAAATAAGTCCAAGGCCAACTTAGATCGTTGATAAAGGATCAGTGAAGGTGTGTTTGGGAGAGTACACGTGGTACACATAAACTAAAAAGCGTACGGACAATAAAGAATCTATTATGACAATTGCTGGGAGATGAAATCTAATTCGACCCCCTCTCGATAAAAGAGTAGTAATAAGACAAATTGAAAAGAGTAGCTGGATATTAATTGCTTTGTCATTAATGCTCATAAATGCCAACAACAACCATAAATGTTGTGTAGGCTGACTTGACATGCCATGTCACTATATCATTGACTGAAACAGCAAAAAAGCGAGATTTATGCTCGATGAGTAAGGATTGATGGCCATAGTTATCAGATGAAGCAGCTGACGTGGATATAAGGGGGTCGAAAGGGGGTTGTAAACAGCTGAGAAGACGTTTAAGTGCCACCCTAAGGGGTCATAGCTGCCCAAATCCTAGTCCCCATAGTCTGACACACGATGGATATGGTGGTAGATGGAGAAAAATATATCCACGAAGCTTCACCATAGTTCTATAAATATTGGAGAGCTATCAATTGCAAAGGATCCTGAAATCCAACCCGAAATACACCTATCTTAAGGTATTTTTACTCTGCTGAATTTCCCTTTGAGATATCACTTTTTTCGTATTGTTCAACTTCCATATTGGAAGGATGAAAGCTTAGTAGAACTCTCGTATCTCAGAGAACCCACTCTTAAAGAAGCTATAGTGTCTCATTAAAAGTTCTATTATGTTTGTCTTGAAAATCTACTAACTTTGGCATCGGAGTAGTCTCAAGGTAAAACCCACTCACCTCACTATCCTACATGTCTTGCAGCTACGTGGCATCATCTACCGCTCTCAACCGAATCCATCGACAACAACGGACATATATTTACTATGCAATAGACATCTACAACATTCAACAATAACATATAAATACATATTTATATACAAAAAAAAATTTGCAATCCATGAAATTTATATAAAATCGTCATCTCATTAACATAAAACATATATGAAAAGGCAGAAGGGTTCATTAGATTATTAAGTTTCATGGATCTGAGAAAAAATTGAAATATTAGGAAATAGAAAGAGCGAGGGAAATTTTATTTGTGTTTTTATTATTTTCGATTTTCTTTTATTTTGTTATACAGCAATACGCATTTAAAAGGTGTTCAATACGTTTTAATGTAAAAAATATGATTTTTTTAGAATCTATACAATAATTCATTAAAATACATAAAATAAGTTTAAAAAATCGAGACATATATAATTTGCGAATTAAATGCTACTTTACAAAAGATGATCTGAATGGACTGGAAGTGGCAAATGCAAGTGCGGATCGACAGTGGTCTCAGCCCAGCCCAATAAAATATGGTATGAGTTTCCATCGAATCCTCCACATCCATTTGGTTGCGATGGAAATTGAACGGAAGAGAAGCTAAATTTTTCAAATTCAAACAATAAAATTTTATAATCATTAGCTAAGGTTTTATTTGGTATAGTTTATAGGGAAATTTACTCATACCTCCCTTCCCCTTTACTTCATACTTGATCCAATAATTCCCTAAAACATTCAAACAATTATAACCGTTCCAATTATACAGACGGTGTTAAACATACAATATAATCAGACAACTTTGCCGTCTACTAATTGAAAGCAATAAATATAGTTTCCTAATGAAACATCTAATTTAACATTTATATTTTCACTTAAATATAGGATGACAATTTTGAGAGTTTCATTTCAACGGCCTTTGCATTCTCCAACGACTATAACAATAGAAATTTAGGCAATCACCCTGACCCCTCATATTTGATCAACAACAGAGTTCTCGTGTGAAGTTGAAGAAGATGAATATCTCATTTAGCATTTGAGCCCCGATGCAGCACACACGAGAGGCCGTCATCAAACACCCCTTGAAACCCTATCGACACATAACTCATAAGCCACAATTTCTCAAATTTAAAAATAGAAAAAAAAAAAAAAAAAAAAAAGAAGAATAAGAAGAAGAAGAAGAAATGTAGAAAGTCTCCAACATACACCAGGCATTCTCAAATTGAATTCTTGTTCAAGCGTTCAAAACTTAGATTTTTGTCAACAATTGACGGTTGAAGTAATCAATGCAGAGCGTGAAGTTTGAAGCCGACTTTATCCAACAAATATATATGGGGTGGGATTAGGAAGACCAATGAACAAGCTAATCTAAAAAAAAAAAAAAAAAAAAAAAAAAAAAAGAGGAAGAACCATTATATAAATAAATAAGGGAGCAATGATAGTGGGAATCCATCAGACCATTGGACCATCGCATAAGCTTACTAATAGATAGAATGCGTTGATAAAGCTCTGGTCAAGGCAATACTATGAGTTTTTTAGGTAGAATGAGCATGTTAGAATCAACCCACACTTCTATCTTGATTATCATCACGTTCCTTTTCTCTAGTATCGTAGAGAGCCGAGCTCGAACTTTGGTCTCCCACTCTTTCATCTGAGGATCGGAAGAGTTGGGGATTTGTTATGCGGTTTGGTTTTTTAGGGTTTGGCCTTGAGTAGATTGCAGTGCTACAGGGGTTTCTAATCGTACCATTGATTCCTGCAGAGATCTTCTACAGTCTCCTCTCCCTTTGGTATGAGACATCTTGATTATGCACACTTGAAGAAGAGAGACTATAGGGACCCCTGATGCATATTTATAATCTTTTTGGAATTCAAATCTATCCAAAACCCATAATAGGATAGATTTGAATTATATTTGGTAAATGGATAATCAAATCTATCATTGATTGGATTCTCATCCATAATAGGATAGATTTGAATTATATTTGGTAAGAGGATAATCAAATATCCTTGATTGGATTCCCACCCGTCTAAATAGGTAAGTATGTAATGTTGCCCATAATAGAAAATATGAATGATTTTACAGAATGAGCATGTTAGAATCAACCCACACTTCCATCTCGATTATCATCACGTTCCTTCTCTCTAGTATCGTAGAGAGCCGAGCTCGAACTTTGGTCTCCCACTCTTTCATCTGAGGATCGGAAGAGTTGGGGATTTGTTATGCGGTTTGGTTTTTTAGGGTTTGGCCTTGAGTAGATTGCATTGCTACAGGGGTTTCTAATCGTACCATTGATAGAGGCTTATCAAGATGGAGAGTGAGCTCATATCCTTGTTCATAGGAATGGGACAGCGATAGAGGTGTCGGAGTGGAGGAGTTGGTAGTCGAGGAAGACGAACTTGTGTCCTGTCGTCTACATGGGTTGGAGGCTTTTGGGTATTTTGGCCATTTTATTTTTAAGGTTGTCTACACGTCATCCATAAACGGAAAATACTTGTTTGTAAATATGTTTTAAATTTAGAGGTAGATCGAGTAAATGTTTTAATGTTTTGAAAATTATAGGGAAGGTATGAGTATATTTCCCTAGTATATATTTATGTTTATGAATTATTTATGATAAATCATTACGAGTCATAAAAAATAATCGTTTGATACCATTAGACATAAAAAAGTAATAATAGAATATCATAATAATGATAAATACCTTATAAACTATTTGCATGTTTTAAATTACATTGATTTATTTTAAATATGTATAAGTACTAACACCATACTAAACAACTACATATGTCATATAATGCGTTATATAATTAATTTTATGAAAGTTTTCATATACATACCATTAAGGATTGTAATCTCCACAAGATTGCAAAAACTTCATCTAGTACTCAAAAATTTTGCTCTGTTAATCAACAAAGTCCACTCCGTTAAAAGAATCCCGTTAGTTACCGACGTCAGATACATTGAAAATTCTAATGGACGATAATACCCTTTTAGGCTTGTTAAAATATCAAAATACCATTTGTTTATTTGTTACTCAATTCATTCAAGAAAACAAAAACAAAAATAAGTAATATAACCATATAAGAGGAGAAGTAGGAGATCAATGCTTTCTCTTCTTCGTTCTCTCATCTTCATTATGTAGAAATCCGACTTCAATAACGAAAGGGGAAGAAAAGAGAAATCGGAGACCACATTTCATAGAAGAAAGCTTTGAATTAAGCCAAAGATAATGGGTTTTATGTGAACTAGCAAGTCACCAGATCTTAAACTGTTTTTTTTTTTTTGTATTATGATTTTTAATCGGATTTGGTTTTTCTAAATCTGGTCATCTGCCGGTCCATTTTTGTGTTGCTTCTTATCTAAATTCGGATCTGTTCCTCTTATTTCTTTAATACTACAATTATGGTTCCAAAAGAAGGTAAAGCATCAGGAGCGGAAGCCCCATGAATTTGGTCAGAGGAAGAAAAAAAAGGGAGCAGATTGAGGGAGAGAAACTGACTTTGATCACATGTATTTCCGATTTTCTCTGATTTTCTTGAACTCCCTCCGATTTTCTCTCGTTTCCAAGTGGTCCGAACTCCATGCCATCCCAGTACTCAACCCTCACCAATTCCAACCAAACAATGGTGAGAAAATATAAGAAATAGAAGAGGAAGACCTTACGAAGGAGAAGAGCACAACTGAAACTA
The DNA here is from genome assembly GCA_028583415.1 of Protea cynaroides. Lineage (NCBI taxonomy): Eukaryota > Viridiplantae > Streptophyta > Magnoliopsida > Proteales > Proteaceae > Protea > Protea cynaroides. Next base: position 7,949,328 of record CM053275.1, on the reverse strand, counting down.
GAACCGATGCAAGAAAAAAGGACCAGAATCAATGAAGAAGAAAAAAAAATTGAGGAGAGATTAAAACCAGAACTAATAAATAGAAGAAGAACAAGGGGGAAAAACCAGGACCGATGAAGAAGATGAAGAAGGAGACATGAAATTAAAAAAAATACATTCACAGAATCGAACAAGTTTGATTTTTCGACGAAAGCAAATCTATCCAGGTGTTTCGAGCTGGAGATAGGAGGCTCGAAATGGGATGCCGGCCGGAGATGAGATGCCGGCCGGAGATGGGATGCCGTCGTGGACGACAACGCATAGGCGACCAACGCAAAGGGGGTTAGGGTTTGGGTGAGAGTGAAAAGAGAGAAACACAGTTACATTATAAAGTTTAAATTAGTCATTCAATATTTTAATTATTTTTTTAATTTATAATATGAAGGGTAAAACTATATTTCAACAATTCGGTCAGTTAATTGGATGTGGTTGAAGTTTTTACAATCTTGTGGGATTATATGAGATTTTCAATCTTTAATGGAGTGTATATGAAAAATTTCCTTAATTTTATAATACATACCAAATAAGGTCATAACAAAATTATTTTTAGATTAAGCTTTAAGAACAAACATGACTTAAAAAACTAATAAAATACTTTGTCTACTTTTATCTGGAAAAAAATATTACATCCTCCCCCCTTGGTCATGTGACTCGCGTGTTAATAATTGTTTGCTTATTAAAATTTAGTTGTATTGCAAAGTTATATAAATTGGATAGCAACGAATGCATATGATGGCCTAAAAAGATCCCTAGTAAGGTAAGAAAATCCCTCCTATTAATACACAACAAAAAATACATGTGAATAACTCACCCCCCAAAGTTTACCTATATATATGGTTATGTCCCTATTTTTTTGTGTTGCCGTACTGTATAATACGACGACTTATTTATTTCACAAGACCCCTAGAGAAGCTCTAGTGACCTAATGTTTGCTACTACTATGTGTTAAGATATATAGCAGGTGATCAAATTTTGCAATACATGTTATTTATCCGACCAAGAATCCTCACAACCTAAGCACAATGACGCAATTTTTGTAGCACATTTTACCATTGAGTTAATAGTCGTGTATGATTTCAATCAATATGCATTTTGTATATATTGCTGAAAAGACTATTTAAAAAATATATATAATAATAATAATAATATTATTATTATTATTATTATTATTATTGTTATCTTCTATGGAGGTTTTTAAATCAGATGAATTCAACATGGTATGAAATGAAATGAACGAAAGTGAATCCAACATGAACTATTTCAAGTTATAATTAAAAAAAAAAAAAATTTGACATAAAAATGACATGAATTATTGAAAATGAAAGGGATAGACTCTATGCATGGCGCATACGTTTGAGCTAATCCCATAATGGGGGCTACAAATATATGTAACTCTCCAATCCAACTAATCACTAAATTATTAATTTAAGTATATGAAAAAATAGTCTCCATTTAATTGCAAGGCAAATTAAAAAGAAGAAAAATGATAATTTTAAACTTGAAAAAAGAAAATTTTTATAATAATTACACAATGTAGTTTTGCAATTAATTATAAATCATTATATATTTGATTATTAAATATATATTTTATTTGAATCCAAATACATTGCATTTGAAAAGTAAAACAAAGTCATATTTAAAAAAAAATAATATTATTATTAAATATAATAAAAAATTTAAATAGTTTATATAGTCATGTTAAGATTCATCATAAAAATTAAAGAACTCAATCTTTATGAGACAAATGAGAATATAATAAAAAGATTTATCATGGTTCAAGGTAGTGAATCCGTGATTGAATGTACCTTTGTTAATTTATACCAACCATTTAAACCTTAGAAAATTTGCTAGAATTCGACAGAGTGAATTAGGTATCTCGAGTCCTTTTCGAATGAAGGATTCCAACTTGAACAAAACCATGATTAAGATTTTTCATTCTAACTCATTGTTCACACTAAAAAGGGGCTTAGTCTATGCATATCTTTCAGACCCCGTGGTTGGCCTTTAGTCAACATTCAAAGGGTTCGGTTCCCCTGCGCGTATATTCTATTCAAGAAATGCCACCAATGTCGATGAGATATGGATCTATCTATTAAATGTGGGACCCACTGAATGTAGACTGCGATGGGCCCCACCTCGCACTAAAAAAAGTAAAGAAAGGTTGGTGGAACAATCAATTTAATGGTCTTACCTCATCTGCCCATCCATTGCCAGTCTCATCTTAGTTGGATGTGAAATATTCTTGAAACCATCCCCCATTTAAGCCCTTCCGGTTGACCCAGCCTATAACCGACCGTCATTTAAAACGTGGTTGATTTTTGATTCTCACGAAAACCATATCTTTCAACGAGGTTCGACCACGTGCAATTCCAGTTGGTTCCCGGGTTAACCCAAGGCCGATCGTTACAAGCTTCCGTTAAGACAGAGACCCCCATGACGGTGGATAAAATCCTCTCCATCCGTTCAGACACACATCGTGATATAATCCCAATCGTCCGATGTATGACTGAACAACTGAATCGGATGGAGAGGATTTCTGTGCCATGACGGTCTTCACGTTTCCAATTCCAATAAGGCATGCAGCCTGCACCGGATTTGTATCTTTATGGGCGTCACGATCAGTTTTCATTTTCCATCTATTTTTTTGGTAAGAGTTTCCATTTTCCATCTACCTACATGGTATGGAGTCCAAGTGTCATTAAACCTCCTGTTCAAATTGATCTCCATGGATTGGTAGACTGGCAGAGACTCGCTTCAGCGGTACTACTTCATCTAGATCTAAGAATCCTATGCTGGATTCATATTCGTTTCCTTGGTATTTCGGAAGCTGTCTCAGAATCTCAAATGGCTGTCGACTTCGAATCTTTAACGGAGGCGACTTCGGGTGCCATTGGAGCTCTGCTGAGTACCACCCTTCTTTATCCCCTCGATACCTGCAAGACTAAGTTCCAGGCTGATCAGGCAAAATACAGGTGGGCTTATTTCTCCTTTAGATGTTTGTTGATATTGGTTTTTGATTCTATATACTTTTGTCTATTACGGATTAGCTACGGCAGTGTGCTTACAGGTTCTTAATTTAGTGTTGCTTGCTTATTTCTTTGATGGGTTTCTGCTTTCTATGGTTTTGTAAACGATCAGGCCCTTAATTGTTTGGCCAATTTCATTATTCAGAACGCCTGTACGTTATTTTACTAGATTTTGTGCTATACGTATGGAAAAAGTTCGGATTTTTTTGCTGAACGTTCACGTTCATTGCAGAATCTTGTGTGCCATTTAATGATGACAATCGTTTGCCTCTCTGTCTCTAACATCCATCTTGCTTACTGTATCTCTAACATCCATCTTGCTTACTGTATACTCTCTTTTTGTTTATTCCTATCGTCAGATTATTTTTGGCTACATGATTTAAATATCATTTAAAAAAACAAAAATCTTAGTTTGATCTAATGTAGGTTTTGGTTGGTTAGGTGTTATAAAGTAATTTTCTTGTTGTCTCGCCACATATGTGAAAGGAAAATAAAACCAGATATTTCAAGTATTACAGTCGTTAGTGTTTGTTATTATCGCAGTCACTGAAATGAGCTTAACTCGATGTTTATAAATTCATCTTTTATTAATGAGTTGAGCTTGAGACATTGTCTGTCAAGCAGCAGTGAAGTCTGTTATTCTTAATTCCTTGTATTATTAGTATCTGACTCAATGCATGGTCGGGTGCATCTCTGAGGTTGAACTTCTGTAACGCATTGGACTCTTCTGCTTATGCTTATGAATCAGGAGATTCTTTCATTTTTTTTCTTATAAACTAAGAATTTATGTTGATTTCTCTCTTTGCTTCAATGTCTACTATTTGTAAATGGATATTGGTTATTTTGGCTGTAGATAGAATCAACCATGAAATATTCAACTCCAACTCAGGGGGAGGGGGGGGGGGGACCTTTTGCATTTGCATATAATGATCAGACTGGAAAGACTTTGTAGTTTGTTGTTGGTTGGAACAAAGACCTTCGCTGTAGAACTGTTGGCGACAAGCTAAGAATAAAGGGTTTAATAAAGTGAAATAACTTGTTATTATCATATATCTCACAGTTCAAGCTTCTTGTTAATTTCATTATGCTTCAAGAGTTTCCCTAGTTAGCTGTGTCTGTGGCTGTAGTTAGCTGACATCCATTTACCTTTACCTCTGGTTGGATTTACTGTTTGTAGCATTTTATGTCTGCTTCTTCCGAGTTGTAGCATGTTATTTGACCAAACAACTAGGTAAGGTTGGTGGCTTTGTATGTCCAAATCCTTGAACTTGCACTTTTCTTGACAGGAATATGATCCATATATTCTACCCAAAACTAGGGTCATTTGGTTGAAAAAGGTATCAAGTCTGCAGTTTATTTATTTACATGCGGTAATCTTTTTGCTCCCATTGATTGCACCTTTCTTCCTCTTGGATATGAAGAAGGTGTGGAGAATCATGTGGAGATTGAAAGCTTTATCCCCTTCACTATTTGGAGACTTTGTCGTAAAGAGATAGTGGCATCTCTAAATGTGTGTCTAATGGTTGGCTGGAATGCAGTAGGCCTATCTACTGCAACTGGCACCGATGGATTTGTTCTCTCTTGTCCTTTTGGGATGTCTAATTTTCTTCAATATCAAATGGGTTGGTTCAGACAGCTTAATTTGTCTTTTTATTGGGTTTGAGGGGGTGGGGGGGTGAGGGCTTGGGCGAGGCCTGGCCGCCTGGGGTAAGAGCAAGCCCTTGTCCAAGCCCCAACCAATGCCATTTGTCTATGTTTAGGGCAGGGGCCTGGTCTCTAACATTTTTGCCTAAATTTAGCTTCCCAATTATTTAGGTAACTAGTCATGTGTTCAGATCTACACCATTTGTCTATATTCAGGGCTTTCCATTGATCCAAAACATGAGCAAGATTTTGATTGCATCATTGGTGATGATGCTTCTCTCTGGCATCGTCAAAGAATCCTATATCCAAATGATACATTTCCATTTGTCACTGTATGTTTTTTTCTGGTAGCCAACATGCATGCGCATTTTTAATATTAGGGAAATTTACTCAGACACCCCCTTGACAATTAGTTTACTACACAGAACTACCCTCTCTTAACAAAATTTACATGGACTACCCCTGAAACAATGTTTTATAACAATATAGTCCACACCGGACGTTAAAAACTGATGATTTTTTAAGACAATACTACCCTTACTCAATGTAAAATTACATAAATATACTATCGTCTACCTCTGTAACAAGGCCTCTATAAGTTCTCTAATTGCAGGTTGGAGAACTTGCAGAGGCTAGTTCCAAAGATAAATGATGGTATATTTATGTAATTTTACATTGAGTAAGGGTAGTATTGTCTTAAAAAAAATTTAGAATTTTTTTCCGTCAGTTTTTAACTCCCGGTGTGGACTATACTATTATAAAATATTGTTTCAGGGGTAGTCCATGTAACTTTTGTCAAGAGGGGGTAGTTCGTAAACCAATTGTCAAGGGGGTGTCTGAGTAAATTTTCCTTAATATTTTCATTGGAAACATATCCTTATTGGATGGACTTTATTTATACCGAGTGTTTTTATTGATGTTGCGTGGATTATCAATGTTTTTGTGGTTGATATGCCACTGTATGTTGTGGAGACGTTGGACTACCTACTTGTGTCTTCAGTATCATAGATAGATTATAAATTATTCTTATAATTCATATGAGTCACTAGAGGCTGAAATTAATGGTAGAAATTTTATTGTTATTACACTTTTGGTTTGTAGAAGTTTGTCATAAACAGTTACTCCTAATATTTAATTATAAGCAATGAGGAAAAAGGGGAAGACATGTATACCTGTATACCTTCTTCTGTTATCTGTATGTGACAATTATTTTTTATTTATTTTTATTTATCTCAATAATGAAGCAAGTATATGAGGGTGAATGAGGATACATATTAGCAATATTTATGGAGCCTTAGTACCATTACTTTAGGTGCTGATCATTTGGATCTCCTTGGACTACCAATATAATTCATGCACTTTAATTTGTTAAATTTTTTATGTATCTCATCATGGCTCTATATGAAAGACTTATCTCAATGTAATCTTTTCTGTTCAGTCCTTTAAATCCAGGCTTCTCGATTTTGATATGAACAAGGAGGCACAGGGAGGGAGAGTTCACTACTTTTTATGATTTTTGAAAGTTAATTTTCAAGAAATGAAGGAACTCCAGGGTTTGACAGGACATATTTTTAATGTTGTTATTTAGTGATTTGGGCTCTTGTAAGGTCCTGAAGTAGAAAAATCAGGGTTGTCATCTATCCCCCCCCCCCCCCCCCAAAAAAAAAAGAAAAAAAAAAAGAAAAAAGAAGGGGGGTGTTAGAAAATTAGGGTTTTGGACTTTGTAGAATCTGGTCCTATGGTTTGCGTTTACCTAAAGTTAGAAAGGTTGGTGGATTCTCAGCATTGATTAATTAAATCACTCCCAAATGATATGTACCCTACTAATAATGTACTGGGAGTATCCCCCTCCCCTCCCCTCCCTTGGGTGTGGGGGGGTTTCCGCACTAATATGCGCATGGGAAGAGGGAGCTTTTTCATTGGATTCAGTTATCTTCAGTAAAACTGAAGAATATACCAACAAAAGGGGGAAGTGGGTGGCCTTCTTTCCGACTACATTAAAATGATAAGATTTTTGTTTTTAGATGACTATTAATTTGGAAGATTGATACCATGCAAACTACAGTTTAACAACTAAATTATAGGATATCTATCTAGAAATTAAAATCACTTATTTTGCTTAAATTTATAAGTTGCCATTAATGGGTCCAATTAAGGTTGTCGGATGAATGGTGAAAATTCAATAATTTTGATAACCTGTTTTGTGTGTACCGACCATAAATGGAAGCTGGGGTTTTGGGCTGGATCTAGGTTTCTTATGGGCTATCTTTTGGGCCCAGAGGCACTTCCTGAAGCCTGGACAGTTGAACCGATATCAAATGCAGGACATGACAGGACAGGCCCGGAAAAAAAATTGATTGCAAGCAATGTGGACCCCACTATGCTGCCCTGAATATTATATGTATATTATATGTCATTAAATGGTTTTCACAAAGGAACGGTATGTGATTTTTAGTAGATATGGAGCTTAATATGTTACACACTTGTTCTCCTCATTTCCAATTATCTTTTGTAACTGGTAACCATTTATTGATGTGCCACCCTTGGCCTTGTTGTAAAGTCTCCAGCTGTTTATTGCAGAGATCTGGCCTTGAGTCCCACTTGATTTTGGGGGTTGGGTTGGGTTGGGCGGTTTCCTTGTAATATCGACACCCCCCCACCCCCCCCCAAAAAAAAAAAAAAAAAAAACCCTTATCTTGTATTATCTGCTATAACTTTGTTTCTTATTGTTATATTGATTTATTTGAACCCAATGTTGCGCACACTGTAGATTTTTTGTTCTGCTGAACTCAACTCAGCTTAACTAAACCTTACCCCAGCTGAATGGGCTTGGTTACCCGGATCCTGTTTCACCATTCAACTCTATTCAAAGCTATAGTTGTTAATTCTACTCCATGCATGTCTTTTCTCACCACTTCTCCTGCTATCATTTTAAGCCTGGCCCTTGCCCTTTTAGCTCCTCCAATATGAATTATGTCACTCCTATTTACCTTTTCATTCAGAGGTCATCATTGCACATGCCCATACTACCTCAAATAATTTTCTCACAACTTATCATGTATCAGAGGTGCACACTGTAAGTTGTTTGTTCCTAATTTGGAATATGCATGTTAGAAGATGTTCCTCTGCCATTTTGCACGTAGAGTAGTAAGTCTCTGCATATTGTTGGTGTGAAGTTTTCTAAACAATAGGACTATAGAGAGTAATTATTTTTAATATCTATTTTGAAAATATCGCATATTCTTTTAAAAACTTTTGTTTTAACTGCTGTTACTTTAGTATATGTAAAGTCTGCCCCAGACTCCTATTATGTTTTTTGTGTTGACAGGACTGTTTCTTGGTGCCAAAATAATGAACTTTCACTTTTCTGCATGTTGGATTTGAAAATCCTCCTATTTTTGGATGTTTTGCTGTCTGATGCTGGCAACATCCCATGACTTCAGTTGTCTGTCTTGAGACATCTTGGATAGATGTTTTAGGGAGGTTGATCCTTGAGAATAGTATAACTGCCACATTGAGTCCCTGGAAGAAGTAAGACTTCAAAGCTTTTCAATTATGTACCTCTCCTATTCATAAAAAAAAACTGTCTCCTCTCTGCTTTACACCTCTGACACTAAATCTGGCTAAACTTCAAAAGGCATTGATTTGCATTTCTGTAAGTTACATGATATATCTTGCACAATCTTTATAGAACACATGGTTGCTCCTAATTGTTTTCCTTTTTCATTTCTATATGGACACAATTTATGATAGTGGCTATACCGATGGTATTATTTACATTGCCCTACTGTGTCTATTCTTTCCTGTCAGGGGCTACAATCGTCATTTAAAAATATCATATTTCTTTCAATTGATGGTAGAACTTGAAAAACAAATTCCATTCAGAAGAGCCTGTCAGTGGAGGGCCCCCCCCCCCCCCCGTGCCCCCACCCCACCCCCCCCCACCCCAACCCCCCAATATATATATATATGGGAGAGAGAGAGAGAGAGAGAGAGAGAGAGAGAACGAAAAGTACATACTAGGTGAAGGAGAAAGGTGATAATAATGATTGCATTCTTTCTCCAAGAAAGAGTAAAAACCTGGACACTCCAAAACAGGAGCTGAAACTGTGTCATGTCACTTTTAAGTACATATTCTGACTGATAATATGGTAGAAAGATGGGCTGAAAGCAATTGACAAACTTCCACGTTTGTAAGGCAGAAATATATAAGTTTTCAGAAGTGTTTTTGCCATCTGTTTTTTCTGCTATCTTTGGATTTTTTTTGGGAGGTGAGATCAGGGATGTTAGGCATGGTTTTAGTAATCGGTATCAGATAGGCAGTATCGGCCATGACCGATACGGATCGGCCATGACCGATACGGATCTGATACTGATCCCCCCCAAATTTTGAGTATCTTCTAGTGTATCGGATCGTTTTAGGTATTTAGGTTCAATCATAGATAAAGAAGGAGATATAGAGGATGATGTTTTACAGAGAATTAAAATAGGATGGATGAAGTGGAGAGGTGCGTCTGGAGTGTTGTGTGATCTGCGTATTCTTTAAAACTTAAAGGAAAATTTTATAGGATAATTATTCGATCGGCTATGATGTATGGTGCGGAATGTTGGGCAGTTAAGAAGCATCATATAAATAAACTTAGTGTAGCTGAGATGGATGTGTGGTAAAATAGGAAGGATAAGGTAAGGAATGATCGTATTAGAGCTGATTTGGGAATAGTGCCAACACATGATAAACTACGAGAAAACTGTTTGAGATGGTATGACAATGTTCAATGGAGGTTGTTAGATGCTCCTGTACAGAGGAGTGATTTGATTCAGACTGATGGATCTAAAAGAACTAGGGGCAGACCTAAGATGACCCGAGGGGAGGTGGTGAAGAAAGACATGCATAGCTTAGGCCTTGTTTCAAGTATGACATCAAACAGAGCTGATTGGAGGACAAGAATCCATGTAGCCGACCCCATTTAGTTGGGATATGGTTTTGTTGTTGTTATTGTTGTTGTTGTTGTTTAGTGTATCGGATCGGCCAATCTGACACCTTGTTTTTTATTTTTCATTAAATATTTATGCCATGTTTCAACCATCCAACGAATGGGTTGCAACTTGGTGATCATCAATGGGTACATAGGGATATTTTCATTTTTTATTAATAAAAAAACTGATCTAATGCCGGATCGGACAAATACCATAAGTCACTTTTCAGCGGGATCAGACAGATACCGGCTGATACTGACCAGTCCGTAACTGTATTGTATCGGTTTCCGCATCAGCCGATACTATGTCCGATACCCATTCCTTTAATCTTGGAGTCAGGTATTAGTTTCCCAAATTCTGAGAAGATGCTGCAAATATCCGCAGTTGAGCCATTTCAACAAACATAATACTATTGAAGCATTTCAACAAACATAACACTATTTTGTGGATTTTGAATGAAACTACATAAAACAAGGGATTCCATGTCATTTGAATGGGGATAAATGCTGTAAATATCCCTTATATTATATTTGTATTTTCAGAGAAGCATTAATATTTGAGTTGAAAAAAAAATTATTTTACTAGTGTAATTCCAGATTTTGAAGTTGGGTTGTTGACTTTCCATTTTATTCCTGGTGGATTTTGAGAGCTCTATAAGTGGATTGTTGTTGAAAATATTTATTACTTACATATTTCTGTAGTACTTTTTATATTGAATCCTGGACCCTTTTGAGAGCTTTCTTTTAATTTTTTTTTTATTAATAAGCACTTGCTTCTTTGGGTCCAATCAATCGATAAAATTTATTTTCTTATACTTTTATCATAAATTCCTAATATTTGTTTGTTACTCAATCCAATTAATAATGTAGGCACCTCTCAGATGTATTCTGGGAAGCAATTTCAACCGGCAAGGTTCTTTCATTGTACCAGGGGCTTGGGACCAAGAACCTGCAATCTTTTGTATCACAGTTTGTCTACTTCTATGGATACAGCTACTTCAAAAGACTGTATCTGAGGAGGAGCGGAATGAAGTCCATTGGAACAAAAGAAAACTTGATTGTTGCTGCCGTTGCTGGGGCTTGCACTGCTATAATAACACAGGTAGGTTATGTCTTGTGGATATGCTTTGCTGTTTCAGAGACATTAAACATTCAAACTGTTTGAATGCAGCACCACATTAGAGTTTCTTTCAGGTTCCAGCACATGGTGTTTCAAGAGCCTTAGCTAAGTAATTACCGAGAATTGAACCTATCATTTGGAGATCCAATGCAGATTGTAGGATTAATGATGTAACTTGAACCTGTCACTGCCATCTAAAATGGAGCTCCAAGGAATTGAAATATATTTGATTATTATTTGCTGACATATATTATATGAATCCAAAGGGTTTGCAGCTTCAATATTCTAACTGATTTATTCTTTTGTAGCCTCTGGATACAGCGTCATCGAGGATGCAGACAAGTGCTTTCGGAAAATCCAAAGGGCTGTGGAGAACACTTACAGAAGGAACTTGGAGTGAAGCCTTTGACGGCCTTGGGATATCCCTTCTTTTGACCTCTAACCCAGCTATTCAGGTACTAGACCATGCTCTATAGTTTCAATATCTGTACATATGAGCTGGTTGATGATTTCCTTTGAAGATATCTCAAAGTTGATGATTACAACCATCCTGCTTTTAGATGTCTCCATGTACAGGTTGCCTCACATTTCTCAGTCCAACATAATTTGATTGATGGATGATTCTGATGCTGCTGATTTTTTATCATGAAGATCTTCTTAGTCTTGAACTGTACTAATCACCCTCCTGGTTGATGATTGCCTCCTGGGAAATTACTCAAAAAATAGTGCAAGAGATGATTGCAGTCACCAGTCACCAATCATCACTGTAGATTTTTCCATGTACTGGTTGCCTTGTTACATTTCTCAGTCCTACATAATTTGATTGATGGATGATTCTGATGCTACTGATTTTTTATCATGAAGATCTTCTTACTCTTGAACCGTACTAAACACCCTCCTGGTTGATGATTTGATTGCCTCCCAGGAGGTTAGTCAAAAATTAGCGCAAGAGATGATTGCAGTCACCAGTGACCAGTGACCAGTGACCAGTCACCAATCATCACTTTAGATTTTTCAATGTACTGTTTGCCAGACAATTATTAGATGGATGTTTTAATCATCCAATGTGATTTATCTTTGTTCTTTAGATCTGTGCTTTTGGTGGAAATATCGCAATCACCCACAATGTACTATGGGTAACTTGGTCAGGCTATCCTGAACCTGGATTCCCCCTACTAGTTTTGGTTGATCAGGTTGGGTTCAAAATTTAGAATTGAGGGTTCATGTTCAACCCCATCTTGTCTTTATGTTTACTTATATAACTATCTTAGTGTCTGTTTGCATATATCCAATGCTCTGTTTGTCTCTCATGTTTTATGTATAGATTTAAATTAAAAATAAAAAGAAAATATCATAGGAATATAGTTTTTTGGTAGAAGTGTTACTAATTGCTAAAGCTTTTGAATTTAAATATGCTAGACGAAACTGTTACATTTGTAACGTACTTAGGCCAACCTGAACTAACTTGACTCTTGGTTGGGCTTGGTTAAGGCTCGTCCTATTACTTGATAGTTGATACACAATAATCTGTTCCTGTGGAATAAGTAATAGCTTTTGTCTAATCATAGTTATATATAACATTATTTCCCTTGAGGGATGCAAAGTATAATTGACTGCTTGTAGAACAGATAAATTAAACTAAGATGAATATGGGTAATATCTGCTGCAGTATACAGTATTTGATCAGCTGAAACAAAGACTGTTGAAGAGGCAAAAGGACAACAAAGCGGGTGGAGAGTCTTCAAGGGAAGCCCTTTCGGCATTTTCAGCATTTCTACTGGGGGCTGGCTCAAAGAGTGTAGCCACCTTCTTGACGTATCCTGCTATTAGGTAACTAGTTATTTCTCCAAAGTTCCTGCCAAGGTTTTACTTTGGTTTGTTCAGCAATTTATGTGTAACATATGATGTTTGAACAGGTGTAAAGTAATGATCCAGGCTGCTGACCCAGATGATGATGGGTCCAAGGAGGCTCGACCCAAGTCCTCCAAAACTATGTCGAGTGTGTCATATGCAATTTGGAAAAGAGAAGGGCTGCCAGGTTTCTTCAAAGGATTGCATGCTCAAATTCTAAAGACTGTGCTAAGCTCAGCTCTGCTTCTCATGATCAAGGAGAAAATCGCAAAGACCACATGGGTGCTGATGCTTGCACTCCAGAGGTATCTGTTGGTAACGGGAGGTAGATTAAAAAATCCATAACGATTATGCAGATAATGTATGCATGGATCCTTTGTAAATAAAATGTGGCACTGATTGGTTTCAATCTTATAGGAATAATTTTGTAGCCAAGGATTAAATGTCGATCAGAATAGCAAGTCCAATTTTTATGACTTGGCAGATTGTGCCGATAGAATTCTGTTTTATTGAATAAGGAACTGTGGTTTTATACTGTTGTGCTTAGGAGAGGCAATTCTTCCTCTCAACTTGAGGTTACAATGCAGAGCAAGAAATGATGGTGTACCTTATACCAACCATTAGTGATTATCCTAGCTTTCACTGCTTGCGTTGGTTGGCTTGGCAGCTGTGTCTCAGAATTCCGGTTAATCTGTTTTGAGCACATTTCTTGATCATGTTCTGGCTGAACAACTTGTATGGTGATTGTTGGGTTTGTGATGGGAATGAACTCGGTCAAAGTTATAATAACTATAGTAGTTATGCTTTTGATGTATTGTTTCGTGAAGGAAATACGTGTTCCGGATTAAATTTGTGGGAGAGAGATAATCCTTTCTTCGATCTTCTAGTTTTGCCAATCCAGATTGTTGTCTTGATGCATTTCTTTACAGATGGTATGAGAGTATAGGAGGCACAGCTAAAACTAAAACCAGATTTACCCTTCAATGGGATCTGGGAGTGATTGATCATAGTCCTCCATGTCTTGCTGTTCCTGTGATGCCCATTGCATAGGATCTGCTTGTTGGGACATGCTGTTTGTACTCTGAATTGTGGTTGTAGAGGCGGAACTGTTAAATGATCCTAGTTTTCTTTTCCTGATTTTGGATTAGACTAACAATGGTGATTCAATTCTCATGAAACTGAAGGTTGCTTATTTTGGTTAAGCTTGTGGATTAGCTGGTTCATTCCAGTTCATTAAAATTAAGGGAGAAAGTTCTGTCCTGCTGTGGCCTCTGTGTTCTCTCATATGGGAGAATGAAATGATCACGCCACCCCTGGTTGCACCCCCTTGTGAGGCTCGCAAGGGGCTCAATCGGACAGAGAACCCTAGCCTTAAAATTAAACATGCATTCCATATCCTACAAAGTATTATATTAAAAAAAAAAAAATTCTTATTTACAATTATACATATAACAAATTCATATCAATGATTTATTGACTCTTGAAGAATGATTTTCTGCCTGACTTACCTAGGAAGTCCTTATATAACTCTTAATATTTGTGAGATAGCAAATCCAGAGGAGGTTCAATTTTTCTGGATGATTAGGCCCTAGGCCCTAGGCCCTAGGCCCTTCACTCACATGTGAAGTTTCAACCTCAAAAAAGTTGTCCACATGGTAAAATAAATCATTTATATCCTCTAACAATTCAATATTTTAAAGGATTGTTGAAAACATTATGGTGGGTTTTGTATTAATTAAACCTAGTGATGGAATTTGACAAGGATCAATTAGACCATACCTTACCTAATCAGAAATGGATCATCCATCTTGTTGTGCCATGTGGAAAGATGATGTAGCAATCTTTGATGTCGGATAGGGAAATGATTTATTCATATATTGGTGACTTAAAACAAATTTTAGAGTCAAAACTCAATCATATTACTGACATGCTTGTCGTCTTTGTGTTATCAAGTAATTTTACAATATTCTTTAATCTAATGGAGTATTAAGAATCCCACACTTCAGTGCTTTACGATTAGTTTACTCTCCATGTGGCTCATCCTTTGCTTGATTAATGTGCGTTAGTGCAGTTGTTTGATTGTTGGGACACGCTAGTGTACTCCAGTTTTCTTCACATGCTGGGTCTCGGTGTCCGTAATCAGATCACGCAAAACCCTTCCCCCTCTCTTCCTGAAATACCAAAATTATTTTCTGTACATTATGATTTCCATACTGATTCAATGAATGAGTGCGAAAAAGAATCGATATCAATAGGGCATTGACACAGACCGGTATGATAGTAGACGGATCCTTTATAGAATGCTTCTGTATTTCTATTCTGAAGGCCCAGGAACAAAAATAAAACGATTCTGTTAAACACGCTTCCATTTTAATTATTTTTTAGGGCTCCGCAAAGTAAAAATCGTAAGAAACACACTCAACTTTAAGAGTGTTACCAAACGCGGCCTCAAATGGGTGATTTTTTTTTTTTTTTTTGGGTAGGATAAATGGGTGAATTCGTAACTTTCTTTAATGTCTAGTGAACTAAAAAAAATAAATTGACCTCGTCCAGAGAGAGAAAGAGAGAGAGAGAGAGAGAGAGAGATTTGTCTTTCCGTCGGTTCGGAGAGAGAAGTTAAGAGATATAGAGGGGAAGGCTATTGGTTTTCCCGCGATTTCCATTCGTGAAAAGATGATGTCAAGCGGCTATACCAGTCTCGACAATCAGAAGGTCTCCGGATCTGTGCCAGTAAGCATTCTCTCTCGCTATCTCCCTCTATTCTATTTCTTCTTCGTTTTCTCTTCCATTCTTTTCGATCCAGATTTAAGCTTCTCCATCCCCATATCTCTTTCTCTATCGATGTTATTTTCAAAATCTTGAGATCTCATCCCCTAGTTTCCTTATATTACAGGCGGCTTCAGATCCAGGTCGTGTCACCGTCAAATTCGCAGGTTAGAGTTTGTTTTCATGGGACTTTTCACTTATCGAATTCGTATCATGTTATTTCATTTACTTTGTTTGGTTTTTATTTTTTTTGTTGATGGTTTATGCTTGCAGATTCGAATCTTCAGACATTTCCACCTTCTGAAGCTCAAGGGAAGATCGCCGGTGGCTTTCGTCCCCCGCGTGACGCTGATGGTACGCTTTTGTCAATTTGATTGCTTCAATTTTCACTCATCTTAGTAAAAAGCTTGATGGTTCCTTGACTTATTGGTGCACTTCCAAGTTATGTGGTGCTTGCCGCAGATCAAATAGAGAATGTCCAATTTTATTGTTTTGACTACCCTTGTCTGTTCATTATTAATGGTGAGAGTTGTCAGATCAACATTTCTTTCTGCAGATTTCATTGAGAGAAAGAACACATATTAAACACTAAAATACTTGTGAAGGAATATATGTTATTGATTTATTTATGTCATTGTTCTATCTGGGAGTTTGTCTTTGTAATCTGCATAGAGTAGTGTCATAAGCAGCTTTAATTATGCTGATTCTGCTTAAGTTCGTATTTGAGTTGGTTTTCTCAATGCCAAAATATGTTGTCTGATTTAGAGAAGTGTTCTAAATCAATCAACAAGTGTTTGGTTTGTCGGACAGATTTATTTCAATGGCTTGATGATCACACTCGTTATCCTGTACTCTATGTGCTCAATGACCTCCAAGTTCTGGCTTCATATTGCAATTATGCACTTTTCCTACTGGAAGAATTCTAGCTTAAGATTGCATACAAAATAGAGATATAACATTATAATTAGTCCAAACAACTTGTACATATACTGATTTTTTTTTTAATATTTGCTGGACGGACACTGCTGAGCTGTCTTTATTAATCGCTCTGGAAACTCAATATTCTTGTTTATTTCATATTTTTTAGAGCTTTATTATATTTAAGCTCGAACTGTAAGATATGTACTTTAATGTTAATCTAAGGATCTACATGTGGAAGCATCATTTTATCAAAGAAAGGCTGCTGTTTTGATCTCTGACATTACAATTTACCAATTCATGGTTGACTTAGATCCCTAGTGCTTAGGGAGTTCATCTTGTTTAGCTTGAGCTCTCAAACACACTGTTGTTTCCATGGTGGCTTAATATCTTCCATATATTCACTGCTGATAATAATTTCTGTTGCATTTTGGGAGCTCTTCAAATCCAGTAGTACAGTTTATGGACTTGACTCTGACCATTGGGTACATTGAACACTGTAACATGAACAGGATCTCAGCCTAGTTAGTAGTGGACAAAGTGGCCAATGGGATAATGATCCTTCTTCCCTTGGAAGTTCCAACACATCCCGAAGGGAAAAGTTCCAAACTGTTGTTACTTGTTACTTCCACTGTTGGTCTTTTTTTAAATCGAATTTGAAAATGTTCTCATAGGCTGGCAAGGGACATGGTATGGGGGGAAAACAACAACAATAATAAAGCCTTATCCCAACTAAATGGGGTTGACTACATGGATTCTTGTCCGCCAATCAGCTCTGTTCAAAGCAGGTCTAAGCTATACATGTCTTTCTTCACTATCTCCCCTAGAGTCATCTTAGGTCTGCCCCTGGCTCTTTTAGATCCTTCAATCTGGATCAAATCACTCCTCTGTATGGGGGCATCTAACTGTCTCCGTTGAAAATGGCTATACCATTTTAAACGATTTTCTCGTAGTTTATCATGTATCGGTGCTGCTTCCAAATCAGTTCTAATACGATCATTCCTTGCCTTATCCTTCCTAGTTTTGCCACACATCCATCTTAACATCCTCATCTCAGTTACACTATGTTTATATATACGTTATTTTTTAACTGCCCAACATTCTGCACCATACATCTTAGCTGGTCGAATGACTGTCCTATAGAATTTTCCTTTAAGTTTTAAAGGAATGCGCCGATCACACGACACTCCAGACACACTTCTCCACTTCATCCATCCTATTTTAATCCTCTGTAAAACAATTAATTAATTTGTATGGAAATTGAAAAGTGGAATAAGGATCAACTATTTCTAAAAATAGTTATAAGCTTGGGCTTAATTAAACATAATTTTAAGGTCCCATTGGGCTGTATGAGTTGTGGGGTCTGTGCTCTTGGTTTTTTTTATTGTAAATGGACCAACTTTATAAGCCCATATTACGGGGTTAGTAATTCTATACGGATCAGGTGTTTGTTCTTAGTTTTTTGGTTTTTATAAAATTTGGGTTAATATACTGAGGTGGTTTTTTTTAGTTTTCCATAAATTTAATTTCCGCTCAATAGGATAGATAATGCTGGTAACCAATAAGAAGGAAATTATGTCTCCTAAACATGTCTTCTTTTCCCTTTTCTTCATGGAAAACTTTATAATTAAAGATGGCATTTGTATTGTGGAAGGGTGGATATATCTTATAAACAGCTAATATGTTTCTGCTCAGATTCTTGCCATTTAGTTAATCAGAATATTTACATGATTATTAGAGTTTTTTTTTGTTCGAATTCCAAAAAAAACTCTAATAATCATGTAAATATTCTGATTATTAGAGTTATTCAAGTGCAGTCTGTTGAATCATTGTTAGTGGCTAGCATTGTTTCTTTGCACTTTCCTATCTTTCCTTACCTTATATTGCTGAAATAGTGTGAATTTTTGTAGATACTTTCTCTAAACCGGAAAATGGCATTAGTTCTGATGAGCCTCAGTCAAGTGGTTGGTTTCGAGCATTCACAGTTGCTGCTTACAAGCCATACTTTGATGTGGATACTTCAGATGTGGTGGAGAGGATTAAGGACTCACTTTTTCCATTTAAAGGAAGCTTTTCTGAAAAGACTGCTAGCAACCCAGACCTGTAAGTTCTCATTCTGCCATTTTAGATGTTGTTGTTATATAATCAATGTGTAGACTAGAAGATTAGCTGGTCTTTAGATCTTTTCTTTTCTCAGAAGAAAAGATTAGCGGGTCATTATGATGATAAGTTGCTCTGAGTTCTGTCTTATTGTTTCTAGAAATTTAAGAATGTGCATGACACGCATGCATTGTAACTGTTATTTTGAATAGCCTCAGAGATCTCCATCAAGTTTTTGTCAATTGGTTCTCTCTCTTGATTTCTAGGCTTAGATTTCTTCCATTTATTAATCAGTATAATCCTTCAATTATGACCGCTATTTTAGGACTTCTAGCATAGCACAATGAAACCATTATCTGTAGAGAAGCTTGTTAACCCTCTTTCTAGTAGATGTACTGTGACAAATTGTAATCAGTCACTATGTATTCCTTCTTCCCTTTTAGTAGAAGCAGCTGAGGTTATTCATATGTGCTCCCATGAGTCACTTGTTTAGCTACTAAGATATAGTTTTATAAGGAAAGGATTCTACCATCCTACATTAATTTAAACACAAAAACTACCACATTGATAAGGATGGTTGTTGAGCTATACCTAGCTTGTATGCTGGCATTGACTACTAAATTACCTGCAACACAGTCTGCAATAATGTCTCTTGGGATATGAAAATCAAGGAAGAAATGCAAATTTTTTTAACAGTAAAAGGGTAAGGGAAAAAGACAGGAACCACAACTCAGTTGAAATAAGAAAATAAATTGAAAATATCTAAAATTTGGATAATTTTTAGAATTGGCAATCCTAAGTGACATTAAAAATAACTCAGGCTTGGCCCCAAACTATAATTTAAAGCCTAATTCTGAAAACACCTGCAATTGTAGAAGAGAAAAAAAATTGAATAAATTGCAAAGGTAGCCATTTGATGGAATTCCTCCCGTGCTGCCCAGCATGGCTTTCCATGCCCTATAGAATGTATCATGGCCCGAAAGGTTCCAAGACTTCTACTTATACTCATGCTTTGCACCAATCCCTTAGTCATACCAGGAGACTCTAATACTGAGCCTGCTAAATTTATCTTGGAATTGATCATGAAACAGGCTTTCTTAACCATCACTGTATCTGAGGATTACGAAATATATCTGAGCTAACGGTGTTATCACTACACTATTAGATTGATTGGATTCATTGTACTCAGGCTTCAGTTTTGGACAAAACTATTGGAAATGGTCACTGGAGTTGGTGGATGTAATTGTAGTTTTTTGAAAATTAAAAATTCCTGGCATGGAATTTTGTCAAAAGATTTAAGTCCAAGGATAGTTATCATTATCTTGAGTGTCCTCAATTGCCTTAATACCTATATATAGTGCTGGTGGAGATATTTCTGGTTTGTTAAATATTGTTTTCACAGAAGCTACATCTTGGCTCCCCCAGTATGTTAAGAGAATATTGTAGAACTGTTGATTAAAAAAAAAAGAAAAAAAAAAAAAGAAAATGATAGAAGGAATTGCGTTATGGTGACAAGAACTAGGCTTGAGCTGGCCCTAACCCCTGCTCTCTATGACTAAAAAGCTGGCAGGAGGCTTGGGCATGGTTCAAGGTATCAGTATTGGATTGGCCGAATCGGCTGATTTGTATCGGTTTTTAACCTGATCGATCCCCCTGATCCCAACCTGTTTAATATTATTTTAACGAGGATCAAACATGTGTCGGTTTCCCATTGGATCTGTACACTGATTCGATCCAGATTGGATCGGTTTGGTCTTGAATATGGCCGATACTGTGTCCGATACCTGGATTTAGAACCATGGGTGTGGGTGAGTTGACTCTCATCTATCAATTCTCAATTTTATGTTTAATGTGATTTGACATTCTGAAAATTGTCAAATAAAAATGAAATAATACATCTAATGGTTCAAAACTAAAAATGAAAGTTGCCAATGTGATCCAACACATATGATTCCTCGAGTCAGATATGGACTTTCTGAAAGAAGAATCAATATTGTTTGAAGTCAGAGTTGCTCCTGTATCAGAAAGGAATAGAATGGGAGAGTTCATAAGGAAGAAACAATCCAAGGAAGTTTTTTATATTAAAACAAACTCAAAAATGTTTCTAAACTTCTAATGTGTGAAAGTCAACAAGCAAGTTGGGATTAGGAAAAAAAAAAAGAAAAAAAAGAAAAAAAGAAAAGAAAAACGTAATCATTCCTTTTTCATCGATCTGGATCTCAAGTATAATTTTCTTTATGAGTTTCAACCCAACATTTGAAGTTCAAAATGCTATTTTTTTGAAAAAGAAAGGCAGAAGAACAAAGTTAATGCCTTTGTGAGGGTGCGGTTTTCCTTTGGTTTGGATTCTGAAATGATGCCTTCATATTCTTTTAGTGCCTGAGTTGGCAAAACTGGTGAATTCAAGTTCCACAGACATCAGGACATGGAAAATTATTTATCTTTTTCTTTAAAGTTCATTCTTCACAACTTATGTGAGCTTTGTAAAAGCTTTGACTTCAATTTCTGTCCCTTTTAATTTTTTTGTAAATTATTAAATATCTGCCTTGCTTATATGTCTTTCTTCATTCTCATTTCCTTTCTGACAGTTTTTTGCTTCTTTAACATCTGAATGTTGACTGTGAATGGAAAGCAGGTATGGGCCATTTTGGATATGTACCACCCTTATATTTGTAGCAGCATCCATTGGCACATTTGCGACATACTTGGCACACAAACTGCAGAAGAAAGAATGGGACTACGATATAAATATGGTGACATGGTCAGCTGGTTTGTTTTATGGCTATGTCACCATTGTCCCTCTTGGCTTATATATCATTCTAAAATACTTCTCAGCTCCATCTGGCCTTGTCCAGCTGTTCTGTTTATATGGTTACTCCCTCTTTGTCTTCATTCCTGCCTCGGTAAGTTCAGAGACAATTTTGCTATTTTTTCTATGACATTTCTTCTCCCTACTCTGAAATAAGTATGGGTGTGTTTAATAAAATTTTGCATCCCTACTCTTAAACTCATGATGTCAGTGAAGCATAAACCACCTCACATGGGCTTTTGACCTATCAAAATTTTCATGGCATTTGATTGCAGTGTCTATCTGTGGTACCGGTGGAAATATTCAGGTGGGTAGTTGCAGGTATTGCAGGGTTCATGTCAGCGATGTTTGTTGCTCTTAATCTCCGAGCTCACATCATGTCTGCTGGTGAAAGGTGGTTCTTGATTGTGGCTGCGATATTCATATTGCAGCTGGCTCTGGCTGCCGTTCTGAAGCTCTATTTATTCACTGTTACGGTGTAAGAACAGTTGGAAATCCTCCATGGCATGAACCAAGTACAGAGCACAGAGAAAAGTTTTTGGGCTTTGGCCCCATGTTGGAGTCTAACCCTTCTATAGAATATTTGTTACAATGAAATACATGACATGTATTATTTCATTTTTTTTGGCAATATAAATTCAAATGGCTGAATCTTCACCGAAGTCCTTATGGAGAGTTGGTCTTCCTGAGCTTCGACATTGATGTCTTGTTTACCCCCCCCAACATCCTTTCACCATTTAATAATAGAAGTTGATGCTCACAGGCTGATGCCACTGCTCCCACCTGGGCTGCATCATATTCTGAACATTTCACAGCCAGAGAATATGGCAGGGCAGTGGATATATTATGGAAACAGCCGCATCTGAGGCCCTGGGCTGAGTAGCAAGTAGGAATCCACAGATCTTATTGCGGACCAAGCTGACATAAGTAGCAAGTAGGAATCCCAATACAAGTAGTCTCCAATTACCTATGGATAATGTCATATATTTATTGTGCTAATTAAGACTTATTTCTTGTCAGTGACTTGAAAAGTGGAATGATTGTCTTGTTAGGGAGAGAAGTGTACTGATGTGCTGTGTCCACCGTTTTAACAGAAGCTTGGATTAAGAGCAATGGACTACACCAAAATGAGAGTTTGGATCCAAACCAAGCTCGAGTGGACGCACGATGCAGGTTTAGTCCTTACACATTTCCCACCAGGAGATTCCCTGTTAAGATTAGAACCATGAGATGCGAGTATGCTTGAACCCTGCTATCTATCTATTTACTGGGAGCATAGGACCGAAGGGGCAGACCCACTCCCAAAATTAATGATCAAGTGTCTGCAATCACCTACCGAGTACTGTCTAATGATGTGATTTGCATTTCGCTATACTCCAACTCTGTTTTGGTTTATTGTTTTTAAGGGGAGGAGAGATCACTCCTGGCCACAGCTTTTAAGAACTCGGAATTGGGATCGGCTGGGGCCAATCCTATTCTGGATCAGGAGAGATCTTTCCTGGTCAGTGTTCAAGAACTTGGAATCGGTCAATCCAGATTGGAATTGGCCTGGGATTGCTCCTGTTTGCCCTCAAAATTGCCTTACATTGTTCGACTTGCTTGTGCACGGGATCCAGGCCAATCAGATCCGTGGCCTGAAGCCCTGCCTGGCCGTTGTTTATATCTTGCCCATCACCTTGTTTTGCCTTTCACTTAGCAGCTCACTTCACACTGAAACTTTGTGAACTTTATTAGACATCGGTTTCCAGTTTCCTCAAGTCAATAATCATGTCACACGCTAGTTTCTATGTCCATATATGGCTAATAGGGAGAAATAAAGTTCATTAAATGGTCAAAAAAATCAATAATTTCCAAAAAAAACCGTTGACGGTTGAAAATAAATAAAGAAAAATTTAATAAAAGCTGCCCCATTTGGTTTAGTTGCACCACAAAAACTGGGACATAGCTGACCTAGACCGTAACCTGCCTTTCCAACTGTCATAGAAGCCAACTCTCCATCCACTTGTCAAAAAACATGGGCAGTTGATCTTCAAGTAGTTACGCCAAAGTATTTCCCCTTCTGTTTGATAACTTTTTTCTGGCTTTAGCTGCTGCTACTAATGAATCGTAGGCTGAGCGAGTAGGTTACTGAAGGCACAGTTACAGGTGGTGCAAGCTTAAGATCAAGAGAGATTTTTGAATTTTTTTTTTTTTGGCAAACAGTTATTCCACAAATCTGATTGTTGAATATCTATGAAATTGTTAGAAAACCAATATGTCAAATTTCGACTCTTTAAATCCGATCTAAATACCATATCTTCTTCACTTTATTCCTTATTTTATAACATCATTTGGAAAACTTGGATTGGTCTGAAATTTATGACTTAAATGGTAGATTTTGGTATTGAAGTGTTCAATCGGGTGATCAAATAGAAAGACCCAATTGATATATTAAGTCATCTAAAATCCTAATGTCAGTCGGGTGGTATTATTTGAACTCCTCGTGTTAGTTGATGTGAGATTATTCCCAATAATTGAGGTTCCTCATTTTGTTTGAAAGACAACCCGGGAGAAATGGAAATCCTAAAAGCCTTACCTTTTTAATTCCTAAAGATTAATAGATTCAAAAGATCACAAGAATCAAGTGATCATAATATGTAAATTTCTATCTCAAAAGCTCGAACTGTTAAATGGAGAAATTAGCATGTACATAAAGCGACTTAAGGCACCAAAGGTAAAACAATATGGGGCTATTCTCCCAACATTAATAACTAGGACACCACTATGAGCCAAGTCCTGAGCTGTATCAAGCTGTGTTCTCATTTTGCTTCTGGTGCTATTAACTCTTTAAAAATTATAAGCGCGTGCAATTTAATCTGATCAAAGAAAACCCAGTTCAAATACATGAAGTCATTTAATCATAATGATAATCTACCTCAGACAGAAATCACCAAAATCAAACCCTTTGAAGCTTCAAATGTGGGAAAATCCACTTCTTCGGAACTGCTCTTGCGAGAAAAACAATGCTTCTTTTTCCCTGGTTGTTGCATGCAGAAAAATCATGCTCATAGACTCGATATGTATTGGAGATTATCTTAGGCCATTGGTATTTGTGTATTACTGCTCTTCAGGGAACTATCTTCACCATAACATGCGTAGCAGTCTCAGCTCTTAGCCCTTCTTTTCAGATTTAACATTATCGTCCCCAGGTGAAAAAAAGGCGAGCTAAAAATTAGAACCTTGAATTTAACAAAAAAAATGTTTTCCTCTTGTTTTTTAATATCCCCCCTCTCCAGACATTTGAAAGAGAGGGAGAGAGAGAGAGAGAGAGAGAGAGAGAGAGAGAGAGATGGAGAGTTAGGCTTTGGACTTCTTCCCTTTAGCTTCTGGAGTGGGGCTAGTTTGGAAAAGAATTTCCTTCCTGCCACCCATGTAGGGTTGCAAGGCTTCAGGAATATTAACACCATCTTCCTTCTGATAATTCTCAAGAATGCAACAAATGGTTCTCTCTGTTGCTGTGAGTGTTGAGTTCAACAGGTGAACATATTGCTTTACCTGTTCGTTACTCTGTCAACAAAACCAATAATAACTTGTGAACACTCGGCCACAGGCAATAGCTTCCTCTGACTGCTGTGGTGCATGAGTTTGGCAAGTTATAAAATTCGTTATTCAAGCTTCTTATTCGATCCAGCGGTCTACAGTTCTAGGCTAACAGTCTAGCATGTAATAATGAAAATATGGAGGGAAAGAAAATACCTTCTTTTGCCCGTATCGAATCTCTAATTTCCTGGACTGGTAGTCTGTACAGTTTGAACAGGACACCAGCTCTCTGTATGTCTGGGATGCAGGATACCATCCCTCCAAATCATATTTTTTTGCAGCAGCATCATTTAGGGCCCCAGAAACAATAGCCACAATTTGATAGGGGATATTTAACTGTATATGATATCAGGCAATTTTAACAGAAAGTAAGTTTCTCAACCAAAAAAAAAAGAAATAGAAAAAAAAAAAAAGAACTTGCAGATAATAAAACCAGTGTTTCCTGTGAGTTTCCAAGATTCCAGTACCTCCTTGTAGAAGTCCTCTGAGTTCTTGATCATTTCCTCATGCATGTCCCATGAATCATTGCCATTTGGGCTGGTTATGCAAAACTGCTCCACTTTTTCAAATTGATGAACTCGGAAAATTCCCAGGGTATCTCGACCATGTGAACCAGCTTCTTTACGGAAACAAGTTGAATATCCAGCATATCTGGCAAAATATCCGATATTTATTAGAAATCGTCATTTCTTACTCAGTGACGAAACAATAGTAGAGACAGCAACAGCTACAACCTTATGGGCAGTTGGGAAGGATGCATCCAATCATCCACATGAAAAGCACACAGTGGTTGTTCAGCTGTAGCAATCAGGTACTTATCATCTCCTTCACCAGTCACCTGTGGAACATTAACTATATCAACTACAAGCAGAAATACTCTCGAACAATTCAAGGCCCATGTGATAAGAGCCCCTATTTTATATATATATATAGAAAAAAATTCATCTAACCCCCCAAAAACTATGTCAAAATCGATCTAACCCCCAACAATTTCAAAAGTCTCATCTACCACCCAAAAAGTTTCCAAATGTCTCATCTACTTCCCAAAATTTTTCCACCGTTAGTCAAAGAGACCCCACTTGTTAGTAGAGTCCCGTTAGTTGCAAATATTAGGACAATATTGCCCTTATTCCAAAAATAAAAGACGATAATGCCCCCCAAACTAAATCCTACAACAACCGTCTTCTTCCTCCCCCTCTCTCTTCGGTTCCCTCTCTTTCATTCTTGCTCTAACAAGAATGCACGTTTAACGTTGATTACTGGAGAGACTTCAAAATCTCCGTTTTCAGCTTTCAATTCATTTTGTTCGCAATTAATGAGCTTTCAGAACTTCTCTTATCATTCAAAGCTTCCATTAGCGATCCGTTTCAGTTTCTCATTGACTGGAACGCTTGATGGGGTGATGATGTCCGCTGATTTCAATTCATGGAGGTTTATCAACCTTAGTCCGTGGTATAGGTATGATTTTGTAAAAAAATAAAAGATAATACTTGAGAAGATCGGGAGGAAGATACAGATGATGGGTAATAGGACAGTGGATGAGTTTATATCATACCGATCTGGAGAAGTGGGTACTCGTTGGTAGTTGGAGTAAAAGCTCGAAGGTGAAGATCGCCGGAGGAGTTGTAGAGAAATGCTTGGAGAAGAAAGCACCAGTCCAGTTTTGGTTTTCACTTTTACTTTGGTCCATGATTTATTCCAGATTCTATGCAATGGGAAATTGAAAATTATTTCCATGCTTTCCGTCATTCGAGCTTCAGATCTGCTCTCGTTGTAAAATTGTTGTTGCTCTGCTCTTCCTCCTTGCAGAAACAAAAACAGAAGTGAAAGGCATAGGACGAGCAGCAAAGCCTAGAATCGACAACCCATATCGTTTCGCTCGATTTGAGGAACCCTAGAATAGCGTCTTCCGCCATAGTTCCTCTGGTTTGGTCTCCAAGCCTCCAGCACAATATGGCTAGAAATCCTTCCCCTCAAGGTGCGACCTACACTTCGTGGAGAAATCTGATGACTGTAAAGGAGACGAAACCATCGAAACCAGTTTGGTTTCATCGGAACATAACATTAATTTCGAATTTCGGACTGAATTGTGGCATTTTCCATGTCGATATCCAGTATCGTTTCGGGTTAGCTAAAATCCGAAATATTCCGGCCGAAATTCTTAACTATTCCCATAACTCAAAGTTTCATTTTAATGTTTTAAAGTTTCATTTTAATGTTTTAAAGAAAGGACAAATTAGTAACTTTATCTCATTTTAATGTTTTAAAGTTTGAAATAGAAAGGGTAGAAATGTCTACTCATATGCTCAGTCAATTTTGTCAGTTAAATGGGGTCGGTTAGAATATTTGGAAACCATTGGGTAGTAGATCGAATTTGACATAGTTTTTGGGGGTTAGATGAAATTTTTTCATATATATATATATATATATATAGATGAGAGATTCTTCCGTGGCATTTGAATTCTATATCTCAACCAATTTTAATATGCCAAATTGGGCAGAATAAGCAAAAGGAAATAATCTAGTTTTCTGTTGAGACCACATACGAACTCCACTACTATCAAGGCTTGAAGTTGATGATTTGCTTAGACTCAAGACAGCAATCAGCATATGAAGTAGGCTTTGGTTGTGCCCCTCAATACTCAGGCAGTTCAAAATGTATTTGATACAAAATCCAAAAAATCCAACTAATACAACCTAAGGTACTTCTACTTAACGACATTCCTACTGCATGGGATCACAGGGCTCATCTTGTATACAAAATAATAGTAATGACAACCAAAGCATAAGTAGTCATTGAATTAACATAAAATGTGTTATTATATAACTAAATATTTCATGGTTATAAGACTCTATAAAGCCCCAAAAAAGCAAATAACCCCAGAGCTTTAAAATATCAGTACTAACTAAAACAAATCTTTAAAGCTGTTATGCTCAGGTTATATGGATTGGTTGATCCTGGTCCGCATAGCCCGAAGCTGACTGGTGGGAAGGATCAGGATCGTTTTCCCAGCCTCAATGCATTAGTTGGGTGCCATCCATGTATTGCTTTCCAAGTTCCAACCAGTAAGAATGAGAAATTTATGCCCAAATGGATCAAAGTATTGTTACCTTGTACAGTTCTTCATCAAACTGGGCTAGCTGAGCACATTTTGCCATAACATCTTTTTTCATAAAAAATGGAGTCTGCAGTGGAGTATAATTCCGCTTTCTCAAGAATTCAAGCCCAAAGTTAATCAATGCCTGATTAAGAAGTACGCCATCTCCTTTCAAGTAGAAACCTCTTCCCCCAGCTACATCAGCACCTATATACATCCAGAATATTTCATAATTGCAAAAAAAATCAAATAAAGCACTTACTGATGATAAGAAACAATCCTTTTTATTTTTGACCCCCAACCCAAGCGGAGGGGGTGAACAGTTGGTTAGACAATGAAACTCTCCATAATGAATCTTAACCTCCAGTGACAATGGTAGAAGTCCATTAAAGTTCAACATCAGCAGCTAATTCAGGATTTCTGATGCAATTTCCAAAGGAAACAGCTAAAGAATCAGCTTGGACAACTGAAAAGGAAACCACATTAAGAACTTGATCAGGACTAGGATTTATTCTTGGCAGGAAATCCCTTAGCACCATGACGTTCGAACACCCAAAACCATTCCAGCTTCCATGATGACAACCAAAACAATTCCTACATTCCCTAGGCCTAGGTCAAAACATGATTAGCATGAACCTCTTGCATTCCACACTAAATGAGGTCTCCAATTATCTACCTTCAATTAAAAGAATCCTATACCGTTTCTTACTTCGTTTGTCATCTCCATGCAATCAACCAGCCACTACACATAGCCGACATCCATCAGGATGAACTCAAAAAGCTTCCAAACCCCATCCTGGGGAGTGATAACAAAACTGACATATAGTGGCACTTAAGAAGATTCCAAAACAGAATAGAGGGAGGGGGGAGGAAGGTGGAACTCAGGTACTCTGGCATAGAAACAAGCAGTTTCACTCCTTAAAGATGATGCCAATTTAAATCAACAATTACTAGTCCCATGCTATTTCCTACATCAAGTTTCTTTTATTCTTTAGCATATTTTTGCATCTCAAGATATTAAAATTTTCTGGTTTGTGAAACTGACGGTGGGAGAGAAAGCCCGGCATCTTTTTTTTTTGGGGGGGTTGTGGGGGAGGGGGGAGGGGTGGGAATTCTCATTCCCAGGTTTTCATGCGGTAGATATATTACCCTGTATGACAGCCATATTTTATTTTTTTATAATATATGAAGAATTGGTTGAACTTTTCTAAATTAGAGGACGGATTTCTCAATTTAGGTTTTAGTTTGTCAATCTAGATAATTATTTGGTTCTAGAAACTGGATCAAATGTCAAACAGTTTTAGATGTCTGATTCTGGTTTGTTTGGTTTGTCTGCGGGCTTTCACCAAAACCAAGTATCTGACCAGAAACCAGAATCATTCAGGTGGCCAGTTCTAATTTACTCCAGTTCAGTTAGTTATTCCAGTCCTGTTTTTAAAAATATGTAAACTAGAAACATTGTTAACTATCTAAAAGCAGGATAAATTGGTTAAAGCTAAACTCTAGTTGGACTATATTTCACAAGATGTTCACTACGGCTAGGTTTATTCACAAAAACAATGCAAATTGAAACTTTTAACCAACAAGGTTCTGTTCCATGATAGAGCATGCACACTTTCTTATCCAACAATATTCCAGATGCCAATCTATACAAAAAACCCGAGTTCCTAATAAAGCAGGATGATTTCGTTAAATTTCAAAAAAAGTACCATTATGTAGCAGCAACAGAAGTACGTCCAATGATCTTTAAAAATATAATCCATGTACCTCTCTTCAAATCTGCAAGTCCAAGAAGCTCAACGAGTTCAACGTGATTTCTCAGTTTCGGCTCCACCCGTTTCTCACCACAAGTTCGAATTACTTGGTTATTGGCCTACAGATATAAGAGGAAAGAAGTTCGGAATAAGTTCAATAACAAGTTCTTGCTCTTCGAGGTTTGATGTATAAAAATTAAACAGAATGATAAGGGCTACATTGTACCTCATCATTATTAACAGGAACCGAGTCATGTACAAGGTTCCCTACGGTCTCCAATTTTGAATATAAAGCCGCTCGAGCATCCTGAACTTCAGCTTCTTTCTTCGCCGTCAACTGCTTATTCTCATCCGTGCTCTTTATCATCTCAGTCGCATCTTCACCAGCCTAGCAAACCAACACTGTAATAAACTACAATTTCAAATCTAGGTAAATATGAAAAAAAAATGAAATTTAGCTATACAAACTCACAATTTTAAGACGTGCAACTTCTTTATTGATCTTATTGAAGTTTTTCCGCAGATTATCAAATTCAA
The DNA here is from genome assembly GCA_028583415.1 of Protea cynaroides. Classification (NCBI taxonomy): domain Eukaryota; kingdom Viridiplantae; phylum Streptophyta; class Magnoliopsida; order Proteales; family Proteaceae; genus Protea; species Protea cynaroides. The sequence continues at coordinate 7,919,111 of CM053275.1, read as the reverse complement.
ATTGACCTGAACAGGCAAAGCAACAAAAGCCAATAGTCCAAATCACTCGGAGACTGGAAGATTTATGCGTGAGAAAGCGATGAAACCGAAACCGTGATTCAAAACTTACGCTGTCGCCATTCCTTGTCAAGGCGGATGATCTCGTCGACGATCTCGACGTTGGAGAATCTCCGACGCTGAGATTCGCGGATTCGGTCAGGATTGTTGCCCTTGTCTTCTCTGAAGAGATTGATGTCCAACATTTTCAGCCGGCGCAACGATTGCTCAGTGGTCGAATGTCGATTCACAGTCTGAAGCTGAAGTGCGGAACCAGTGAACGGCCACTCGAAACCCTATATCAATAGCTCACCATTTACCCTAACTACGAGCTCACACGTTTTTTTTTTTTTTTTTAAATAATAATTTATTTATTTACAATAATTAATAAAAAAAAGGGGAAAAAAACGCTACTATTTGGAAGACAAAAATAAAAAAGATAAATTGATATGGTCAGAAGATCACAAGGTTTCTTATTTTTCAGATATCACAACTCATTTATGTTGGGACATTGAAGATGTTGTGTCCATTACGATGGTTGGATAAGGAGAAAATGATGGCGGTCACTCAACTAGTAGATTTCCATTTTGTCCACGGAGGTGAAGCTCTAACACGGTTTCCTCCGTGCAATTAGAGAAGGTTTCATGGAATTATCGATTAACCACATTGTCATTGTTCCCCCCTACAAATTCACTGAATCTTTAAGATATTTACATCTTGATGTGTTCTTTTATACATTCTCCCAGGGTAACCAATGGCATTGCCATTCCCAATTAAGAAGCCCCGTTCTATTTCGTGTAAGATAGTTCGGTCAATTTCCACTCATTGACTTCAAGACTTATGCTCGTCTGAAACCTTAGTTTGTTCACGTTTGTTATCTCGAAATTATTTGCTTTAACCTAAAAGAAAAAATGAACCCTACATAATAAGTTTTGCCTTCCCTTTTATATTGCATTACCTATTTTATGTGGAGGAAAATAAAAGCGTTAAAAATCAATTCATCCTAACTGCATCGCATGTACAACAACAACAACAACGACAAAGTCTTAACTCAACTAAACGGGTTTAGCTACATAAATTATTGCCCTTCAATCAGCCCTCTTCAATGTCATAATTAAAACAATCTAAGCTACTTGAAACAATGTCTAAGAAACACTTTTTTTTTTTGGGGGTAAATTTAAGAAACACATTGTTGACTTTGTTTTCTGGTATAACTCATGGAAACAAATGTTCACAAATGTTCCATATAATAATGGGATTTTAAGATCTGGTTGCTTCAGTGTATGTTACAACTTTGGGGGTTTTTTTTTTTTTTTTTTTTTGGGGGGGGGAAGAAATCTCATCCGCCAAAATGATTCTCAGCATCTACTTTGAGGGGGGGGGGGAATCTCATCCGCCAAAATGATCCGCCAAAATGATTCTCAGCATCTACTTTGAGTCATCCTCAGCAATGCAGGAACTGTTACTGGTCTCCACCATCCAGCTTGTCATTATTGTTCTAAATTAAGAAATCGCACAAGGGGCACCACATCTGCAATGCTCCACTGTATTTGAAAGATTCTGAAATAGCAAGCGACATTGAGTACATAAGATAGCGCAACCGGCTAAGAAACACATAGTCCATGCAATTCTCTAAACTATCCAAGAGGTAATCTTAATTTGAATTGGAAATTGGAAATGGTAATGACCCCTCTTTGCAACGAAACACAATGTAAAAAGTCGATTCCAAATGGATAAACTTTACCTGCTAAGTATCGTTCTAGGTGTTCTCAATCCAAAAATGCCAAATCTGATGCTATGGGCATATTTTAGCTCCTGCTTGTATTCCCATCAGCTCCCTCTCGTTGGGGCAGCACTCTCCTCGACTTTCGAGGCGGTGACAACACAACAGGGCCTTCCAAATTAAAATCAGATGGCTTAGAATTGAGACTATCCCCCTTGGGAGGAGGCCTTGGAAGCAAAGCAGGTTTTGTCGGTGCAGGGACAGTTGAAAAGTACCTAGATGAGAAGATAGACATGAGAGACAAAACCTACTATTAGCTACTACCCTACCAATTGAATTTTCCTTACCTGTGCTCCAGTGCCTGTTGTGCAGAAATCCTTGCTTTTGGGTCATAGGTGAACATCTTCGACAGAAGATCTAAAGCATCATCACTAGCCATTGGAAACAATGAACGCAGTGGAGGTGCAGGAACGATTTGGTATTCCACGTATTCAGGAAGAAAAACCATGTCAAGCCACTGGGATGGTGTTGGAGTGCCAAAAGCTGCAAAGATCTTTCCTAACTGATCAATATCACTTGAACCCTGCCAATCAACCAAAGGTAAAAGCTGCCATGAGTTGTAAAATAACTAAGTTGAAAAAAAAAAAGAAAAAGAAAAAGAAGACTTCTGCAATTCAGATACATACAGAAATGATACTCAAACAAGACCCATAATTGGTATTACAAATATTAGAAAAAGAAAACCAATACAGAAGCAACTTGAGTCAATATAATAGACAAATAACCTTATAGTTAATTTCAATTATTTGTTAGCTGAACAAGTCAAGAAGGCGCATCGAATTCATAGGGACTTCGATCCCAGGCTCCCAGCAATATTTAGAGCAGCTGGTAAAGGTGCATGTAGATACTAATTTTTATGGCTAGAAATGACCTTGTTGTGGCACCAAGGTTTATTTGGTAACAGATGAAACTTCAATAATTGTACTTTGCAAACATCTGCTTGGTCAGATGGTTGGTCCCTTGCTTGTTGAAGCAGTGGCTAGAGGAGGTCTCGAATTCGAGTCTCCTCTCTTGCATCTGTTCCCTCCACCCCAGTAGTGTAACTTAGAGTAAGAACCATTAAAAAAAAAAATTTACTTTAAAAAAAAAAAATTAATTTTAGCAGTTAATTTATGTCCAACTACGGTAGCTGATATTAACATCTAAATAGTGTCTTACAAGTTAAGTTTTCAGTGGAGGGTTGAACTCCTATTATTCATGGGAGTTGAATCTGGGAAATAATAGCAGGTTTCTAACCTGATCCAGCATAAACTAGATAAGTCCCTTAGGGGGGGGGGGGGTTTGCATTTTTTAACTCCCAAAGACCCAAAAAATTCTACAGGCTTATACTAATTCAATCTTCAATCATTGATCAGCCAAACATATGGCACCCAAAAGGGTCATTACATCAGTCATCCACATGGAGGTAATATCCGTAGAGTGCAGGTTTTCCCTTGCAGCTTAGTTATTGACAATTCAAGACTTCTTTTCCAATGGAATACAAAGAAAACAAGAACCATCAGACTGGGTTACATGCTCCCTCGTCAAATTGCATCTTTATTGAATGAAAATAAACCAAATCCTTGATACATTTTTTTGTTTAACAGGCCACTAAAGGAACATTTCAGAAACCCAAAAAAATTAAAGGAGCAAACATAAGAAGTATTGATCATGAAAAATCTAGTTTCACCTGTAGAAAAGGTCGGCGGAGGAGAAGTTCAGCAAAGATACAGCCAGTAGCCCAAACATCAACCCCTGATCCATATTGCTTGGCTCCAAACAGCAATTCAGGTGCTCTATACCATCGGGCAAAGACCTACTCAAATTTAATGGCAGATCCAAGCCAAGTCATGGAATAACTAAAATTAGTCAAGCTGCTCACCAGAATTGATTTTACAAGGACAATAGGATTTAATTCTCCACTTGAGTAGTAAAAGCAATGCAAGAAAAGAGCACCAATCACCAGTTCATTATTGAATCAAGATAGATCAGATGCACCAATATAATCAATTAGCCATAGAGGAAATCTTTCTTGCTACTTGTGCTACCTCTTCTTTACAACATCTTCTTATGTAGACATGCACTCTCTCTTTGAATACTTTTTGAAGGCTATCAATAGAAAGACAATTGTTGAGATTTAAAGAACTTATAAATAATGGAAGACACAAATAATTAGCGCCGGTCTCATATCATTGAACTGTCCAGGGTGAATCCAAATTTTTAATACACAATCAATTAGTTCTGTTTTATGCCTTTTCTTTTTCAAATTAATCATGCTTTTATCATTGTTGTTAGCATCTTTTCGTCTCCTGAATTTGATAAATTTGAGTTCTTATATCTCCATTTCTAAAGATCAGAACCACACAATTAGAAATAACTGCATACCTGGTGAGTGAATCTGCGATCTGGGCTCCCAAATATACGTGCTAAACCAAAATCTGCTAGCTTAAGCTGACCGTCAGCTGCAATCAATAAGTTATTTGGTTTCATATCCCTGTAAACACAGATAAATTAATATCCGTTGACAGTAGGTAAAGATCATCTAAACACCTCCGTTCCAGAAGCACAGTCAAAGTGTAAATACCTATGCAAGACCCATTTTTTATGACAATATGCCAGACCCTTCAATGTCATCTGCAGGTACGACTTCGTATCGGAAGGAGAAAGAACAATATTTCTGTCCCGAATAACGGCTTCCAGATCACTTTCCATGAACTCAAACACAAGATTCAAACTTCCCTTGTCAGTGAAAGTGTCTATGAGCTCGATTATGTTCGGATCCTGGAGCTCTTTAAGCAGTTTAATTTCCCTCAATGCAGTAAAATTCACACCTTCCTTGTATTTCCCCAACCGAATTTTTTTAATCGCAACGATCCGTCTTGTCTGTTCCAATTAAAAACAGGTTCTAGGTTAAGATTCATGGTGAAGTATCAACAGAGAAATAAGATAAATAATTCATTCAATCACGTCCGTTTCAGACAATCAGGAAGAAACGAGTTACGAAGTTTGAATTGTTTTCAATACAAAATATTCGTAAACCTCAGGTTCAAAATTACAGATCAGAAATGTTGAACAGAACAGCTCAGCTCACCTTAGTATCAATTGCCTTGTAGACAACTCCATAGGTTCCCTCCCCAAGGATTTCACGCTTGAGGTATCGATCAGCAGCGCTTTTCGACAGCAATTGATCGATATCCGACATTGTTGCCGACGATATTTTTCTCTCGGATGACTGAAGATGGAGATTATCTCAAGCATCTTTGGAATTGGAATCCTCCATAATGGCCAATGAGCCGCAGAGACCAGTAAAAGTGGCAAGAAGCGATCCATCAATGTTGATTGTATACCCTTTGATGATATCCATTGGATTGAGATCTTTCATCTCGTGGTTTGGCTGTGATGTATAGGGCTAAAATCTCCAGTTAGAATTGTAGATGCTATTCTAGGACCATCAGATTAGAATATTTTATTTTCTGTATATTAAAACCTTGGCCCTAGATTCACCAGAAAGGATTTTACCCTCTTCAGCCCTCCTGTCTCCGTCTCTCGTTTCCAGTTTAAACTCACAGCAGAACACCTGCGAGCTGCGAGCTGTGTCTGCTTCCCATTCTTACACTCTTACTTGCAAGTTCGAAGCATGAAGAGTAGTCAGTGGTGCTGTCGTTCATTCTAGCTTCACGATTGAAGAATTCTATCTTGGTGAAACAAGAATTTTTCGGCAGAGGTTTGGGATTCCTTATTGATTTACAATCGTCAAAGTTTTCTCTTTTTCTTGAATTTAGAGGATGTACAATTGTTTCCAGCTTTGGGTCTTTCTCATCATCTCATGTCTTTTATTCTTCATCGCATTCCTTACCTCCGTAGTTATGGACATGATCTTGGGATGGAAATGAATGGAGTTGGTTTGTTATTTTTAGTAAGTGGGTTGGATACTGGGTTTGATCTTTTATTGCAATTGGTTTGTCTATCTGAGGGTACTGGAGCATTTGATGGAGCTTGATTAAAGTTCTTGAAATGTTCGATGAAATGCTCGTAAATTACGATTTGTCTAGAACAGCATTGATGTAGGGAAAGCGGCCTTGCGTTACCCTTGTGATTTAATTCAGGTGTAGTAGTATATCAAACTCAAATTTGTGAACGAAAGAATAGATAACAGACTAGGTGGAACTATCTATCATTGGGTTTCCATGACATCTATTTGTTGCTGAACTCTCATTAGATTCAGTCAAGTGGCTCATAAAAAGAGTCAAGATGGACTCCATTGAGTGACTACTCATTTTCTGAACAAATTATTTTTTGATGATTGATTAGGACTCATTTCATCTCAGTTGAGTGTTCTTAGAGTTCCATTTTAGTTTGTAATTTTTAATTCGAGCCCTTTGCTGCTGTTCCTGCTTAACTTCGGAAGAATCATAAATCAAATTATTTAAAGACTAGAGTAACAAGGACATGGACAATGGTATCATTGTCTGAAATGCTAGAATTTTGTAAAATTTTTTTGACGACATTAACAATCGATAATAGAATTTGCAATCCCGTGTCTTGGGTGCAGAGGGGAGATAGAGGACTTTTTTTTTTCCTGTAAGTTACCAAATCTTCTAAATGGGTCATGTATGTCTCAAAACATTGGATAGCTCAACTAGTCTAAGAGGAAAATATAAAGCTGCCATCAAACATCTTCCTTGTGCTGATATCTTGTGCCTGCCTGTTCAGCTATAGCTTCCTTGTTCTTTTATCTATTTAGTGTCTACTGTCTGTCCAGAGAATTGAGAATGGGGTCAATATGCCTTTGTTGTGACTGTGACAGTTGAGAGAATTGCATCAGCTTGGAGATCAGAAAATGTTGGGCCGTTGTGTGCGGACAGCTCTCAGTGCTGGCCGCATGTTTTCGGGTGAAGCAATGGTGGAAGCTGTATCAAATGGTGGCAGCCAGAGCACCAGAGCAAGCACCGGTGGACAGGACACGATTGGACGAAGGCTTATCACTCTCATATACCCGAAACGCAGTGCAGTTGTCACTATCCAAAAATGGATTGAAGAAGGCAAATCTGTCCGCAAGTATGAGCTTAATCGTGTTGTTCGAGAGCTTAGAAAGCTTCGGCGTTACAAACATGCACTTGAGGTATTTCTATGCTTTTGCTTTGTATCTTGGTTTATGGGTTTTGTCCGGTTGTCTATATATTATTCACATTCTATTTCTTTCTTTCTCTCTCTCTTTTTTTTTTTTGGATAGATCTGTTTCACATTCTATTTCTTTCTTTCTTGGATAGATCTATGTATTGTCTGTTGTTAACCTAGGTAATAAATCTGTGATACAGGTGGGGTTTCAAATTAAGGAATTTAGGTGATGGAAATTTAATTTCACAAATGTAGTAATGATTAAATGTGCATACCACATATCATGTTGAGGGCTTTCAGACTTGCATTGTATTGCAGATTTCACTTTGTCTAGTTTGGTTTCAGTTTTGAACTCATCTAAGAGGTAGGGGACAACAAAAAAAGGAAAGAAAAGAAAGCTTCAACTGTAATATGGTTTTATCTGGTATGAACCTAGAGTAAAGTTTGAAAAAAAAGATGTTTTGTTTTGTATGAATTTTAGTTTAAAGTACCATGTTTTGGTGCTCTAATCTGCGAGGGTAGTAAAAAATAAAAAAAGGGAAAGGGAAAAAGCCTATTGGAATAAGATGAAATTGGAAGGAACTTTTGGCTTCAGGACAGTAAATGATTATTAGCGCGAATTTAAAGATGGTATTAGTAGAGAAGTGAATGGAAGGTATATGGTGAAGAAAAGAATGAATGAACCATAGAGTTGCAGAGGAAGAATTAACTTAAATGGACATACATACACATTGGATGTATCCTCCCTAAGGTAAATTTTGCCCCTGCTGTAGGGTTGCAAGTGTCCATCTCAAGATTATCTAGTCACTGTCAGAGAAAACTAGCACTCACATCCTCAAACAAAAGGAAAAGGGTAGCTGCTTCTAGGGTGGCCCACTTAGGAAGGGCGTCCTGTATTGTCCTAACTCCAAAGATCTACCACAAGTTAGACATTTTTTTTTTGGGGGGGTAAGAACAAAGTCTATTGAGAATCAGCAAGAAATACAACTGGGAGAGACACAGAGTCCAGATCTTGAATCCAGGACTCAGACACAATCCACTCAACCTTCCCACCCACAGTGAGGGCCTTCTTTGCCAGGGCATGGGCTACACCATTACAATCCCTTGGTAAAAAGGACAACTGACAAAATGAAAAGGATGATTTTAAGGAGAGGATATGACCAATGATAGCTATCAAAGAAGACGGACATCCACTCCCTTCAGAATTTAAAATCTGAACCAAAACTTTACAGTCCAACTGAAACATCACCCGGCTTATACCATCACAACTAGCATCCTTCATCACCATCCTCAGAGCCAGAGCTTCTCCCACCAGAGTTTCAGAGAAGGTCCAAGGACTTGAGATAGCTTTACTTAATGCACCTGTAGAGTCTCTAACACAATAACCCAGTCCACCATGATTCGATCCATCAGATAAACTCGCATCACAGGATATATTATAGCAGTCCGACTTAGAAACAATTGGGAATCCCTTCTCTTTAGTAGCCGAAGTGTTGACACGATCCACATCAGAAACGTAACCATTAGCCGATTCAAATTCTCTGAAAGCTGCTACAGCATACTCAATCACCTGCATGGGAGTCCAAACACGTTTCTGAAAGTGCATATCGTTCCTAGCCAACCAGATTTGCCAACATATGAAAGAAGCCAGCGAAAAAGCACTAGCTCCCACTGATTTATCCTTTTGAATATACTTAAGCCATTGCTCAAGCCAATCAGCAATAGAGAAATCATCCTCCAACTCAGGTTTATAAAATAGGGGAGAGCCGAACCACACTGCACGAGCAAATGGGCACTTAAGCATGATATGCTCAGAAGTTTCTTTCTCCTCACCACAGAATTTGCAAGTTACAGTAATAGGGAAACCAAGGTCCTTTGCTCATATGCCATGTCTCAGTCCAAACAGAGTAGGCCAAGTGTACAAATAAATCTTTGAGAATTTAGAAGTAAAATGAAACTTAGGAAAAATAGTTGAAAAGAAATGGACAGCTGAAATAGGGGGGAAGATTCTAATCTATGGGAGAGTTTGTGATTAAAATTTTAGCTTGGGAATTTGACACATGGTCAATCCAGACCATTCGTTATATATCAGCGTTCTGAATTGCCACATCCCCGTTTCACATGGCACAATTAGGTGGACCGTCAAGGAAGGCTTAACCGGTGGGCTAGACAAAAATACTTTTGCCAATGGAAAATTGGGAATAATTCATTTCTCCGAAAATTTAAGAGGAGTCTCTGTTGCTTTAGTCAAATATGGAACTTCATGCACCTTCAAGTTTACAGAAAGGGAGGATATTTCTTTCTTTTTCAAGGTAAAGGTCCTTACACTCACTATTGTCATAGTATTAAATGGGATAGTATTTCATCTCGTTGATTATCAAATCATTTATAGTTCTTTTTGGTGCCAAAAATGGAACTAGAATTGTATTAAACCTGATATTTTTAGGGCTATTGTTCCCGTGTTCTCTTGAATTAACAGAGTGAGATTATAGAATCTGCAGAGAAGATAGTGAGCAAGTGTCAAGTGTGTTTTAGGTGATCAATGTTCTCCAGTTTTATTAAGTCTTGAAGTCTTGATTGAAGAGAGAAAACATCTCTTACAGATCCACAAGAAAATCTCGAGGGGGGTTAGCAAGAGGCGAGAAAAGTATCCCTAAAGAAGGTTAAACTGTATGTACTGAAACGATAAATAGAAGAACAATTTAATGAGAGGTGAAACATAGTGGGTTGTTTCAATAATAGAGAGTTGTTTTAGCAAAAAAAAAAAAGAGTCGTTAAACACTGCTCTTGTACTTCACATTTTCATTTAATCAGAATGGAAGGAGCTTCATGTCCATATGTGTAAAATGTATTCCTATTGCCATTAATCAACTGAAAATTTCCTTCCACTAGCTCCAAACATTCATGATGGATGAAAGAGGCTTGATAATAAGGTCCAGCTTGGTTGACTTTGGAACTTTGTTGTTTTGGGAAATTCATTACTAACTTGGGGAAGACTTCATTTGTTGGGCATGCCTGAGTTCTGTGGGAGGATATGATAGTGATAGAATATGGAAGAATATTAATCAAGGAAGGGGGGGGGGAAGGAGTAGGGAAGGTTCCTTTCTGACGAGTAAGAAAAGTAAAATACAGAAGCTTGTGTACTGAAGATGGTTCTTCTTAAGACTTGAAATTACACTTTCTTTGTGCATTGGTCAATTTAGAATTTTTGCCATGCAAGGGACTCATTGCAGAAGTATATGGTCATTCTTTTTCTCAATTTGTGCTGTTGCAAGTCAGGGTTTTAAAAATTTCTGAAACTAATGGCTTCCATGTGTGGTGAAGCACAGTGTAGTACTTCTACCTAGAATATGGTTCTTCTTATCCATGTTTTTTTGTCATATATTCCCTCTAATTTTCAGCTGAGTTCCTTCATATTTTTTGAAATAACAAAAAACATAAAAGAGAAGTGAAAAATTAGTAACTGCTCAGAGGTCATTTGATTTGAACCCATTGTGTTTTTAGTCAGTTGACGGGTTTCACCGGTGCCCAACTGCTCATAGCCATTTCTTCTTCAGCTATTTTAGATTGATGACTGTTTCTCAGAGAATATTAAACTAAAGAAAATAACCTTAGAAGGCAGGGTGATGTGCTCACTCTTGCACTTTTGATTTTTATATTCCTTTCTGCCTTTCTTTTGAAAAACAGGGGAGTTCCCCTTTCCTCTTTATTTGTGATACTAGTTCCCTATTTGCTTGTAATGTTTGGACCATCTACCAGAAGACAGCAATTAAGTTTGTCGTGAGGTATATAGCCAGTACAGTTTCACTCTGCATTTGGTTTCTGATACAGTTATTGGCATAGCCTTCTAAAACCACATCGCATACATGTGAAAAGCATTTCCAATTTTTTAGCTAAACAAGTCTGTTTCTGCTTGATCTTTTTTATTTTTATTTTTTTATAGGTTTTGGACTTCAAGTGACAATAAAATTTTCTTATTTATTCTGCTGTTTTGTCCACCCTGGAATTAAATCCAGAATTTTCAATCGTTATCCTCATAATTACTATAAATTAACATTTTGACACATATTATCCAATATATCACCATCTTGCTTCCAGAATGCTAAAGGGCCACTATTTTGTGTGCGTGTGTTTTTTCAAATTCAGATCAATGTTGTTTTTGCTCAAAGGATTGTTAGGATTGCAAACTGATGTTTTTTTTTTTTTCCCGGTTTATGACCTGACGAGCCGGTAGGCATTGGATGTCTTATTTGGCATTTGAATTTTAAGTTAATTGAGCGACAAATTCTGAACTTCTAAAATTTTAACTCCTGTTGCCTCTTTATGCAGGTATGTGAATGGATGACTGTTCGACAAGACATGAAACTGTTACCAGGGGACTACGCCATCCATTTGGACTTAGTTGCAAAAGTCCGTGGCTTGGCTAGTGCAGAAAAGTTCTTCGAAGATCTTCCTGAGAAAATGAAGGGACAAGCTACCTGCAGTGCGCTTCTTCACACCTATGTACAGAGCAAGTTGTCTGCCAAGGCTGAAGCTTTGATGGAGCAAATGTCTGAATGTGGATTATTGAAAAATTGTCTTCCTTATAACCACATGCTATCGTTGTATATCTCAAATGGAGAGTTGGAGAAGGCTCTGGCAATGATTCAGGAGTTAAAGAAGACCACATCCCCGGATGTGTTCACATACAATCTTTGGTTAAATGTATGTGCTTTGCAGAATGATGTCAAGGGTGCAGAACAGGTTTTCCTTGAGCTGAAAATGTCAAAATTATTGGAAGACTGGGTCACATACAGCGTGTTGACCACCTTGTACGTTAAAAATGGTCTGCTTGAGAAGGCAACACGTACCTTGAAAGAGATGGAGAAAAGGGTTTCTCGAAAAGATCGTGTTGCTTATCCATCCCTTATTAGTTTGCATGCAAGCAAGGGTGATAAGGATGGGATCTCCCAAGTATGGACGAAGCTTAAGTCAACCTTTCATAAGATGAATGATGCTGAGTATACCTGCATGATAGCATCATTGTTGAAACTTGGAGATTTTGAAGAAGCCGAGAATATCTATACCGAGTGGGAGACTGTGTCCGGGACTGGAGACTCTAGGGTTCCTAATTTGCTCCTTGCAGCTTACATTAACAAAGATCAGTTGGAGAAGGCAGAGAGTTTTTACAATCGTGTGGTGCAAAAAGGCATTGCACCTTCTTACAATACTTATGAACTTCTCACATGGGGTTACTTGGGTAAGAAGATGGACAAAGTCCTAGAAAATTTTGAGAAAGCCATCAAGAGTGTGAAGAAATGGGATCCCGATAATAGGATGGTCCGGGAAATATTCAGTAACCTTGAGAAGGAAGGGAATGTTGATGGTGCGGAGAAGTTCCTAGTTATTCTTCGAGAAGCAGGTCATGTGACAACACAGATCTATAATTCACTGCTGCGAACGTATATGAATGCTGGGAAGATGCCTCTCATTGTTGCTGAACGTATGGAGAAGGATAAGGTTCAGTTGGATGAAGACACACACCAGCTTATTAAATCAACAAGCAAACTTTGTGTAGGTGAAATTTCTACAATCTTTTCTTGATAGAGATGCAAAACCATTGAATGCACCTTCAAGGGAGGGATGTGGTGCAGATAAGAGGAATTAACATTACAAGGGGTACACTAAATATCACCTTGCTTGAAGTGGTGAAAAGAGGTATGGTTGCCTTTTGGGATTAGGTTTGATTTGTATGCAGGAACACCCTCTCCCCCAACCCCACATCCTGATTCCTTGGACAGACTACTGAACAGGAGGTCCTCCAGTGATTGGGTTGCTGTCCATCTATCACATTTTTTAGATCGGATAATTCAGTCACTGATGATTAGTTTGATGATTAATCATGGGCCTTTTGTAATTTTATTCGTGGTGTTTTAATGATCCCAAGGATTAACATCATATCAGAGACTAAGACATTACATGAATGTTTTTTTCTGGGTCTAATGCCTTACATGATGTTATTGCTTATAGTACAGTATTCATCTGTTCAGTTTAAATGTGCATTCAGTGAAATTTGCCACAAAGTTTTACAAACTGGACTGGAGTCACTGGACTGCCCAATTCGTTTTTGGTAAACTGAAATTTATTCATAACGAGGAGAGAACGCAAGTTGTCAATCTGTCGTACTCGTAATAGACAGGGCTTGCTTAACTAAGTTGTCAGCCAATTGGTTAACAGATCTTGGATGTAAGAAATAGAATCGGACAAGAAATAGGTCATGAAAGTTCTAATATCCCTGACGATGGATGTCGAGGAGTCTTGGTGGTATCTTATAACAAATAAACTAACTCTTGGCTATTGGATTCAACATGTATGTGATCAACACATTCACCCAATGTGTGCAGAAGCCCTAAAATCTCACGGTTCGCACCAAAACAGTGCTTTACCCCTAGATGTCCAGTCAACTGCTATGCCTCAACGCACTTTGGGGAGAACCTACTAGCTCTTTGGGTTTGAGTAGCATTTCACCCGTAACCACAACTTAGGTGCTGATTCTTCAACATCATTTGGTTTGGAACTCCACTTAGTTTCACCCCAAGCTTCATAGTTAATCCTGGTCAGAGATAAATCACCCAGTTTTCTCTATGTCTTGAAATGAAAGAATTGGGACTATTGTGTTATTTTTCTATTTAAATTCTAAGTTCTTTCAATTCTAAAGAAATATTATATTTTTATTTGATTTCCTAACCAATTATATTCTAAAGAAAATAGAATTATAAATATATTTTGATATTGAGTGATAAAATGATGGAACGGGATCCTCTCAAGTTCAATTGCCTCTTAAGTTGTGATCCAGTTATTGGAGTTTACTTCACGTGTAAATTAACGTATTGGCATACGTGTTGGACTGATTCCAATCACTAGATCATAACTTGAGGGGCCGTTGGACTTGAGAGGAATCGGGTAGTGAATAATACCCAAGATTCTAAATCCAAGAATCGATTTTAGTTTTTTCTAAAACCGATATAAATCTCAATTTATTCGATTATGTCGAGGTTTAATGTATTCTCTAATTTTAATAATTATAAATAACTGAGTCCATGACACACTATTCCACAACTCATAGTTTAATCAGTCTGAATCTGACAAGGACAAACTAAAATTAATATTTCTTCATCAAATCCAATAAACTACTAACCATCAGAATATAGACCTACAAGGATTATTCTCCATGAACCATAAGAAATCCCAGAAACCAGAAAATGATTCAGGATGGGAAAGTGTGTGGTGTACAAGGATAAATATTCATAAACCATAAGATATCCTAGGATGATCTTCATTCATAAACCATTAAGGTATCTTAGGATGATCTTCATTGACCTAAGCAATACCTGGTCCACCCTTGACAACCCTAGATCGATTACTTGAACCATGGTGATAAGTGATAACCAGAAAGAGTGCTGATCAGATTGAGATGGATGATCATTAATGATGTGAAAAGTATTATATAGATACATTTCATAACCGTCGAACTAGATCTGGGTGGTTTTGTCTGGGTAAACGGTAATGACCTCTGTGATCTTGTGGGTCCCACTATGAACTGACCAATTATAGGAAGTGAAAGGGATTTTGGTGAGTTGGTGCGGCGGTTGAGGAGGAAAAGCTGAAACATCACCTACCTTTTCTCTTCCCAAAAGAGAAGTGGAGAGAATCAAACACCATCTATCTATCTATCTCTATCTAAGTCGGTCCCACTCCAACGAGGAGATCATTCCCTGCTTCAAAAAGGTAAGATCTCCGCCGTTTGTCATGGTGATGATGACATATTGGCGTTGAAATTAAATTAATAAAATAATAAGAGAAACTCAAGAGTCAACAAAGAAAGAAAGTAGAAAAGGATGGATTTTGAAACACCGAAGCGTTACGTGAAGAATAATAACTGCAACAACCGAGAGATTAGGAGTTCACCGAACCCAACCCAACCCAATCCACGTCCCTCATCTCACGTCGTCAACTGCCTCCCTCTTAAATTACATTTTTATCCCTTCTTTTCTTCATAAACTACGACGCCACCACTCCACTTCTAGGATTTTGCTTTACCTATCGGCCGGGAACTGAACCGATCAAGAGTGACCAGAACTCGTCTAAACCCTTTTAAAATCAGGCCGGGATCCTCTATAGTGATTATCAATCAATACTTAGGCATTATGAATAGTCAGGATCCTCACTGCTAGCAGAATCAGTACAAAAGATTCTTACATTTAAAAACCTCATTTTATAAAATCACGAACCAGCTTGAGTTTGGAATCAGGGATTAGGGTATCCGAATCCAAATAGATATCTAATTAATAATAAAAAATTAAGCAACTAATGAACATGGGAGCTCTTGAAAGTTTAACAAGTTCTAGAGGATAAGAAAAATGTAATCATGCAATTAATACAAGTGAAGAGACATAAATTGAGAACGAATCATATCCGAATCCTCCATGGATATACGATCAGTTTACATCTCTAGATGGAGTTCCAAGGCGGTCCGATAAGGGCAATTTAGTAATTGTGCAAACGCCAAAGGCAAATGTAAAAGGAGGTTTAGTGCGTAAATATAGTGGAGAATAAGGGTCATTATGGGAATGTAGTTCCACGTCAAATACTGACTCCCTCTTTCTCCACGTTCCTATAATTGGTTACGTTACAGGTCAGAGTTTGGAGCTCAATAGTCTCTCCATCATCTCCATAAGAAGAAAATAACTCTCTGTCTCTCTGTCTCTCTGTCTCTCTGTCTCTCTGATATGGAGACCAAGGCCGAAGACGGCGATGTAGGTTTCGAAGAGGGGATGTTGTGGCTTCCTGCTCATGTCCTGGAAGAGGCATGTGAATCTAAGGTGTTGTATCCAAACTTCATTATCTTGTTCTTACAGTGGAGTCTGGAGTATCTGCTGTTTTCGTTCTTGCATTAATAATTTTATTTTTTTTCTTATCAAATCTGGTTTTGTTTCTGGTTTGAATTCTAGGAGTATGAAATCTTACAACGAAGACGACAACAGCAGCAGCAGCAGCAGCATCGTCTCAAGACTTTCCACACTTCCGCAGTCCCAGTTCTCCCGGTACTGTTCTCTTATTTCTTCCTTTACTTTCTTTCCATCTTAGAGAGAGAGAGAGAGAGAGAGAGACGTAGGTTAGAACTTTGAAGTTGTTAAACATCCAATAAATATTTTGAGTTATATTTTTGTAATCAATATTGGTCGGTTCAGAAACTGAGCTGATAGGGTATTGAGTACAGCTGCATTGTTACCTCGGAACTACAGTGGGGTCTTCAATTAAGACACCATGTTTTAAACCCCTTGGGCGTACCCAGCTGGTTTTGTCACTGTAGGGTTTAAGGAGGAATTCATGTAGGTAGTTTTATTCTTGTTTTATATGTAGAGAGGTTGTTTCTAGATTCGAACAAGGACCACCAGATTATAATGGAATAATTTCACCATTGTGCCAAGATCCACCGACCCCATTAATGCTTATAGGTGACCAACTCTGATCACCTTATATGGATCAATTGGCAAACTTATTTTTATACGATGGAGAATCCAGAATTGGTGTCCTCAGTAGTTCAGCTAATACATCTGTTTTTGTTGGTATCAGTGTATTACTCTACTCCTGTTTGTTTTTGTTTTTGTTTTTGTTTTATGTCTTTGATTTTTTTTTTTTAACAAAGTAAAGAAAATCCTTTTTTTTTTTTTTTTTTTGTAAAAGGAAATGACTCGATGTAGTATCAAATATATACGATATGGGAACATTGGACCATGTTCTCTGTCATTTTTATGTTCTGAAGGATTTAAAGCACTCAATATGGAAGTGCTTCTTAGGGTTAAGAAACAAAATTTTTCTTTTTCAATAGAAAAGGGGATCATCAAGTTTGCAGTTTTGGGGGCTCTAAATTTAGGTGAACCCTACGATGAATTAGGGTTACAAGTGCCACAATTGATCGATACAAGTGTTTTTCATAAGGTTTCTTTTTCTTTTTTATTTTTTATTTTTTTTATTTAATGCTTATTGGGTTTTGTGTAGTTGCCAGACAATAAATTCTCCATTGGATTAATTTCCATGAATTCTTTTGAAATAAAGTTCATTCGAAACTATTATTTAATTAATTAAAAAAATTAAATCAGTAAAAGGTAAATAGGATTTTACTTTAGGTTCTCTTGGTTTGTATTATATAATGTATTATATAATATATTATAAAATTTATGATTGTTTGGTATGATTTATAATGTCTATTTATAATTAAAATAAATCAATATAATTCATTATCTACAAATAGATGAGTAACTGTTTATCATTATTAGAATAATCTATTAAGTGATTGTTTATATTTCTCATTATATAATGTATTATGTTTAGTGGTACCAAACGGTCATTATTTATTACTCATAATCTATTATCATAATTGATTTGTTACAAATAACTCATAACACATTATATAATACAAACCAAAGAGAACCTAGAGAATTTATTTTTTACTCAATTTTCAGCAAGAAACAAATTAAGTCTTGAAAAAATAAGGATTTCAAAAGGGTTTTTCTACTTGCCACTGATCCAGTGTCAACGACCAGTGTCGGGAAAACCCCTCACTCTTTCAATCCCAAATACCAAAACTGTCCGCTTATTTGTGGTTTCTGAGATGACCCAATAAGTATGCACTAAAAAGAATCCCTGACACCCAATGTCAAGTAGAAAGATCCGTCTCAAAATGACCTGATCATTCTATTGCAACATTCTCAAGGATGGATTCATTGAAACCCTGTAAAATGAGGGGAAAACCTTATTTTTGGGATGAATCATTGGATCTCTCAATCTCCTCTTTGAGCTTAGGAATATAAAACACTATAATGATGGAGTCCGGAGAAACTACGCTTAACTATATATAATGATAATTCGACAGCATTCATTCTCAAAGTTAAGCCCAAGGTTGTACCAGAGAACGAGATCTCCAGCATACCCGGCATCAGGAGGACCAGGAATGCAAGCCATCTTTCTAGACTCAGGAGTAAGATCATGTGGAACCGGGGTTTTCCTCCCTCGATTGGGTGGCATCAACTCCCAACAAACCAAGAAGCCAGGTATTAGTTCGATCTTTTGGGATGAAAATTCGAATGAAAACTGATACCTGATCGATACTTTTCAATACCCATATTAGATACTGTGAACTAAAACCATGACTGCTACTCTCTTGCAGCTTGCTCTCCGGTGCTTCTCCCTTCTCGTGTGGTTCAAGCCCTCAACCTCAATGTGCATGCATTGGGTTCCCAACTTACATCTCAAAGAGGTTACCCATTTCAAATTTTCATTTTTGCTGATTTTGATCTTCCATTGCACTATCATACTTAATTTGTCTTGGTAATGGTATTGTCTGCAGATCTAAACAATAATGCGGATGAAGGAACAAATAAAGGAGGGGTTCGGAATTCACTTAGCAATAAAAACGGTAGCAACAACGATGTAATTCATGGTCATGAATCAACTACCCAATGTTGTGTTTATTCACAGGCGTGTAGCTGTTCCCCAGAGATACTGCTTCCAAAAGAATGGAGTTACTAGCTCAAAGGGGATAGTAAAAAAATCTATTAATTAATAATCTCAGATGCTACATATGATGATGTAACTTAGGTAATAAAGTTAATAACAGTAGCGATAGATTCCCTTATAAATGATTGGGTTATAAACGGTTCGAATATAAAAGCATACCCATGGAATAGTAGGTTAGGGGTGTCAATCCATTATATAGTACAAGATTCTGGTCCTACATATATGGACGGCTCTCAAAAGTGTTGGATGGTTATTAAGTGGAGAGAAGATCTGTAAAAACTTTTACGGAGGTGAAGTTTCTTGCCACCTTGGCAAAGCTTTTTATCATGTAAAACTTATTTTTATAGGAGATTGGGTAGTCAATTTCTTTTTTTAGCATTTTTTCTATGATGTGCAATAAAATTTTGTATTGAAATCATGGCACATGATGACTAAATGTGGAAAATAAATCTACTAAGTTTTTATTTCTAGTTGGACTGCCATGTGGCAAAAAAAATTGTGGAGAGAAGATACATGGGTTGTGAAAAGATTTCGTCCCATGTATTTACAATATGAGAAAAATACATGTTTAATTTTTTATACATTACAAAGGTTTATAATTTAGATGTAGAAAATGAGAGGTTTCACCATCATTAGGTTCAAGATCACTAATGATAAGATGTTTTCAAGATTTTTTTTTTTTTTTCCCCTTTGATCACTTTACCTATTGCCATATACCATATTGGTCTTTGCTCTGGTCAACATGATCCTCATCCACTCATTGGATTGTTGCTTGGAGCTAGCCCATAATCCTTTGTCATACATCTCTTTCTCATGTGGGCTTTTTCTATCCAACAAAAAAATGAATCAAAATTTTTTGTATTCATCTGCTTTAAATCATTGATGATTCTAAAAAAAAATAAATAAAAAAAATCATTGATGATTCAATTGAAAAAGAAAGATGGGTTTCTCACATTCCTGTCTCTTCAGTCTCAGTCTTAGTTACTCCAACAATTTCTTCATCCTGACACTTCTTATTTTCAACTATTAATCACTTAGGTGGGTTGTCCAAGCCAATCTTGTTAGTCCTGGTCCAAATAAGGAAGGGGTAATTTCTAACAAAACTTTCGTGTTGTCCCTTTCCCACACCACTTATTGTACTATTGAAAGAGGACTCACCTCCAATACAAAACCTTTAGGTATGAACTTTTGCCATTAACTTTAGGGCTATGCCATCCTAAGGTGCTGCTAAATGGAAGGTTTTATCAATGTCCATGAATGATAAATCATAGATCGAACTTTCAAATCGAAAAAATTGGGTGATATCATATACTTTTGTATCGGCTAAGCTCACGAGTTGGAGATAAGTGGCCTCGAACTGCTGACATCCACCACATGGTAAACCACTACTTGTCAAGCCTACCTAACTAATTCTACCATAGAGGCTAAGTACAGACAAAATAACTTCCCCTTTAATTACAGTTTACAACTTCCATTGTATTGTGCTCTCCAAAGAGCAACTTTTCTCAAACTCTCAAAAGGTGTTGAGTTGTAATCATATTCTAAGAATTCATGTGGTTGAGTATCCAGCTAAAGGAGAATCATGAACGAAGAGCTTTCTCCCTTTTCAGCCTGACTCTTTGGTCTTTAGAATGTTAGTTTTAAGAAAGAGTGGTTGGCTGTCTCCGAGCCTTATTGCCAAACCTGAGAACAGACAACTAATGTGTTCCATTTATTGACCTTTGGATGCTGAAAACGTCCTTGGGGTGATTTCGTAGTTCCTACGAGATGGAGACAATGGGGTTAGTCTTTGGATTTTCCTTTCTTTTGCCGCATTTCGCTCAAAGGGTTAAAGGGAGATAATGCATCAAGATGTTGGCAATGGCCAATTTGATCTTCTTCCGAAGGAATCTTAGATGAGGGAATCCTATGAGAGCACTCCAACTATCATCCATGTACAATCCATACTAGAGTTGACCAACTACCCATATTACCTCCTCAGCGTTCTTGACAGCTTATCTGTCTTAGTAGCCTTTGAATTGCATGTTTTGATCATCTTCCCCATTACTTAAAATAAATGAGCCACCGGTTACAGGTGTAAGATACTTTCATTACCACATGGACAATTAGACATCCAACCTATAATTGCAACGACCCAATTACAAGAACGGCGCTCTACCAATTGAACTTCCCCCCAAGCCAAGTGGAGCATGCATGAACGAGTCAGATGACCTCACCCATTAAGTAAATCATTGCACTTATGATCCAACCAATTGAGAGAGAACCAATGGATTCTTTTTCGGGAGTGATTCATCCTTCCTAAATGCAAAATCTAACTCTCTGTTTTATTGCGTTCTTCAAGTGTGCTTGTTCCCCCCTTCTTCCTAACCATAGCAAGTGTTTTTGAAGTAACTCTGACGAGAAGAAAAAAGAAGGCATTAAGAGACCCTCCTAGCCCAACCCTAGGCACTCTAAGATCTTTTTTCAAACCTATTTATACAGAAGTCTTCATATGGCTAGACCTAATCTCCTGGTTACTATGGCAAGGAAAAAGAATTTCATGATCTTCCTTTCAGCAAAGGAGGCTTGTCGACCTATTGATTGCAGCTTTCTTTGGACCTCCGGAAAAATATAAAAGGATCAAAAGGTACAATTCCTCTGTCACCCCAAAATAAAATGGATGATATCGTAGTTCTTGGTCTAAAGATGCATTGTTAGGTGCTCCATTTTCCCGTTGAGGCTGCTTTGTTTTATTGTGACTAGATAAGAGTTGCTCCTAAACAGTCCAATGCGATGATCGTATGTTGAGTCTTCTGGTACTTTAGCAACTGAATCGCT
The DNA here is from genome assembly GCA_028583415.1 of Protea cynaroides. Lineage (NCBI taxonomy): Eukaryota > Viridiplantae > Streptophyta > Magnoliopsida > Proteales > Proteaceae > Protea > Protea cynaroides. The sequence goes on along the minus strand of CM053275.1, from coordinate 7,897,819 downwards.
CCCTGTATCCCTTGTACTTTCTACCTCTATAGTCGAGGATGACTATCTTGGTCCAATCCATGTTTCTTGTTGAGTTGCACCTATGATCAGATCAGTTGGTTTCAGTCGAGGCCGATAGTGATCTAACAACAATTGTTTACTTGTATCAGATGGCCATGTACCTGTTCCTATTTTATTGGTTCTATCCCCGACACTCATATAGGTATGGGATCGGTCTCAGCATCCACCTATACCGATTACTAGAACCTTGCCTAGCATACCCATTGTTACACCACCAGAGACACTAGTCACATTACCACAAGTGCCTCTAGTTATTATAAAATGCTGATTCTGCAGGAAAAGGTGAGCATGAATTTACCGGTCCATCGTGAATAGGAGGATTGAGAAACATAACAAAGAAAAATCAAATCAATGGGCAAAATGATCCTCCAAGAAAAGAATGCTTTGAGCTAACCTTGTAACACCTCCATACTGGGAGGTTATCTGTCCAAATTTGTCAGTGGAGTTCCCAGGAACAGCTTGCTTCTGAATAAATTTGATCATAAAAAAAGATTTTGTCATGTGAAAAAAATATTCCAAACAATCAAAAAGCAATTTGCACTTTTATATAGAGTTATAGGAAAATGATGTATGCATATGCACTCACTTGAAGTCCTCTCACATACGCTATCCTCCTTGATATGCATGTCCCTGTGTATACAAACCGTGCAACACCTCTTTATTAAGGATTTACTTGGCAATTACATACCTCAAGACAAATCAATGAACTTGGACCTCCAAATCTCAATTTTATTCAACTAAATTCTCAAACTGCAGTTAAAAGAGCGAGCAAATCCACATTCATGAATGCAAAATCCACAGAAGCAGACAAAACTAAACAACATCGTTAGGCACCAAGCCTCCGCTATCCAACACTATTTCACCGATGGTGATGCCTCTTGCTTCATTTCCGCTGGTTTAAGGAATGGATCCTGCAATTTACAAGAGAAACAGGAAATTAGCAAAATACGATCACCATAGTAATTTCAAGGACACAAATCCAAAGTTCAACCCCAAAAATTTCTTGCTGCAGACAAACATCACAAACCCTCTTCGTGTTCTTTTAAACCTCAAACTTCCATAAGTTTCTTAGAAGAAGAGGTTACCACAATAAGTCACCATATTATTGTCAAGTTTCCAACTCAAAAATTCGAACTAGTAAGTGGAGGGACTCTCCATATATAAGACCCCAAGATTCTAATCTCATTAGCAATGTGAGACTATTCCCAATACTTCCCCTCACATGTAACCCCACCGTTAGATGGTGTATATGTGGTAATACATGTGGTAATACATAACACTTTTCAGGTGACTGGTCCCTCTTTTTCACGTGACTAGTCCCTCTTTATATCTTTAGGGGTGACATAAAGTCTCTCTTTTTGGGTGACTGATCCCTCTTTAGGGGTGACATAGAGTCTCTCTTTTTGGGTGACCGTCCCTCTTTTGTGCATTTGGTGTTCCTCTTTCGGTGACTTAACCTTCTTTTTAGGGTTAATATGAGAGGGAACCTGGAGCTCTGATACCATGTCAAGTTTCCAACTCAAAAATTCGAACTAGTAAGTGGAGGGACTCTCCATATATAAGACTCCAAGATTCCAATCTCATTAGCAATGTGAAACTATACCCAATAATTATCATGTTAATTTGCTACATTAAGAAAATCCTCTTTCCCTTTTAACTTGCGTGTTAATGATAGAGCTATGCTTTTATTGCCCTCTCAATTTTTCTTTGGGAAAAGTAACTCTGAGCTGGCAGTGTAGGTACACCCTCTAACATGTTTTTATTAAATTTTTTTCTCTCCTCAAAAAAATTTGAACTGTGAGAAGGCATTTCCCACACTGCCAGTTCTTTCTCTCTCTCTCTCTCTCTTACACACACACACAAGGTCGAGACGTGTAGTACAGGCAGAACTTATGCTTGTTCCCCTCATAATACTGTTTGCGTAGGCTCCCTCAATGGTAGCACCCTACAATTGGATTATGAAAGTAAGATTCATGAAATCCATAACTAAAAATAACAGGTGCTTCTTTGAGGATGTACCTCTACAAACATCTCATACTCAAATCAAATCCAAAACAATGAAGAGAACGCATAAAACTGGTTTAGAATAGTGTTGACCATTGAGACAATCGAGAAGGATAGGATTGGGCTATCCATAGTTGCTCTAAGGCAATTTAGTGGTATGTCAACAGCTTCAGGTTTGTAGAAGCTTTAATGCATGCTTTGGACAATAGATTCCGGGCTCCAGTTTTGAAGCATCCAGAGGCCAGCTTTGGAGAGGCAAAAGACGGGCTGATCTTTTCCACCTCCCGCACAATAAGCCCATATGCCTGTCTTTGCCTCCCCAAGAGCTGGCTTTCGGATGCTCTAAAAGCAAAAGCCTAGAAGCTGTCCCAAACATGCACTTGAAGATTCCAAATCCAAATTAACTACAGGGTTGGCAATTCTGGGGTTTGATTCATGTTTTTAACAGTCTACTCACTACACACCTTCCTGGACCACACACCCAAAATTTGTACACAAGGTAATACCAAAACTAGCCAAGGATTTGATGAGCTAGATTTCTATATAAGCTTCACAAGACATTGAAAACATATAGAAGGATGACAATCTTGCCTCTAATTCAGGTCTTTTAATGGTCTGTTCCTCCATCACTATAGACTAGGCTAAACTATCTTTGTCGACAGAGTAATTTTAACCTACCCATCTCAGCTGGTTATTTAGTTTGGCTCTGTCTGGTTGCAAGGGAAATAAACGGAAGGGAAGTCAAATCAAATCAGTACTAAAATGAAACCTTTTGTAATCATTACCTCACATGATTATGGAACTAACTCAAAACATTCCAGGTATGGTTATTTAATTTTACTATAGAATCCCTTTGATTTGAAAATTAAAATAAATATTACATCTGAAAAGTATAATTACCAAATATGGTAAGAGTTTTCAAGTTGATTACACAACCATGATTACAAAACTTTCCTCAAATTAAAAAAAAAAAAAAAAAAAAAACCTGATCCCTTCCATTCCCTTTACTTGCAACCAGACAGAGCTTTTAGGAACACAAATTATCAAACTGGTTGATAACTGAATTTATCTTAGTGATCCGTCACAGCCACACTCTTGGCTTAGAAAATACAAAGCCCCTCACTGTTGACTACAGCCTAAGAGAACAGTATGCTCATCTGTCCAAATTCAGAAGCCCTTCAACTTTTTCTAATACCAACCCAAACAGGTATACACAGTAAAATTTTCACATCGATGCACTCATCGATGTTGAAAAATTGTACGAAAATAATGCTCAAGAGCAGCTTCCCATAAACTATTAGGGACCTGTGGCAAACAAAAATTGTTGGCCTTTAGAACTTTCTGTTAAAGGCTTCGCTCATGAGCTCCATGAGATAGTTAAAATATCAAAAAGCTCTCAAATTGGGGAAGCAGGGGGAAAAAGTCAACACATAAAAGGGATGACCAAAGCCATGTAGAAAAAAGGTTCAAACTCAAGCCCTCTTATGATTTTCTATTTGGCATGATTAGAAGAACAAATGAAAGCAAAAAAGAATAATTTTGGCATCCTACTTCTAATCAATAAAAGATTACAGGAAGAAAATCATCTAGAGCATCGGAAGCCTAGAAAAAGCAATCAAAAAGAGATATACTGAAATCCAATAATCCCATACCCTCCCTTGAGGAATCAATAAACCAATCAGAAAATAAAATCAAGAAATTTTCAATTAAGCACTAGTACTGTAATCATGGAGGAGACATTGTCAAGAACAACGACCACCTGATTAGAAATCCCCAAGTTTGAATGAGACTTACGTTATTGACGAAGATGAAATTCGCGACTGCCACCGTTGCCACGATGGACCCTAGTATGGTAGCCGGACCAGTCAAGAGACTCCACTTTCTGTAAATCATCTTTATCTTTCTCCTTCTGCAACTGCACTGCTTTTTGTTGTTGGTCTTCCGAAATCGCCAAGACAGGAACAGGGGAAGGCAAGAAATCTTTCTATATTGGATGAAAAATGAAAAAATTGCGCGGTAGCGCGGCAGCTCTGGAATCTGACGGTGGATTTCATCCTAGCCGTTGGATCCCTCCCCAACGCGCAGCAGAGGGTCCAGGTCCCTGCCATGTTGGATAATTGTGGGACCAGAGCTGATGCTGCCACGTCAGCGCAGTAGGAAGTCTGGTTTTTTTTTTTTAGATAATGCACATTTATAAAGATATTAATCTAAGACAGTAAAGACATCGTCAATATCGCTACCCTGAGTTGCGACTTCAGTTCGAAACTTCCCGCTAGTTTGGTTTCAAACTCGCCGGCTCATATTGCTAACTCGTATTTCAACTTTCCAAAAAGCTCTGGTTTCTCTGCTCGGATCCGTGAAGGCGAAGGAGGTAGATCAGAGATGGATTGTATAGAGATCGAGACTGCTGCAGAAGCTCTCGAGAGATCTGTGATATTCCATGTCGTCAAAGAGATAGTTGGCTATGTCCTCTACATGCACCAGCAGATCCCTGCGTATGTCCTGCAGATATGCTTGAAACCCTAATTCTCAGGATTCCATATCGAGATCAGATTACATGTCAACTCTGAATACGGGGCATGGTTTTGTAATTCTGCTTTCCCTTTGCTTCGAACTAATGGTCAAAGAACTGAAGAATTCTCTTTTCTGAATCTATTATTGGGACGTAAAAAATGGGTTTTTTTTTTTTTTTTTGTTTCCGCCCTAGCTGAAAAATTAATCTCGTAATTGGTAAAGTTGATTTGTTTGATGGAGCCTTCTGATTTGAGTTACTGTTTTTCAGCGTCTTGCAGGATCTTAGGCTTGAATTTGATTCGCTGCTGTCAGAACGCAAAGATTTGGTATGTTACTTGAGTGAAGGTAATTTTCTAGATTATCGATTTTAAGCTATGGTTTATTCTTCCTAAGGAATGTCAGTTTTAGGAGCTGGTTCTCTCACAAGAGGAAATGAAGGCGTCTTCTCGAAGAAAACATAATGCGAGAATGAGGGAGCTGAAACAGGGAGTCAGGAAATTAGAGAAGTTAATGATTTCCATCTCTAGCCTCCAAACTGCTATGCAACTGGCGCTTAATGAGATTCCTGATATCCAGAGAATCATTATAGTCCTTGGATCAAATCCGTTACGGCCTCAACATGTTTATGAGATGTGCTTTTCACATGGAAAAGTTACTATGGAACTCTCAAATGATTTCACAATAAGTAAAGCAGCAGAGACGCTTTCAAGAAAGGTCATCCTTGTTCCAAATCTCTGTATAAGGAATAGCGTTTATTCTTCTTTCTTAACTGCTAGAACTAGATGTTTCATGTACAGGCAATTCGATCTCTAATATCCAAAGGTGCCGAATCCATGCCTTACGCGAGTACGTAACTGAGCAAGTATTGATAGTGCAAACGAATTTGTCAGTATGAATTATCTGTTGTATTTGGTGTGGCATGATCCCCATCTTACGATACCTCCCCAATCTCTTCTTACAGGCCCCATGAAGTTGTTTCTTTTGGTTAAAGCTCCCTCTACTTTCAACCTGCCTGCTCATTTTCTTCCTAAACGTGCCTTCAGATACAGCAGAAAGGTACCAATAACTTGGTTTTGCAAATGCTAATGGGTTTTCTCAAATGTTATACATGTACACATGCTTGCAAAAATTATAATAGCTGTCTGTGATCTGGTGAGAGAGAAGCACTTGATGTAGACCAACAAATTTAAGAAATTCCTAGGCATGTTGGACCCATGTTGGATGGATGTAAAGTGCATCATGCTCCTTACCAAAAAAAAAAAAAAAAAAAAAAAGTGCCTCATGCTCTGAGTTTAAAACTGAAGCGTGATTAAGTTTCTTGATACCTATGGACTGGCCCCCACTAACATAATAATAACACAAATCATTGATCAGTATTATCTTTCTCATGATTTTAACCATTTCCCATCTACTCTCTCTATCATGAATAAATCTGCATATTCTAGATTTCTTATTACCTATAAGATTATGAATTATGATCGCCTTATGTAATGTGCTGATGTTTAAGATCATTACATTGTTGAGAAATCATAAACTGGTTTGTGTTTAGATATTTTTTTTAGCTGTTATCTATCTGTGCATGCTAGCATTGCCCAGGTTAGACATCTACGATACCTGCATATATCTTTGGTCAGGATTATCTTTCTAATGATTTTAACCATATTCCATCTACTCTTTCTATCATGTATAAATCTGCATATTCTAGATTTTTTATTACCTATATGATTATGAATTATGATCCCCTTATGTAATGTGCTGATGTTTAAGATCATTACATTATTGAGAAATCATAAACTGGTCTGTGTTTAGTTTTTTTTTTTAGCTGTTATCTATCTGTGCATGCTAGCATTGCCCAAGTTAGACATCCACGTTAGCAATGTGCAGGGTTTTGGGATACAATCTTTTGGATGTAGAAACCAGAGGGAAAATTGTATAGAGAGAATTAGTTTAACGGGTTGAATTTTTCACTAAAGAAGTTAGTTAATTTTTTGTCGTCTACTCCACTTCTACGTCTTCTTTTTAGTGGTTATTAAAATTTGTTCTTATTGATTTAGCATGGTACTAGACGAACAATCCTTGAGATTTTGTGATCCCAGGCAACTTTCTTTACTGTGGTATACAGCACTGACTCCAACGTGTAAATTGCTAAATTTGAGCAATAATATATCCTAAGTGACATGCATGGATTTCAAGCATGTTGCCATTTCCTTAGTTCCCAGAACGTGTCTTTTCACTGTTTTATATGAATCAAATTCTGCGCATGCAGCTCATATATTCACTTCCACTTTCATTTGCTGCTCCAGGTAGTACCCTGCAGATTATGTGTCAAATGTAGGGTCCTGGATCAGTACATGGATGCATCTCAAGATGGACCTCAAACTGCATCGGCTAACACATCACCAGATTCCACTGCAAATGATCTGATCTGGTATGGAAATTTTTATTGGTTCTTACATTACAAATTGATTGAAGAAATCCTTTGCTTTGTACAGAGTGCCAAATTGGTGCTTTTGTTTCCTTCTGTCTTTTTTTTAACATGGATTTTTTTTTGTGAGGCATCCAAGACCTCAACTTTATTTTGTTTTCTTCATCTAACCCTTAGATTGCCACATGGAATGAAAATTTTTCATATTTGACTTCCCAGCATTTGAATGCATAAAGTGATGCTTAAAAAGATGACTCATCTGGATTCGTATTAATTTGCTAATGGCAAGTAGAAAACACTACCTTGCTAACTATACGTATGAAAAACCATTTATGCTATTTGTTCGCATTGGTGATGAATGGAAATGAATCAATTTCAAGTAGAAACCATGTTTATTACCTCATTTGTCTAATTTATAAAATCACGGACCAAGAAATTGTGCAAAAGATGTCTGTGAATGACCAAGCCACCAAGGACGAGTTTGTGTGAACTTGTCAAGATTTTCCTTGTCAAGGAACCTTATTCATTAATAATTTAAAGTTCACATTTTAAAGGCTTGTGAGTTGAGGCATCTTTTTCCTGTTACAGGTTTCAATGTAGACACACAATCAAGGGCCTACCCTCCACAACGCCAGAAGAATGAGAAGTTTGGTCTCACCTTTTTTTTTTTTTTTTCTTTTGGGTAGGTAGAGCCCCAAGGAGACTTGAACTCATAACCTCTTCATTTTGAGGTGTTGGTCTTTTGCCAACTGAGCTATCCCCTTGGGGTGTCTCACCTTGTTCTTACATCTCTTTCCTTTCCCCATTCTTAACTCTAATCTCATGTCTATTGATAATGTTTTATGAATTTATGGTGCAAATCTAATGAGAGAGAGAGTGCTGGCGTATTAGTTTATTTCTCCCATGCAGTTACACATTTAGGATCCTTCAAGGTTCCAAATATTAACCTTTATATTATATTTTCTTTACATATAAGCATTGTAGTCTTACAAATAGTGCTGAGAATCTTTTTTCTTCTTTCTCAACTCAATAGGTCATGCAAAACTTTGATTCTTTAACTAGGAACCTTGATTGGAATCAAGATTTATGTTCCACCAAGCCTCTAAGATTGCAATCTTGCTCCCTAGGACTTAACCTTCGATAATTTGATTTCAAAATAGATTGCAGGAATCGGCATTAACCAGAATCCTGCATCAATTTTGATTCAAATTGGATCAAAATCAGTCAGAATCGGCTGGAACCTAAAAATTGGAAGCAGGAAGAGGGAAAGATTTTTACGAACTGTGATTTTTTAGAGTTTTTATTCAAAAGATTTATAGATCTTACCACAAGAAACTTTTTATTATTTTAATGTTCAAAATGGGGGAGGCCTGGGAGGGGAAATAGACAATAATGAATACCAAAGAGCATACCGGTTCCAAAATATGTTGCAGAATACTCATTCAATTGCTGAAACCATGATTGTGCCAGCATCGTTCAGAGGGTGCAATAGGTCCCAAAGATCTTGCAATCTAACCTCTTAGTACAGCATCTTTTTCGGTCTCTAACAGGTTCCTTATCCCATCGACAGCTTCTCATCTTACATTGCTCCAAGGACTTGTGAAGCACAATGAAATTCGACTAACAGCCCCAAAAAAGGGGGAAATGTATCTAAAAATGTATATAAATTTCAGCAGTTTAGCTCATTAAAACAAGAGGGATGCCCAAGAACAATGTCAGCAAGGGGAAGGTTACACCAATTTTGGGAGCCAAGCTGGTTGCAGACACAAAACTACCTCCAGGTGTGTCTGTGGTCAGAACAACGACAATCCAGTTTCCTGCAGAACCAATGCCAGCTCCAGTATACGTGCTGTCATTGACAAATCCAGAGTACTGGGACTCTGTATAGTTGGAGAGTACAAGACTTGGGACCAGGTTAGGAACGCAAGCAGGCATTATCATTCCATCTCTTGTGTTGGTTGTGTTTAGATGGCAGTGAGCCAGAAGGTCTGGATAGTTGGATAACTGGATCTCGGTTCCTGGAACGGTGTCGGCGCCTGTGGTATTGGTGCAGGGCTGTGACTTAAATTGCTGAGCCAGTTGATCTGCAAAGCAGTCTGCTTTGTCATTTTCTTTCAAGGATGACAATTTGATGGATGCCCGGTATCTGTCAAGACCTTGAAGAAGTTGCGCTTTCTCATCTGCAAAGGAGTTTGTATAGAAAATTGGTGTTAAAACATCAACCCATGAAAGAACATAGAGAGGAGGAAAAATAAAGAGTAGTCTAGTCCTCTGTCAAGGGCAAGCACTTCAATACTGCTGCATTGTTTCTCTTCTGATAACAATTTAGGCTATAGCACAAGCACTTCAATACTTCATTGTCATTAACAGGAGCGAGTTTAGCAGCAAAGATTAACTGGTGAGTACAAATCTTGATGAGAGATTTTGAGGACTACAGTCAAGAACATAGATAGAAACATGAGACTTAGAAGAAGAAAACTAGTGGCTGAGGTTGTTATAATCTTTTTTTTAAGGAAATTACCAGGAGCTGTTCTTGCTATATCACATCAGAAAGTGAGAGAGAGAGAAAGAACTAAAGATCATAAAAAATAGAATCAAATATAAATGGCATACTCCTATAAATTACCATCCACTTATTCCAGAAATCGAAAGGAGACAATATTTGAGAAATTGTCAATGTAATGGCCTAGTTAATCCAGAGGACAAACTCTCAATCCCATATTTGAAGTCACGAAACTCCATATTCGTAGAATTTCTAATCTATGTTTTCAGATACAGAGAATTGATTGTTTCTTGAGCAACCAAATTTCATAGACAGATTAAACGTGCATCTTTTGCAAGTTTTACACACACCTAGAGTTAATTTCAGAGCTCCCTTATTAATTTCAGCAGCTCCCTTACTCTCCCATTCACAGTGGGAAATACATGATGGTGTATCTTGAGTTAAAGATTCATTATCTTACATCATATATAAATGTTTGGATGGTGTATCTCGAGTTAAAGATTCATTATCTTACATGATGGTGTCTCTCGAGTTAAAGATTCATTATCTTACATGATGGGAGGAATACAGGCTTCGGTTAGGATAGACCAACAAACTCCATAAGAGAAATTTGCATTGCAGAAACCAATGAGTTAAAGATTCATTATCTTACAGCATAGAGTGCATTATACAGCATTATTGTTTACCTCTTATCTATTCTTCCACAGCTAGGTTACTTCTGTAGAAAGAAAAGAAATGGGGAGGGAGGAATCTCATGCTTCAATTTCCATGTTCTACCATCTGCATTGTGTCTAATGCACACGGAAATTTCAACAGGCAAGTAATCCCAAAAGGTATTTGAGCAGCCAATCAATGAGATTCCTCCTAGAAGTTTATATGATTTAATTTTATGGGTTGCAGATAAGTTTGTATACAATGTTTTAAGCGTAAGGGATATTCGTCTGACCAAGGTTTTCTGGATCTATGCTTACCTTGACCTTGAATCAGTCATTTCCTTCTTTTTTTGATAACAGTTTCCTTTTCCTTTTTCAATTTTCACTTTAATTTGTTCTCTAGCCGTTACATTAAACATTTAGGTAGACTCATTATCATCTTCCATCACTTTCCCCTCCTACAAGGAGGTCATCTAGATCTACAATTTGTAGATCTGGATCTAGGGTTCATGTGATATTTCTCAACCACAGGAACAAGGGGGGAGAAGAAAAGAATGAAAATTGAAGAATCATGAACTATCTCCGTTAAAGCAATAAATCTATCTAAAACACATTTGCTTCTTCTCATTTTATTAACTATCCATACCCATTCTCAGATTTGTTCAGATTCTTAATACATTCCTCCTAGAAAGGGAAAACGTCATCTCATGACCATAATTAAACCAATTTCACAGAACCCATTCGATTCATTAGTTTACTATTCTCACATTGACAGTTCTACAAACACTAAGCCATGATATTTTACGAATAAATAAGGGATCAACAACAGTTTGTCTACAATTCACAGAAAGAAGAATCCAAGTGAACTAACAAAATAAGTAGAAGAAAAGCAAGAAACCTACAGAGAAAAATGGATCTGTAAATCAAAAGAGCTAGAGAGAGAAAGGAAAGAACGATTACCATCAGCTCTGATCGAATGAGAGAACAAGAGAATGGCATGAAGGAGCAGCAGAACGAGCCAGAGACGAAACCGAAGCAGAGGAGCCATTGTTGTCGGTCGCTAGATTCAAGCAAAGAGGTTGCCAACCTGAAAATATATATACACATCAAGACAAGTTTCGCTTTTTAAATAAGGATGAATTAACTGAGACTGGCTTGCTTAGTTGCATTTAATTATAAATTTAACAGCTCGGAAGCAATTTTCCTTTTTCTTTTCTCTTTTCATGTTTGTCAGCTTGGCTGTTGCTTTCAGGTTGTCGGTTGGAGTGAGAATGAAGGTTCTGCTTTCCTTCTGCTTCTGCATAGTTCATACATAGAGTAGGAGACGGCCTTGAAGAACAGAGTAGTTGTGGCTTCCGGACAGAGTGACAGCTCCTTCGCAACCGTTGAGAGTGGCGGGTGCAAGCTTGTGCGTGGAGCTCAGCATTTCTCCTAGGCCATGAACTCTTTGGAAATCAACAGTGAAAATGGATTCCAAACTATTTTCTATACGGTTGCTGAAATTGGGTATCTTCAATGGGAACCCATAAGAGTAGGTGAGAGAACATATCAAAAGAGGGAAAATGTGAATTATGTAAGAGGTTGGAGAAAAAAATCCTTACAAAAATGTGAGAATCTTTTTTCCTAAAAATGCAATGGGAATATTTAAAAAAAAAAAAAAAAAGTTTGAAATCTGGATTGATTGTATAAAGAATAATTTTTATATGCACTTAAAACTTAGGAGAAAATTTTTTTTAGTTGAACATGTAAATAAGCTAGTAAAAAGATTTTCTATAGTGACTGTCAAGTGACAGTGAGGATCAGTGAGGATCCTCACTGTTCAAAGTGCATGGACGTTCTGATGCACTTTGAGTAACCAGAATCCTCATTGTCATCGGGAGTCATGAAGGCTACTGAATCTTGTATATAATCTCCTCTTAATCCTTAGGCTATATAACCTCTCATTACTCTCAATATATTTGATATGAAATGAATTTTAGTTAATCGATTTATTTGGGTTAAGACGTAACTGAGGTGAGTTGATTTGTAAATTCATTTTGAAATATTTAAATAAATATTTTGTATACCCAAGTCTGATACCACGTGTCTCTTTGGGATTCTGACACTTGTAGTTAAGGGTGTAAGAAATGAAACTGAACATTGTACCAAAACTGAATCCGACCGTTTAAACCGAAATTATGAAACGATTATTAAACGGTTCAATTCTGGTTTAAAAAATGAAATTGTTTAAACTGACTATTTGGAATTGTTAAAACCGATTAAACTTAAACCTTTACTTTAATCCCTTAGTGCTAAATATCTATATTTGAGAAATAAATTTTATTTTGATGTTTTCCACATGGCATACTTCTTAATCGTAGGTCTACTTTCATATATGATTAAAATTATTTTAATGCTTTCCTTAGTTTTTCCTCTCCTTTGCACCTAACTATTTTCCTCTCCCTCTCGGCAATGAAACCCTTTAAAAACAGAAAAATCGAAACTGATTAATAATTGATTTTGGTAAGCATTTTGAAACTGTTTAATAAAAGTTTAGGTTTTGGTTTAACTCATTATACATCGAACCGAAACCGAACTGCACTATTTAACACCTTTACTTGCACCTGTATCTATGTAACTCGTACCGTACTGTCGTACCGTACTCAACCGTTTGATACACGAATTGCCGTATTGATCTCAAAAATATTTTAAAATACTCCATACTCCAAGCCTTGCGGTTTAAAACATGTACCGTACCGTATCCATATTTTAATGTATTTTAACTTGCATCTTTAATAAATAATGAATCGATTAATCCCATATCGTTTAATATTGTTATTGCTTTCTACATGTAACCGATGTGGGATTAAAGGCTGCCACTTCCTCATAATTGTTTATAAACTCATTACTTTATTACTTGTTAGGGTGGGGTGTGGGTTATGGGTTATAACAATTATATATTGTAAGCCACCATTGATCTCTCTCTCTCTCTCTCTCTCTCTCTCTCTCCATATGGATTCATGCTTAGAGTCTTGGACAAACATAAAACATCAATTAACTAATTGATTGAAGATGATAATTCTCACCATTTTATGGCCAAACACTTTATAAATGTCATATGTTCCTATTGATTTAGGTATGATTTTCCAATAGATTTACATGTTTTATTAATATAATTCTTCAATTCATGGGTGTATATTGTCATTTTTTTCACCGTACCGTATTATATCTGATCCGTTTAAAATCCGTAAAGTCCGTTTTTGTGTTTTTGCCGTTCTAGAAATGTTTGACCTTTTTTTTACCGTACCGTTTTTGTTTTGCTCTGTTTAAAACCCGTTCCATCCCATTTTGTTTTTTTTGCCGTTCCCGTTTTCACTAACTATGGTTCGATCAGTTTGGGTTTCAGTTTGTTCATAATTTTTTCAGGTAAGTAATTTGTTGTTCATAATTGAGCATTGATAAGAGAACCAATTCATTAGATCATGCCTTGTTTTTGTTTCTTCGACAAACAAGTAATGGTGAATTTTGGTTTTTTTTTCATTCAATAGGAAGCTAGGACAAAATTTGCTGCATTTATTGTACCATAGAAACTGACCTGCAAAACCAGTCCACCAAGAATCATTTTGTGATATGTTCCCTCTTTTTTTTCTTTTTTTAACACTATGTTCCTTTACCAGTTATATATATGGGAAAAAAAATTCATTCGGTGATCAAATATAGAAAAGCTTACAAGAGAGTTAGTCAACAGAACAGACTGGGTTTATACAGTTCCTGAGCTAGAAATTTTAGTGGGATGTGCTTTCTAAAGCATTGCCTTCTATGGTCTTCGTGTGAAATTGATTACATCTAAGAGTTTTGTATTTATTACAGGAAATGGTTATTTCTGTTACTTCAGTTTCATAGCAGGATTGTTTATGAAGAGCTCTATATTTGTTAAATGAACATTTGAATTGGAACTATTGCAGCAGAGCAGTTAGAATAACCATCCTCAAGTTCAGCTTGAGCTTCTTACTGGACACTCAAGTTCAACAAAGGTTTCTCTAAAACAAAAGTGGAAAGACATGGAATCCCCCCCCCCCCCCCCCCCCCCCCCCCAAAAAAAAAAAAAAAAAAAAAAAATTCCTCTACTAATGGGATGTTCTCAGGTAAAGTTGTTTTTGCAACCTGTTACCATCTAATGACATCTCTTCAATTCCAGCAAAGAACCTGCTTCCTCACCAGATTCACGTATCTTCAGAAAGTTGTATCTCGAGATGATAAAGACAAGATATTACAAGCTCACAGTTAGTAACAATAAAGTCAGCCTGAATGTTTGTCTGGAATGGTCTTGGGCAACAATGACTTCTTTGATCGCTGGACAAGGATCATCTCCCCAACTGAGATGCCATAATCTGAGTCTTAGTTTGTATGGTGATGTCACCATGTAATTTTCTAATTTTCTTTGCAGATTGCTCCTGGCTTCTTTTATAACTAATAAAGCATTTGCTTTAAAAAAAAATCATCCAAGTGAAACTGTTCCCACTACAAGGCAAAATCTCAATATTTAAGAACTGAAGTAGATAAAACATAACTGTTATCTGTTACAACAAAATTGGGTCATGGTGACGATACCAGATGGATCTGACCATGAAGTACAAAAGATAAACAAAACAGAGCTGTGAGGGCACCTAGTTTTTGAATCTGATGCTCCGACTGATTTTAGCATTGATACCAGATACCTCCCCACCGTAAGGGCCACTCGGCTTTTTGACCTCCCTCACCTGCCCTTTCCTACGGACAACTGCATCCCGATGCTTCAACTGCAAACCACCCAGCAAGAAGTGTTAATTCACAGGAACTTTAGCGTGATTCATTTAATGTCCAGAATTTTTAGTTTTAACATACCCTGTATTTCTTCCTTGGGTTCTTGATAAGCTTCTTCCGAGCACGAGTGAGTCCTCGATTCTTTTCCATCTGACGTCCAAAAAATTATGATTATATGGTGAGACATAATGCATGAAAAAAGTGAAAGAAAACATGGAAGATTTTATACACCTAAAATTTACTGACCTGATAGGTAATTTGACGTTTACCATCTACAACTTCTGTTGCTGGCAAAGATGGGACTGTTGGGGCTCTGCAGAGAGAGGGAGCAAAAAAAAGAATAAGAACATGAACAACTGAGGCAACAAGTTCAGGTTGCATTTCTCCTCAGACCAGGGTCCAAAATGTATCAGGACATGTTGACCATGGGGGTAAGCACACAAGCAAAGTGACCCATTACAGAAATATCACGCCGTCAGCCAAGTTGTTCTAGGTCAAGCCAGCTGAGTTGTTTAGGCTCCAATTTTCTCCAGGTAAAAACCATGTAAAAGGAAAAATCTTCAGGTAAAAAAAAAAAAAAACAAGGTTTAACTTGAAAATCTTCGCTTTACATGGTTCTAACCTGGAAACAAAGGGGAGCCTTAGTGAAGAGTCCAAATTGAGTCCAGGTTGGGCAAGAAGGAAAAGTCTAAGCCTAGAAGCAAAACCTGACTTGTTCCTTAATCAGGTTGTTACTAACAAGTAACAACCAAAATCCAAGGTTAGTACATTTATATGAATTTGTTCTCTTCTTCAATCGGTAATCATGACCCATTATTTAAAAACAGTAACACAACAATGACACAAGATTGGAAAGCCCTGCAAACTGTACTAAGTCAGCCAGAAAAAAAAAATTAAAGATTTTACTTCATAATTCTTTCAGATAAGTCATGGAAAATTTGCACCTGGATTAAGTAATTGGTTACTCAAAACTCAATTAATTTGGATAAACCACGGTGAGTGGGTATTAGCCTCATCAGTTGACCTTTTAACTTGGTATATCTTATGAAGTATTAACCTCAGCAACTATGCAACAGTTGTTACAACAAACCTTGCATACAGCTCAGCTTTGGCAGAAAGTTTTGCAGAACGTTGCAGTTTCACTTGTTTATAGAACTCATCTTCTGACCCTTCTGCCTGCCCTCCATCATCATCATCATCAGAATCAGCATCCAACTCAGCTTGGTCATCCTCCTGATCTCTGAGATCATCATCATCCATTGGCTCAACCCCCACTCTTGCAAGAACTTGGAGTTCATGCTTCCTTCGTCTTTCTCCAATATCATCCCTCTTAGGTACATCGTTATCACCAGAAACAACCTTGAACAAAACAATACAGGTACATACTAAGATGGTCAGGCAAATGTTTTGTAATGAAAACAAAGATTTTTGCATCATTTTACATTGACACACTAGCATGGCAGCAGGTTCTCAGAGCCATACATACATCAACAATGATTTCTGAACTCATTGAGAAGTATAACCGATGAGATGAACCTAAACGTGTGTTCTGTATTCTCTCAGATCAGTGGGCACAAATATGATGATAAAATAAATGCAAAGAGATGCTTATTCTAAAATCCATATAGGCCCCCTGTTGAGGAGTCCAAAAAATTCTACCAGAGGCCACAAACTGTCATAAAAAAGTTGTCTGAGGATCAGAAGTAACAGATTGCCAGAGCATCCCCAATTTATATAATGTTTCATTTATACATCCTTGTATTAATAGGGGATAAACCACATGTAAAAAAAAAAGGTCATATACGAGAGAGACTGTAAGTTTACTAATTAGCAAGAGTCACCCATAAGTATGCTTTAATAGCAGTAAAAGAAGCATGTTAGATACTGCTTCAAGATGGAAAATCAAATTTTTTTTTTTTCATACATGACATGATAGAAATTGGCATTTTTATAACTCTGAACAATGGCCAATGTTTATACATTAATAAGACAACAGGCCTCAGTCATGGTAGGCATGCAGACATGACTCAACAGACAAGACTTTTCAACAGGTAAAAGGAAAAGGATGAGCCAACTATACATTAGGGAACAATCAAAACAAACTGACAATGGGGCTCGGACTCTAGACCATTTGCTCTACAGCTAAATCTCAGCTCATTATATTCATTGGTTCAATCCTTCATTCTCATTCTGAATAATTGATCATGCGCTATACATTGACAATAGGATGAAAATCAGATCCACCAAGTGATCTCTCTAGAAGAAATATATAACTTTTCAAATCAATATCCATACCTTGGATTTAGATACATTTCCAGCAACAAGTTTTGACATCGAGTGTGCCAAACCTGCATGTCCATCATTCAAGCCACGTGCTCCAGCCACCTTATCGATAACTTCATCATCAAAATCATCTAATGTTTCAAGCATCCTGTCCAATTGAAATCATGTGAACTACAATCCTCTCAATTTCAGACAATGGACTGAACTTGAGTCCCTCAGCAAGTTGATACCTGTTCACTGGTTGCACAAGATGTTTTTTAGATCCATCTGGCTTTGGTGCTATAGACCTAAAAACACCTTTCTGCTTCAGCTTTTCTTCAAGTCTTGCTCTTACTTTCAGCATTTCTATGCTTTGCACGGCAACTTGATCATTCTGTTAATTTTATATACTCCATAAGAATCTGTTATTGTGTCAATTAAAAGATATGCTTATATTTTAAAAAGTAAACAAACAAAAGAAAAGAATCAACAAGGTGTGTCAATTATCATTGCTCACGATTGTTTACCGACCTGACACTTGAGTTTCTCTTCTTTATCGACATGATCCTTCGAAAAGCCTACGTCTGCCAGTTCAGTTGTTTCATGTGGCTACAATCATAATGGGAACTTTTGAGAAATGAACTTACCGGAACGTCACTGCAATACATAAATAACTAACGGGAATATTACTAACAAACAGGATTAAAATTGATAAATACCATCGCTATTGCATTGTTTTCAGCCGATGAGGCAGTGGTGCAGGGTATAGATGTCAATGTGACATCTTCCACAACCATATTTGCTGCTGAATCAGTTCCACCAGTTTTATTGAGAATCTTTTCAATTTCAGGAGGAAGATTCCCATCAAGCTGCTTCACCTGTCAATGGAACGTGTCAGAAGCTTTTGAACTTTAATATTTAAAAGGACCATCAGAATACTGCCTCAATAATACCATTGACAATTGGAGACATGTCAGCTCAGAAACAAGGAAGAAATGGAGGCAGGAAATGACCAAACACATGCTGTGACTATCTTGCTTAAGAAAGATGCGACACATAGAAGCCAAAACATAGATATTTGTGAAGAAAATGGATTAAATCATTCCCATCAAGGATTGACTTACACTACACTCGGAAGAAAATATCATATCACACTAGATTTATATCGATAATATCAACAATTTACAGTTTCCCCTTTTCCTCATTGAGTTTCATTAATGCAAAAGGAAAATTGAAAGGAGGGTATAATTTATAATATTTACTTCCAAATAGCATTTACTTAAAATTTTTTTTTTTTTTTTTTTGAGAAAGGAGAGCAAAATTATTCTGAAAAGGAAATGACTATTTTCTTATTAATATGAAGGGGATCCAAAGGGCAAAAAAAATAATAATAATAATAAATTCAGATTGTCCGACACAATTTTTAGATTATTTTGGCTGCTAGGGCCACATGACAACATGAGACCTGTTTTTGTTCCCATTAATGGTGTAAATTGTAATTAGTAGCAATAGTTGGTAAACGGTTTGTTGATAGATTATGGTTCTTTTCTTGTTTCTTCTTCTTTCTTTCTTTCTTTAGTGCAAAGGACAAGTGAAATTTTTTATTTTATTAATAGATAAGAAGGTGCCTTACGAGGTAGCCCAGTGACCCATAAAACATAAACACTATAAAGAGGGTACAAAACCCCCTGGAAAACAAAGAAGATGGGGGACTGCAGTCCCTGCTGTGAAAGATCATTGATTTAGGCTTCCACTGTAAGTCTGTAACAAAACATTCATAGGGAAAGTAACAGATTTGGCAATGCTTATGAGATGTAAACACCTCCAAGATCCACCTGTCTCCCTCTCCAGCCTCCACATTTATATACAAAGATAATAGCCACCTCCTTGTTGATGATGCAAGCCATTCCATCTTCCTCCTGAAAACACTTCTATATTAACCAATACATACGAATTTTTCAGTTAAGATTATTATTAAGCATCCATTTTAAAGCAAAGAAAATAAACACCACTTCTAATGAATCTGTTATTACTTGACGTCCTACATTCACTGCCAAGAATTCTCTAGAAATATAATTTCAAACTGGCACCCCAGGTATCCTATAAGAAGCCCCATGCTGTTAAATTGAAAATAAAATGGCAGTTGAATCAGTATAAAGGCATTCTGAAATACATATGAATCGCAGGAGATCAGTTAAGACAATTTCTCAAACTCAACCAAGAATTAGGAATGCTAAGGTTGACAGGATTTTCAGTCCTAACATAATAAGCTACTTAATGAACATATCTTGTGCAAGATGCATAGAATCTGATTAAAAAGAAATTATTCATAAGAATGGATTAGGAAGAAAATGAGGACCTTCTCCAACAAGCTCTTGATCTCTACAAGGCGAGCAATGACTGGATGATCACGAACTGGGTGGCCCTCAGACTTGAGAAGAAGATAAAAACTAATAGATTGGCAATAAGTCAACAATAGAAGCTGTTTTGTCTTCAAATACTGCAGACCTCCTCTACCAGTGGTTTTACTCTCTTCTACCTTCAGAAATATCAAAAACATTTAGGGATGCAGTGTTAAACAAGACTAACAGTAAAGAAAGAGCCCACTTTAGACTTCAAAGAACAACTGATAATGGGTGAAGGCCACCTGATTTCTCTGCCTATGCTATACATTTGATCTACAAGCATGGGGGTTGTATGATCCAAGGGGATTTCATTGGACAAAAATCAACTAACCTCCTGATCAATTATTCTCATCGATCAGTTGAGCTAAATTATACAACAGGAATCAATAGAGAGTGGATCCACTGTAGACCATCTGATCCTATTTTGGTATTAGGAGACTCATTCCCAGTCTCTACCCAGGATAGCTGTGACAAATCTAATCAGTCCTTGAAAACTTGTCCTGAAGATAACTGTCACACCGTTTCTGATTATCCATTCTGACCAACAGATCCAACCGTTCGGCAGAGGTTATGGTCAGATAATTCTCTTGTGAACTAAGATCAATGAATGGGTAAATGGCCTCTATACTTAGGGAAGATGAAGGATCCGATTCCATTACCACATTCTTCCTATGTCAGTTTCTTGCCTTGCTGGTCCCTTTATGTCTCAATAGTTTCTATTGACTCTGCGCTGCAATACTCAAATTTAGCTTAAAAAAAAACAAAAAAAAAAAGGGTGGGGGGGGAAGAGAGCTGACACAGCATCCCCAGGTAGATGGGAAAAGGTTAAAGGTCTGACAACCTGATCCAGGTATCCATTGATTGGTTTTTTATTCAAATCAGTGGCAGTGGTTATGGTGAACAGAAGAAAGAAGTACCTTGGTTAGAAGTGGATTCACTTTCCTCTCAAGTTCATCAAGTGCATCATTCAGTTCTGACAGCAAACCAACCAACTCTGGAGCAGAACTGTAGCATGTAATAAGTTAGATAAAAAAAGCATTACTCTTAACACTTGGAACTCCCATGATATGTTGAATTTTGACACATATCACATGATACTGAATGTTTCTATTCAAAATAATTAAGAAAAAAGTGGTATTGAAACTAAGATGTCTTTGTCACGTATTTAAATGAATAATTAGCTTTCAGACCTTTATCATACATCATTATTTTATTATAACCATGTAAGTTTTTCTGGCACTGGAGTGATATAATCCACGTAAAGAAGGGAAAAGTATTTTTTTTTAATGAACAATAGATTTTTATTGAAAAGAGAAAATGTAAAGAAGGGGATAAAGTAGTTTTTCCTTTTTATGAATAATGAATTTTACTGAAAAAAGAAAATGGAAAAAGAAAAAAAGAAAAAAAGAAAAAAAAGAAAAGCAGTAGGCCAAACCCCTCCCAACCGGCTCCCCCAAACCAAATACACACACAGAGAAGGAAGTCTGAAGTCTGTTCAAACTCACTGGACTAAGATGAAAGATAAAAGCAGCACCATTCCCAAAAGCACCTGTCTTCAATAGAAACAGAACACACACTTTTAACAAACAGCCCACCAGCTTGGAAGGAATCCACTACCAAGTCCCAATTCCAAACTCATCCATCAGAACATCATGGAATCAGTCTCAAAGCATCGCCTAGGCGTCCAGGCGGTTTATCAACCCCTGGGCGACTGGTCGCCTAATTGTATTATGCCTTTAATGCCATTTGTAGCATTTTTACTGGTTGTAGAAAGTACATATATACACCATAATGCATGGAATCATACATATGTATTAAAAAAATAAAAATTGATGCGCCTAACCCCTTCCTTTTTGTATACATCCTCTTATTAAGATGTACTGTACAACGCCTTGGAAGCGCCTTGGGTACACCTTAGGAGCGCCTTGGGTATGCCTAGGCGCCTAGCACCTTGGGTCACCTTGGCACCTTGACAACTATGGCAAGCATTCCTTTGTCTTTCACTAAAGCAAACAAGGAACAAAACCACTTCACAGATCCTCCTTAGACAACTACTTACCATCAATCCATTTAATCGTCCTCTAAAAAACGAAGGGGAAGGATATTCTCCAAGTATCTAATGGCATCTACCAAAACCAAAACAAACTATATAGACCTAAAATACACCTGGCTCGGTCTAACTACTGATATTTGGTCACTTGTACAAATAAAATTTGTGTTGGATACATATCTAATAAAACCCAAGGTTCTAAATTCAAAAATTTCACCATGAAAACGAAACATAATGGTAGTCAACTTAACAAGAATACAGGATGTCGTCGAAATTTTGACTAAATGAGAAGTGGAAGCACTCCCTGAAGTTCTAGAGAAAATTTCACTATTTAGGGCAGCAAAAGGGTATTTCGGGCAAAATAACTCGAATGCACCCCGTTTCGCAGAATATTGCAGTTTCGACACGAGGAAAATTGGCCTTCCTGACCAAAATTTTGAACTGTGATAAAATCCTACAATGAGTTCACAGCTATAAATAGAAAAAGAATTTTCATGCCTCTTCCAGTAAATAAATCAGTTTAAATATTCAAAACAGCAAAAGGAAAACATTCACCTATAAACAACATCCATTTGTTCTTCTCTAGACAGAGCATTAATGTCTTTCTTGACCTCTTCATAAGCTGTGCTTGTGTCATCTGCAGCTTCTTTATCTGCATGAGGCTTCGCTGAGGACCTCCCTCTATACAAAATGTCCTGCACAAGAGATGAAAGTGATTATTCACCAATCATTTTTAACTATCTATCCCCCAAGCTTCCCTTTCAAGTGAAATTTTTTTTTTTTTTTTTTTTTTTTTGGGGGGGGGGCGGCTTGGCAGGGGAAGGGAATAAATAGAGGGGAAAAAAAGGCACCATGCTATATAGAAGTAAATTGATGATATGAAACCCTCACCTCTAGGGCTTTGGGTTCTGCATCAGAGTCACCCTCATCCTGCTCAGCACCTTCAAGGCCAAAATCTTCCATTGAAAGAGATCTTGCCTTCTCTTTCTGCAATCTCAACACCTCTGCTTCTTCCTCCGCAGGGAGGTCCTCATCACTTGATTGTAGCTTAAAAAAAAAAAAATGGCTACAAATTCAACTTCTTTTTTTATTGCTTCTTACTCAATGATTCAGTTCATACCACAAATACATGCACATGTGCTTGTAAATCACAGGTCTAATCATTTCTACATGTATAAAGATAAAATATAAATTTTTTTTATGGAGACTACAATTTGGCCATCTCTAGTCTCTACAAATTAAATGGATGCAAAAATGAACCACATCCACTCGCTTTTTAAAAAGGCAAAGAATACCAAAGACTTACCTCATAATCGGCATTATCTGCATTATAGTAAATGTTCTTCCTCCTACCCCATACAGCCTTCTTCTCATCCTCATCTTCAACATCATCATGCAGATCATCCTCAACTCCACCAATCTTTTGCCGTAAAAACTTTTGTTGCCTTGCAACTAGTAATGTAATTGCAATTAATTAGTCAACATAGGGATATAGCTTCAATGCAAATCAATTTTCAATTAAACAAAATATCGAACTAAGACCCCCAATGATTCTGATGAGCTAACAGTTACTATCATTTATGTCTAAAGAAACATAAAACTAATATCCAGTATGCCGTCAACAACCTACTCTCAATTACGCCATCATCAAAATAGCCATAGTTCTCAAATAAACATAGAAGATAATATCATACTACGCAGAATGATATCAAGTTGATGGATTTGGTGATCTGGTGATAGGAAGGACATCTTTGCAAATAGTAGCAATAAAAATGGATGCAGTAGGTCAGGTTCAAAACCAGAGTTTCAGAGGGAGCTACATCAGAATTTTTATGCAAAGGGACTCTCAGGCATAGTTCTTAATCTTGGTCAAAACTGAGTATCAGTTTCGATCCCAAGATGAAACCAAGGGTTAATACTGTCTTGTACTGGGTTTCGACAGGTTTTGACATAGAACTCAAGGGTTTCAGCAAGTTTTGACCTAGGCTTCAAATTCAACCCAGAAAGTATCTCAGGTTTCGGTTGAAATCTGAGACATCTTGTTTTCGGCCAGGTCCAAAACTGAGATTAAGAACCTTGCTCTCAAGGCAGCTGGCAGTTCGAGCATGGCTTTCAAGACAGAAAAGGAAGTTTTGCATCATATCCTGTATTGACCAATGACATATAGATTGTAGCACAGGTTTCCCCTCTCCTTTCAAGCAAACTAAGAATAAGAAGGTCTTCGAGTTGATTGCTAGTTTTTTTATAAAGGTCTTGAAGGTTCAGTATATTGGATCCCATGTTATGAAAGAACTTGAATCATATTTGCACTGGAACTATTCCACATTAGTAGTCTCAGAGAATATAGGTCAAGAGACGAAAACAAATAGATAATGCCAGAACTTAGAACAGCCACCAATAGACACTTGTTGGCTAAGATCGTTTATGCCGAGAATGCTCTATATACTCGACTGGGCCACCACGGACTATTGGAGACGATTTCTTTTATTTTTTTATAGAATGTTTTTATAACGAATCTTTGAGATTTTTTTAATCCACTAAGAAGGCTTTCGCGGGCGAATATTTACTCTTTCAATATCTGTTTCATTCGTAAGGCCAGTCCGCGACCTCTCAGAGAAACATAAACGCAATCTTCACTCACAAATATTCATAATACCAATTGACCAGGCCAAATACACAATGCTGCAGAAGTGCACATATCATTTAACTGAATCAAGAGACAATGTCACATGGGTCTCTTCTGTGACAAAGTTGGGTCCCAACTAATATGTTTCACAAGTCCAATTTATTTCATTCTTGAAAATATATTTGTAATTTTTTAACAAGACAAGGTGGATTCAATACATGTCCCCACATACCGTTGTTCAAATGCAAGTGATGCTAGCGTAACAGAATGGCCCAAACTAATAAATAATTAGGAACAGGAAATATGGATGGAATTTCAGGCTTGCTTGCCATCCTCCTTATTCAAATTGTGTAAATGAATGTTGTGAGCATATGTAGCAGCTCCTACATATTGCAAACAAGTTGATCTCTTCTGAATCTAGAGGCATTGACAAGGTTTGACTCCTCAATTCAACTCTCTTGACAAAGTTTCAACCTTTTAAGGATCATTATTATTTCGTTAGAATCAAAGCATTCTCAATAATTGAAATAATTAGTAACTAACTGTTACTTGAAGACAGTAATGGTTCAGTGTGGGCATCCCAAATTTGGCCTGGTTCTGACTTTTTCTTCTTTTTTTTCTTTTTTTTTGGGGAGTTGAATTTATGACCTCTTTGAAGTGTTGATCTTTACCAACTGAGTTACCCCTTCAGGTTGATAGTTCAATTTACCCAAGAGTGGACTCCTGATATTACAACAGCCAACCCCATTTAGAAGGGATAAGGCTGTGTTGTTGAGTTGAGACTCATGATATAACAATAGCAGCACGGAACAAGCTAAGAGGATTCAAATTCTCTGATCCATGATTTTCTCCCATCCATCTTTTCCCCTGGAGGAGGAGATGGAATCATGCATAACCTCTTATTAAACCTTTGACCCTTTGCACTCAATGAAATCAAAATAAATTCAATAAATGCATATTACAAAACCTAACAAGTCTCATACGCTATCCTCCTTACTTTTTGCTGCAAGTCCAGTAAGTTGGGTATCCTCATCATCCTCATCATCTTCGTCATCATCATCATCATCGTCGTCGTCGTCGTCTTCATCCTACATACAGCAGAAAGGTAAGAAAACCAGAATAAGACTTTGCCACATACAAAAACATTTTCACCAACTCTTTCTTAATAAGAGAGAAAGCTTCTACACATTAGAAGAATATAAAAAGTTCACAATAGAAAACATCTATGCCTGCTATCATCCTACTCCACAAGGTGGCCAAAGAAACCAGAAGAATAAGAGGGCGCAATTACAATTTCATCTACAGAATTACTAATTTTAGCCAAGAAGTAAGCACGTCAATTAGAATTTATTCCCTAAAGTCATCCCCTACTCTTACCAACGCTAAGGCTCAAATTTGTCAAATTCAAATCAGAAGATAGGTATCAGTTAGTTGTGATGTACTTCCTACCCAAAAGTTGCTGATTAAAGGAGTAGTTTATGGAAAGTAATACAACAAATATATCGCAACTAGAATCCAGAAGAGGTACACAAAAGATAGCGACAAACCTCTATATCGCAATCAGAATTCAGAAGTAGGTACACAAAAGCTAGTGACAAACCTCAAAATCAAAGACGGGCTGCTCATTATCATCATCAGACGCCCCCAAATCCTCATCCTTATCCACGTCCAGCGAAACTACATCTCTCTGCTTATGAACTACAATAGTACGACACCAATGGATGGCAAAAAAATTACTTTCACGAATATTGACGCAACAAAAGGGAAAAGTAAAAACAATTGAACTGTATAAAGGAATGAACAATGGAATTACATGCATCAACTTCGTCATCCATATCTTCATTCGGGAAATACTCATCTCGAGTTTTCTCTTTAGGGTTTCTGCTGCCTAACTTCTGTCGCTTCGGTCCCTTACCCATTACTAACAAGCTTGTTAATAGCAGATTACAAAGCTGGGCGGCAGCGTGCTTCAGCCTTCAAAGCGCAAGAGAGAGGAGGTTGGGACGATATGTAAAGCGAGTATTTTGTACTGACTACTGAGTGAGTAGTGATGAAAATTGATTAATTCGCGTTACTCTCCTAAAGTTTCTTCAGCTCGCAATTAAACCCAATACGAAAAACCCTAGTCATGCAAACTAGCAGACGGACCAGACTATAGTTAGTTAAAACGGAAACGACAAAAAAACAAAACGGGTTTTAAACGGAGCAAAACAAAAAACGGTACGATAAAAAAACGGTCAAACATTTCGAGAACGGTAAAAAACAAAAAAGGACGGTACGGGTTTTAAACGGATCAGATATAATACGGTACGGTGAAAAAAACGACAATATACTCCCATAAATTGAAGAATTATATTAATGAAACATGTAAATCTATTGGAAAATCATACCTAAATCAATAGGAACAGATGACATTTATGAAGTGTTTGGTCATAAAATGGTGAAAATTATCATCTTCAGTTAAGTAGTGAATTGATATTTTATGTTTGTCTAAGACTTTAAGCATGAATCCATATGGAGAGAGAGAGAAAGAGAGAGAGAGAGATCAATGGTGGCTTACAATATACAATTGTAATGACTCATAACTCACACCCCATCCTAACAAGTAATAAAATAATGAGTTTATAAACAATTATGAGGAAGTGGCAGCCTTTAATCCCATATCGGTTAAATGTAGAAAGCAATAAGAATATTAAACAATATGGGATTAATCGATTTATTATTTATTAAAGATGCAGGTTAAAATACGTTAAAATATGGATACGGTACAGTACGCGTTTTAAACGGGTTTTAAACGGCAAGACTTGGAGTATGGAGTATTTTAAAGTATTTTTGAGATCAATACGACAATACGCGTATTAAACGGTTGAGTACAGTACGACAGTACGGTACGCGTTTAAAACGAGTTTTAACTAACAGAGGACCAGACCGACTTAGCTCTGTTTTAATTTTGTTGCGGCCTTCCCTATATGATTTTTTAGAAAATAAAAGAAAAGAGAAAACAAAAGAAGACAAGATTAATGACGAGGCAATGGTAACTTCAAGGGATCCGGATCTTCCGCAGCCAGATATCTTATGAGATGCTGGGATCTTCACTGCCGCTGCAAGATAGAGGATTCCTACGCAAATTTATGAGGTTAGGATCATTTATTTCACTGCAGCTGTTCTGATTTTGACCATTGAGAGAGCATCAGGTGATAGTGATTGATGTTCCCTTAGTAGTCAGGATGCACTCTGTTCTAATAGAATGCTATAGATGATTTTTTGTCAAATTTATGTTTCTATCTCTCTTTCATTTTAAAAAATAATTATTTATTTTCTTCACATTCAAATATCAATTATGCTTCATAATCTAGAAAAATCTAAATCCATGATTCCTCACATTTAAAAATATTATGTTTGGAGTATCTTTTTCGTTTATTTATTTATTTTTTTTCCCCATATCACATCCTCTAAAAACTCTTCCACCACCACTTCCGACCACAACAACAGAACAACGTGGTTTCCGATTAGAGATGATCCAATTCTACAGCCACCACCTACAAGGTATAGAGCATTATGTTAAATTTTCATTTCAAAAGTTCGGACTAGTAAATGGAGACTCATGAATGAGACTATTGTAGAGCACCAAAGGTTCCAGACTTAACTAACGTGGGATTATTGGATCCCAACAATCCCCTTCACATGTTGGCTCTTGCCCTTCTTTTCAGTAAAAGTAAAGAGGAACCAGGAACTTTAACCATGTTAAGTTTCCACCTCAAAAGTTCAAACTAAGAAACAGAGAGACTTTCAAGTATGAAGTATAATAAGATTATAAACTTAATCAATGTGGGATTATTCTCAGCATCTCTGATAGCTAGTTATGGCCCTCTCCATCCCTCCTCTCCCCCACCCTTTGCATCTCCTCTCACCTTTCCCGTCCTATTAATCTTCCTCCTCCACCTCACCCCAGACGCCCTCCCGCCCATTGCTCATCGTCTGCTCCCTCTCGTACCCTACTCTATGCTCCATCTACACTCCTCCCCCTACTCCCTCTCTCTCTCTCTCTACCTGTTACACCTCTTGCACCCGCTAACCCCCGCTATCGCCTGCCACACGAGCCGCCACTATGGTTCGCTCTTTTTCCCATGCTCTGTTTCTCTCTCTTCCCCCCATTTCACTCTTTATGTTTTCTCTCTCTCTCTCTCTCTCCCCCTTGCTGTGGGTGAGTCTTGCGTTAATATTTGGCCAAACAAGAAGGAAAGAGCTTGTGCCATACATAACATTTTATTGGTAAAATTGGAAAATATGAAACGAAGGAAAGAGCTTGTGCCATACATAACATTTTATTGGTAAAATTGGAAATATGAAACGAGAATGTATCCCAAACACAACATTTATGAGACGTGTGGTATACAAACATGGATCCAAATCGCCCCATCCCCGAGCAGCATGGCGCCCGCCGGCTCGGACACCCGCCCCCTGGCGACCATCCAAAGGGGGGAACCCAAAAAAATAAATACTTATAAAACGTCAAATACCCCTCAAGTACCCTAACATAATTAATATTTCAAAAGTAAGGTTTTTTCATAACAGTTTCTCTAGACATCAAGTGTCCTATATGCAATTTACCTTTTTTTTTTAGGTTATAACCAGAGTGGAAGTTATTCCAACACCTCACTTAGATGAGTTGTCGTCACTCATCTGCACAACAATTGGTGGGTGCGGGTAATTGTGCCACTCAAAGAACACCATTCCCTGCACAAGGTTTCTAACGTTTATAGAAGGAAAAATATCACGTACTATCCAAATAGTTTGAAAAACATCACCTATCACCCACTGGTTTCTGAAATCAACTACACCCCATTAATTGACGGAAGAAAGTTAAATTTTTTTTAGACGTCTATACCCTTCTTATTTTAAACTGAGAAATATTAAAATTACCAACTTGACCTTTTACTGGAAAAGGAGAACAAGTCCGTCTTTCCGGCCAATGCATCCTTCTGACTTCTGGCCCCATGATGAATCTCTAAGTTCAGTTTAAGCATTTCCTGCTAGGAAAGCAACCAGTGTTCAATTTGAGTTGAATTCCCATAAAAAAAAAAAGAAAAAAAAGAATAATTTGTGACGAGCACTTGATGTCAAATGAACTTCCAACTTCCGCTTCCATCTCTCTTGCTTTTCTCTGTATTCTATGTACATCTTTTGGTGTGTTAGTAGAAGGGCAGATTCTAGGGCTTAAGTCGAACCCGGAATTAGATGATTCTCTAGTAAAAAAAACCTAGGTTGAAAATCTCCAGCACTTCCCCGATTAGACCCTAATGCAGGGTTTTGTTTCCCCCAAATCTACCCTCTCTGCAAATCATCATCATCATCCTCTGCCTACTCTATGAAAATCGATGTTAATCTGAGGGTTTTTTTTTTTTTTTTAGTGGCCTGATTTCCATGATAAAAATGGTGTGATTTCTTTTTGATAAAATTGGTCTATGATTAATCGATTTGGATCTATTGTCACCCATCGCTGAGATTATCGTTGGATCTAATCTCCAACAATGAACAGAGAAGAAGAATGATTTGAAACACCAGCGCCTTTGATCTGAAAAGAAGATGAATCGTTAACTTGAGTAAAATCAATGAAAGAAGTGCTAAAATCAATTGGAGACACTAAAATCATCCTCTTCGTCTTCCTCCCACTCTTCTTCTTCTTCTTCTTCTACTCTGCAACTTAGGTGGGTAGGGTTAAAAATTAGTGCCGGGGTTCGAGCATAGAAAACCATGCCTTTAGAACCGAATGCAATGCCCCTCTTCCAAATCAAGAAAAATGGGCTCGTTGGGAAGAAAGATTGAGTGCGGCCTGTAAAGCACATGTAATGCACAGTCGGGTTGCTCATGCAGCGGACCTCTTTCTCTCTCTCTCTAGATATCTATATAACGAGACAGAGATGTGAAAGCAATAGCGAGGGTAAAATGGACTTTTACCCTTACAGTAAGGGCATTATTGTGCATCAAAAAACGGATTTGAACTGACATTAGTATCTAACGAAAATGTCTTAACGGATTGGGTCTCTTTGTTAAACGTTTTAAAATTTTGATTAGTAGTTGATGATGTCAGAAACATATGGGTGGTAGGTGATGTTTATCAAATTATCTAGGTAGTACGTGATATTTTTCCTTTGTAGAGAAAAGGTTATAGTTATTGTTTTAAAGATTACTTTGGGGATAAGCAAGATGAAAATACTCAAACACCCTAAAATTCTCTATCTATCATAAAAGATTTTAATTGGAAGGAATGATTTAACATCACGATTTTACTTTTTTTTTAACCTTTAATTTGTTCGGATCACGGTTGTTGAATACCTAAACATTGTGCCAATACATACTTCTCATGTATAATTTTTTTTAAATACATTTATCATTATAATTTGTGAATTGTATTTTAAGTATTTACATAAACAGATATATAAACATTCATAAAAAAAAACAAACCAAATATCCATTAATAGAAATGACAATTTTTTTTTTAATTTCTATTCCATTAGATCAAAATGGTGACCAACATTTTTCTTTCTTTCCAAGTGTGTGTATGCATTGCTTCTGACGTATTATGTTTTAGGAGTTTTCCTCAAGCCATGAAATTTTTAATAGGCACCATAAGACAGAAAAAGACCCTCTTCTGTTCTAGTTTTTATGACCATAATACTATGACTGGAGTTCACTCAGCACAATTACCGATGTATTGGTATGCATATCGAGTGAACTTCAGCTGTTAAATCACAAGTGAAGTCCCTACAACGACAAGAGAGGATCAATCCGAACCCCCACAAGACATAACATGCATCATGAATAAAGGAGAATGAAAAGTACTACAAAATTATATTCTTAACAGCAAAATCGAAGGTCATGGAGATTCCATATGACCAAATTTATGAGCTGGGGCTAATATCTTTAGGCCTTTAGAGATTGGTTTTTTTATCTTCTATTTGTGAAGATCCCATGGTGAAGAGAGTCCCAATGTTTTGATGCTTGGGTGTGATTCTTGTCATGGGGAGAAAAGTGTTTCGAACATTCATTTAATAGAGAAGGAAGAAACAATGAGATATTAATGGTGGGATCCTCCCCAACCAAGATGAAGAAAAATTTCTCTGTATAATTTCGAGGCAGAAGTTTCTAGGCATTTGACACCATGGTGTACTAACGTCCACCCTCAAAAAGTGAACAAAATCTTACTCCTTATTTACGAAGTGCTAATATATCCTCTCTTGTAATCCCGTCCTTTGATTTCTCTATTCGGCTATTTCCCAAAGCTGAGAACCTCTTCCCTAATTTTAATTTTACTTCATAATTTGCCATTTGACTCTTATGATGAGCCATGCACCCAAAAAAAGCCCCATGAACACTAAGGTTCCGTTAAAAAAAAAAAAGGTGAAGGGATAGATAGCTCATACTATATAATAATGCTGTAATGTGATGTTTCTGAAAATCATAAAACAAATCTCTTCCATTCAATTTTAAGATTTTCTTAATTCCAAAGTGGAGAGATGAATACATCTATAATAATGTTTAAAGTACTAATGCATAGACATACAAAGTGTATATGCCAAAAAAAATGAGATATTTAATTTTATTATAATTTGAACTTTGACATGTAGTCAACCTAGATCATGTTCTATAATCATCAGAATGGTCACTTCATCTACCAAGTGGGCATGATAGATGCTTTGTCACTTGTCACGTTTGGAAAAATAAGACACCCATGTGACAATGATAATTGGATTGAGTTTTTATACACAGCTTGTATTAGGCCTTTTCATCCGACATGAAACGGTAAATTTGGTAATACAAATTGTCAATCTATTCTCATTCAACGATGGAAACAATAATCGTGTACAAGCACAGCCATGCACAAAACTTTTTTGCCACAATAATTTACCAAAAGAAAAGGCCAAAGTTAGATCAAATTCTCTAACAACTTGATCAATCTCCTACCACGAGACCAAGTAAAAACTGTCTCACTCTTGCGTGTGGCTCACCGCACATATATGCATCCTCCATGTGATCCCATCTCCATCTTGGAGGTGCTTCCAACAGAGATCTGGGTTTATAAAACCTTCCCTTCTGTTGCCAGAGTGTGGCTCTACTGAATACTGGCATCCCCGCTGCATCCGAAGAGACTGACACGTGGACTCAATCCTAGAAGACACGTGGAAAACGTGGCTCTTATAATAAAGTAAACCGATGATCCATCAATCGAGCTCCATTAACTTGATAGATGCTCTGCCGTGCTTAGTCTGTTCAGTTGGTCGGAATCTTTACATCCTTCATTGCACCGGGGACTCTTCGACATCAAACAAAGTCTTAGTTCTTGGGAGAATGGCGTCCAGTGGCCAGCAGTTCCCACCTCAGAAGCAAGCGAGCCAACCAGGCAAAGAACACGTCATGAACCCGATTCCCCAAGCTACCAACCATGAATACAAGCCTGCCAATAATCTCCCCGTAATCCCTCAAATCTACCCAAAATGCCTTACATACATTTAATGGATTTTATGCATAAGCATATTCGTACTCAGTTCATTCAGATGTGTAATCGAGTGATGCCCTAATAAGGAATTAGAGTTCATACAACACTCGATCGTTAGCATGCATGTTGATGAAATTTGTGTGATTTGGTAAAAAGTATTTGTCTATTCGATTGTATCGGAGCAGTTTTGTATTTTTTTTTCCTTCCAGATTTTAGGGTTTTCCTTGGGATTGGGTGTGCAATTTCTTCATGGTTAGAATAGTCAAAATTCTGAATTCAAATCTCGGCTACCAATAGTTGATGCTTGACACGTGGACATCGGTTGGATCCGAACCCTCCATCCAAGCTGGTGCATAAGCCGACACCCCCTGTCGGCTCACCTTAATGGCTTGGATCCAGGCTGATGGTAGCCGAGTCTCCTCCCTAACCCCTGAGAGGAGACGATTTGAATCCAAAAATTCTTGCTGATTGCTTTGACGTAGACATGGTTCAAGTAAGATCAATAGGATAGACCGATTTGTACTGGTTTTGGACCTAACCGATATCAGATCCAATCATGTTTCAATATTATAGTATATATTATATCAATCATGTGTCATCTTTCCATTGGATAAGTACATCGATCTGATCTGTTTTTGATATGGTTAATATTATGTTTGATTATTAAGTTTTAATCTCAAAAATTCAAATTTATAAGTGGAGGGATTCTCAAGTATACAAGGCACTCAAGGTTTCTGATTTAACTAATGTGAGATTATTCCTAACACTCCATCTCATTTGTTGAATCTCTTTTTGGTGACAAGACACGTGGCATGTGGTTTCTCTTTTGAGTAACCAAACCTAGAGCTTTGTTATCATTTTAAATTTCCATCTCAAAAATTCTCATATTGGTTAAATCCAAAACTTTGGATGCTTTATATACTTGGGAGTTCTTCTTGCCCCTCTTTTGAGTGATGTACACGAGACATATGTGATTCTTTTCTGACTATAGAAAAGAACTGGACATATTGAATTATGTTGGATTTGCCTTTCATTTTTGTTTTGCTATTAATCTGCTGTGTTGATAATTCCTGTATGGTATCCGTTATCTCTTCTTCATGAGCAGGGAAAGGTGGCACTGGTGACGGGAGGAGATTCAGGGATAGGGAGGGCAGTGTGCCACTGCTACGCATTGGAAGGTGCAACTGTGGCCTTCACATACGTGAAAGGCCAAGAGGACAAGGACGCTAAGGACACCCTACAAATGATCAAACAAGCCAAAACCCAAGACGCCAAGGACCCCATGGCCATCCCTGCCGACCTCGGATTCGACGAAAACTGCAAGAGAGTGGTAGATCAAGTGGTGAAAGCTTATGGAAGGATTGACATATTGGTTAACAACGCTGCAGAGCAGTACAAAGCATCATCTGTGGAGGAGATAGGCGAAGAGAGGCTGGAGAGGGTATTTAGAACCAACATCTTCTCTTACTTCTTTATGGTCAGACATGCTCTCAAGCATATGAAGGAAGGTACAAGCTGCATCATTTGCAGTACTTCTGTGAATGCTTACAAGGGTCACCCTACATTGATCGAGTATACATCGACTAAAGGTGCAATCGTGGGGTTTGTAAGGAGTCTAGCTTTGAATTTGGCGAGTAAGGGAATCCGAGTGAATGGAGTTGCTCCTGGGCCAATCTGGACGCCATTGATTCCCTCGTCTTTTGATGAGGATGAGTGTGCTAAGTTTGGATCGGAGACGCCCATGGAAAGGGCTGGTCAGCCTCATGAGGTGGCGCCGTCGTACGTTTTTCTTGCTTGTCCTGCGCTTTCTTCTTATATTACCGGTCAGGTCATCCATCCCAACGGTGGGATGATTGTCAACGCGTGAAGAGGCTGAGGATGGGGGACCGTCTTTGGTTTGGTTTTTGTTTCCATATCTAGCACCTATTTCTATTTATGTGGACATTTTTAGCCTTGTGTCTAAAAAATAGAAATTAGTTTAATATTTAAACCAACATCCGGACACATAAAACCATACTCCCACAAAGAGACTATGCCACTAATTACCACAAAAAAGAAAAAAAAAAAAAAAAAAAAAAAGAAGAAAAGAAAAGAGGTTGTGAATCTTGTGATATGCATAAATGTTACGGGTCAATCAATGGTCAACACTTGGCCAAAGACGTGTCATTCTCTTAACTCTAAGGCACATATGTCCATTAATATATTCAAATTGGAGGCATGCCCGACTATACCTCATCAACAAGGGTATAATTGATAAAAGCAATTCCAACATGCAATTGCAAATGTGGGGGGTGGATCTCATATCACTCTCTATGAATAGACTCATATACCAAAGGTTGCATCACATGTCACTCACTTTCTTTCTAATGATAGTCCACTTTTATTATTAATAGCTCGGACTGATTTAAGTATCAGAGTGTATTTATCGGATCTTGAATCCAACCACTTTTGTGCCTGTTTCCTATCATCCACAGCCTAGGTTCCACCTCTAAAGATCAATTCGGCTTCCATACCACCACTTTCTCACTAAGAATATTAGGTCATCCAATCTGGTATTGATACCCGCATCTGAATATCTAAAACCATGATCTACTATCTCGTACGACACTGTGTCACTAAAGAGATGGACACAGAAAAGAGCATGATATATACCCACATCTAGATACCTAAATCCATTTTTGAAGGCCATTTTTGAAGGTCCTTTTTTGTTTTTCTCTCTTTTCTTCTTTTTGTTTTTTCGAAAGATAGAACCGTTTTTCATTACAAATTAGAAAAAAAAAATAGAAAGAAAAAGAAAATTAGTATAATATCCATTTTCTAGCCGAAAGTATACAAACCTATCTCTCATCCTCTCCCTATTGCATATGATAACAACCAAACAGTTTATATTTCTCGAAAAAAAAGCTAGTCAAAGAAATAGAAACTATTTAAAGAGGGCCTCGAGTTTACTCAAACTTCATTAGAACGAATTAATATATTATTACACATAAATCAGCCATTAGTGGTCGACCACTTCCCGCTAAAAAATGATCGATAATCTCCTACAAATTAGAAAATAAAAATTAATCAAAGATACAAGTTCTTATTAGAGTGGCATGGTTGCCTACACCCACCAATGGGAACAGACAATAGCGGATCCATTATAAGGGAACCGAAGAGGAGAGAGACTAGGAAGGGGTGCTCGCGTAGCCTTCACGCTACCTTTTTTCCATTAATTAATCAATGCTGCTTGTTCTACTTTGGGCTATGATTTGGTGTATGGCCCTTTTCACTTCCACAATACTCGCTTTTCTTCCATTGACGTTGAGCTTCACCTGATCAAAGCACCAAAGAAACAAGCGCCGTTCAAAATCTACAATTATGACCATCCAAACAGAATCAAGATAGCCAGGTTCATAGTTCATTACCTTGGCCCGTAACTCAGCATTGAAGATGCCATTAGTTGATGTGGATTGAACGGCCGTGATCTCCAACCGTAGTTCCCGAAGTATCTGTAGGATATCGAGTAGTAGACTTTCCCTGTACGTGCACTGAAGCTCCAACAGTGCATCACACTCAATGATGGACACCTGCACGCTGGTATTAGCAAGGGGCAGGGGGTCCACCACCTTCATCTTCGAACACCCCGCGGCTTCCACGATTCTCAACTTCTTCTTATCGGGCGCGGCCAACACGCGAGTCCGATCCTGAACCGCAGTAACACCACTGCTCCCAGGTCCGCTTCGTTGTTGCTGATCCTTAGATCCACCGCTCTTCGAGGGTTCCCCACCTCTGGACCGTTGATCAACATCCATCTGACGGTTCCGAGTCTCGAGATCCTGAATCCTACGACGCAGCTGCTTGACGTACTCAATAGTGTCGCCGAGGATGGAAGCTTTATCCATCTTAGTAACGAAAGGAACCAGGGACCGTAGGATGATGAAACGCTCGTTAAGCTTCTCCCGGCGGCGGCGTTCAGCGAGGACATGATTGGCGCTGAGCTCATCTTGAGGTGTACCTTTTCGGAAACGTGTCGCTGTATCGGCTTCTCTGGAAGATTTCGGCGAATTTTCGTCCCGATATTTGGTGTGGAGGAACGGAACGCTGAAGAGAATGTATTTGAGGAGCCACTGAGAGGTTCCTTCCAAAGGAAGATGGAGCAGGTGATCGTTTCGGCTGTTCCATTTGGAGAATGCTGTTTGCTGTGAGCATCCGAATGCCACGTAAGATTCGGACCACCGGGTCGGGTTTTGTTGAAGTATGGTGGATACTGTTTGGGAGTAGTGAGTGTCCTCTTGTGTCAATTCTTCCATTTGATGGATCACTGCATAAATAAGAAATAAAAAATGGAGTTAAATGTAAAAAAGAGTAAACAGTTTTTTTAGCACGTGACATCTTGTGGTGGGATTAGGTTTGATCTTAACGGATCTCTTTGCGGGACCATAAGATTGACTTTTGATCTTAGGGAGTGGTTCACCGGATATTGGTTAAAAAAATGAAGAAAAAGTTTTCAATGGCATTTTCGTAATAATATCTGATGTTGGTCCCACATTGGTGGCCCCAAAAAAGGGACTCCTGAGACCAGAAAGTATTAATTCCAAGCTTTTCGCTTCAACTTTTGGACGCTCTTTAGCTAGGGGCACGTGGAGAATTTTACACCATTAGATCAGCACCATCTGATTACCGCAAGATGTTTCGGACGGACACACGGTCTAGCTGTGGGACCCACACAAAATGATGATCCCTACCATGGGAAAATCCAGACCGTCCTTACAAAGTAAATAACATACCCGGGGGTGGTGGTTGACTTTGGAGACCGTTGAGCGGGTCCGTCAATTGAGGCCACCTACGGGTCGACTCGGCTCTATATGAGTCAGCTCGTCTTTGTTGTTGATGATGATGATGATGCTCTGTTTGGCTGCCGCTGCCGCCGGCGGCAGCCAGCATATGGATGTCGGAGTCCAAATTGTTGGAAGCATCGTCGGGGGAACCGAGTCGAATATCTTCAGACATCTCTAGCTGCATCAACTCACTGGGTTCCGCTGCGCCTTGAGCTGACGTGGCTAATACTAATCCTACACCCTGGTTGATTGGCTCACACAGCCTGATCTGGTCTTGCGTGGCAACGTTGGGTGGTGGACTGTTACGACCTGTATCGGCTTCCGATTCTGACTCAGCAGCTTCTTCTTCTTCTTCTTCTTCTTCTTCTTCTTCCTCGTCTTCGTCTTCTATATCGTCTTCTCCTTGATTGGTATTGGCAGGTGGGTCTACTTCCCGGGCTGAGTACATAGCCGGGAGTGATGGAGAGTGGAAACGAGGCCGGTCCGAGGAGCTAGCTGGGTTGGATGTGGAGTGTTCAGAGAGTGCTGGTTTTGGGTTGTGATGATGATGGTGATGATGCTGGTCTAGGAAGAAGCTCTTAGCTCGTTGTATGAATCCCAGGTCCTCCTGAACCTGCATTCATATTTGAGTTTTGATCTAGTGCCCCATTTGAATTCCAATGCTGAGATTCCATTTGAAGAAGTGAATCAAATCAATGCCAACTTTGGCTTACTCAACTACAAAGCTATAGAGGGAAGAGACTGTTCTCACCCTTTCTGTAGTTCCGAATTCTACGACGCCATCCATGAGAGGAATGCAAACCACAGTCTGCAATATCGATGAATAAATTCTCAGAGAAAAACTTAAAAAAGATACATGAAACATCAAGCTTTTTGTCTCCATTTTAAGTTTCCATCTCAAAAGTTTGACTGGAAAGTGGAGGGACTTTCACACATATAAGACACCTAAGATTCTACTCTTTAAGCAATGTGAGATTATTCTCAACACTCTTCCTCACGTATTGCCCCTCTTCTGGGTGGCAGTATATGTAGCATGTGGTCCCTCTTTTAGGTGACCGTAGGGAGTGAACCTAAAACTCTGATACAATGCTAAGTTTCCATCTCAAAAGTTTAAACTAGTAATTGGAGAGACTTTCTTACATATAAAACACCTAAGGTTCTACTCTCTAAGCACTATGAGACTATTCCCAACACTCCAGACTTTACTCCCACACCTGTTGAGAGAATTTTGAATCCTCTTCCCACTTGGTAACCACC
This sequence comes from Protea cynaroides, assembly GCA_028583415.1. NCBI lineage: Eukaryota > Viridiplantae > Streptophyta > Magnoliopsida > Proteales > Proteaceae > Protea > Protea cynaroides. The sequence goes on along the minus strand of CM053275.1, from coordinate 7,858,961 downwards.
ACACACATTTAGTTGCCATTGATGGGTGTGGATCCCATACTCCATAGTTATGTCACATCCCTCATTCATGACTCCCAATGGTGTAGGGTGTTTACCCTTAGGTGGGGAAGACGATTTTGAGAGTTTAGTCCCACATCAACTATCACTCCTTATATATTTCATAGTCTTTTCATCTAGCAGTTTCGAACTTTTGGAATGAAAATTTTACATATAAGAATGTCTAACCTGTATGCGGGCACTCTGGTGTAGTTGCATCGTCATTGATGAAGCATCATTAAAAGGGAAAGTAGTTAGTTCATCATGTTTCAATATTGCAGTTAAAAAACTTAATAAAGATGAAGAAAGAATGAGTGATTAATTGCCCAGTTTAATGGTTACCTTAGCAAGAATAGCTCTAGAAAAGACCTTGCTATCGGCCTCGTTTGCACCAGTAAGCCATACATGTTGCCGTCTAGCAAATGCCTTTCCTGGTAACCTACACAGCTTGCTTTTGTTAGAATGCTAATGCATGCTTGGAGTTCATACTTATATATTCCTGTGCATAGATTTCTACGTGCAATGCTCTTTTGAGTCTTTTGTTTTTGTAATCTTGTGGTGCATAGATTCTCTTGCAGTAAATCCAACAGGAATGCTTAAGTTGTTACTAACAGTAAGATCAGACTTTTAAAAGTAGATAAAATTGAGTGGGTAGTTTTCCAGAAAATGACTGAAGCTAGAGAGAGAGAGAGAGAGAGAGAGAGAGGGGAGGAGTTAAAGAGTGACCATCACTTTATAATAATGGTGGATATATCAGTTAAGTCTTCTTCCACTGAGGAAATTCCCATGAGAGTAAAACTTTAGTGAGCCAAGTTGTGTCCTTAATTCATTGACAGTCTGAAGAATCTATTCCTTTAAGCACCATTAAATGCTTCCCAAAACTTGATAACAAACAGATTCAGAAAATAGACTTTCATGGGTTTCTCACAGTAACACTATAAGCTCTTACCAGGAAGAGAAGCCCTCAAATTGCTCACCTAACCCTTCTACATCTTCCAGTCATGGAAACCATAAAACCCATTGGGCAGCTTTTCTTGCTAAAAGCAAATTATCAAGAAAACTTGGTTACCGTTTATTAAATTTCAATTTCAATGTGAATTTGATTGCGACTTGTCAATATAGATAGAATTATCTCTCTTTCACACCAAACTGTAATTTAGGATTTGTATGCATGCTTACATAGATTTGATATGATCCACCCAGTGAACCACTTTCATATTTTCTCACCTTTAACAAGAATATAGAAATTTGAACTGGAACTTGTGAAAAGATCTATAGAGAGAGAGAGAGAGAGAGAGAGAGAGAGAGAGAGAGAGAGAGAGAGAGAGAGAGAGAGCTATTGTCCTTTAGAAGTAAATTTGGAAATTCAGAAAATCCCAGTAAAGTACTTGGTCAATCATTAATGGAAGGGGGAGGAGAGGGAGACATGACTGGTTGGTATGGTATGGAATTTCTGTATCACAAGAATGTAGAGCCATAGAAATTTGAACAGAATATCTAAATACTTCTGTGAGGGCAATGGTCGCCCAGATAAACTGAAGATCAAAAGGCTCTCGTCTAGTGATCTTGTAGCCAAAAATGGGGCTTACAACTACATTGTGATGCTCAAGAAGACAAGAAGGAAATATTGAACCAAGAATTAAATTAGGAAGGAAAGCAAAATAAAGTTAACCAGACTTACCCCACCCCAGGTGGAAAAGAGAAGGAAACACACATAAGATAGAACCATTCAGATTCCGTCAAGTCCTCCGGCGACAAAGCGGCGCAAGGTCGCCGAGCAGGTTGATTTGTTTCACCAGCGGACAATGAATCATACAACTCTCTAAGCTGCTCACTTCTTTGAAGAGATGCTTCCTCTGAACTCACCTCCATAGGTTGCACTGTCTTCCTTGTCTTGATTGGACCATTGTAATACCCATCTCCCCATACTAAGATCCTGCAAATTAATCAAAACCCATAAAAATTAAAGAACTAAATTATCAAATTAGAAAACTATTGGGATTTTTTTTAATGATTTCTATATGATGAACTCACCCTTGTTGTGGGCAGACTTGCCAAAAGAGAGTATAAGTCCACTGAACCGCTTGCACCGCCGACTGCAACATTTGTTGCAGCCGGTTACCAGGCAAAGATGTCATTGCCATTTTTATTGGAAAAAAAAAAAAAAAGAAAAAAAAAAAGAGCGATGGAAATCTGTGGGAAGAGCTTAATCAGTATAAGCTCCAGCTGAAGGGAATTGATTTGTTCCAGAATAACCTACCAATATGAGTGAAGCAGGTAATTGACCAAAGACCTAAAATTTCAGTGAGATGAACTGATCGGAATGATGGAAGAGTTACGTGTGCAGACTTGCAGGTATGGTTAAAAAGTTAGAGGACTTTTAAGGGCTTGGAGGAGAGATCCAGGAAAGAGATATGATTGCATGATTGTTAGTGCTGTGAGTTAGAGAGAGAAAGAGAGAAGAGAGAGAAGAGAGTAGTTAGGGGTTTTCTGTAAGATGGTGTGGGTTTTGACTGGTCGTTCTACCGGACGGTTTTCGATTGCCTTTTTAGCACGTGATGGATGAATCGTTGGTTGTGCACGCTTTGGTTAAGACTGTTAGTCGGAGAAGGAAAAATAGCAACCAGCAGACAAAATTTATATTTGTTAGGTGGCACCGCTGACCATAAGTTGAGAAGAGAGAGACTGCTAGGCTACTCGTCCAGGCTATGGTGGAACCTCCTGTCCCGAAAGACAGGATGTACAATTATTTATTAAGAATTTAATGTCAATGTTATTTGGGGGATCCACGGAGGATCCAAATCGTTTCCTGCGGCAGGAGGTTTCTATCGCCGATCCAAGGAGTTGGGTTCAGTCTAACCGCCTGCCAATACATTGGGGGGTGGGCCGGCTGAAATTCGGCCCTTGGCAGGCGACAGGACCGCAGGAGAGGATTTGGTTGCATCCACGGATCCAAATCGTCTCCTCCCTCTACTAGTATAAGGAGGAGGGAGACGCCCTCGTCGGATGGTCGACACATGGTTCTTAAAAAAATCCAAGCCCCACGTTCGAGTCGACATTCCTTATCGGCTCGACTTGTCGGTTGAGTGTCGGCTAGGACGTGGGGCTGGGATTTTCCCGAGAGCCACGTGTCGACCATCTGACGGGGGCGTTTCCCTCCTCCCTGAAGTACAGGGAGGAGACAATTTGAATCTGGGATCCACATCCTTTGAAGGAGAGGTGGCGCCCCCATTGGATGAGCGACACCTGGGGCTCGGGTGAATCTGAGCCCTTTATTCGAGCCGACATTTCCTTGTTGGCTCAACTTGTCGGTTTAGTGTGGCTCAGATGGTGTCGCCCATCGACGCCACCTCTCCTCTAGAATCTCTTGGAGGAGAGGATTTGAATCCTATTTTAGGAAAAGGAGTATAGGAGTACACAATAACCGGTTATATTCGAATCTTATTGATATAAGCCAACTTCGGACTTATGGAAATAATGGATCGGGAGAGTGGATTTATACAAAATCAAAGGAATCAAAAGGGAAGTGAAGTGCAGAAATAAATTTTGGAATTTTTTTTTAAAGGTGAAAATGAAATAATTGATCGAAGTGAATGTGGGGTGACTTACTTCTCTTCTAGGATGTAAATCAACTCCAAATGTGGCCTACAACTCTTCTAGGATGTAGGTGAAGAATAAAATTCCAACTCTTCTAAGATGGAATGAAACTTCTTCAAGGTTTCAAAGGAGAACTTTTCTAGGTTCAAGAATTGCATTTAGGCAAATTTCATTCATAAGAATCACTTCAAATTGTCTTTGCAATACAAACTACTTTGGTGGCCTTTTATAGGCATAATAGAGAAAATAAAAAAGACAATCATATCCTTAAATCCAAGGGTTGAAAATACGAAATAAAAAACAATAAATGATAGATTAAAAAAAATAGATTCTTCCAATGCAAGAGGTTACTCCAATGAGCATTGATGTAAGTTCCGAAGTCTTGATTCAAGGTCCAAGGTAATGATGCTATGTTCAATGTCTTGATGCAAGCTCCAATGTAGAGAAGACTCTAGAAACATTGAATAGAAAATGCCACCTCATTCTCCATTAAAGACTTGAATGGTCACCAAAAATGGACTGATTTTAAGGAGCAAGGGTCAGGTTCATTGGTTCTTTTGTAGCTTGGTTTATACCTTGGCCTTGGGCCAAATGGGCTTTGTGAGCTTGGGCTTTGATGCTGGCCGATTTTCGTAGTTGGACTGTATCACTTATCCTTTAACACAAAAAAATGAGAGTATAAGAAGGATCGGTAGTCTAGGGGTGTCAATCAGTCAGTCTCGATTGGGTTTAATCGATCTTTCCTATTTTAACACCTTGCACAGTGACCGCCCATTTAGCTAATCGGTCCGATTGGTGTCAGTCCATAATCAGTCTTATACTAATTGGGTTAATCATTTTGTAAATGGGCTCATGCCAAAGGGAAAATAAAAATAGAGAGATGTTGGTTTTTGAATCTATAATTGTTCTCAAGTTGTAGATTAGATATCTTCTTGTGAGATTCTAAAATGTTCTTATTAGGTTTGTGATCACCCATGAGACGAAGATGAGGACGAAAAGAATGAGTGGAAGCCTCAAGAATGAAAGAGAGTAATGATGATTTAATGTTTTAAGCTTTTAGAGTTAGGGTTATATTTGTTTGGTTTAACCAAGAATCAGTTTGGTTTAAAGGTATATTTGGTTCATTTGATCGGTTCGATCGAACTATACTCTTGCACCATGAAAGCTCGTTTGATAATCAAATCAGGTCTAAGTCATAATGTTTAATAATCGGGTTGGTCTTAAGTGTTAGAGTGGTAGGTGAACTAGTAAAAAATATTGAATTTGAAGTGACATGACCTTGTTTTTCGGGCATATTTATAGGGAATCATGAGCGGGGAGACTCGCACCTTTGGAGTACAATATGATATTTTGGTTGATGATGCTGCCTTTGAATTAAGCTGGTAATGATTGATGCATCCCTAAGAGTGGTTCTTGGATAAAATGATGATTTTACACTTGGAATTTATGCATACTTTTGGTGGTGTCCAGATGTCACGATTCTATTTGCTTTCTGGCATTTGTGCCCAGCAATAACTATTTGGTATTTCATTTGGGATTGATACAAATCTAACAGCAACAAGACCCTTGTTAAAATTCTACTTGTAACAAGGTCTTGTTACAAGTAGAATTTCCCAACTTAAAATCGATCGTATTATAGTGGCAAACTCCTCAAATTGAGCCTATGTCAACTCCCAAGATATGATCTCGTCAGTGTTGTTCCACTAATCTAAGGGGAGAGAGAAAGTGTGAATTGAATCTCCTACGCCACATCAATAGGGGAGTGGGAAATGTTATCGCTAGTATGGCGTCTACATGGTCAAAGAGGATAGAGAGTGTAAGAAAAAATAGAGAGAAAGTACTAGAATGTGGGATAACATGGGAATAGATCTCCACCCTTATGTGGGGATTTTTTTCCCATAAGGATCAAGTTACTCTTCACCCATGATGAAGAGGTTCTCTATCCATATTACCAAGTGTTAAAAGTCCCATAGTAGGAGGGATAACTATGGCCTTAGATTCTCTTCGGCACGAGAGAAAATAAATCGAATACTTGACCTAGATATACTTTTATCCTCTCTGTGTGATCCTATCACCATCCATATCTATTGGGTCTCATACTCTAAAGATGAGTCCCACATCAATGGTGATGTGATCCCTTAGAGAGTACAATCAAACTTGGTGTGTCAGCAACGACATTAGAATCTGTTTGCAAATCAAGAAAAATAAAATTTTGCTGCAAACATGGCAGTAAGAATTACGTGTCATTTTTCCAACAGGACAATGTCTAAACCTACATTTAATGCAATCTAACGGTTAGGTTTTTCATAATCAAATGGACTCATAAGTCATACGTCAAATTATTGTTTTACCTGTTTAGTCCAAAATTTAGCAACTCCACCAATTTTCTTGTTAAACAGTAAACAATAAAGTTGCTTTTTCATATGGTGATATTGTAATAGGTCACGTGACCTTGTGTTATTTAATTAGAATCTGTTGTATATAAATAGAGAAGTTCTCCTCTGTAATTGATAAGTTCTATATGAGATATTTTTCTCACTCTCCAGAACATTCTTTATCTTCGTCTCTAAGCTTGGACATGGTATCAGAGCGGGTTCGCTCAATTTTTTTCTGGAGTTTCTTGGTTTGTTCTTCTAGTGAGTTTTCGGTGAGATGTGGTTTGTATTCGTCTGTCCTCTGTGATCCTTCTTCAGATCTGAGTTCTTACTTCAGATCTGTTTATTTTTTTATTTTTTTTATTTTTTTGCTTTTACTTTAGCTTTCTGGAGTTCTTGCTTCAGCTCTGCTTTCCGCTTTCAAGATTTGGTTTCTTGCTTCGTTTCTCTTTCCGATTTGGTTTCTTTAGCCATCGGTTGTTCATTGTTGGTTCAGATCTGGTATTTGGAGTCCAAATCTGGTTTGCTTGCTTTGCTTTTCAATTATGGTCTCTATCGTCATCTGTTGATTCATTGTTGTTTCAGTTCTGATTCATTCTTGAACAGATCTAGTTTTTGTTAGTTGTTTCTGGTGATATTTTTTTTTCTGAGATCTCATCCTATATTGTTGTTTCATCTTCTTGCATTCTAGTGTCTCATGGCTTCGGCACCTAGTCCTTAGTCCATTTTTCCATCGACTGTATACCCTGCGGACAATCCTAGGTATGTTCTTGTCACACAACCTCTAGATGGGAACAACTATTCCACCTGGAAACGAGCGATGAGGGTCGCGTTAGGTGCCAAAAATAAATATGCATTTGTCGACGGCACACATCCTCGCCCAGATTTTTCTATTGATCCTACAATCTCTCTTGTTGCGGTGGTTGCTTGGGATCAGTGCGATTTGATGGTAACCTCTTGGATTTACAACAGTTTGGAAAAGAATCTCCAGAACAGTGTTCTTTACACTAAGTCATCTCGTGATTTGTGGCTCGATCTGGAGATACGGTACTCTCAGGGCAATGGCCCTCGTATATATGAGTTGAAGAGGTCTATTGCTTTGCTACGTCAAGACAACCTCTCAGTGTCTTCGTATTTCTCTGCTCTTCGTAATCTCTGGGATGAACTGGGCTCTCACCTAAGTTTGCCTGACTGTAAGTGTGGTTCTAAGTGTACATCTAATCTGTCAGCTTTGTTTTAACTTCATCTCCAAACCGAGCAACTGTACCAATTCCTTATGGGCCTGAATGAGTGTTACAACACCGTTCGAACACAGATTCTTACCATGGAACCCATTCCCTCTACTGGTAAGGCCTATTCACTCGTTCTGCAGGAAGAACGACATAGAGGTTTGTCTCTCTCTCATGTTACAGTTGACAATACTGCCTTCTTTGTTTTGAGGGGCTTGGATACTCGTCAGTGTTTGTTCTGCAACCACTGTAATCGTCATGGTCATACCCGTGAAACCTGTTACAGCCTTCATGGTTTTCCCTCAGGGTCTGTTCGTCGCTCCAAAACTATTTCATATCCTACCAAATCAACTCAGTCCCATTTGGTTTCCACTGAACCTATCTTACCGACTCTACCCACTGTCCCACCATTTCCTTCATCTGATCAGTCTCAGTTAAGCACTCCATCCCCGATACCTTCCTTGTCCATGGCTCAGTACAACCAACTTATCTCTCCGCTCAATCCAACTTCGTGCAGTGCAAACTTTGCAGGTATGTTTTCTACCTTGTCTGTTTCTCCACATTCCTCTAGACCGTGGATAATAGATTCAGGAGCTACTAACCATTTTTCTTCTACTTCCTTACCGCATACAAACCATTCTTCTTCTGTTCCTCATTCTCCTGTTATTTTGTTGAATGGCTCTACATATGATGTTCAATCCATTGGGAGTCAGTTTTTATCTTCAACATTACATTTAGACCGTGTGTTTCATGTTCCCAAATTTACATTCAATCTTTTATCTGTTAGTCAGATAACTGCTTCTTTAAACTGTTCAGTGACATTTTATCCTACTTTTTGTTATTTTCAGGACTTACAAACGAGGATGCTGATTGGATTGGGCAGACTACATGATGGCTTATACTACTTTGAACCTTTTCAGTCTACTCTTCCTTCATCATCCGGGTACTTCTCTGGTGCTGCTACTGTTTCAGCCAAAACTTGGCATTTTAAACTAGGACACCCCTCTCCCCATTCATTTTCTATCCCTTCTATTCCCTCATATAAAGATGTGTGTACCATCTGTCCTTTGGCTAAACACACATGTTCCTAATTTCCTGATAGTATAACTCGTTCTACCAAACCTTTTGAGTTGTTGCACTCTGATATTTGGGGGCCGTATTCTATGGCTTTCAACATTGGCTGTCACTATTTTTTACTGTGGTAGTTGATTTTACTCGGACAACCTGGGTTTACCTTATGAAATGCAAATCTCAGGTTTATAGTTTTTTGTCTCAATTTTTGTGTATGGTGTTTACTCAATTTACTGCTTCTGTTAAATTTTTTAGATCAGATAATGGACAAGAATTTTTGTCCACTCCATTACAGACTTTGTTTCATTCTCTTGGAATTATTCACCAACTAACATGTGTTTACACACCACAGCAAAATGGGGTGGTTGAGCATAAACACAAGCACCTCCTTCAGGTTGCTTGCTCGTTAAGGTTCCAATCCTCTCTTCCTATGCGTTTCTGGGGGGATTGTGTGCTTACGGCCTGCTATATCATTAACAGAATTCCCTCTCCTATTTTGTCCGGGAAATCTCCATATGAAATGTTGTTCCATAAATCTCCTGCTTATGATATTTTTCATTCTTTTGAGTGTTTATGTTATGTGCGTAATACCTCTGTTCATAAACATAAGTTCTCTTCCCTTGCATTTCCTTGCATCTTTGTTGGATACCCAACTAATCATAAAGGTTATCAGGTTTATAATCTGTCTACACAGTCTTATCTTGTTAGCAGAGATATTCTTTTTTCATGAACAGGTCTTTCCTTTTCTGCTTTCGTCAGAACTAGTGCCATCTGTTTTTCCTAATCCTGTTCCACAGGATTCTATGATTGATCTGTTAGGATTGGGAGCACGCAAACAAGAAGAAAATACAAGATTTAACGTGGTTCAGCACCCCATCGTGGGATGCCTACATCCACCAGATAAAAGAGTGACTTTCTTCTATTCCCAAGAACAGTTTACATAATTCTCTACCTGACAGGCCTATCTCATCTATCAGCCTTACAGCCTTACAGCGTTCCAGCTCTCCACTATCAGAGGAGAATCCTCTACAGTCCTTGTAGCCTTACCTAGGTTTTTCCACACAGAGATAATTTATAGGGAAACCTAGAAACCCTAATCCCACTACAATTACAAGTTTATCCCCGTACATGTAATAGACCCATACCCTAATACAAGTACTACCCTTATAACTGTGTGGACCCCATAGAATACAAGACACCAAACCCAACAAATCTCCACCTGGCTTGAATTCTGCAAACCACATTGAAGAAAACCTGTTGATGTTGATTCTGTAAACCTGTCTCTGCCAAAGCACTACACCCAAACCAGCATAGTCCACACCCCATCCGAGTGTCCCATACAGCTCAATACTGTACGATGTGAAGTGACTTCATCTCTCCCACTGTCGCAGCATCACCGAAAAGATCACTATCACACATAGTCTTCTTGCAACTCTAGTTGCACCTGGAACCCAAGCCTCTCACCTCTGCACCTCCAGCGTAGACCTAGAGAATCGGCTCCTTGTCCCAGCCCTTTGCAACTCTAATTACGCCTGGAACCCGAGCCTCTTACCTCTGCACCTCCAATGCAGACCTAGAGATCCGACTCCTTGTCCCAACCAGCCAATACTCCTCTACCCCATGGTGCAACATTAAGTGGCAATATGTGCATCGTGCCAGGATTCAATCCCGCTGTCAGATCCGACACCCGATCCGATCAGATCCATGAACAACTACCATCGTCTCATTAGTCCGATCACGATCTCCTAGCCATCGCTGACCATCCACTCCACTAGCACCCAGACCCACATGTGATACTCCCTGGTGCCGTCGCTCCACTTCTTTCTGCCCTAGCGCACCACCCTACAGCTGAGTCAGATTTGAAGCCTTCACAAGCACCACACAACCTGCAATAGGAACAACGAGTTCCTCATTTGGAAACTCTAGAAAAGGACTTAAATCTTCTCTACGATTCCCTACCAAACTAGGAATCACCTCTACTGTATCTTGAGAAATCTCCACTTGTGGAAACAAATCCTCTAACTCAGTTTCCATGTTCAGAATCTCACCAATTGCAGCATCTGCCTGACCTCTGTATTATGAATTGCAGGGATATAGCCTATCACCTATCTGAGAATCCCACATAACACCTTTTTTTCAAACTCTTTGTAATAATGACCAAAGGTAATGAATACCTCTAAAAAACAAAACTGATTTGAGAAAAAAAAAAACTCAATTTTTTTTTGTTTTTACCGTACTTTCTCAGTTTCAACGAGGCTCCTTTTTTTTCTTCTTTTATCAGATTCACCAAAAGAGAAAACAACCGTAACTTTTTTTTTCTATCCTTTGTAATGATTACATAAAAAAAAAAAAAAAAAAAAGATATGAGGAAAAAAAACAAAAAAACTCACCTTTTTTTTTTTTTTCTTATGGTTTTCACACCGTTTTTTCTTCTTCTTCTTCTTCTTCATATTTTCGTACTTCCCTTTTTCTATTAGATCAGTGATGGATGCATCGAATCTGGCTCTGATACCACTTGTTAGGATTAAGAGCACGCAAACAAGAAGAAAACACAAGATTTAACGTGGTTCAGCATCCTATCGTGGGATGCCTATGTCCACTATAGAAAAGAGTGACTTTCTTCTATTTCCTAAGAACAGTCTACAAAATTCTCTACCTGACAGGCCTATCTCATTTGTTAGCCTTACAACGTTCTAGCTCTCCACTGTCAGAGGAAAATCCTCTACAGCCCTTGTAGCCTTACCTAGGTTTTCCCACACAGAGACAATTTATAGGGAAATCTAGAAACCCTAAACCCACCACAATTATAAGTTTACCCCCGTATATGTAATAGACCCATACCCTAATATAAGTACAACCCTTATAACTGCGTGGATCCCACAAAAAACAAGACATCAAACCCAACATGGTTACATGTTTCCTTCCATTTCTCCTGATCTTTCTCCGGCTGATATTGCTTTTGCAACTCATAATAGTGATTCTCTATTGCTGTTCCTGTGAACTGTCATATTGATATTATTGAGCCCAATTCTCATATGGATTTTCATTTAATAGATAATTCTTCTGTACCTCTACGGTGCTATACTAGATCACGTCTTCCTTCCTCGCTTCTCAAAGATTTTATTTGCTCATCGGTAGCTCTACCAGCTTCTATCACATCTTCTGTTGGCACAGGTGAGCCTCTCTATCCTATTCATAACAATCTTTCTACTTATTCCTCAGTGTCATATAAAGCGCTTCTTACATCATTGACTGATCACACTGAACCAAGTTGTTATTCTCAAGTAAAACATGACCTATTATGAAAATCTGCAATGCATGATGAAATGCAGGCCTTACTAGATAATCACACTTGGACTGTGGAACCTTTACCTGCAAATAAGTCTACTATAGGCTACAAGTGGGTTTATAAAATTATAAGGCATGCCGATGGTACCATTGAACGGTACAAAGCCAGATTAGTGGCTAAAGGCTTCACCCAATTGAAAGGACTGGACTTCCATGAAACGTTTGCACCTGTGGCTAAGCTTGTTACAGTTAGGAGTCTTATGGCAGTGTCTACCTTTAGAAAATGGCCAATGTATCAATTGGATGTCAAAAATGCGTTTTTGCATGGTGATTTAGAAGAAGAGGTCTACATGGATCCTCCTCTAGGGTACACTGTTAATGGGCTTCCTTTGTCTCCTGAACTGGCTTGTCGACTACGTAAGTCCCTCTATGGCCTTAAACAGGCCCCTAGGCAGTGGAATAGAAAATTCATTGATGCCTTGCTACAAATGGGTTTTCGTCAGTCCTTTGTAGATGCCTCCTTGTTTATATTTCACAATGGATCAGTTTATACTATAATTTTGGTGTATGTGGACGACATAATAATCACCGGATCTGATCAATCCCACATTGCTTTTACCAAGGCTCATCTCCAGCAATGTTTTCAAATCAAGGATCTGGGCTTGTTGACATACTTTCTGGGCCTTGAGGTGATGCTGGTCTATTAGTTTCCCAACAGAAATATGCTTTTGATATTCTGACAGAGTCGAGTCTTATTGGTTGTAAGCCTAGTGCGTTTCCCATGCATGGAACAAAATTTAAAACTTGATAATGATGTGGTGAGCCTCTAGTAGATCCTACTGTCTATTGTCGTTTGATTGGCCGGTTTATCTATTTGACTGTCACAAGACCAGACATCTATTATTCTGTGCATATACTAAGTCAGTTTATGCATCAACCAAGGGATCCCCACATGGTTGCTGCTCATCATCTACTTAGATATATTAAAGGATCGCTCTGTCTTGGGATTCAGATTCCCTTCTCTATTAAACTAATTTTAACGGGCTATTGTGATTCTGACTGGGCTAGCTGCCCATTCACAAGACGATCCACTACAAGTTATGTTACCTTTTTTTGGCCTAGTTCCTCTTTCATGGAAAACTAAGAAACAGGTCGTTGTTGCCAGGTCCTAAACCGAGGCAGAGTATCGGGCCCTTGCAGTCATAACTAGTGAGATCACATGGTTAAAGTCTCTTTTTGCTGATTTGGGTTTTTCAATTGAGAGTCCTATCAATGTATATTGTGATAATCAGGCTATTTTACATATAACAGCAAATCTTGTTTTTCATGAGAGGACTAAACACATAGAGGTGGACTGTCACTTTATAAGGGAAAAAAATCCAATCTGGTCTTATTCACACAAATTTTATTCGCTCTCATCTACAAAGAGCTGATATTTTCACCAAAGCTTTGGATCAGAGTTTTATGACTACTTTCACAGGCAAGCTGGGACTTGGGTATCCCCTCCATCCACTTGAGGGGCGTGTTAAACAGTAAACAATAAAGTTGCTTTTTCATATGGTGATATTGTAATAGGTCACATGACCTTGTGTTATTTAATTAGAATCTGTTGTATATAAATAGAGTAGTTCTCCTTTGTAATTGATAAGTTCTATATGAGATTTTTTCTCACTCTCTAGAACGTTCTTTATCTTTGTCTCTAAGCTTTGACATTTCTCTCCACCTTTTCACTTTCTCTACTGGAACTCTTCCCCCACGAAACCTTCTGCACTAAAATTCACTCCATCAAAATATTCTGTAACCGGAATTTCTTCCATCGAATATCATATCCACCTAATTAGATATATAAACGGATTCGATAAAGGCGGATATGGTTACGGATTCAGATGTGATCAAATTCAAATAAACCTTAAATGGATACAACAATACCTTTAAACAGATACTATTGTGAATCAAATTTGGATTTTTAACTATCCATTAACATCTCTAGACCTAATATTATTATCTTTTGAGACAGAATAGATTAAAACAATTGAGGGAGAGATTAGATGAATCTTACTAGCTATATCCACCCAATGACATTGGCTCTTGGCTGAATGTCTCTCTAGTGCTAACAGTTCTACTAAAATTAAATCCCCTTTCTAAAGCCTTTGAAAAACCCTTTATAATAGAACCATCCCATCTTCTTATAGCCCCCGATATTTGTTAGTTGGGGTGTCAATGGTTTGGTTTTGGTCTTATACACTTCTCAGCCCAATTACAGCTCAATAATTTTTTTTTTGTTTCAATCTTTCAGTTTCGGGATTAGACCAGGCTACCTTAGTGCGCTCTTATCAGTCCACTATTGATTCGGTCTCGATTTGGTTTTAGATTCGATTTTGGTTTACTTATATATATGTAGTAACAAGTTGACTTAATTGGTCAGCATTGCTTCTACTTACTATTAAGGCCCCGTTTGATGACACTTCGGATTTTGGATTCCAAGGATTCTAACTCCCAAGAGCCATTTGGGAGTAGAATCGTGTTTGAAAAACCCTGTTAGATTCTAGCTCTCAAGGAGTGGTACACTTCATAAAATGACTTTAGAATCCAAATTTCTGGAGTACAAAAAACTAATAGCCGAAAGCATCACTAGATTCTTATTCATCTGCTTCTCACGTTCCATGAATAGTCAAGACATTGAGGAATATTCAGGAAGGCATTTCAGGAATCGGTCCGATTCTTTGATGATTGTCAGTCGAATTTTCCGACCCTCGGATCAAAAATCAGATTTTTAAGATCCGATTTTGGGTCATTTCTCACTATTCCTCCTCCGTTTCGACTCGCCTCCACTCTCTGAGTTGCTACAGTACTGCTCCACTGTTCTTGGTCGGTTTAACTCCGGGTTTCGACGTCCACGTCATCCCTACAGGTATATCCTCTCACCTTTACCTGTTTTTAGGTTTTCTTTTCTAGGTTTTTGCTCATTTAACTCGTATTTTCCAAATTAAACTTTTTCCAACTGTAAAAATTCGATTTTTATTGGGGGCTTTTGTTATTTGGGTCTTGAGAAACGAAAGCCCTCAAAATTTTTTGAGTTTCATCGGTTGGTTATCGAGAAACTTAAAATTTTCTCTTTTTGCCCTAATTTACTTAGGAAGATTGGACGAGGGATATGTTTTCACAATTTAGAGCAACTTTTTGGGAGAATAAAAAAAAGTTAAAAAGCTCTCCTCTCTCTCTCTCTCTCTCTCTTTTTTTGGTAAATAGACAGTTCCCCCTAGCTTCCAAGTCAAGGTCCACAACTGACTACTTTCGTTGGCCTGCAGGGAGTCGTTTCAACACTTCAATCCGCTTAGATCCCGGGCGAGCCCTAACAGAGAGGCTTTCTCATTCAGCTACATTAGCGTCAAAGTATAGTTGGCATTAGCATTTTCTTTCGGAGGGAAGTTTAAGGTATTGGGACACAGAGGGAATAGAACCTTCTCGTCGACTCAGAAAAGCTCTCCTCTCTCACAACTCCTTCTTTTTACAAAATGAAGGCTTGACCGCCGTCACCTGCACCACCACCACCACCATTGACGTTTCAACTTGTTCTCTAGATTTCAATTGGCGGGATATTCTCAATGTGTTTATTAAACATGTTTCTATTCCAAAGATGTTCTAGAATCCATTCCTGAATTGCGTTATCAATCATGTTTTTATTCCTAAATAATCCTGGAGTAAATTTTTTTGCTTTGAAACAAAAGTAAAGAATCAAAAATAGAAATATTATCAAACGGGGCCTAATTATATTCGAATATGTATTCCTTAGGTGGGGGCACGTCGACTTAGCCGTGTTGCCTTTGCATCGTAATGAACTAGGATATGGTAAATGGTGGGTAAGGATCATATACACTGCCAGTGAGTGTATAATGGCAAATCTCAAGCCAAAGCAATAGAAACATAAGATGGGATGATGACCCGTATAGAAAGGGTTCAAATGTAAGGGAGGAGAGATAGTATCAGCATAATATAAGAAGAATGTAAATGCGAGCCGGAATAGAGCATTTTTCGGGTGAAAAATTTAAAAGAAGGCAATATGTGCAATAATGGTGGGTCAGATGATAGATAGAATTAGAGCACCAAACTTATGCATCTATTTTATACCACATGATAAAAATTTGACGGCTTAAGTTTTTTTTTTTTTTTTCTTCCCATTTTTAACCTTGGGAAAAAAAATCTAACTTCCCCCCTCCCAAAAAAAAAAAAAAAAAAAATTCCTTTGATAAAATATAAATTAAATTTTTTTAGATAACTTTTCAGCCACCTACCATGAGCAAGAACGGAAGGTGATTAATTTCAGCCACCGAACTAACTTTTCAAGTTACATTCCCTATATTCCCACATGTGCGCTTGTTTTGCCTTGTTATTTTATGAGGTAATTTATTATAGAGGACCGAGTTGTAAATACCTTTCAATGGTTGAAATTATTATAATACCCTTCCACGTAGCCTTGTTAAAATCGTCGCGAAAAGGTAATTTTTTTTTAGTGACAATGGATGATTAAGGATGTTTAGTCAATTGCTCTGATCCCAAGGGTTTGACTTATGCAAAGCATGAAAATGGTGGCTTAGACATAAATTGATCAAATGGAGAACAGAAATCGTCTCCCGCCTAGGTTTGGGTGGGAGACTGGACTGCCTGGATGGATGGCCGCCACTTGACACTCGGAGAGATCCAAGCCCTTCATCCGAACCAACCCCCCAGTCGACAAGCTGAGCCGACTGGGGGGTCGGCTCAGATGGAGGGCTCGGATCTCTCCGAGTGCCAGGTGGCGGCTATCTATCCAGGCCATCCAATCTCTCACCCAAACTCAAACAGGAAACGATATGGATCCTCAAAGAGATGTTCCTAATTGTAACATCATGTCACAGCTCACAACATATAAACCTGAGTGAAAAGAAGTTGTGACATTTTTTTCTTTTTTCACGTCCTATTAGAATAAAACACTACGTCTTCCAATGAAGGTAAAATTGTTCAATTTCACATGCATACATGAAAAAACGTGCATGATAATGATACTCTAGAAAATAAACTAATGATAAACCATTTTCAAATTACTTAAAATTATTTTTTATTCTTGATGTTAAATAACTTTGGGAATACAACAAGATGCAATGAAAAGAAAGTTATATAATTTCCACAATTCACTTCTTTGGTTCTAACAAGTAAGGAATACATTTTATTTTAAGGGGCGATCAAAAGAAGGTTATAACATCCACAATTCACGTATTTGGTTACAAACCCCCCTCTCTTTTTAACCCATGCATATCATATGATTTGATTTTTATTTTCTCCATACTGTGTGGGATCTGAGGAAACTCTCTCCCATCAATATAATATACTAGAAAAAGAAGACTGCCAGATTGCATGGAACCAACGTCTAGAGTTCAGATACAGGAAGAGTGAAATGACCATCACTCACCATGAAATGAAAAATCTCACCCTTGTTAGATGCTCCCGCAAGCGCTCATTCAGTAATTCAGTCTGGTAACGATCTCCCTCCCTATATATATTAAACTGAAAATGATGGTAACTCCTCGTGCACATCACTTTTATGTGATACCGAAACACACATGAGGGAATTATGTAACAGACGCATTCACGGTGTATCATCTCCCATCCCCTCTTCTTTTTTTTTTTTCCCTTCTCCCACCATCCATCTTGCTCTAACTTCGATTCCCTTCACTTGGAAATTTATCGAAAAATTGTATAATAAATTCACTAGTCCCTATCCTATGTCTGTTTCTCCATACATCTAAATTATTCTATATATTTTTACAAAAAAAATTTATATATATATACTCCAAAAGATATTTCCAAAAGCTGCTCTAACTACAAGAATTCATATTTTCGGAGACGGAAAATTTCCATCGCCGAAAATACTTTTCCGTTGCTAATTATTTTCACTAATGCAATGGTTAATGTCGCCAATTTTGTCGAATAAACTGCCATCGCGCCCAAACATGATGAAGAACAGGGTGCGTCAGTGATTACATTTTAATAATTTCCGTCGAAAAAATACTTATTTTTTTTTACGGAAATATTCTGTCAATAAAAACATGTATTTTAACCAACTAACTTTAATGTTCCGTGGTGTAATATACTTATATTTTCCGATGGCAATATGTTTTCCGTTAGAAAAAATGCTTATACTTACCGATGGAAATATAATTTTTGTTGGGAAAAATACCAATACTTACCTACTATACGTTGGCGTACCTTTTTGGTAAATACATATTTTTACAGACAAAAAAAATTTATTCCCTTCGAGAAAAATATTTATTTATTTATGTAAATACGTTTCCAGTGGTTGAACTTGCTATAATACCCTTCCACATAGCCTTATTATAAAGTTATTTCGACAACTGACTATTAAGGATGTTTAGTCAAACGGATGTTTCCAATTGCAACATATAAACTTGATTATGGCATTGTTTATGGTTCATTAAGATTCATCACCTCTTATAGTGACACAGTCTACTCATGTAGATGGTTTCTATTTTACTATTGAAAATAATAAGTTTTCATATATTTTGTTTTGAAAATCTAATTATAATTAAAGTTGGTGAAAAGAAGTTGTAACCTTTTTTTTTTGTTTTTTGTCATTCTAGAATAAAAGGCTTGTTTGTTCAATGAAGGTAATTTGATCAGTTTTACATGCATACTTGAAAAAACGTGCATGATAATGATATTCTAAAAAATGAATTAATGATAAATCACTTTTAAGTTATTTTGAGAATTCTCTTTTATTTTTGACATAATTTTTTTTTTTGAGAATAAAACAAGAGACAAATAAAAAAAAGGTTACAATTTCCACTGTTCACTTCTTTGGTTCTAATGAGTAAGTAATACATTTTATTTGAAGGGGTAATCGAAAGAAGGTTACAACATCCATAATTCAACTATTTGCTTGCAACAAGTAACACCCTTTGTGTTTTTTTTTTTTTTTTTTTTCTTCATATCACATAATTTGATTTTTATTTTCTCAATTTCAATTTGTGAAATGATCCATATTGTGTGGGATCTGTGGAAACTCCCTCCCATCAATATAATATACTGGGAAAAAGAAGACAGCCAGATTGCATGGAGCCTATGTCTTGAGTCCAGACTCCAGACAGGAAGAGCCAAATGACCATCCCACCCCTCATGAAATAAAAATTTTCACTCTTGTTAGATGCCCTTGCGAGCACTCATTCAATATTGCACTCTGGCAACGATCTCCCTCCCTATATATGTTAAACTGAAAATGGTGGTAACTCCTCCTGCACATCACTTCTTTGTGACACTGAAACACACATGAGGGAATTATGTTGATGGATGCATTCACGATGTATCATTTCCCATCCCCTCTATTGTTTTTCCCTTCTCCCACTATCCATCTTGCTCTAACTTTGATTTCCCTTCACTTGGAAATTTACTTGAAAATTGTATAATAAATCCACTAGTTCCTATCCCATGTCAGTGAATATTCTTACAAATTTTATTATATATATATATATATATATATATATATATATATACTCCAAAAAATATTTCCAAAAGTTACTCTCACTACTACAAGAAATCATATTTTTGGTGACGGAATACTTTTCCGTTGTCAATTATTTTAACTGATGCAACTATTTGCGTCGCTAGTTTCATTGAATAAACTATCATCGCGTCCAAACACGACAAAGAACCGAGTGCGCTTGTGATTACATTTTAAACAACGAAAATATAATAAGTATTTTTCTTGACAAAAATATAATTTCCATCAATAAAAATATGTATTTTAACCAACAAACTTTAACGTTTCGTTGTGTAATAGACTTATATTTTTCGATGGCAATATGGTTTCCATTGGGAAAAATGCTTATACTTCCCAATGGAAATATAAGTTTCATTGGGAAAATTACTAATACTTACCAATGGTACGTTTGGCGTGTACCGTTTTGGTTAGTACATATTTTTACCCATGGAAAATTTATACCTGTTGGGAAAAATGTTTATTTATTTATTTATTTATTTTAAAATATCCCTATTGCTCATACAAATCAATACTAATTACACCTATCAAAACTATGAGATAATTATACCCCCTAAAAAAATAGAAATATAATTCTAAATTTCAAATCCCATCTACACAATAATTAAAAAATCCTCATCATTTCAGAGATAAAGAAAAACAAGAAGAAAAAAAAATCTTCCAACTATTTTAATATCAGATTCCATCGTTCATTCAAAGACACAAAGTTCCCATAGTCTATCCATTGAGTAGTGCTCAGGCATTCCATTCTTTTCTGTTAGTTGTATTTGGACATGTTTATACATGCACCAGCAAAAACAATCATAAAATAATATCAAAACACAATAAGATACAACAAATTAACGTCCTACAAGAGCCGACATTTGTTTCTTTTAAATCCACATGCTTTTAGACTGAGAAGCAAAGAAACAAAAGGGAGTGAGCGATAATGGTCTAACACTTCTCCAATACCACCTCATATATAACCATAAACAAAGAATAAAATGGGCCCACAAAACATAAAAAATCTGAATTTATTTGACTCATTTGAGTACTTCCCGAATACAAGAGTTTGTAGTCTGCACTCTGCACAATTATGCCAGTATATATAAAAGATGAGACATTGTGATCTACTTTTTTTTTTTTTTGGGTAAATACACATGTGATCTACTAATTAAAATTATGAATGTTGGATCATGTCATCATGCAAAAACCAAAAGCAAGTGGGAATTTGAAAAAGGAAAGACAACTACAACATGAGGGTCACGGATTGGGTTCCAATCTAACCCTGTGAAAAGATAATTAGCCATGTCACCAGAAAATTTACATCACAAGTTTAGTGGTTTTTATGAGTTGTTTTAGGGTTTCCTATTAAGAATATGAATTGGAATGTATCCTAAAATGAAGTCTATAAATGGATGGATGTACATGCTACAAGCCAACCCCACGTTCTCAACTTGCTCTCAAACACTATCAAAATATCTGGTCTTTTTACCTGAGGTCTTATAAGCAATTGCATCCTGCCTTTTTGATTATGAGTCCTAGTATTAAAAACCTCTTCCCCTTAGAGGTTTGGGAGGAGGGACGGCACCTCCATTGGATAACTGACACCCAAGCTCTTCATCTCAGCCGACACCTCCTTGTCAGCTTGGATGGAGGGCTCGGATTCACCGAAGCCCCAAGTGTCGGCCATTTAACCGGGTTGCCGCCCCTTCTCCCGAACCTCTAGGAGGAGAGGATGTGGATCCATGGGTCCTAACAGTCAATCATATGACTTACCTGTTCACAGTGTAAAATGTAAATACCTCAGGTAAGCATCTTCATCTCTCCCTTAAACTGATTCCTCTCCTCTGTTTGTTTAATTAAATCATAATCTTAAATCTAAACAGGTATATGGTTTCACATAGAGGTTAAGTTTTCTACTTGAATTTGGATATGCATCTTAATAGTATGGTCGCTGAGTCTGTGATGGTGGCTGAGTCTATGACGATGGGTGTTGTGTTGAGAGAACATCAGGAACAACAGTTCTCCCAAGTTTAAAAGCATTTGATGTGTCCTAGCCAATTTCCCCTTCATTACCCTCATCTCCTAAGTTTGGATATGAAACTGTACTGCGTTTGTACCAAAAAGTTGTTTCAATTTTACTCTAGGCCCCATGAGGCGAACTCTTCCATGAGACTCCTGTCCCAATACCTCTTGAAATACTTCTTCTTGAATTGCCAGATCGGCTTGACTTTTTAGGCTTTTTTTGTCTAAGCACCTCGATTAGTTATTCCGGGCTTTTTTTTTTTTTAATCTATTTTTAAGGTTTCTTATGTGAGTTTTTGTTGTAACTAATTAAGACGAATTAACGTAATGAATCAAGACTTATTTTCTTTTGAATCAGAAATTTGAAATCTATCCACTTGATGAAGCAACACGAACAAGTTGATGAAGTAACGAGAACAAGTGTAGAGTTGAGTCGTATCGGAAATACTCTCCTTAAGGTTTTTGAACACCCCTTATAATTGTAATCCGGGTTTTCGTACGTTTTATACATCCAATATAAAACAACTCTCAAATCACATAAGGTTGCACACCTAAATGTGATTACAAAGAGAGTAAGAAAGCAATGCTCACAAAGTCTAAAAATAGAATGAAAAGTAGAGAGTTTTTTCTTTTTGAAAAACATTAACGTAGAATTGAAATGGGTAGAGTGTTTATAGAATACAAGTACCTCTTCATCGCTTTTCTTTGTGAAGACATACCTTTTTCTATGAAATATGTGTCTCTTCACATGCCTATATGTGAATAGGTGTCTATTATGCATAGATACCTTTACTAGAATATGCTTGATGAACTTGATATGACACTGAGAGGGGGGGTGAATCAGTGTCTGAAAATTCTCCTTAATTATTTACTGCTGTCCAGAGCTGATGGAGATATATTCTTTTACACACACATAAGCGTATGCAAATCTATCTCGCTGCCACTCAGTGGCCAAGTTTACCAGATTTGCACACCCATCCTGCAAGTCATTCCATGCACTCCCAAATATACCAAAAAGATAAAACAATGAACACAAAGATATTACGTGGTTCACCAACACAGTGTGTGATGACTAGTCCACGGAGTAATACCCAACGGATTCCGTATTTACTCAACACTCAACTTTTAGTCTTTTACAAGACAAGTATACTAACCCTAGGTTTTTCCAGCATAAAATTGAGAGGGTGCACCAAAGCCAAGATTCAGGCTTAATAGCCAGTGCCCAGCACCCACTGAACACACCACTCTTAACCCGCACCCACGGGAAGCAAATAATAATTTTTATAGGCTTATAATTTGCCTTACAATTTTCCCCCACTAGTTAGGTATTCAATAATTTTCACCTACGCTAGCATACAATATATTAAAAGCATAAATAGATAGGGAATTAAAAATCTCACAAACAATGCTTTTGAATGACCAATAATCTCTCTGAAGCTTCACACTCAGGTACTCTCCAACAGCCTTCAATGATGATAGAGATCGATTAACAGAGCACACCACATCCATAAGCTTCCAATCTCTTCCACACAACCTATAATCACCATGAATATAAACATAAATGCTCTATTGACCTTTCATAGGGATTTAGCAATCCATTGATGCACAGAGAAGAGGTAGTTGGTGATTGATCACTCCCACAGGGTACGAAACCCTAGAAAACCTTCTCTCTACCTTCAAAATGCTCTTTTTAATTTTTCTCTATTTTTTTCGACCCCCAACGATGTCCAATGTATAGAGCATCCGAAAATATAGAAACTACAACTTGAATGGACTGATTTGGAGCTTAGATGAAGAAGTTATGACAGTTTGAAGTTCGGCTAACCAAAACATTCAAAATGGAATCTTTCCTTTCATAACCGCGCACCTGTGCCGCACCGTAGCCGCGTTGCGCCGATGCGTTGTCGAGATCACATTGGCTCTTGGAGAATCTTTAATATTGATCGTTCGATATTCTTAAAATGGCGGGATCGACCAGAGGCCGTCGGATCTGAACAAATCACGCCTCCGAGAATCGGAGTAGCGTGCGGCCATTCGATATGCATCTTCTCACTATCGTAATGTGCATGTGCCACATCGAATCATGAGACCTTCTACATGCGGTGCGACGTGACATATTATGTTGCAACTGACAAATTACAAGACTTGCAATGGAATCTAGGCGGAACCAATGAGAGACACATGAGCCCGCCTTGATCTGATCCATTCAAAGTGGATCTGAGCACGCTGGCTCATTTCTGGCCGCCGATCTGGATTCTTCTACATTTCTTCTTACCCAAAATGCCCCCTAACAAATGTTTTAATGACTTTTTCAAGTGATCCAACGGAAATTACGATATCTCTCTCATCCGATGTTGGAATTGAGTGATTCAAGTTGCGTTGGAAAGATAACTTGACGCTCTACATCTTTCCACTATCGGATTTTCATGAACCTACTGCAGGACCCACCAACATTTTCTCTCTCCTCATTCTCTCTCTACTTTCTCTCTCATCCTTCTCTTTCTACATCTTCTTTCTTTATTTTATTCTTTAAGATGTCGCAACACTTTAGAAACACTGCCAGACCAATGAAAACACTGCCACATCATCAGAAACTTGGCTACATCATCAAAAACTGTGCCACATCACCAATGGGGTCCACAGACAATCTCTCATCAAATTCAATGTATAATACTATTCAACTCACTACAAACCATCTGAAACACACTATAAGAGAAGTAGAACATTGTAGAATACATTGCTTCATCTATGCCATTGCACTGACATTCTCTCTCCTATATTGATGCTCTTTCTCCTCATTCCTCTGACTGAATGCTCACAAACACTGTCACATCAGCCAAGTTGCCAACAATGATAACATAAAGTCCAACAATCTTCTCCTTTAGAATTATTGTCAACTCACTCTGCACATGAGATCTTTCTCCCCCTTTGACAACAAATACAAAAGGACATGCCACATAGGAGTGTCCACCGCATCTTTCCAATCATATGGGCCAAAAAAATAAAATATTATATCAACACATAAAAACATCACCAGACTCCCATTGAGTCCAACATAAGGAGATGAAGGATAACAAACATATGCATACACCACTCAACACATAAAAACCATAGGACTCCCCCTGAGTCTATCATCGGGAGCAAAAGGATATAGCAAATACACACTGCTCCCCCTCACTCCAAACACCTCACTACTTGGTGAGCATGGTCATGCATGAATCTTCGACACTCTCTGTCAGAGTGTATAAATTCCTTGAGGTTCTCTGTCCTGAAGCCACAATCTTGCCACTGTCAACTCTTTTGATCTCATATCCCTGTTTATTAAGGATCACTTCATGCCCTTTGTCACAAATCTGACTGATGCTGAGAACGTTGTGCTTGAGTCCTGACACATAAAACACATCATAAAGTTTCACCTTTCCATTGTTGATGCTGATTGAACCCTTTCCAGTTACCTTGGTCCCTTCATTGTTTCCAAACTTCACTGTACCTCCCTCATACTGAAGCTGTTGAAACATTTTTTTGTCACCTGTCATGTGACTAGAGCATCCATTGTCAAGTATCCATGGAGATGGCTTGTTTTGTGTTTTGAGCATTGTCTTGAAGCATGCAACACCATCATTTTCTCTTTTTATAAAATCTGCAATGATTTTCTTTTTCCATACTTTTCTAACAACTAGTGGAGTCTTTTTGTTCACTCTCTGCTTAGCCTTTCTTTGACCACTCTCCCTTTGCTGTGACACTTTTTGAGGTCTTCTTCCTACAACTCTTTGTCGAGGTAGTGTGAATGGAAAAATGGTTATGCACTCACTTGCAATATGCCCATAATTATGACAATTGTAGCACTCAACAAAATTTTCTTCAAGGAAAACAAATTGATTTCTGCTTTCAAATCCGACTTCTCTCATGTTGAATTTGCAAGTGGTTATTTTATGTCCATAGCCATTGCATTTAAAACAATATCCCTGAAAATAAGATCTTGGCCTAGAAGGTGCCATGTACCTCATCTATCTCTGTGGTGCATTGGAATAATTTCTTCCATAGAAGTTACTCTGCTTCACTCTCTTACCTTGTCTTGCATTAGTAGTCTGTGGATTAGGAACATGATTTTCTTCTTGAACATAAACCATAAGAGCTTTGCCCTTTCCACTCTCTTTCACAAAAGAGATGGGATCTTTCTTCTTTGAGTTGACACTATTAGAAATCTCTCCCTTATCAAAACCAAGACCAAATTTAATATTAGAAGGTCTTTGAGAATTTTTAATTCCATCTAGCTTGCTCCTACTAGGGTGCACTGGAGTGTTTCTTGGCTCATTAGGTTGATTCAACTTTTGATGTCTTTCAAGCTCTTCTTTTTCATACTCAGTCACTTTTGCTTTCAATTGAATAAATTCCTTCTCAAGCTCTTTAAATTTACTCATCACAGGAGCTTGTATTTCAAGTTGAGCTCTCAAACCTGCATTCTCAGTCATTAATTTGGAGTGGTCTGTAGATATCTGTTCAAGCTGAGTCTTGAGACTGTTAATAATTTTCTTGGACTTTACATCTTGAACTCTCAAGTCTCTTCTCTATTGCTATTCGGTGAAGTGCCCTAATATCATATCTCTATCATTGCTGTGCTAGGTTTCGGTGACTCTCCAGCTTTGAAGCTTCGGTATCCCGTCGACAACATCCAAAGTCTGGTTAGTATTTCCATCCTTGTGTGAGTTATAATCACAAGATGCTTTTCTGAAACTGCTAAATGCCATTCCTATCTCACAAGTTTTATCTTTGTGAAACTGCTACCCGCCATTCCACTTCCATATTTGCTTTTAGGAATTCTTGCTTTTATCATGTTAAATCCCTTTATGAGAGAAATTCATGCATGTTTCATGTTTCTCATTCGTCAAAACATTAGAACATGGGTATTTTTCCGTTTCCTTCTCCATGTATCTGAGAAGTATGAATCACTATAGAATAGGAGCAAATTTACTAGCCTTCTCTCTTTCTCTCTCTCTCTCTCTCTCTCTCTCTGGGTTTCTCCCTTGTCTGTAATCTGCATCATTTTGTTTAGAAATAGATTTTTCATGTAATTCCCCTTTGAGTAAAATGTTATGTGACGTTGATGTGGTCTATCAATCCTGCTATGAATAGTCTATTTTCATGATGGAATTCTGGTGAGGTTGATACTAACCATCCATCTTATGAGGGTTTTAGGGAAGAATCATTCGACAAGGCTACTGATCTTATCTTCACTCTGCTTGATTGAATTATATTGACAATATGGATGCAAAATGTGACTCTTGTGGTGTCACATGTGTGACACGTACAACTATTTATAGGAAAAGTCAAGGGAGGAAGTACTATCGATGCCCAAGATGTCAAAGCTTTGTTATGTGGGTGGACCAATTGAATCAATGTCCATGTGGGGTAGGGTAATGCAAGTTAGAACGGAAAAAATAACAACAAACAATGGACGAAAATTCCGATGTTGCCCACGTTGCACAGGAGTCAGTGTTAATCTATTGTGTTTTTAAATGTCGTTTTCAATGAAAGTCGTCATGTATAATTGTCATTTTCAATGATAGTTTTCTTGTATAATTGTCTTGATGCAGGTGGATAATTGTGGATGTTCAAATGGTTAGACATAACGGTATGTTCTCAGTGTGGTAGCACCACACATACAATTGCTGAGTCAGGGGAATGCTCCCAACAGATAGGAGAAAGCTCACAGACGACAACATCAAATACAACAAGTGGTAGAAGTGTGTCCCCGACTTACTTGAAAGGTTACCTAAGAGGAGCCATTAGAGCGAATGCACAAAGTTCTAGGTTGTATGAAGAGCTCCTCGAAGCTGTCGAAAAGCTAGAATTGAAGAATCCTGAAGAAAGAACTGATTAGTTGATTGTAGCTTGTAGGTTTTGTGCAACTCTTATGGTAGTCAAAATTTAATGATTCAATTAGGTTACCTCACTTTTTATGATGTACCAGCTTCTGTCAATGGACACTAAGGTCATGAGATTTCAGATTATTGAACATTTTACTGTGCTACAGAGATATCATGTTTTCAAACTCTATATTTGATTAGGACATCATCATTCTTTTTGTGGCAAAGAAGTTTTAATTTCCAAGTAAATGTCAAATGATTTACTACATTTTTCTGCTTTGATGGTATAGTATTTTCAAGAGTTTTGATATTTTGTCAATGAAAGTCATTTGCTTTAGGTACCATTGACCCTTTAGGAGCTATTCTCATCCCATTGGAAGAATTCATTCCATCCCTTTATTAGACCACTGCAAAGCCGTGTGTGATGTCAATGTCCTAAGATATTCTCTTCCCGTGCTTTCATCTGAGATATCGAAACTTTCATCTCCCACTAAAATTTGGTTCTCAATGGGAAGAGAAGGTTGCTGTTAAGGTTGGTTATGAGATATCTGCAAATCATTAATATTGAATGTGTTAAAGTGTTGTTCCTGTTAAGGTTGCCAAAATGGCCTCTTGGCTTCGAGATGCATTTATAGTTGGTACTCTTCCATTTGCTAAAATTTATGAGTACTGAACAGGTAAAGCTACTGAGTGGACAGAGGAGAAGGTTGAAGAAATTAAAGACATTGAAGTTCACATTCATTTGAGAATTGGGAATGTTTACCTTTAACACGATAAAAATGTCTGTTGATCCTATTGGAAAAGTTAAAGAAAAACCTTATAGTAGCATACAAAAGTTTACATAAGATACTTTTACATGTCTTTGGAATAAATCAGCAAAAGAGTTGGAAACATCAAATATTCCCAAGCATAATATTCCTATATGAATTATGTCCGACAAGTTCTATTCCTTTGACATAGAAGCAGCTTCTTTTGAGCATGATCTCATAATTTCCCCAAGCTTTGAGAAACATCAAGGCAAAGCTCCATATCCTGTGAAAGAGATGCAAAATATACATTACCAACAGAGGATTGATTATTATAAAAGAAAGATCTCTACACCAACAATAGATATTAAAGCATTTCCATGTAGATTTTTCCATTTATAATTGGGCATTGTTTTAACCTTGAATGTGCTCATTTCAATGTCATTTATCCTTACTATGGTTGCAATTAACAGCAGGGTATTTTCTGGTACAGTTTACTAAGTAAATGAATCCAACCTTATGTGGGGGAAATATCCTTGAAGGGTGGCAACTCTATGATTGACTAGGAAATCAAAACTTTTTCCTTTTACCATCCAAGAAAATGAAATTCGCTTTGATGTTGGTATTACATTTAGTAAAATAATTTCTGTTAAAACAAGCAATGCCATAATGACTGGGTACTTCCATTTTTCTGTTAAAACAAGTGATGCCATAATGACTGGGTACTTCCATTTTTTCCATGCACACAAACGAGAAAGCCACTATTCTATTTGTGGTACTACATGGTCATGTGACCCCACCTGTACATACCCCCTTTCCCAACTTCTGTATCTCTTGTCATGATCTGTATCTCAATTGAAAACAAAATATCAAAAAAGGCAAGACCTAACCACAGGTTATTGAGAATTGAGAAAAACTGATTCAACCCGAATGACAACTGCTTGCCTTGGAGTTTTATCTAATTAAGGGGTGAAAAAAAAATATTGGAATCAAAGCACAAATACCTAACCAAAAAAAAAAATTTGTGAGTTTCAGTCATTCAGTATAATGTGTTTGGTTTTAGCCATTAAAATGTTTGGTGGTGCATAATTGAATAAGCATGAATCCTTAAAAGAAAATGAATTTCATTGTTTAGACTTTTACCTAAGGAAGCTACAAGTAACTAACAGTATTGCAGAGGGAAAATGAGAAGGGAAAAAAAATTACAGTAGACATTTTTTTGCTTTGCAAATCAAATCACGGAAATCATGAGTTTCTCAAGAAATTCCATGATTCCCTTTGTCTCCTTCCCCATCACCAATGGATTTTAAGAGTCTTTATGAGTATATTCATCTTAAGAGTTTTTATCAGTTGTTATGAATACTTACAATAAATAAATGCATAAGAAGAATATTAGTTCATATAAAAAATGGATCAAATGGATATTACTTCACCTTGATCTAAGAGTTCTGCTTAGTGCTTGTGCCCATTTTCTCCTGAAATTCTCTGCCTTTTTTTCCAGTTTTACCAACCCTCTTGCCTGGATAGAGGGTTCTTGAGATGTCATAGATGATTGTGATCTAGTTTGCATTTGAGAACCAACATGCCTAGCTTGCCTTTTGCGCTACAGAATCATATACAATAAGCAATGAGTAGGATAAATAAATGCATTCCTAAGTTATAAGGCATACACAGACTTGTTGAGACCTTTCTTTTGGATGTTCCTTGCTGAGAGGTTCCTTGCTGAGAGGATGCTTGCTGAGAGGATCCTTTTTGAGATGAATGCTCCTTCTTTTCTTTACATGTCCTGGAATTGTGCCCAATTCGAGTACAGTAGAAACATTTAACAGAAGATGTTTGCTTTCTAGTTTGACTACCTGGTTGTTCATCATGTTCTTTTCTCCTATTTTTGGATGGCCTACCTGCTCGTCTCCTAAAAACTGGAGGTTGTATGACGGGACCATCTCCAGTGTTCTTGAAGGTGGCCAAACCAGGCATACCATGTATATCTCAGTGTAACAATCCATAAACTTTGAAAGCCTAAAATATAGTGATACATAATCATCTAGTTTTCCTCGCTTGAACAGGATTGCAGCACTTGCATGTTTACATAGAAGTCCAGTAACTGTCCATGCCCAACACTCACACATGTTCATCTTCAGATCTACTACAAACCTATCTTCTCCATCATTGATCTCGAATTCATTTGGACCACATGAAAGTACATTACAAAATCTAGATGCATTTCGTGCCAAATCCAACTGTTTCTGAAATGCCGGTGTCAACTTCCCTTCAATGAACAAGCTAATTGGTATCTGCTTTGCATCCTTTTTATGAGTTCTCTCTTGATTTCATCAATTAATACCAGAATAGGCTTGGATCTGAAGGGATTGATCCAGTTGTTGAAACACTCTGACATATTGTTAGTGACATGGTCACTAACAATGTCATGGTCAAAAGCATGTCGAGCCCAGGCAAAAACTGGGTTTCTCATTATCCACTCAAATGCATCTTTACTGACTATAGATATCTCATACATTGCAGCTTTAAAACCCTCAACACTATAGGACTTACATGCAATCCAAAACAACCTCCTCAGTAGGGTTCCCGGGTATAGTTATATTTGAAATTGTTGTACAAGTTTCTACAACATAGTCTTTGATGGGTAGCTTCTGACAATCCCTACAACAAATTAACAAGAAAATGGATATGAGTGCAATAATCTGAAACATCAAACTAAATGTATCTGATTCAACTACAAATTAGATATACCTTTTGTTTGTCTGACATAAATGTCAGACTCTTCCCATTAAGATCAGAAGAGAATGCATCAGATAACCCAGACAGAAACCATGTCCAACTGTCTTTACTTTCACTTTCAACCACACTGATAGCGATAGGAAACAAGCCATTATTGGCGTCCATTGCTGTGGCAGCCAAAAGAATCCCACCATATGCCCCTTTTAAGTGGCACCCATCAATACCAATAAATGGTTTGCAGCCTTTTACAAATATCCTCTTACATGTACCTAAGCAGACAAAAACTCTCTCAAAGATGAGCTTATTTGTTGCAACAGACCTTTCTTTAAATTTAAGCTTGAAAGAACTACCGGGGTTCCTCTTTACTAACGACTCACCATACTTTTGCAATGAGGCATATGATTGCTTAAAATTTCAAAGAGACTCCTCCTTGGGCATCAACCGTGCATGGTATAGTTGGCCTCTTCTAGGTTTGATACCATATATTGCCTTAATAGTAGCCTCCATGTTCTTTACTTTCATGTCCGGATCAATCTTTAACCTGTTACCTAATTTCTGTGCAATCCAGGCCGAAGAAGCAGTTTTATTCTTCTCCACCCTACCACAAGAATGGGGAAAAATAAATTTTTTCACTTTGAATGTACGCCCGTCCCATTTAACAGCAGCATGTATCATCCAAGAGCACCCATCAATAGAACAAACAACTGTCACTCTATTTTTCTCATTTTTCATCCTTATCACATTTGACCCTTCTTGGACTATAAAGTCTGTGGGAGCTCTCCTATATGAATATACATCTTCAAATTCATCTCCAATTTGAATGTTGACCCTCTCCATTTCATCAATATCATGATCTCTGTCTCTAACACCAATTTCATCTTCAACCTCATCTTCCTCCATGTCTGATAGAAACATATCATCTTCCTCTCCATCAACAGACTCTTCAGAATCAATTGAAGATTCTCTATTCTCTTCAACATTAATATCCCAATTATCTTCATCACCATCATTTTCACTGCTTTGATGTATAGCTGGTTCTTTGTCTTTATCTTTCCTCACAGACTTACTAACAACAGTTTTCTTCCTCATAAGAGGTGCTTTATCAGCTGTAGTGGATGTAGGGGTAGTGGTGGTACTACTGGCCATATTCTTCTCAGTCTGCCTACTAACAATAGTAGTAGCAGTGGCAGTGGTAGTGCAGCGCCCTTCCTAGACAGGGACTGTGACACTGTCAATAGTAGCAGCGGTTGTCACACCCCAATTCTGTACTATTCAAAACGGTGTGATGAATCGCTAATAAATCAATGGTTTAATCTAGGATCTCAAATAGGCTGTGTCCATTAGCTTAAACCATACACATCCACAACCATAATCAGAATAAATACACAATAGCGAAAGTCTTAATATTAAATGAACCGAGAATCTAACTGTGATAATCATAATTAAAATATCCAATTATGTTGTATCAATCGAGACATAAACAAATAAAATATCAAATTACATTTCCTTAATAGTTCAAATAAAAATCTAATCGAAAACGCATGAGTTGCACTCGCATGAGGAGTCATGCGTCTCCACTGTATCTTCAGCCTCCATTGCAGCCATGTGCCCGTACACAAAAGCATTCATATAATCTTTCACAGTGGTACCTGCATCATCAACTAAAATATTCAAATTCGAAAAGGGTGAGCACACATCACGGCTCAGTGAGCAAACAAAACAATGCAACAAACATATGCATGCATTCAATTCATATTTGTGGTCTGATATATAAGTTTGCAATGTGCTATAGAAAGGTTTGGAGACCGTTGCATCTCTATACACGAGTGTGTGGAACCGCTCAATGGATCAAACACCATCGCTGCCCCCACATGCACCCACCATGGGATAGAGATAGAGCTAAAGTGCTTAGGATCGCACCGCATCACACTTCCCCTGATGCTCTACCCATACCAACACGTAAACCCCTATTGGCGAGGACTTGCAAACTGGGCTCGCAACTAACCAATCCTAATGTCAAACAGTATATCCAATGTCTCACCCCAGCATCCCTCAATACGTCCATAGAGATAGAGCTAAGGCCCCCCGACAGAGTCGAAAACTACACGGTCTGAGACCACTTCCCCTGATGCCCTACGACGTAATAGTTCTGCTAAGATAATGGCAATACAACGATGTTAGTGGACAAAACTTGAGTAGAGATAGGGCTAAAGTGCTTAGGACCGCACCACATCACATTTCCCCTGATGTCCCACTCGCTTCAAGTACACTAACCACACACAAACATTCACATGCCTATTTCTAGCATCATCATCATCATCATGTTGTAAATAAACTAAATTAAATATGCATGAATAGTAATAACAGGAATAGTAGATGACATGTGATATGCACATTACAATCATACAATCAGAGAATCATACATAGGATTGGACTCAATAAACGAAAATAGTTTATTATTAGCCAATTAGTTTAGGTCTTGTTCCCTCACCTTTGCTTGAGTGTAAATCCTCTTTCAAGCTTTAAGAATCACCTTTATATCAATAGGAAAACCTAACAAGTCGATAGAAAAACCTAACAAGTCAATAGATTTTAATTAGAATTCATTCCGACAGTTTTAAGCTTGCTGTAAAGCTAGGGTTGCAAGATGGGTCGCAGATTGGGTCGCAGGTTTCTGCGACCCCAAGGTATAGGGTCGATGCTAGGGTCGATTGTCCCATCGACCCTAGGTGCGACCGCAGCTTCCCTGGACTTCCCGGAAGCTAGGGGTCGATCCTGTGGTCTGGTGGGGTCGATTCCCAATCGACCCTACGTGCGATCGCACGTGGTTTGAGTCAAAATTTTCATTCTACAATCTAATCTTTCATATTTGGGTCCTTTGGCTTACTTTCACAGTCCATTTTATGCTTGTTCTATGACTTAAAATTTCAGGTTACTTCCTTACTTTGTCTACCATGATTCCCTCCATGGATTTCATTGAAATCTTCCCATGGATGGATGATTTGGGTTTCTCCTAGATCATACCCTCTTCATGAACTATTCTAAGGTCTTAAACAATTCATGGAAAGCATATCCATACCTGAGGTTTGCTGAGATTCAGAGGTTTCTCTGAATTTCTTCCTTTTAGTTTTCTTCTTTAATTCTCCTTCTCTTCTCTTTCAATTAGGGTTTCAAAAGGAGTGAAAGAGGTTAAGGGACGTCCTATTTATAGAGGAAAACCTCCCAAAATAAGTTCCATTGAGATTAGGAAAGAATCCCCTTGAATTTAGGAAAGTTTTCTATTTACGATTTCTGTCGGTGATCTTAGGTCGATGCTAGGGTCGCAGATCCCGCCGACCCTAGGGTTTCAGTTGTCCGACCCTAGGACTAAAAGTCATGGGTCTGACTTCCTGATGAGATGGGATCGACCCTACCTATTTAGGTATGCAACCCTACCCCCTATTTTACTATTTTTGGGTCAGTTTCATACCTGGTCTTGCTATTTCCTTCACACACTTGGTCCATTTGGCTCGACCATGATAGGTAGACCTGGTACAAGGTGGTAAGACCGGTTAGTTCGATACGGGTCTTACAGCGGCAGTGGTAGTGCTGGACCCTTCCTGGAAAGGCACTGTGACAGCCCTTAACCTGGATGGCCTATGACGTCGTGGTCAACCTATAATTGCTCCTGACAAGCCATTAATAGTGAAATTTTCTACCACGGCCTCACCACACTGACTTCTCTGATGTGCATGGGGATACCCTTACCTTCCTTTTTAAAAAAATTTGTCAACTCCGTCACATCTATGTCACCCTTTACATCTCTGTAACTTCCATTTGGCATCTCAGTCCTGACAGAAAAGGTCACATTCCTACCATTTGGAATGTTAGATAGCACTGTACAATACACATCATAAACCACAAAATCCAACCATACAGATCTTCATCGACTAACTTCACTTCAGTGCAATCCTCGCACATGTAATATATGCTGACTTTATCACTCATTATGCTATTTATATGATGGAAAAAAAAATCAATTAGAATCTATCAAAATGATTGATATAACTAAGCAAACTTTCTAGACAAAAATATTTCCACCACTATTTTTAAAGGTATAATATATGCTAGAAATTTTTATATACTAACTAAACAGTAGTGATGTTTCCAAATAGTAGTGCTGGGGAATGATTTGGTCCCTAACATTATTATTTCTATACCACTGTCGAGAGAATAAAGATTAAAAATTTGTAAAGTAGTGATGTTTTTAAAATTTTTGTAAAGTAGTGATGTTTCTCAACCCTACAAAAGTGATGTTTCCAAACAGTAGTGCTGGGGAATGATTTGGTCCCCAACACTACTGTTTCCAGACCACTGTCGAGAGAATAAAGATTAAAAATTTGTAAAGTAACGATGTTTCAAAATTTTTTGTAAAGTAGTGATGTTTCTCAACCCTACAAAAGTGATGTTTCCAAACAGTAGTGCTGGGGAATGATTTGGTCCCCAACACTCGCTTCCACGCCGAGAGAATAAAGTTAAAAATTTGTAAAGTGCGATGTTTCCAAATTTTTGTAAAGTAGTGATGTTTCTCAACCCAATAGTGTGTTTCCAAACAGTGATGTTTCCAAACATTTGAACCATTCCATGAAAATTAAGATTAAAAAATAGGGAAGCATTAGGGAAGGGGACAAACACCACTGTCGAGAGAATAAAATTGAAAGAAATTTGAAAAAATTTCAAATAATATGCATAAAGAATGGATAAGAAACGCATAAAAAGGTTAAAAAACAGAGTCCCACAGATTAACAATGAACTAACCTTACTGTCGAGGAATCGACAAAAGTTCTGTTGGTTGTCGGCTGTCGGCTGAACCCACTCCTTCACTGTGAGGGAATAACTAAAGAAATTCATAACTATATAATGTTTGTAGGCAACTAACTGTGGTAATTTTATATTAGAGTTTCATACCTGAAGATTGGGAAAAATATACAAATGGAGGTTCGTGCAATCTCTGATAGTGGGTTTTCGATCGTCGTCTGATGTCGAATCTTTTCCCTAAAATATCTAGGGCTTCCTTCCTACCTCGTATGAGAAGAAAGCAGACTCTGCGGATTTTTTCTCCTTTCTACAGAGAAGCAGAATCCATCGTTGACGAAGATGGTTCATTATAGCTGTCGCAACTAACTGCTGGTTAAAGCACAAACTGCTGGTTGTCGTTGCCGACTACAAAAGGGCAGCACACTGTAGTCAATAAGAGGGTTCCACCGTTGATAGTCGTCGGGGAAGAAAGGTTTCGAAACAGGATTTTTTCTTTTTTACTTTTACTGTTGAAGATGAAATTTTGGTAAGTGAATGTGTTTTCACTTTGGGGGACATTATCATCTTCTACTATAGGGAAAAGGGCAATATTGTCCTAATATTTGCAATTAACGGGACTTTATTAACGGGTCGGGTCTCTTTTACTAACGGTGAAAAATTTTTGGGTGGTAGATGAGACATTCGGGAAGCTTTTGGGTGGTAGATGAGACTTTTGAAATTGTTAGGGGTTAGATCGAATTTGACATAGTTTTTGGGGGTTAGAGGAAATTTTTTTTTAGGTTTCTGTTTAGTTTTGCTTTTGAATATTTAAAAACTCTTTTATTTATATGGAAGAGTTGTGCTACACTGCAATGGTATGAATTTCTAAATTTATGTGAAAGTGTTTGTAGGTCATTGTTTCAGAGCTGTTATTTTCAGTTTTAGTGCTTTAAATCTGTTTATTTAAAGGGGGAGAGTTTTCCATGTTGGCTGCTTGGAGATTCCTTTACTTTCAAAGCACACCAATGAGAGAGGGAGCCAAACAGTTCTTTCAATAGGTGGCCAACGAGCACAATGAAGGAGACAGATCCAGAAAAGGACAAAAAAAAAAAAAAAAAAGGCGAGCTACTCTCTTTACGTGGTTCAGCTAGATTTTCTGTCTATTTCCACCATAAAATGAGAACAGTTTTCTACCTATGTCTACGGTGAGATGTGAACTATTTTATCGTCAATGGATAATAGAATCATAGCTCGTCGTCCTCACTCCTCACACCTCTCCTGATTTTATTGAATTTCATCGTTATCAATTTATAAAGTAATCTATATAAATACACTATACCAAAATACCCACATAATCTTAAAAAAATGTACTCTGCCACTGCCCCCCTCACTTCGGGGAGTCCAATTCGTCTCTAATTATTAGAGACTCTAATTGCCAATCCAGTGATTGGAGTTAATTAAGTGCCAGTGGGGGGGTGGCCTTGCCCCCTGCCCACAACATAGTGTCAGTTGATGACATTAATAAGACCCAACAATTGGTGTGAATGGGTCTCCAGGGTTATGGTTTTGCTTTTGTATGTGCCTCCAAGAAATGGGCTAGGAAAAAGACAACTGCATGTTGGACCTCTAATTGATTTATGGAAATAGAAGCTGAATAAAATGGTGATGATATGGGATTCAAATCCTCTCCTCCCACTGGGAGGACAGGGACGCTTCCGTTGGATGACCGACACGTGGGTCTCAGTTTGTCTGCTAGGTGTTAGCTCGGACGTGGGGCTCAAATTCACCCAAGATCCACGTGTCGGTCATCCGATGGGGGCATCTCCGTCCTCCCAGTTCTAGGAGGAGAGGATGCGGATCCGATGATAGGACAAAGGCTTTTTTTTAATTATTTATATATTAAAGATGATAAGACCAAGGCAAGATGGCAAGATGTAGTAAGTTTGGGCAGTTATAGTTTGAATAGACAGTTGCAATTGCATACATGAAGAGTACACTTTTTCAAACTGTATGCAAATCAATAGAAAACATAAAGTCTCGAATATCAAAGGAAAATAATACCACAAATACGCAAATCAAACCAACCACAAAAGAATACACAAATTTTAACGTAGAAAATCATTCCAAAGTGAGAAAACGTATGAGATCTTGTTCAGTAAAATTTTCAGTATAAATAATTAGGGCTGCAACAGGGCCGGGTTGGGCCGGATTTTTCAAAACCCTAACCCCAACCCTGACTATTGAAACTTAACCCTAACCCATCCCAACCCTGCCAGGGTCAGGAAATGTACAACCCTAACCCTGACCCTGACAGGATTGGTCCTAACCCTAACCTGCCCTGATTGACCCTGACAGGGCTGGGTTGGGCCGAGTCAACCCTGATTAACCTTGATTTAGGGTTAGATTGACCCTGATTGACCCTAAACATACAAAAAATTATCAAATAACAATTACAACTTAAAACATATGACAAATACAAGCAACCTATGATATTCTTTTAAGAACCTAACAAATACAAACCAAATCAGTTTAAGTGTTTAACAAGGAACAAATACAAATCATACATATCTTTATAAATATATTCAAATATATACAGGGTCGGGTTGGGCCGGGTTCAACCCTAACCCAGCCCAACCCTACCAGGGTTCATATAAAATTGAACCCTAACCCTGCCCTGTCAGGGTTCAGGTCGGATTCAACCCTGCCAGGGTTCAGGGCGGGCCTGAGCGGGTTCGGGTTGTCAGGGTAAAACTTACACCCCTATAAATAATGGGTTAAAATCCTTCTTAATCAATACTATAGGTTAGTAAAACATCAAGAATAATAAATCCTCTTTCGATTATAGAAATAACTCACCAATCTAGGCGAATACACAATAATAAATTGCACTCTAACCTCAAAACCCAACACAATAAATCCATGAAGTATTTCTCTTTCTTCCCTCGATAGGGAGAACACCATTAGATTGCAGTGGATACAAAACAATGGTGCATTCACAGATAAGTAATATCACCGGCCTGTATGCAACGATCTCAGTTTATCTCTCTTTTTATGGGTAAGTGAAAGAGAAAAACCACGAGATCTTGTTTAGTAATTCTTTCAGTATAAATAATGAGTTAAAATCCTCATTAATAGATACTAGAGGCTTGTAAAACATCAAGAATAATAAACTCTCTTTCGATTATAGAATTAACTTACAAAACTAGGTGGCTACACAACAATAAATTGTACGCTAACCTCAAAACCCATCACAATAAATCCATGAAATACTTTTCTTTCATCCCTTGATAGGGAGAACACCGTTAGATTGCAATGGGTACAAAACAATGGTGCTTGCACGGATAAGAAAGATCACCGACCTGTAAGCAGCGACCTCCCTTTATCTCTCTTTTCTGTAGGAAAGTGAAAGAGAAAAACCACGAGAACTAAATCTTCCAGTATAAATGTAAGAACCGTACTCTGAAAATCCGGTATAACTCATGGTTTACATTGTGACAGGTCTCCCAATCATAACCGAACCAGAAGA
The DNA here is from genome assembly GCA_028583415.1 of Protea cynaroides. Lineage (NCBI taxonomy): Eukaryota > Viridiplantae > Streptophyta > Magnoliopsida > Proteales > Proteaceae > Protea > Protea cynaroides. The sequence continues at coordinate 7,820,155 of CM053275.1, read as the reverse complement.
CGAGGCCCGGTGACGAACCACGATATCCCGGTTTGAGAAATGATGTGTAAAATTGCAATTTTTACATACCGGTCTCAGTACTGGTCTCACTCTGTCACTCAGAGTGAGACCGGTATGTGCGACCGGTATGTATTTCTCGAGTGGAGACGGACTCCAGTGGGTCTCACACTCTGAATCGAGTTTAGAAAACCTTTTAGACGTAGGAGACCTTCCTAGAACGGTCTCCCATTATATATATACACATCATTCCTTCTCCTTAGATCCTTTCCAAACATTCTCAAACCCTAGACCGTCTAGAAGAGATCTCAGAAGGAGCAAGGAGGAAGGAGATTGTGCAAGAAGGGGGATTTTTCTGTTGGATTAGAGCACCGCCATTCAACAAACATCGGTAAGTGCTCAACCTCTATATTGATGTTAGGATTTCGGATCGAAGTCGTGAAACGGCGTAACGATCTAAAATCCTAGAACCCCAAAACCCTAGTTCTCATTGAGATCCAATCTGAGAAGGATGCGACAAAATAGTCGAAACCTAGACGATTAAACAAGTATTTTGACCTTAGAATGGTTTAGGAAGACCCCTAAAACACTAAGCCGATGATCGACGGGAGAGGGAGGTCCGAGATTGGACTCTCGGACCCATACCGCTGGGCATACCGGCTGGACAATAAGTCCTGCGGTATATATGGTCCTGCGATATATACTGCAGGCACATACCGGTTGCAGTGTACTGAGACCGGTACTGAGATCAGTACTAAGACCGGTATCGAGACCGGTATATACCGCAGCACATTCCGGTCTCACTATACTGAGACCAGTACTGCAACCGGTATGCTTACTGAAGCCTGGTTGTTGGCCAGACTTGGTTCTAACCAATTGTAACTCTAATAATTTAATTCTAACCTATAAGTATGATCATGTATGACCTGTAGATAGTGTGAGTGGACTTTATGACGCAGAGCGGATTTGTTATCACGTGTCAGGTAAGGGACAAAATCCCAAACCCTAAGTAACTAAAATCGTTGTGATCATATCTGTTTATGTGATTATTGTTTGTTGTTTGTGCATTTTACATGCCATCTAGTTATTTAAATTTTTATTACCTGTTCATACATATTCGTATGCTAGGATGTTGTTTGTTTAGGCATGTGAATGTTTTTCGTTAGTCGTGGAATGTGAAGGGGAGTGGAGCCTTGGAAATATCCTCACACTAACACCTTTTCGTATCGCCGTCTACCTTAGCGAGCTTGGTGTGAATAGGGTATCAGGGGGAGGACGTGGGATTGTGGCGCCGTCTGCCCACCAGACTCGAGCCCTATCTCTATGTCGCAAGGATGTGCTTGGATAGGGTCATAGATACTGTGATGGCATATAGGACTGGTTAGAAACAGAACCCACTTGCAAGCCCTTGCCAACAGGGGTTTAGTTGTTGGTGCGGTGTATGGTATCAGGGGGAGGACGTGGGATTGTGGCTCAGCTTGCCCGCCAGACTCTAGCTCTATCTTTATACCGGAGTGAGTGATATGGGGCAACAACAGTAGTGTGGATCGGAGCCTGACTGTTGGGTGTGCTCACACTCTCGTGCATGGAGGTGCGGTGGTCGCCAAATCTTACCATAGCATTTTGCAAGTTATACTTAACCCAATTGTTATGTTATTTCATGCATTTCGTATGTTGCATTGGTCTTGTGCTTTACTGAGCTAAGTTGTGAGCTCACCCGAATATATATATTCTCCTTTTTAGATCTTAATGCAGGTTATACGGTTGAAGACTTTATGACTGTCCCAGCGTACGGGACAGTAGCTGCTATTGACACACAGGTAGTAGAGGACGAGCATGACGCCTCATGCGAGTGCTCTTTCTGTGTGTTCCTTTAGGAATTATTTATTTAATTTTTTTCTCTTTCAGTTGGATATAGACAATGTAATAAATTATTATTTATGATTGTGGATGATGGCATAACTGGATAATTATTTAATTACAAATAGAAAACTCAGTTAATTTATTTATTTAAATTCGCTGCTATTTATTATTCTCTGATTATGGTTGGTTTTCTTGGAATGGTTTGTTGACACAGTCTATTGAGATCTTGGTGTGAGTCATGGTTTGGAGACGGTTCACTCACACTTCTGGTTCAGTCGAAATTGGGGTGTGACAATAAATGTCCTCCTTAATAAATAAATACTAGAGGTTACTAAAACATCAAGAATAATAAACCCTCTTTCGATTATAGAATTAACTCACTCACCAATTAAACTAGGTGTATACACAACAATTAAATCCATGAAGTATTTCTCTTTCTTCCCTTGATTGGGAGTACACAATTGGATTACAATGGGTACAAAACAATGGTGCATTCACGGATAAGAAAGATCACCGGCCCGTATGCGACGACCTCCTTTTATCTCTCTTTTTATAGGAAAGTGAAAGAGAAAAACCATGAGATCTTGTTCAATAAATCTTCGAGTATAAATATGGGTTAAAATCCTCCTTATATAAGAAATACTAGAGGTTATTAAAACATCAAGAATAATAAACCCACTTTCGATTATATAATTACCTCACCAAACTAAGTGGATACACAACAATAAAATGTAAACTAACCTCAAAAACCAACAAAATAAATCCATGAAGTGCTTCTCTTTCCTCCTTTGATAGGGAGAACACCATTAGATTGCAGTGAGTAGAAAACAATGGTGCACTCGCAGATAAGAAAGATCACAGCCCGTACGCGATGACCTCCCTTTATCTCTCTTTTTATAGGAAAGTGAAAAAGAAAAATCATGAGATCTTGTTCGGTAAATCTTCCAATATGAATAATCGAGGTTACTAAAACATCAAGAACAATAAACCCTCTTTTGATTATAGAATTAACTCACCAAACTAGGTGGATGCACAACAATAAAATGTACTCTAACCTCAAAACCCAACACAATAAATCCATGAAGTACTTCTCTTTCTTCCCTTGATAGGGGGAACACCATTAGATTGCAGTGGGTACAAAACAATGGTGCACTCACGGATAAGAAGGATCACCGGCCCGTACATGATGACCTCCCTTTATCTCTCTTTTTGTGGGAAAGTGAAGGAGAAAAACCACAAGATCTTGTTCGATCAGTAAATCTTCCAGTATAAATAATGGGTTAAAATTCTCTTTAATAAATAATAGAGGTTACCAAAACATCAAGAATAATAAACCCTCTTTCGGTTATAGAATTAACTCACCAAACTAGGTAGATACACAACAATAAAATAGAATTAACTCACCAAACTAGGTAGATACACAACAATAAAATGTACTCCAACCTCCAAAACCCAACACAATAAATCAATGAAGTACTTCTCTTTCTTCCCTTGGTATGGAGAACACCATTAGATTGCGGTGGGTACAAAACAATGGTGCCCTCACAGATTTGAAAGATCACTGGGCTGATGCAAAGACCTCCCTTTATCTCTCTTCTTGTAGGAAAGTGAAAGAGAAAAACCATGAGAACTTGTTCAGTAAATCTTCCGGTATAAATAAGGGTTAAAATCCTCAATAAATACTAGAGGTTACTAAAATAACATATTATTCTCTTCGATTATATAATTAACTTACCAAACAAGGTGGATACACAGGATTTACATTGTCTCCTCCCAGTGGTTCTTGGAGGACAGTGGTAACTTATCCCGGATGGTTGCCACGTGGCTCTCGGTGAATCCGAGGCCCACGTTCGAGCCGACACCCTCTATTGGCTTGACTTGTCAGCTGGGTGTCGGCTCGAACGTGGGTCTCGGATTCACCAAGAGCCACGTGGCAACCATCCGGGATAGGTTGCCACTGTCCTCCCAGACCACTGGGAGGAGAGGATGTGGATCCTAGATACACAACAATAAATTGTACTTGACCTTAAAATCCAACGCAACAAATCCATGAAGTACTTCTCTTTCTTACTTGGTAGGGAGAACTGTAAGATTCTATATTAGTGGTTTTGATCAATTACTAAATCAGATATTTAGTGGGAATCCAATTACCAATGAATGGTTTTGGCTTGGTTCATCCTGGATTAGAGATAAATCAACCTGGTTCATTATGAGAATGGTTCAGAATTTGGGATGGTATTATATATATCATGATTAGGGTTCTTACAATCACAGTCGATATCTCTTTTTACTCTGAAATTCAGACGGAAACCAATCTTCAATGATCATGTATGTCACTTTTAATCATCTCTTTAAAGTTCCATTGTATTTTATGGTGCTGGATATGGATCGTTACGTTTCATGGGAAAATCTTAACATAGATTAAAATGCTTACAAGAACCCCATTAGCTCGTGAGGTACGAAATAATGGTGCATTAATGAGTAAGAACGATCATCGAGGATGCAACAACCTCCTTTTATCTCTCTTTTTATAAGAAACAGAAGACGGAACTTCGAAACTATATCACATCCCGGATCTAATGAAATAGATGAATTCAAATGGTATTTTGTAAATACATTATTATCTTAAATAAATCAATCATTTCTCTATTTTCCCATCATGTAAAAGGGACAAAAGAAACATAATGTTCTTTTTTCAATAATTTTTTTTTATTATCTCTAATGGACCTTCCACTAGGATTTGAACGGATCCAAATCGTCTCCTGCGGCAGGAGGTTCCTGCCGCAGATCCAAGGGCCGGGGTTCGGTTTGACCGCCTGCCAATACATTGGGAGGTGGGCCGGCTGAAATCCGACCCTTGGCAGGCGGTAGGACCGCAGGAGAGGATTTGGTTGCGATTTGAACCCGGATAAAGTTCTGACAATCGATCAGACAAAAATGTATAGGGAGAGAGAAGAGCTGCTTTCTGTTACTGTTGATGGAATGAATGGGCACTAGATGAGACTCTTTTCTGTTACTGTTGATAATACTGGATCAAAATACTAGGCAAAAACTGCTATTTTTTATGGACGAGATTTCGTTGTATTTTAAATGATTTTAAAATGAAATGATGATAAACACCTTCCTAATAATGTTTGGTTTTATCTCCCACATGTAATGCCAAATTCTAATCTGTGTGCATGGCTAGCTACTAGCACATGGAAGAAGTGGATGTTAACCGGTCAACGGGACGACAACTTATCGAGAGATAGGGTGTCAATTCTTGGCTTGCATCATGTCTCTAAATTGAACTGAACGATTAAAACCCAGATCAACTTGCCCCGATTACTAAACTTTTTTCTCACTCTCTCTCTCTCTCTCTCACGAGAGACATCTCTTGAGCTCATTTGGACAAGTATGTCCAAGAGGATTCTCTCCTCTATAAAAGAACTTCCAATATGTGAGTGGAATGTCTACTGGAAGAGCCTGCAAGGTTGTTCATCTTGCATTACCCATATTACACCACTGGAGGCGTCTACAATCTTAAGTAAAATAACCAGTCGCACAAGTCAGCCCACCAACTTTCTTGATGTATTTGAAGTTCCTTAGATGTAGCAATGTGTGTTATCGATTATTATTTATAATTCATAAATGATTTATTATAAATAACTCATAAACATAAATATAAACTATACCAAAGATAGCCTTATATAGTAGATTTCCACTTACCATATGCTTGATGGTACATTGTTTTATCATTGAATGTTTGATAATATGGAGAATTTTCATACCTGAAAATTGGTCCCAGACCCGACCGTGTTCATCTGAATTGTAACCCAATAAATCAAACCTGTTAAGAGCCAAGATCGATCCACCCAATTAGTTATTGGGCTCGGTTTTGATCTTAGAGACCCATTTTTTTAATCGATCAGTTTTGGGCTGGGCCTAAATAGCTGAGTGTCATAGCTTCACCTGACTGAAAAACCAATTGATCCAACCGGATTGACACCCTCACTGTTTGACAGATTCTCTGCCACAAGACTGGGTTGGGAATGGTTTTTTAAAACCCTAATCTTACCTGAGTGCCTTAAATTTAGCTCAGGTCTAGCCCAATCTTAACCCAATGCAACCATAATTGACCCTGACGGGACCGGCGGGGCCTTGTGACCTTGATTTAGTGTCGGATTGACCTTAATTAGCCTTGAAGAATTAGTCTACAGGATCTCTTGTAAGACATCATTCAACCAAATACCCTATAATTAGGAGTTTTAGATGATCGAGGAAATATGCCTCTCATAGTGAAAAACATATCTAAGATATTAAAAAATATGTGGGATATAGCAAATATACCTGCAATATATTGCTGGCTTCGGGTTCCTTGGCATCGGTGACACCTAGGCGCCAGGGTCATGGTGCATTGGCCTTGCCTTGGCTCCCCGTGGTGTGATGAAAACATGTACGTTTTTGTCATGAGGAACTTATACATACCATAGCTTGAGGCTGGACCGGGCTCAACTTGAGGCTTCAACCCAGATCCAATCCAATCCTGTCAAGTTTTGATGAAATTTGGACCCTAACCCAGCCTTGTTAAGGTTCAAGGCGGGTTTAACCCTGCCAGAATTCAGGAGGGTTAGCATCAGACTCTAGTTGTCGAAAGCCAAACTTGCAGCCCTAATAACCCTCTCTTGTATAGACATCTGCTTTTAACTTTTCCAGTAGATTGTAAGCCTTCTATATATATCACAGTTTCTAGTTCAACTTATTTATTCAACTAAATGAACAATGCGACAAAAAGATCTATAAGACCTCATACAGAAGAGAAAAAATATATATTAGAAGAAGAGGGGAATGCCCAAACACAAAGATTACATGTGGTTCTCCAGGGATCAACGAAATTCATTATATTTGATTAGGGGTGAAATAGGGTCGGGTTGGGCTGGGTATTTGCAAACTCTACCTTACCCAAAAAAATTTCATGCTAACCCAAACCCTACCCTACTCTGTCAGGGTATTACATAACCTCAACCCTTACCCTACCCTGACAGGGTATTACCAAACCCTACCCTACCCTGATTTACCCTGATCGGGCCGGACCGGGCCGGGTTTACCCTGATTGACCCTAAATCAGGATAGGGTTTACCCTGATTTATCCTGAACTCAACATTTTAACATATAAATGCCAAATATTTACAAGTATAAGACATGAATGATTATCAATAAGAGGAATACACAAATCTCATGAGTTAAAATTTTTAGATTTTCAGATTCTCATGAGCTGCCATAGACCATTTTTCTAAATGTACACAAATCTCCTGAACTAAGAGTCTAACAGAGTCCATTCCATCAGAGATTTTCCATGGAAGTCCAAACTACATCTTAACAGCAAATGAAGAGAATAAAATCAAACAATGAAAAAAACAGACTATCTTAGAGCATCCATCTCAATCCAGAAGCAGATAAATGAAAAAAATTCAATCACATTTTATCAAATAACTAACACCCTAATCAATCACAAAAGCATTACAGAAACCTTACTGCTTACCAGAAATCATGAAGTAAATAAAAAGAAAAAAAAATAAAGAACACTTAATCATTAAAAAAATAATAATAATAAAAGCATAGTGCTTACCGAATTCTCCAAGCCACCAGGGGCAGATCACCCTTCCAAGCTGCTGGACCACATACAGAAACACTCGAACCACTCCAAGCCCCTCCACTAGTCCCAATACCGATTATTGAACCCACCCAAGAAACTGTAAAACAAGCAATACTTAGCCATTACAATGCAAAGATCAGAAAAATGGTCTGAAAAATCTATAAAGTATAAACCTCCAACGAACAGAATGGTTGGAAAAAAATCAGACTTAACAAAGATAGATGATTTAGAGAGAGAGAGAGAGAGAGAGAGAGAGAGTGAAGAAGAAGAAGAAGAAGAAGAAGAAGAAATACCTAAAATTAGGCTGTTGACGAAGAGGAAGAAGAAGACTCGATGGGGCTGAATCGCAAAAAGATTCGAGAGAGAGAGAGAGAGAGAGAGAGAGAGAGAGAGAGAGAGAGAGAGAAGAAATACCTAAAATTAGGCTGTCAACGAAGAGGAAGAAGAAGATTCGATGGGGCTGAATTGACTGATAGTCTGAGACGCTGATATGGTGGCTCTGGACAGTGCTGTCGGCTGTGGTAGGAGAAAGAGAGAGTGAGTGATGCTTTGGACAGTGCCGTCGGCTGCGGTAGGAGAAAGAGAGAGTGAGAGACGAATGGAGATAACTCAGATAAGGATTAGGATTATAAACTTAGAATATGATTTCTGAATATATATATATATATATATATATATATATATATATATATATATATATATATATATATATATATATATATATATATATATATATATAAGGCAGGGTCTGGTAGGGTCGGGCCGGGCTCTACCCGAGGCCTCAACCTTAACCCGCCCTTACCCTGACAGGGTAAAAATTACCCTGTACCCTGATTGGACCTTGTAAGGGTATGGGCCGGGCTAAACCCTGACCGGGTTCAGGGCGGTTTCGGGCGGGCTCGGGCCGTCAGGGCAAAATTTTCACCCCTATATTTGATCATTTGAAGAAAACAAAAATCATTAGGTATGATAAAGATCATGAACTTGGACTTACTTCAGCATTGAGAAATGAAAGAAGACTTCTAAACATCATGTTTTTCCCCTTATTAATGAAAACCCTATAATCATTGATCTGAGAAACAAGCCAAAGCAAGATCCATAAATCAACGTGCTCAGATCTGGCCCAAAATCACATTTCCACCAGAAACCTTGATAGGTTTTAGAATTTTGAGGTGAGACTGAATCTTTGTCACTAAGTAATGGGGGAGAACACAGTGAATACCATACTAGTGAATTGTGAGTATGGTTTAAGTAAATGGCTGATTCGTATCGGTTTCAGCTATAACTGATACCAATTATTCCTTTTTTTTTTTATTTTTTATTATTAAGTATCTGCCACTAGTAGTGCTTCAGTCATTGGAGTCGTACACAGATTAGGCGTCGGGTGATACCATGTCCGATACCTATTACTAAAACAAAAACAACCTTACAGCTTAAAGATCCCACCCTTAACAGCAATAGCTTGGATTCTCTCCCAGACAAGTCACTGTCTATATCCAGTGGGGACAGAAACTAACAGTACTTCTTCTCTTGTTATCTACTGCTAGTGCTTCTCTACTCAACTCAGTACTCACCTTATTTAAATGGGACTGACTGTCTCCTGTTAGCTAGTGGGTAATCTGAATGACACAGCTAATTAATCTCATAAAGCAATTAAGTGGCTCTGACAAATCACTAACTACAGTAGTTCTTTTTCTTTCTTATTTTCCTCATAATTTATTCTTCTTTTTTATGAGTCCTTGTCGCCCTTTTTCTCTGGCTGTGTCATATCTCAAATGGTTTGTGAGAAAATTCGCAGGTTTCCTTATGCTGTATTTGTTATATAATTTTTTTAATCAATAAATGCATCAAGGGAATGCAATCTATTCTGGAATGTGCTCTTTTGTCATTTTTTTTCTTCTCAAATCCATATTGATGTATACTACCTAATGTGAGCTCAAAGTAGTGGAATCTCCATTCTTTCTTAGATTTCTTGACTGCTGAACCTTTCTCCTCCTTCTTGTGTTTATTAATTAAACCTTGTCCTTATCTTTCAAATTCAAAGAAAACAGTTTCATCCACAGAAAGAGAACACCAACTCCATTTCCAATGGACAACTTCTTGTAGAGAAAATAGGTCAATATGACATGATATGGTAATAATCAAATTAAAATATATAAAACATGCACACCAAATTAAATACATAGATGACTTTTAGAAAATATGAAGTAATAGTCACTTCAAATGATGATGGGGTTCAATCCTAAAAGAAATCACTATTTTTAAGATTGTACGCATTTACCCCTGCTAGTGCAAAGGGTGTTCCTGAATCAATATCCAAGATAAAAACAGTCCCTAAGAAGCCCTCTACTTATGTTGCATTAAAAAACTGGGTCAAATTAGAACACTCTCAAATATAATGGTAAAACAAGATGCAATTTGTTTTGTTACCAATGAATCAAAAGGTTACACTTCCTCTTTATATATAGGAGAAGAAGAGAAGTCACCAATGGTTTTCTCTAAGAGTCATGTTCTTTCTCACAAGACATATCTGTTGACCATTCAGACACATCCCACAAGACATGTCTGTTGACCTATTTGTCATTTAGATGGTTAATAAAAAAAAGATATACCTCTCAAACAAAATTGATTAAAATAAATATTTTGAATCTCTATTTAAAAATCAATTAAAATTTCAACACTTATGTTCCACCAGTTGCTTTTTGACTGATCATGGAAAGAAAGAAGTGATTAAAGAGCAATAACATTTTTCCCTTATGCTGCGTTTTGTATGCATTCTTGGAAGCTATTATGATGCATTCTTAAACTTATCCTAGAAATTAGTAAAAAAAAAATGCTGTCTTTTTTAAAACCCATTTTTTATCCAATTTTTCATTTTGAATCTGAAAATATCTCACATTTATTCTAACAGAATTCATTCAAAAATACATACCGAACACAACATTAGCTTAGAAAAAAAAACCAATTCAATTAGGTTACTGAAGGGAAGAGATAAATATATACTTTTTTTTTTCTTTTGCAGTAATGGCATGTAATCATCTTCCAACTAAATCCGTTATACAAGGCATGATCGAAGATCAACTTGCATCAACAACACTTTATTACCTAGTTTTGTATTTTTCCCACCTCACCTGAAGGATTTTGTTTCTTTTGATAAGGTTTTTTCTTCTCTGGTTTTCGTTGATTCATTGGGCTGGTGATGGAAGATGGCCTCATGGGTATTCTCCATGGTTTCCATTTTTCAACCAAGTTGCAGGCTTTGACTGGTTTCAAGTCAAAGGAAATAGAAGGAAGTGAAATGAATTCGTTTAAGAAAGGAAATTGGAATTTTTATAATCATGATTTGTTGTAAAATATGCACCATAAACATTATCGCATATCGGATTTGAACCGATGACTGACGCACTCCACTCGTTACCACTGAACGACGAAGCCAGGAGCGGAAGGAGGGACTTGAACCTCAACCTCGCCTTGGCAGGCTTGCCTACCATTGCTTTCCGCCGCTCCGGTGTGGCGAGCACCCGAGCATTCCGTCACTTGTCGGCGACTTCTGTTTCGCCGGACACTCTTGATCTCCGGTCGAGTCTCGCCCGGTGGCGCTAGGGTAGAAGTCCTTTCTTATTATCGCTTCTTAGGCATGAGATGATCATGAGATATAGAATCATAAAAAATAATTTACTCAAATACTTCATGTAAGTATCTATGAACTCACCAGAATAGGCATCAAAACCATCATTAAATTGATGTAGCATATGCGACAAATGAACGATAGGGTTGAGTCGCATTTAAAACTACTCTCGCTAAAATCATAATCGTCCTCTATGGTGCAAAACGTGTTCTATGCGAATGATTTTCAAGATAAAATAACCCTCAAAAACCAAAAAGTGTTGCACTTACTTTCATATTTTACCCAGAGATTGAGAAAACTATGCTCAATAGGTAAAATCAAAATGAACATTAAATGGATTATTAAACCTAAGGGTGTTAAACGGTTTATAATCGGTTTAATGGTCTTATCTAGTGCAGCGCGGTGTATAAAAGGGTAAAACCAAACCAAATTGATTGACTAAACAGTCTCAAAATTGAAACCAGAACCGATTAGTAATCGGTTTCAATTTATTGGTTTTTAAACGATTTCTCATTAATCGGTTTTGATTGCAGTTTATAAATGGTTTAGCACATTAGTTATTAATTGGTTTTTCATGAAAATAATGAAAAGGTTCAAACGGGAATGAGAGAGTCGAGATTCGATAGAGTGAGACTTGCTATACCCAATCACTAGTGCCTATTTTATGTTTTTTCGTTTTGGTTTTATGGTCTCGATTTTTGAGAATCGGGGTTGAGTCTTGGGGAAATAATATATTAATTGGGGTTGGACCATTGAAGTTGGGGTGTTGAAAAAATAAAATATTAAATTATTAATAGAGAATGACTAATGATATTAGGGTTTACTAGTTTAGCTTTTAGGGAACTAAAGATGTCACATTCTATTCTGGTTAATCAGTGTCTAGCCGGTGTAACCCGCTAGTTTAAACGGTTTTAATGGTTTCAAACCAATTATATAAACAGTGTTATATTTTAAACCAAAATCGAATCGATTACTAAATGGTCTCTTGGTTGCAGCGTAAACGGTTTGGTTTGCTTTCAGTAAATTGTTTCGGTGCAAATGTTGCACCCTTAATTAAACCAAGTTATTTATCCATGCCAATGTGTTAAACCTTCTCTATATATATAGGAGAAGGAGAGACATCACTAATGGTTGTCTCCAAAGAGTGTCCAATCTTCATGTCTCTACAAACAGACATGTCTATTGACCATTTAGACATGTCACCAATAGTCACACCTATTGGTCATTTAATTGCCTATTAGAAAGAGATAAACCCCTTCAACACCTCTTGTAAATATGCCTATTAGGAAGAGACACACCTCCTCAATCCACTTGTTAAATAATAAAATAATATTTGAATATATAAAAATAATAAATCATTAAAATTGAGGTAAATTACATAGACACCCCCTCTACTGTAGTGAAAATATACAAAATTATCCTGTTTTTTCAAAAGTTACACAAAATACCCCTATAACAATGCTATCATACAATTTCACCCACACCGTTACTTTCAACATAACGGCAGAAAGTCAATTTTTTTTAAGACAAAAATACCCTTATTTTGTTTTTTTTCTTTTACCGTTCTTCTGCTTCAACTTCTAATTCTATTATGCTCTATATCCTTTTCTTCTTCTTCTTCTCTCTCTCTCTCTCTCTCTCTCTCTCTCTCTCTCTCTTCTGAAACCCATCGGTCATGGGAAGAACAACAAACATTCCGACGTTAATTTGTAGATTCAATAGCTTCCAAAAAAAAAAAAAACAGAAGAAATAGACCCTCTTCTGAAACCCTCTCTTCTGAAATTTTCTTTGCCATTTTCTTCTCGATGCTCCAGAGCGCCTGCAAGATTCCTTAATCCTTGTCTCTGTTTGGCTTCTTGAAGATGCTTCCAATAGTGTAAGAACAAGAAGAGCCTGTAGTGTTCGTGGGTTTCTTCTCTGCTATCATGTGCGTAAAATGACCTAAATGGGAAATTGAATCTCATAAAAAAGTGATCGGGATGAGTGTTTAGGGCTTCTGAATTAACTTCTGGAGGAAACGAGAAAGAACATTGGAATCTATTGTGGTGTTGATCCTTTTGATTCGAGTTACACTCATGTAAAGATAGAAAAATTGGGATTTTTCATAGTTTGAGATGTTGTACGCTTGGTTTTAGAGGCTTGATTACAGTTTGAACTCTGGGAGTTGCTGGAAACTGAAACCCCCAAAACAATCGCTACTAGCACCTCTCTCCAATCACTCCTCTTCTCGTTTCCGTCATTATCGCCGCTCACAACTTCCTTGTCCAGAAAGATCTACATCTTTCATCCTTCCCAGACCCTAGCCCTAGAATCGTGAAACGCTTCTGCCCTATCTCTCACTAAATTCAATTCTCTCCATTCCCTATTTTTCTGTTAAGAGAATCCCACAATTTCTAATATTTGTCGTGGAGAAGAATGAGAAGAAGAGGGAGATGCTGAGCGCTGGAGAAGAAAACGAGTTTACAGCAACTCGTGGAGGAGAAAGATCTACACCGATAGATTCTCTTCAGAGATTGATTATTGCTCTGATGGCTACAGACAACCCAAAACGGTAAGGCTTGGTAATGGCCTCTAACTTCAATATCATCCAATTCGACGAGTTTCCTATTTCGAAATCCCATCACTATAGGTTGCACAAGCAGTGCTGTCGGCATTCCACAGCCTGGGGCCATGGCAGTAGCTCCAACAGCCTTAGCTCTCGATTTGTTTTTGATTTTGATCGGAGCTCTGTTTCAGATTCTCATTGTGGATTTGGGAAGAAGGGAGAAGAAGGGTTTTTGATTTCAGACTCTGAGTTTGACATGTTGTCCTCTACCCCCACTCCCCAATATAACTTACCTTCTCAATCTCTACTTTTGGAGAAGAACACGAACTCTCATATGGGATTTCTTTGGAGAAGAACACGAACAGCTTGTTTCATTGGAGAACAAAGATGAATGATTAGTCTGTTTGATCTTTTTGGAGAACTCGAATAAAGGTATTTTCGTCTTAAAAAAATTTGAGCCTCTGCCGTTAAGTTGAAAGTAACAGTGTGTGTGAGGTTGTATGATAGCATTGTTATAGGAGTATTCTGTATAACTTTTGAAAAAACAGGGTCGTTCTGCGTATTTTCACTATAGTACAGGGGGTTGTCTGTGTAATTTATCCTTAAAATTATAACATAATTATATTACGTACTTAAAACTCGTGCAATATATAATAATTCTATTTGATTCTATTGGAAAGTATGGGCCTAGATAATATATGACCCTCAAATCCACAAGGATTGTAAGAAACAATGAAAACTTTTCTTTAACTTCCAAGTTATCAATAAGGGTAACTTACACAGACACCTCTTTTTACAAAAGTTATGCCAAAAATACTCACACAAAAACTACCCACACCGCTCCTTTAACTACAAAAGTTTTTTACACAAAAATACCCCTACTATGTAAAATGCCTAAAAGGGTTTATCTTTATGCTAAAAAAATCTACCCCCAAAATTTTTCAATTTTATTTTTATATTTTTTGTGATTTTTTATCTTTTTATTTTCAGAAATACAATTGGTGTTTTTAGACAAAAATACCCTTACTAAGTGTAAAATGACCTAAAAGGGTTTATTCTTTTTAAATGCTAAAAAGACTTTTTTACCCTATCAATAAAGAGGGATCCACATCCTCTCCTCCCAGTGGTTCGGGAGGAAAGGGGACGGCCCCATTAGATGGCTGACACCTGGGGCTCAGGTGAATCCGAGCCCTCCATCCGAGTCGACAAACTATGCTGACAAGAGGGTGTCGGCTCAGATGGAGGGCTTGGATTTACCCAAACGCCCCGCCCGGTGGCCGAACCCGACCACCCCCCCCCCCCGCCCCCCCCTTAAGGGGCGGGTTTTGGTCCGAGCTTGTAAAGCCGTATCGTTTCCCCAAATCGAAACCAAACCGGACCGGTCCGTTAAGAAGCCCGCCCCTCCCGATAAACCCAAGTGGTGCCGTTCGGGCCCAATTTCTTAATTTTAATGGTTTTAAATTTTAATAGATTGTGTTACATTATTAGGTTCACTTCATGTCTGGATTTTTTGAATCTATAGTTGAAAGATTATGTTAATTGTTATAGTTTATTAAATTACATACATATAGGGAATATGCTAATTTTATAGATGAAATAATAAAATAGGTTATATAGTTTACATATAAAGGGGCCCGATAAGCCGATAAATCCGATCCGGACCGAACCAACCCGAAATCACCTCAATAAACCCGTCCGATATCAAACCGACACCGGCCAGGTTATTGTGTCCTGCCCCCCTGCCGAACTCTTATGGCTGTTTTGGGGGGGCTTCGGCTGGACCGAACCGTCGACCCGTTGACACCCTTAGGTCGACTATCTAATGGGGCCACCGCCTCTCCTCCCAATGATTCGGGATGGGCCCCCCGCGGGACCGGGGCGACACGTGGGGTTCGGGCGAATCCAAGCCCTTCATTCCAGTCGACAGGGGGCCGATACCCCTGTCGACTGGGATGGAGGGCTCTGATTCACCCGAACCCCACATGTCGATCATTCAAAGGGGGCATCTC
This sequence comes from Protea cynaroides, assembly GCA_028583415.1. Taxonomy (NCBI): domain Eukaryota; kingdom Viridiplantae; phylum Streptophyta; class Magnoliopsida; order Proteales; family Proteaceae; genus Protea; species Protea cynaroides. The sequence continues at coordinate 7,804,478 of CM053275.1, read as the reverse complement.
CCCTCCTCTCGAATCATTGGGAGGAGAGGATGTGAATCTGAAGATTTGGATACCAATAAAGAGTTTAAACTTGACCTCTATAGACTATATAGAAAAGTTGGATTACATGTAAGGAAATATGAAAACTTGAAAGATATGCTAAAATATGAAACTGACAAAAATAAGAAAGAAATGAAACTACTTCTAAAACTTTAGAAATCCATAACACCTTTTAAATGTGGGAATTTGGCCTCTGAATCAAGGCCAATCAACTTTGAATTAATGCCAAGCTATATAGTTCTGACTACAATTTAGATATTGGGGTTACGGCTCCCGAGACTCCACCTGTATCAAAAGTTACAGGCCCTAAAAAGTTACGATGGTAAATTAGTACCTTTGAATTAATCGAATGGATTTCTGCCGATCAATTCAGGAAATCATATGAGATCTTCTCTAAATCAATATTTTTCAATATAATGTTTTTTTATTTCCTAGATTCATTTAATTTGGCTACAAAGTAAAATCAAATTTATTGAAACGTTTTGGAATTAATTGCATAATTATGTCTTGTGAAGATAATGATTATAATAAATTAATTTTATTTCCATTTTCTTTTGTTTAATTTCCCTAGCTGGCAACGTGAGGGAACTAGCTAGCTCCAGGAAAAACAATCCACCTATTTTGTTTGGTTGTTCCTGGTTTATCTAAACAATAGAATTTTTTTATTATTAAAAAAAAATAATTCTAGTGGGTGTGATTTGTCATCTAGCAGCAGGTCATGTTTGTTTTCACTTTTCATTTTAACCATCTTATTTGTGTAGTTGACTTTAGGCCCTACAACATTTTAAATTTTCATTTTTCAATTTCCTAAATGTCGTAACTGTTAGATCTCTTATATTCAAGGGAATCCTACTTCATGTCGCATTCAGGAAGGCCAAGTCTTTTTTAACAGGGAAGACTATCTGGCCACTCCATGTCGATTCCATGGTTACTTCCTCAAATCAATAAAAATCCTTCTTACCAATAAAAAGGTGGTAGCCTCTGACGCTGACTCATGGAGGAATTACAGTCATCCATCGCGATGGACTCACTTGAGGGATTAGTGTTTAGTTTTTTTTTTTTCTTGTTGTGCATGGGTCAAACAGTCCAGTCCAGAATGATGGTGGGGACAAGATTACAAAAAAATAAAAATAAATTAGCTTCAAAATTATTATTACTTAGTGATCACTCTCTCAATTTTTAATTATTATTTCTTAGGGATCACTATTAAGTTTTACCATAAAAAAAAAAGAAAAAAAAAGATCACTATTTAGAATTATTATTTATTATATAATTTTTTTAAAATAAAATAGTTCCTTAATAATTAAAATATGTAAATATATTGGTTTAAAGAATGGTCCTAAAGGATAAATCCATCAAAATCATTGAAATCTGAATAATGTCCATTGCTACATTTGCCATTAGGGAAAAATAAATAAAATGAGTGACATACATTTTGGGGTTGGGCAGAAATGAGGGAGAGAGGGTATTTATTAAGAACATGGGCATTGGGTAAGTTCTATGAACCATGTCATCTTCCTCTCATGTCTGCATCAGCTATGAAGTCAATTAATGTGAAGGAAGCCCACTTAGCTTAAATCCACTTGTGCATATGCCCTCCCCCACAGTTCTGCTTTTAATTTCTTTTTTTTTCCCTTCTTTTCTAGACTTATTATAAGATATGAGGATAGGATTGCAAGAAACTATCATCTCTAGATCTTATCATAGTCACCGACTCGTCAGTCACCACCCAATGTATGGAAGCAGCTTCTTCCTTCATATATCACAAAAAAAAAAAATATATACCTGTTAACATACTAATCACATCACATTACATCATGGAAGACATGTAAAGATCATTGAAATCTGAGTACGTAATGTCCATTGATACATTAGTATTAGAGAAAAAAATAAAATGAGGGACACATTTTGGGGTTGGACAAGGAAAAGGGAGAGAGAATCAGTGATAGAATCTCGTAAAAAATACATGTACATGCAAATGAAATATTCTCAATTCTTCTCCATGAACCTTTCCGATATTAGTCGGATTGGTAGAACATGGACAGGTTTTCTACATCATCGCATTTGAGTGAGAATGAAATTCTAGAACAGAAAATTAATGCTGACGTATGAGATATAAATCGTACAATCGTGATGTGTCCTCCACTTTTCATTAGATTGACTACGTGTTCTGCACTTTTCATTAGATTGTCTATTTTTTGTTTAGTAAGAGTCTTATTATTCACATTGGGAATTTTTGGAACATTTCTACCAACTTCCCACTTCACGTGTCATGGGATTGGCGTTACAAATACCATGACAAAGAGCAAAGGAAATTATGTTAGTCATGAAACCATCCACTGAAGAAGCTATTCCAATTGAAGATGGAGATGCTTCTCCTGAGAAAAACAACGGGATTGTCTCTCGTCTTTCTTCTCTTGATCTTCTTCACTGTCTTAGAGAATTGAAAGGCGCACCTGATCAGTACAGACTGATTCACAGTATCAAGGTTGGACTTGCTCTTGTTCTGGTTTCTCTCCTGTATCTCTTTGGAACTCTGTTCAAGCGAGTTGGAGACAATGACATCTGGGCCATCATGACTGTAGTGATTGTTTCTGAGCTCTATGCAGGTTCTTACAACTTCTACTTAATTTATAGATTATTGTTAATTATAACCATACTTCTTAGACCCAAATCCTTTCCCATCTATACGGATGTGGGAGGAAGGCCAGTTTATCACAAACCGTATTCCTTGTCCTGAAAACCCAGAGCTCACTCAGGACTCCAGTTGTTTTCCAGTTTATCACGGATCGATTTTAAGGTTTCACCAGGGAGAAGAGAATTTGGGAAAGTTGCTCACCGAGTCCCCAAAAACAGGGCTTGGGCCAAAAAAAACTCTTCTTTTCCCAAGTCCTTTATTCTTAAATTCTCATTCTTCCCATCAACACAAATTTTGCAAGACAAGATCAGATTTCCATTCTTCTTCTTCTTCTTCTTCTTGGCTTTTGATTGCAGGAAAATCGTGTCTATGTAGGAATGAAGAAGGAAGAAGATAGTATAATTACCTGATGCAGCGTACACTTTAAGTTCCATACTCCCGATCCATTCAACCCTTAGATAGGAAGAAAGCCACGTGATACTCATCCAGTGGCCACGGGCATTTCTCCCATATCCGTACTGATGTACAAATACAAATTGGAGAAGATCTGGATCCCTTAATTTGGATATAATTGAGTTTTGATCACCTGCAAGTACATGTACTCTCCACGTTGATGTGGTGTGGGACTCACCTTTAGGGTATGGGACCCACCTCTAGAGTGTTAGACTTACTGAATATAGATGATTGTAGAGGATCTAAACCCAAATCCCATAAAAGATACAAGTACATGCAGATAAAGTATTCCCCGTATAATTAATGTTAGTCTTATATATGTTACTGATGGATTCAGTTTGTACTATACGACAGGTGCAACAATTGGTAAGGCCTTGTATCGTGTAATTGGAACAATTGTAGGTGGAACCTTGGGGTGTCTTGCAGCAATTTTAGCTCGACAGTTTGGCAAGACTGGCAAGGCTACTTGTATTGGCGTATTTGTATTTATCTTCGGTATGCTTTCAGCTTTTCTTTTTGGTGTAATTATCATTGCTGTTGCTTTTATCTGCTTTTATCGGAATCATTTATTCTAGAAGCTTTCTCTATATTTATCAGTAGGTAATATTTGTTTCACTTATGTTCTATTTGTTTCGGTATAAAATTTTACGTCTAATATTTTATATGTAAAAAGAAATTTCAAATTTTGTTTCCATTAGGTAAAACAAAGACGAAGTTCCTTTTCCATCTCAGTAGAAATCACTATATTTTATTTCTTTGAAATAAACATTGAAATTTTTTTCACATATAAAATGTTACATTAAAATTTTAGGATAAAATTTTACATCAAAACAAAAAAAAAGCATTAAGAATGATATGGGTAGCCACTTCCATGTCTTCTAACGAGGAATGGATGAATGAAAGGAAAGGAAAAAACCTCTTCTTAAACCATCTTACAGAGAAAAGTTGGTTAAGGGTTCCACTTCTAACTCTAGATCCTGGACTGACGAGATGGAGGAGTTGGATAATGATCGATGTAGCAGCAGTAGAGACTTGAATGAATCTCCATATCTTCCCCTATTTGATATTTCCTTTTTCTTTGGGGAGAGGTGGTGTATTGATACTAGCTACATAGACAACTTCATTATCTGTAATCATTATATATCTTATCTTCAACCAATCAAAACAACCATTAATTTCCTGAATGAATCATATCATTCAGGTGCAGCTGCAACATACATTAGGATGCTTCCAAGAATAAAGAAAAGATATGACTATGGAGTCATGATCCTCATCCTCACATTCAATCTAGTGTTAGTCTCCGGTGTTCGAGATGATTACGTCATCGAGTTAGCCTTTGATCGTCTCACAACAATTGCTATCGGTTCTGTTATCTGTGTGTCAACAAGCTTACTCTTCTTCCCTATATGTGCTCGTAATGAACTTCACAGCTCTACAGCTTCCAAATTCAGTAAACTTGCCTGTTCAATTGAAGGTCAGTTTCATTTTTTTTGGGGAAATCATATCAATCTTCAAAAAGAGAATTAAGGCAAATTATAAAAGCTTATTCAGTCTGTAATTTCTAACTCACCCATTTTATTGTAGGATGCCTGGAAGAGTACTTTAAAGGGATTGAAGAAAAGGAGGACAATCATCTTGAAACCATTTCCAATGCTTGCAAATCAGTAATCCACTCAAAGTCCACAGATGAATCGCTGGTATCTATGAATGTCTGATTGTTGAACTCATCCTACAAGAAGGGGATTAGTACTTAAAAAAAAATTAATTATGTTCTCTTTTCATTATAATTAAACTTATATTCATGACAAATGACAGCAGTGTTTTTCATTTTGAAGGCAAATTTTGCAAGGTGGGAACTATGGCATGGAAAGTTTGGGTTCAATTATCCGTGGCAGAAGTACCTACAAATTGGAGATTCACAATGCGAGTTGGCTGCCTCAATTCTTTCACTAAAAAAGTGTCTTCAGTCTCATCCACAGGCATGATAGTCTGCATCTCTTTGCTTTATCTGAATCAATAATCTGAGATTGACCAGCAAATAATGGAAGGATAGTTAAAAGTAAGAACCACACACTGAAATTAAAATGACCAAATATTTTTTTTATGAGATAAACTAAGAACTACCCATTGAAATTCTCAAATTTCGTCCAAGATATTTACTGGGGAAAAAAGCTTGGTTATCTAAAATATTCTTATAATATTAGCCATAGCTAATTTCATTTTGCATTATGGTTGATTTTTCAGCCAACCCCAGTGCTTAGGAGGCAGTCCATTAAGGAGCCATGTGAAGCAGTATTCTCTCTGCTAGCTTGCAAGCTGAGGAAGCTTGGAGAAAGCATCATCAATGTGAAGAGATGTAGCCCAGCAGTGTCAACAGAGGCTTTGCAGTTGCAGTTATCAAGGCTTGAGGAAGCTGTACTTCCTTACTTGCACGAGGATGATGCTTTTGCAATGACAGGCTTCGTATATCTGCTGATGGGGATGTTGGACATGGTGGAAATATTGGCAGGAGAAGTCGAAGAACTGGCAGGTTTTGCTACTGAAGAACTGGCCCATGCTACTGAAGCACCTCTGGCCTTTCCAGAGATCCACTCCATTGTCCAGTTGTCCAGCCTTCCATCGAACGAGCTGGGCTGCATTGGCGTGTGTACTGACCACCCCAGCCCATCCGATGAACTGGCCCATGCTACTGAAGCATCTCTGGAAAGGGAGAAGGAGACCCCATCTGCCAGAGCTGTTGAGATGTCATTCAAACCACCAGCGGAAGTTGCTGAGGACCGTGTTTAGGGGGCACCGCTGTTCTGTTCAAGAGTCCTGGTAGGGCTTCTAATCAAGTCTCTCAGTTCCTTTAAGCATTCGCCTTAAACCCGAGCTTATTGTGGATTGGGATCTTCTGAAGCGAGGCCAAAGTGGCAGGAAAATTACTGCCACTCAAAGTGCAACGGGACACACTACGGTGCATTTATTTTATTCATTTTTTGCTGTGATGTCTTTTTGAGTCTTTTCTGTTCTTTATGATCCGGAGTGTGTAAGTCTTTATCAAAAAAAATAAAAAATAATAATACCATAAGCAGGGACTAATTTCCTAGGTGGCAAATGTGCGAAAATTCCACTTTATCTTTCATGATTTCATCAAAAGGCCTATCGCACAATGTGCATTCCCAATTTTGACCCCATCAGGATCAAATGTAGAATCCAAGGTACAGCGATCTTAAAGGCTTAGGCATGGTCACATGGTAGGAAGACTGCAAATTAATTGAAAATAGATGGATCCACATTCCAGGACCAGTGGTCAAGAACAACAAAGGGGCAATTTTGTCGTTTTGAAATCGACTATGGCCTGTGCGAGACTAAATGGTATCATTTTACTGAATCAATTTAGGAATCGATATGTGCAAGAAATGCACCCCTACCATCCCTACACTGTTGATAGGGCTAATTGGTATGTAAACACCTAGTTAGGCTTGGTTTGTGTTTTCTTTGTTTTACTGTTTTCTTCATTGGGATTGCTTGTTGTATTCTCTTTCTTCGGATTAATAAATTTTTACTTATCAAAATAAATAGAATAAAAAACAAATAGAAATGTGGTCATCTCATTTCCCCAAAGGAGGGGGAAGGCACTTAACAACACTTTTAAATATTTTTTAGTTTTATTTATAGTTTCAATACAATTTTGTTTCAAAAGAATTTTGATTACTCAGCAAGAGAGTGATTAGCATAATCAGCAGGCCAAAAAGGTTCGAACCATTTACAAGAAATCCATTTTTCCTTCTTGGATTGGATTTCATGTCCTTGCATTGTTGATCATTGTACCATATATGTATTAATCAATACAAGGTCCTTGATAATATTTGCTTTCTCCCATCTTAGGATGTATCTCTCTCTCTTTCTCTCTCTCTCTCTCTCTCTAATGTTGGGTAACTTAAAACACCATCAAGGAAAATGCATGCGCCCATGTTTTGGTTTGTTTTCGCTTTGGATTTCATCTTTGGTGATCTAGTTTGTCTGTATTCTTTCTTATGGGTTTAATAAATAATTTATTTATCTAAAAAAATATAGACGTCTCAAATATGTGCAAAAAGTAATAATACAAATACACAAATCAAACCAACCACAGGAAAAAAAAAAACACAAATTTTAGCGAAATTTCTTCCAATGTAGATGGGGAAAACCAAGAGATCTTGTTCACTAAATCTTCCGGCATAAATAATGGGTTATAATCCTCCCTAATAAATACTAGAGATTACAAAAATATCAAGAATAATAAATTTCTCTTTGATTATATAATTAGCATAAATAATGAATCCTCCCTAATAAATACTAGAGATTACTAAAACATCAAAGAATACTAGATTTCTCTTCGATTATATAATTAACTCACCAAAATAGGTGGATACACAACAAGAAATTGTACTTGACCTCAAAACCCAACACAACAAAATCCATGAAATACTTCTCTTTACCCAACACAACAAAATCCATGAAATACTTCTCTTTCTTCCCTTAGTAAGATTCCGTATTAGTGGTCTTGATCAATTACTAAATCAGTCGTTTAATAAGAGTCCAATTACCAATTGATTGGTTTTGATCTGGTTTTAATGGGGCATTGAGATGTGAGAGTGAGAGAGAGAGAGAGAGAGAGAGAGAGTGTGTGTGTGTGTGTGTGTGTGATAATATGGAGAATTTTCATACCTGAAAATTGGTCCTAGACCCAAGATCAACCCAATTGTAGCCCAATATATTAAACCCGTTAAGAGCTGAGATCGACCCACCCAATTAATTATTGGGTTCGGTTTTCTTCTTAGAGACCGATTTTTTAATCAATCAGTTTTAGGCTGGGCCCAAATAGCTGAGTGTCACAGCCCAACCCAACTGAAAAACCAATTGATCCAACCGGATTGACACCCTCACTGCTTCAACAGATTCTGAGTATGACCTTCTCTTTCTATAGACATCTTTTAACTTTTCCAGCAGATTGTAAACCTTCTTATCACAGTTCCTGGTTACACTTATTTATTCAAGTAAATGAACAGTGGGACAAAAAGATCAATAAGACCCATACAGGGAAAAAAAGAAAGAAGAGGGGAGGAATATGCCCAAACACAAAGATTACAAGTGGTTCTCCAAGTATCAACGAAATTCATTATAATTGATCATTTGAAGAAAACAAAATTCATTACCTATTTAAAAGCTCATGAACTTGGACTGCTGACTTCACCGTTGAGAAATGGAAGAAGATTTGTAAACATCATGTTTTTCCCTTATTAACGAAAAACCTATATCATTGATCTGAGAAACAAGCAAATCAAAATCAAAATCAACATGCCTTACTGATGTATTAGCTGGTCTAAATTCCCCATGCCCAAACCATGTTAAACAACCTTCCCCTTTCTCAAAAGATATATTTTTGCCAACGCTTAAGATAAAGTATTTGGAGAGAACTAAGGTTCCTAGAGGCAATAATATTAAGCAAGAACGGACAGGATGACAGAATTTGTGGTCCCAATAAAATGAAAAATGCATGTACAGAGATTTTATTTTGATGCAGGACTACAGGAAAAATAATCAGTATCTTTAAATGAAGTAGGGCAGGATAGTCGAATTTAAGGGAGAAAAATGGAAGGCATTGTTTAAATGGATGGAGGTGTCCTGTCCTGTGTATTGGGAGTACTGTCAGGTAAGGATTCATTTCTCTAAGCCTCTAAGCTAACAATTGTTTCGAAAATTCACAGAAATTCATATTCTATTCATAAATTTTATTTAAATTACAGCTGAGCTGAGGTACCCCTTGTTTGATAAAATCAGAGTTGGGGTACCTCCACTGTGAAAAAACTAGACTTAATGTACCTTATTTTTTAAATTATCAACTTTGCCCATGAAACTTCCAATAACTCTGTTTTCCCCACCCTTGCTGCCTTCATCCTCAGCCCTCCCTCACACCCTTCCCCTGCAACTCTTTTCCTCCCATCACCTCCTTTCACACCCCTACTCCCTCTCCCCCTCTCCCCCTCTCCCCCTCTCCTCCCCTTACCAGCCATCAGCTCCCTCCAGCAATCCCTCCCCCTCAACTCCCTGAAAGTTGGAACAAAGAAAGATCTACCTGATTTATAAATTAATGTAATACCAACCATGAAGTACGAGTTTTCACAAGAGAGTAGATATGATAATGATTTTTTTTCATAAGAACTTTAAAAGAGAGGGCCTCCACGTGTCCAAGGTGCACCCTTCCAGAGATCGGAAGACCGAATCGTCAAGAATCGGTTATGACTAAGAATCTGCTAAAATGTTCTTATATCGGATCTAGGTTCTCCTTCTTGGAAACAGAGAAGTAAATCTTGACCATTAGAATGGATCCAACTTCACCTTATCCCCTGCTCCAACAGCCCCGGCAGCTGCAGCAGTTTGTCCCTGCTGCTTCTTGCTGTTTCATGGATGGTTATATAAGTTTCATGGGCAAATTGGTAATTTAAAAAATCAAGTACCCTAACTCTAGTTTTTCAAAGATGAAGTACTCCAAATCTGTTTTATCAACAATGGGTGCCTCAGCTGTAATTTACCTTTTAATTTACAAACAAATATTTTTGATATTTGGCCATGGTTGGGAGAAGATAAGAATCCAGCCATATGATTAAGAAAAAAAAAATCAATTGGAAGTGGTTTTTCAAGTTTTTGTATTGCATTTCAGTAAAATAATTTTTTAACTATTTTAGACTCATACAATTCCTTTGGCTTTTAGAACAATTCCTGGTAAACAGTTTCTTGAACAGTTTCTCTTGGCTCAGATTCTCAAAACAGTTTCTTGAACTGTTTGAGAGGGGGGGGGGGTTGGTTGGGCCACTCAAAAAAAAAGGACCCGAACCCCAAAAAACACACACACTCTCCCCCCCCTCTCCATCCCCCCCTTTTCTTCCTCTTTCCCCCTTTCCCCTCTTGTGCTCCGGTTCTCAAACGTGACTGTTGAGAGGTAGGAAGGTTAAAGGTGGACAACTGAGGAGTCATGTGATGGAGCAATCAAGGGTCGGAAAAGAAAAACCACAAATATATTGCACCAGAAAGCCTCATACTAAAATATACAGGGTTAATGTACGTATATAACCAAAAGTAACGTCTTTAACCTCTTCTTGTCTTGATCCCTTCCCCCCTTTCACCCAAAAACCCCATAAAAAGTAAATAAAAGGTCGTCAATTCTGCTAATAATATTTTCCTCTGAAAAAGAAAAATAAATTTCTATAGAATAACTATGTTACTATCTAGAGCCAGTGTGCAACATATTGGATCTTTATAAATATAAAATGATATTTCTCAACCAAATTCACATATTTATGTAGAAAAGGTAGGGCTTTGAAATGCGTGCTTGCTAAGCCGCCGCCGCCGCCGAGGGGGGGTGGTTCTTCCCTCTGACTGGGCTATAAGAAAGTTACTAACAAAGATTAAAAAAATAAATAAATAAATAAATAAACAACAACGGAATTGAGATAACAAATGGTTATCCGGAGCAATGTAGAAACATGATCATGGTCAGTTAAATAAACCTATGTCCCACTACCTTCAAGGATGAAGAAAAAGTTAAAGGATGAAGAAGTTGGAAGGCATTGTACAGGTGCGTTTGTGTATAGACTTTGAGAAGGAGAGAGGGATAACTTACCTCTTCTGCTTCAAGCTTCTCTGCCCATCCGTTCATGACGTATGGATCAATGACAGATACACAAATTACCTTTGCCCTCCATGGGAGCAACAGAGAGATAAAACCAATGGCGCAGGGACCCTAACCATTGTATTTATAATACAATCCCTAACCCGAACCATTCCCACAGGGACCGGGTTAGTATCCCTTTCCTTTTAAATAGAACAAAAAACTAAAAAAAGTCAAAAAACAAAAATTAAACTCCCACTTAACAACCGGGTTAGGTAATTGATCAAGCCCACACATGAAACTAACCCCCCCCCTCCCGCGGAATATAATAAACCACCATTAAAGTGGTGGCCATGGAATCCTATTACATAATAAACCGTCATCAAACTTTGATCCACTCATCAAGCTACCAATGTCGAAGAAAGGAAGAAAGGAAAAAAAAAAAAAAAAATACTCCAACATATCCGGTGTACTACCTCTCGCCACATACAAGGGTCTACTTAATGATATGATCTACTCGAGAGACATGTATACATGAAAATATTATTTCATGTGGGTCCGGATCGAATAACCTTCGATCTAATTGCCTTGATAAAACCTCGGAGGCAATAAACCTTCATATTTTGGACCGTAGCAAACCGCCACATACCCTTTTGGTCAATATTGTACTAATTGCCTTGATAAAACCTCGAGACAATAAACCTTGATATTGGCTACCGTAGCAAACCGCCACATACCCTTTTGGTCAATATCGTACTTTTTTCTCTCCGCCGTGAACTATGGCTAAATACCGCCCGTTCATTTGGCTTAATACCGCCTTGTTCATTTGGCTAAATACCGCCTTTGTCAATGACATGTCAATGAATATGCAACATAGCAATAAATGAATCTTTGAAATAAAAATAACCATGGTAATAAATATCCATGCCAAAACTATAGGCAATGTAAATAATCATAATGAAATAAATCATTATCAATGTGGGAAGAGTCTCCACTTAACCAAGCACATTTAATGAATTAACCATTTCTATATTAAACATACAATCCCTCGAAGACTCCCTTGACAAAACCTTCGTCGAGATCGCAATCGCAATCAAGATGTTTAACGAATGTGCTCTACCATGATATAAATTCTTTGACCCTTTTTCTCTCACCTAAAGAGATTTGAAATCCGATTTCTATTATGCTTTGAATTACTAGATTTCACATTATTATTTGAGAACAACACGGCTAAACCGTTGTCACAATACATCTCAATAGGCCTAAGTTAAACTTACAACCTTCCGGGCCCGAAAGATAACTCTTTAACCAGGATATGCTACTTATTAGTTTCACATATAGTTATAAAATTTACCTTATCAAGAGGGTGATGCATGGATAAACTTTTTTACTTTATTTTTCCTCAAAAGGATACATCTACCATCATAACAATAAATCGAGATGGGATTCATGCCACCAATGCAATCACCAAACACTACATCACAATAGCCAAGAGTGTCACTAATCTTTGGTCCTCCGCAAGTACCGCATGACCTTTATATTCTCGTTGTTTAGTGAGCTATACCAGTATCCAACTAAAAATGTTTCAATACACTCTAAACAAAGGCTATGTGAGAATAAATATAATCTTGAGCATACACCAAGCTTCGTACTTCGGATGCTCTCTTTGAACATCATTTCTTAAACATAACTCGTCAATTTGTCTCATTTCTGATTTAAGCATCTCGCATTAACGGTATGCATGTACATTCAATCATTCAAGAATATGAATAATGTATACCCTTTGAGACAAACCCAGAGTTTCATTTTTCCTATCACGAGGAAACTCAATGTCAAGTACAAAGGTACTTACTCACACATTCTACATATCGAATTTATCGGACATTGAAACTATGGGTTTCAACAGATAAATCATGTCCGCTGGGTCGGTGATTAACCATCAACATATATGACTAGGAAATGAATCCACTCCCAGATCTCTATATATACATAATGATCAATGATAATCTCAACAAAGTTTTAAGAAGATACAACTCATCAAACTTAGTACCACTACCGGATGCTTGCTTCATCCACATATTGACTTTATAAGTCTACAAAATAAATTTTCTTTTTCTTTTACCTCAAAATCTTTTAGGTAAAGCCTATAAACACCTTCTTTCAGATTTTCTTTGATCAAAACGATCTTTACATCTATCTGATGCAACTCCAAAATAAAATGCATAACTAAGACCTCAAAGATTTGAAGTCTATACTTTTCATTCTCTTTGTGTGATTCCACTTCGCTACAAGTTTTACTTTTGTAGCAATCAATTCTCCCACTGGAATCACACATTTTCTTACATATCCATTTGAGCCTATGAATACACCGCTCATGACAAGAACATAAAATCTCAAATCTCATTGATGTTCATAAATAACGATACATCAATTATGACTGGTAACCATCCAAAAACAATTTCATTATTGACAACTTGCTTAAAACTATTGGGATCTTTATCTTGTCCAATGCCATAATATCTATTTTTGAGGTATAACTTGTGATGAAATCACGATCTACATGATTTATTATATCTCCTCATTGCCTTATCCGCTCTGTATTTTGGCTATGCATCAACTCGAATGAAGATAATTTCAATAATTATCTCATTACACTCGATAATACTTTTGATACCTCAACTAATTGTTCCACAATAATTTTCATGTGATTTCATTAAACTTATGTTTCTTGGATGTGATCTTAACCAACATCATCAATGAATCTTGTTGAATCCTTCGACATGAGTGGATATCCCAAAAATGATAACTCAATCTCCTAAAATAATTACTCTCCCACGAGTGTTATGAAAATACGTTACTTTCACGCTTCCAATCAAGAAGATAACTTGAACTCGAAACCAACTTACATGGCACCCTATTAATACTATAGGCTGCAGAATTGATCACTTTAAATGAGCTAATACACTCTCGAGTTCTCTTGATCACATCTATTTGTCACTCTTTTTTGTTATTGAGTCTCATCCACATGATGCTAAGTCATAAGTTTTAGCACTTGTAAACATTTGGCTAAAATCATTGGGAGTATATCAATATCACCCAATCTACCTTAACAATTTACATTCTCCTTCGAGATCCAACGTCTTTCATCCTTTAATAAAAATATTTTCCCTTAAACATCCTTACAAGTAAACAAGTCATTAACTTTAGGGGTTTCTGAATTCTATTCTTTACAACCTTTTTACAGTCTTTCATTAGATAAGAGTCCTAAATATCTATGCTAAGGATGGAATTAGGATATACTGTCTAACTTCTATAGCCAAGTAAACTACAGAGAGTAAATAAGGGTTTTTGCTACTCTTATAGGTTTGGATTACTTCTATTACTTAAGTCTCCAATCTCCATTACCTTCTTACTCGAAAGTTTCATGATCCTACTTTTCTTTCGTTATAACCTTTTCCACATGTTTCTTCCGAGTTCCCGAGCTCCATAAAATCATTTTTCTTGTCAGAAGTTTCTTACTATTCCTTGAAAATTTGTTTTTCTTTCTGTAAGACCCTACCTTTCACTTACTGCATTTGGTCGAGTATGACTCACACGTCATAACATTGGCATTCAATCCTTTCTCTTTGCTTTGAAATTTCTTTCTTAGTGTAAAGGAAATCAACTCATCTTCTCCATTGGGTTTATGGGTCACCGGGGATCTAACTGCGTTCGGGTGAGGAAGTGAAAGTCAAGTGAATCATCTATAATATTCCAATGAGTTACCTACGGAGATTCACATATCTCGAGCTTATTAGTGATAGCTAATAGCTCTAACCCCGTGTTCCACACACCATTATTCCTCACACACCATTATCATCCTAAACCATCAAAACCGGTAATGCACAACCTTGAGAATACAACATCTCTCCACCCCATTTTTGAAGATCAAAATTTCTTTGGATTTTTACTCTGAACATCTATTTCCAATGTTCCTTATTTCAATTTTCTTTTACCCGATCTTAGGGATTGAATATTCCTAAAGATCAAAATAGAATCTCCCGAGTACTAGGTTAAGCATTCCTAGACTAGCTTTCACTTTTTTTTCATGCCAATTCATAGAACCCAACCCGCCATAACAGCATCATGAGGTGTTTGATCATTATATGTTCTCTAATATGTGTGACATAATGTAAACATACACACAAGATAATTTAAACTTACAAAATATATGCAAGTCCATTTCCCTTTGAAGAGTCAACCGAAACTACGCCCTCATCCTTTTGGGACAAGAGAGCACCGGTCCTCTTACTATCTCGTGTAGAGTCAACCGAAACTACACCCTTATCCTTTGGGACAAGAGCGCACTGGTTCCTCTTACTATCTTGTGTAGAGTCAACCGAAACTACACCCTTATCCTTTGGGACAAGAGCGCATTGGTCCTTCTACTTATCTCGTGCATAACCTCGCGAAGGGATAATGACTCTCAAAATTCCACCACCTTTGGGTGTATGAAACTCCCAAAGTCAAGATCCTTCATCCATGTGCATGAGTTTACATGATCTTTTGACACCGCCACCTTTGGGTGGACAATGCCGCTCTTTGTCGCTTCCACAAAAGTGAAAATCTTGATAATGTCACATTTAAGTGAGACTATCCTTCCTTGTTGGTTCTATAAATGCATAAGTTCGGATTTGAGCATATCATGATAGAACGAGCTTGCCACTTTAGTGGTCCCACCTAATTCTTACGCAATATGTACAAATCATAATTTGAATAAATCGGGACAATGCCACTCTTAGGTGAACATTGTCATTCTTTAAAGCATTTACAAACACACTGCTGAATTTGAATATATCATGACAAAACAAGGTATACCACTTTGTGGAATCCACCAAGTTCTACCATGATATGAAAAAATCCCAAATTGCAGCTCTAGTGGGATATATATAACCATGAATGTTTTTTTTTTTTTTTTTTTTTTTTTTTTTTTAAAATCAACTTTATAAGTCTAAACATTCAAATAAACATGCACTTTAGCTCAACAATCATTATGATACAAAAATATTGAGAAAATTTTTTTTTTTTTTTTTAAAAAAACTTTTTTTTTATTTTAATTTTTCTTTTTTTTTTTTTTCTTTTTTTAAAAAAAAAAAAAAAAAACCCACGATCCCTTTTTTTCCTTTTTTTTTCAATGACCCCAATTTTTTGCCATTGTATTTATAATACAATCCCTAACCCGAACTATTCCAAAAGTGGACCGGGTTAGTAGTCCCTATCTTGGACGAACAATCATCAACCGGGTTAGGTAATTAATAGCTCAAGCCCACATCGTGAATCTAATTGTTAATGAAAGAAACGCACAAATTACGGAGTCAATCCCTTTGGCCTTGAACTTATCGATGTTGTTTTTTTGTAACTGGGCACATCAGCCTTAGTACAGACCCCAGTGAATGCGCCCTGGGAAATTACAAAACCCCCACAATCAACAGAAGAAAATAAGAACACAACATCTATCGTTTCTGATGAGATTGACAAAGCTAAGAAGAACTCATAGAAAATACAGAATACACAAAAGAAGGTTGGTCACAAAAAGTTTTGAACGCAAATAATCTGTGTATTTATGTCAAATTAAAATTAAGCAACCCGTTTAGCATAAAAGAAAAGAAAATTCCTCCAATTCGTTACTAGAAAATTCCCAGGTGAAAGAAATTACGCTCTCAGACAAATTTATGAATAAATCATCAGCTACACATCAATAGGAACAATGGGGCCAAAAGGAACAAAAAGACGAAGAACTTACAGGGAGCCCAAAGAGGACGACTTTCTTACCCTGTAAAAGAAATTAGATAACTAAATGAGTAAGTTTTGGGTCGATTAGATTGAGGCGCAAAATAAGTAAATAGACACGAACGAGGAAAGGAGGAGAGAACCTTGAAGATCTCTTTGAATGAAGTGGTGGAGAAATTAGAGGAGACGCCTTCGTCCCAGGTCTGAGCCTTCTGAAGAGAGACACTGGGAGCTGCATTGACGATATCAGCTCCGACTGAAACCGACGCTAAGGCCCTAGAAACAACAGCTTGAACCCCAGTCGCCATCCACTGCATTGAAGTGCAGTTACATCGCCTGAAAATCGCAGACTCCATGTTTGTCTCTCTCTCTCTCTCTCTTGCTCTCCTTCGTGTGGTCTCTGAAATTGGTCGGTCACGTCTGTTTTTTTTTTACCGTTCAGATGGGAGATTATGTGGGAGAGAGCACTTCTTTATTAAAAAAAAAAAAAAAAAAAACACGAAATGGGAATAGATTAGAAAAAATAAACTCAAGAGAGAGTTCATGTTTCAGAATCAAAGACTCAGAATCATTTGCAGATCATGTGGTGGCCTTCCTTGACTCCTTGTAGTTGTAGATCCTGTGAATGGTCATAGACTTAGAATCAGATTAGAAAAGGTAAAAAGTCGATGCTCAGATCATGTAGATGGTCTCTCTATGTTTACGTACACAAAGAGTTGGCTCTATTAGTGCATGAAGATCAAGAAACGTAGAGGAGTCTGTTGTACTACATGCGTATGTGAAGAGGAAGAAAAGGAGAATGGCTTGAAAGATGTAATTTATATCAGGGTTTTTAAATGTTTCAAGACGGTTCCTTAATGGTCTATCAATTTTGGATCCATTGGAAAATCCATCCTAAACCATCCTGTCCCATTGACTATTTAATCCCCAAACGGTCCCATTTAGTAATAGAACGGTTTTGGAACAGGTTTCAAATTAACACCCTTACTCTCCCTTGTATAGAAGAAATATGAGACAATCTTCTTGTATACTTGTCCTCATATTTCATTGAATGACGATTTTTGGTATGTATTCTTAGAATGTATTCTTTGAAATGCACTCTTAAAATAAAGAATGCATTCTTAATATAGAGTGAAAATGGAATATAAAGTTGTTATTATGAACTTACAATGTAGTAAGTCCGCAGGTGTGTAAGTATAAAAATAAACAAAATAAATATAAAAAAAGATGTAGTAAGCATGTTAAATGGTACAATTTCAGTTTAACAATTTAATGGTGCATATAGGGGTAAGCCAAAATTGAATTATTTATTAAATGGTTTAATGCCTACCAAAATCTACTATTGCTTTATCGATTTATAAACAAATTTTGGCTTAACGATTCTTGACAGTTCTCCTCTCTCACCTGTTAGCTTTATCACCGAGAAGAGAATCAAGACTGGTAGAAAGGTGAGGAAAATAAAAAGGAAGTCTTGAAGTGGGGGGCAAGTGATAGCATACTCATTCTTTAACTTAATATAAAATTATAAATAGATTCTCCACATCAATATTAAATTACATTTTATATGTATGTTTTTCTTAATGTTGGTTTGACTCATCAGATGTTAGAATCAAGGCCCGCTTGGAGAACCTCTTCAAACTGGCCCAGTCCGCCTAAAAACATCATCCCCTCCTCCAAATGTTAGAACTTGGGGCTGTTAGATATTCGATGGGCTATTAGTACTTTGGCCCACAGGAATTTGTCTGAAAATATATTCGGCAACCTATTTACTTGTTGGGAAAAGTATCTCTGAGCTGACGACAGAAGCTACACTATTCTCTCTCCTCATTCGACCCCACCCCCTCATACCATCGTCGCCGCCTCTCATGTAGAGTGTAAATTCTACCTCTACATACACTTTATCTCAGTTGCGCTTAACGTAAACATAGGGTAATGAAATGACCACACTGGTTATTTCACAGCCCATATGAGAAAGCAGATACTGTCGGGCAGCAATCTTTACTCCTTTTATATATAAATTTGTCAATGATCTATTCCTTCTTCAATGATCTCTGTTACGGTTCAGGTACTCCATCATTCCAGTAGCACACACGCCCTTTCTGTGTGCTTTTGCTAAAATGCATCATGAAGCTCATGTTCATAATACCATGCTTAAATACATCAAATGAATACCTCCACCTAATAGTTTGAGTTTTTTCGGATGGAAACAAATAAAAGGTGCATGCACTATTTTTTTTTTTTTTTTTGTAATTGATTGGTATTTCACCTGTGATCATCTGTGCTCATGGTTTGGCATTAAGCTTTTCATTGGCAATGACTCATTTTCCAGGAGTTGATGTTCCCTTATCTTCTGTCAAATCCAAATAATGTGGCAGCACTCATGAGACTTAATTATAGGATGAAGAACTTGGAAATGGGTTAGTTTGAGTAGCACTCTGTAATGCTCAAATGAGTGAAGAGGAGGAAGAACACGATTCAAGTGTAGAACAATCTGATTCCAGTGACTATGAAAAGAAAGGAAATTAAAGGACCCATTTAATTCCTATCCTTTCTGGGGACAACAAGATGCATATCAGTCTTAAAGTCAAGAGACATGACATAGTTGTAGAACTCTCTGAATCCAGTTCTAAATAATATAGTCTGGTGGGTTCTTTTTAAAGAGTTCAGTGGGTGTACTAAATGACCTGATCATGATAAGGCATTAGCTTCCACTGGAGGTTATCTTCATTATCAGCTTGTCACTCTCAAAGATTACAAGGCCCTGTGTCCCTTATGAGGATAGTTTTGACTTGTTTTAGGTTTGGTAAAAAAACAAGATTTGCAGAAATATAAAGGTGGTTGGCCTTACAGCAAACAAAGCAGACAAGGGAAGTGCCACACGGCAGAGCAAACTACCATGAAGAAATTCAATAGGAACAGAGAGTAAGAAAGTATGAGAAAAAAGACTGGAGAATGGCATAACCTGACTTGTGAACTAAAAGAAAACCCAAAAATGACAATGACCCAAAACTGGATTAGGTTTTGTATGGCCTATTCCTGGTTTATCGGTTTTAGGGTCTGATAGGTTTAAGAATTTTGAGGTGAGACTGAATCTTTGGTCTCTGTTACCAAAAACTGGAGATTTCTCACCAGGACAAGGGTGACAACTGAATTGATAAAGGAAGGTGCTGTCAATGTTTGTCACTAAGTAATGGGGGAGAACAGTGAATACCAAACTAGTGAGTTGTGAGTATGGTTTAAGTAAAATGGCTAGATCGTATCAGTTTCGGCTATGGCTTGTACCGATAATTCTCTTTTTTTTTTTTATTAAGTATCGGGCACTATTCATTCAGTCATTGGAGCCGTACACGGATTAAGCATAGGCTGATACCAATACCTATTACTAAAACAAACTCTTACAGCTTAAAGACCCCACCCTTAACAGCAAGAGCCTGGATTCTCTCCCTAACAGGGTGCCCTCCAAAGGATCCATCACTGTCTATATCCGGTGGGGTAAGAAACCCTAATTATCCTTGCTTTTTACCCACCCCCTCTCCAAAAAAAATGGAAAAAGAAAAAGAAAAAGTATATTCTGGATTGCTCAGTGAAATACAAGGGATGTGCTTCCTAATACATCATTGTTCCACATTAGAGAGTAATTTGGAATATTTACTTTGCAGCTACCCAATAATAATTCTTCTCTAATTATCTACTGCATGCTAGTGCTTCTCAACTCAACTCAGTCCTCAGTTATCTTATCTCATCTAAATGGGGTGGCTACAGAAGCTAGTACTTCTAATAAGAAAAAAAAAAAACATACTAAACCTGACCGACACTGTTATTTAATCTCATAAAGCAATGATTAATCTTCATGTTGCTTTGGCAAATCACTTACTACAGTAGTTTGAGAACACAGTCTATTCTGGAATGTGCTCTAAAAATTCCATGTTAATGTATTCTAGAATAGAATTTATGCAGAGAGAGAGAGAGAGAGATTGTCCTGGATTTGTCCTCTTCCGTATGTTGAGCTTAAAGTAGTGGAATCTCCACTTATTGTGTGTCTTTCTTAGATTTCTTGAACGGTGAACCTTTCTTTTCCTTGTTTTGTTTATTAATTAAACCCTATCTTTATCTTCCAATTTCAAAGGAAGACAGTTGCATCCATAGAAAAAGAGAACACCAATTCCACCCCCAACGGACATCTTGTGTCCACCGTTTCCTTTTTGACTGATCAATGGGAAAGAAAGAAGTGATTAGATCAGAGCAACTTCTTTTTCTTATGCTGCATTTTGTATGCATTCTCAGAAGGCATTCTAGTGTATTCTTGAGTTTGATCCTAGAAATTGGTAAAAAAAAAATGCTAGTCCTTTTTAAAATTCATTTATTATCTTATTTTTCATTTTGAACAATGAAAATATCCCACATTTATTCTGACAGAATGCATTCTAAGAATGCATAACAATTGCAACATTAGTAAAGAAAACCAATTCAGTTTGGTTACTGAAGGAAAGAGATTAAAATATAATTTTTTTTGCTGTAATGGCATGTAATCATCTTTCAACTAAATCCATTATACAAGGCATTATTGAAGTTGATCAACTTACATCAACAACACTTTATTACTTATTTTTATATTTTTCCCACTTCACCTGAAGGGCTTTGTTTCTTTTGTTAGGTTTTTCCTCTCTGGTTTTCTTCGATTAATTGATGGTGGTGATGGAAGATGGTCTCATGAGTATTTTGGCTTTGTCTGGTTGCAAGTCAAAGGAAATAAAAGGAAGTGAAATTAATTGGTTTTAAAAAAGGAAATTAGAATTTTTATAATCATGATTATATCACATACTTAAAACCCGTGCGATATATAATAATTATATTTGACTAAAGTATGGGGCTCGATATTGTTGTACTACTTATGAAACCTCGAATCCACAAAGTAAGAAGCTCTCAAAATCACAAGCATTGAGAGAAACAATGAAAATTTTTCATTAACTTCAAGTTATCAATAAAGAGTCTAACTTGACCACTATATAGAGAAGTTGGATTACATAGAAAGAAATACGAAAACTTGAAAGATATGTTAAAATATGAAACTGACAAAAATTAAGAAAGAAATCAAATTGCGTCTAACACTTCACAAGTTCGAAACACCTTTTAAAAGTGGGAATTTGACCTCTTAATTGGGGCCAATCAACTTTGAATTAATGTCAAGAAATAGAGTTCTGACTACAATTTAGACTCTCGGGACACCACCTATATCAAAAGTTATGGGCCTTAGAATAGAAGTTGTGCCAGTAAATTAGTACCTTCAAGTTGATTGAATGGATTTCTGCTGATCCAATCAATTCAAGAAATCATATGAGATCTCCTCTAAATCAATATTTTTCAATATAATCTTTCTTTTTATTATTTTTGTTTTTTCAGTTCCATCTGATTTGGTTACAAATTAAATTAAAATTTATTGAAATGTTTTGGAATTAATTGCATAATCATGTCTTATTAAGATAATGATTATAAAAAATATATATATATTTTAATTCAATTTTCTTTTCTTTTATTTATTTGGCAACCTGAGGGAACTAGCTCCAGGAAAAACAATCCACCTATTTTGTTTGGTTCATTCTATGGGATACAGATCTCACATTGTATTGTAGTAGCGGTGGGTTTGTCATCTATGGATGGCAGCAGATCATGTTTGTTTTCACTTTTCATTTTAGCCATCTTATTTGAAGTTTTTCCTTGTATCTTTTCGAAAAAGATTTCTTTATTCATGATTGCAGTCAGTCCGTACAACTTTCTAAATGGAGTAAATTTTCCTCTTTCAATTTTCCAAATGAATTCACCCCCAAAAAAAAAAATTGTCAAGTTCTGCTTTTTGACCCCTTTTCTCTATTCTATATAAAACCCAAAAGTAGATCGGTCTAAAGTCTCTCATGTATCATTTTTATGTCGGCAACAGATTTTTTTTTTTTTTTCACGGCCATCATAAGGGGAGAGGAGAGAATATGTAATATTAAATTTTCTCTTTCTATTGGACGAATGTTCTGATACAAGAATGTATGTATATGATCCATGTATAAAAATCGAATCTTTTTGTATAATATAACATTAAAGATATTGTAAAAGAAATTCTATGAAATATGATATCACTAAACTCATACCTCATGAGAAAGGGAAAAACAAATCAAACTTAAACCATTTATAATCGGCTTGAGAAAATCCCAAACCTATTATTTGTCAAGGTAGTAAAGGTTTAGGTTATTGAATAATTTTTTATTAACTAGCTTTGCTATCAAAATAGTATAAAACCTTTGCAGTTCTTTCAAAAAAAAAATAATAATAATAATAATAATAATAATAGTTAGATCTCTTTATTTTTTATTAGGAAAAGAACCATCATACTTGAACTTAAGAATTTTGCTAGCAACTAGAAGTATGCAAGATCACAGGATGATGAAAATCTATATTTTTTGGTACCCTGAACTAGACATGGCAGACAAACAAACCTTGTTCTTAATTATACTTTTCTTTTTCAGAACTTTCGGCCTGAAACTGTCAAATGGGTTACCAGATTTCAAGGACAATAATCATAATTTTATACAGGATATAAAATATTTTATAGTATCTTTTCCAACTGAAAATTCCAACGAAACCTCTTTATCAATATTTTAAGGAGGTGGTGGGGAGAGAGACGCTTGCTTTGCTTGTACTACCAATTTTCCTGTGGATTGTACAAATGCAAAGAAAGTCTTCTGGAGAAAATTAGTACAACAATGGCGTCAAATTTTTAAATGCTGATTTCACAAGACACAGGTGACTAGATTACCAAAAATAAAAATAAATTAGGTTCAAATCCCACTAGAAAATCACCCAATGATCATAGAAAGCTTGAAATTAAGTTGAAAGTGATTCCCACTCTTTTCATGCCGTATGGAGAACTTTCCGTAGCACGGCCAGAATTATAGTCTTCTTATCACCTCCTTTATTATATATCTCTCTTTATTCTTTTATCTTCTGGGTTTCCATCACTCTCTCAATTTTTTAATTATTATTTATATTTCTTCTTAGTGATCACAACTAAGAAGTACCTTAATAACTAAAATATGTAAAGATATAAAGATTTTGGTTTAAAGAATGATCCTAAAGGCTATATCCATCAAAATCATTGAAATCTGAGTAAAGTCCATTGCTACATTAGCCATCACATCAGGGGAAAAATAAAACGAGTGAAACACATTTTGGGGTTGGAGAGGAAGGAGGGAGAGAGGATATTCTTTTAAGAACATGGGCAGGTTCTATGAACCATTCCATTAGTTGGATTGGTAGACCAGTGCATTCGTCTATTTTTTTTTCTACTTTACATCGCCACATAAGCTGCTACTACTAGTAGGAGAGAGAGAGAGAGAGAACCAGTCACATACGGAAGTGTAGGAAGGCTTCCACTGTGCAATTCTCCATGCACGTTTGCTAATGCTTCCAAAATTCTAGTAGATTTATATCTCAAATATTTCTTGATTTTCTTGTCAATAATACACAACTGACACGACAACTCAAGGAACTATAAAGTACAGAAGAGAAATTAAACACCCTTTCACCTTCCTTGTCTGCATCAACTATGAAGTTAGGGGTTCTTTTTTTTTTTTCATTTTGTTTGGTAACTATTGTGTGGAAAAAAATACGTTCTGATGATAATTAAAAGGAGAAAGCGATACATTAGAAGAATGGTTGTGGTGAGAGATTAAGGTCAGAGACAAGCGTTGGTGGCCAAAGCACAACGCACTTAACATTAAGTGGCGCTGTCATTTCTTTACCTGACTTGCACATTTTATAAACATAATCTCTCTCTTATCTTACTCCACTTATGCATATACCCTCCCCCACAGTTCTGCTTTTCAGAGTTTTTATTTTTTGACTAATTATAGGATATCAGGATAAGAAGAAATTATCTCTAGATCTTACCACATTATAATGCTCAGAGTTCACACACATCAGTCACCAGTCACCACCCAATATATGGAAGCTTCTTCATATACCACAAGAAACATACATACCTGCTAACATACTAACCACATCATGGAAGACATGTAATTCTACCGACGATGTCTAACCCAAAAACACGAGCTTCAGAAGCTCATAAGCCAAGTATCTGCACACTACCCGACCAATGTAAGACTAAAACCCTCCACCCCTAATCATGGAACGCAAACCCCTTCTAGCATGGACCTACAAGCTGCATCATCTACACCCATAACTTCCTGCCTAAATAGTCTTAGATGAATCATCATGTGTTGAACCTAAGGGGAAAAGGAGATGCCATTGCAGCCATTCTGATCATTTTACGTGTTGCTTGTGGGGCTTTGCTCTCTCTCTCTCTCTCTCTCTCTCTCTCTCTCTCTCTATGTTGTTTCGATTTGAAAGTAACCTCATCGCATTTGAGTGGAATAAGTTTCCTAAGAGCAGAAAAATGCTGAGGTATGGGATATAAACCGTACAATCGTGCCAGGGATGTGTCGTCCACAGGGTCATTAGGGTCACTAAATGTATCCACATTTTGCATACACACAATACATACAGATGAGCGTGATGTCTTATTATGTTTGAATTTATATAGCCAGAGAATATGGCTAGAGACCCATCAGCCTGCATCCACTTTGGGAATTTTTGGAACATAACTACCAACTTCCCACTTCACTTCTCATGGGATTGGTGTTATAAATACATGGTTTCATTACACCAGTACTTGCCAACAAATTAGTGACTCAGACTCCATACAAAGAGCAAAGGAAATGTTGGCCATGAACTCATCAACTGTAGTAGCTATAACAATTCAAGATGGAGCTGCTGCTCCTAAGAAGAAGAACGGGATTGTCTCTCATCTTTCTTCTCTTCTTCTTCACTGGCTAAGAGAATTGAAAAGCACACACGAGCACAGACAGTTGATTCACAGTATCAAGGTTGGACTTGCTCTGGTTCTGGTTTCTCTCCTGTATCTCCTTGATCCTCTGTTCGAGCAAGTTGGAGATAATGCCATGTGGGCTATCATGACTGTAGTGGTTGTTTTTGAGCTCTATGCAGGTTCTTACAACTTCTTCTTTATAGATTATTGTTAATTATAACCATACTTCTTAATTTGTATTGTTAATGTTAGTCTTATTATATATGTTACTGATGGATTCAGTTTTTGTAATATATGACAGGTGCAACACTCGGTAAGGGCTTGAATCGTGGAATTGGAACAATTGTAGGTGGTGCCTTGGGGTGTTCTGCAGCAATTTTAGCTCAAAACTTTGGCAAGATTGGCAAGGCTAGTTGTATTGGCGTATCAGTATTTATCTTCGGTATGTTTTTTGAATTTGATAATACAAATTGGAGAAAGTTTTTCATCACCGTGGGTGAAGAGAAACCCACTGCTGCGATCTCATAATTTCTCTCCCTATATCATGAATGTCTTAAGTGCCCTTTGCAATGCTCTAGAGTCCCATCCAAGCCCTAGAACCCGTGAGTGAAGAGATTAACTCTCTTTATCATGAGTGAAAGAAAACTGTTCTGATCCTATATTATCCTATGGAATGTTATTTCTATATTGGTTCGTAAGAGATTTGGTATGGGTTGACATGGTCTTGGGTCCTCTCATCTTATAAGCCGGTTGTTAGGGGCAAGTTCTCCCAAGTTTATATGAAAAACTCAGTCCCAATTTCATTTGTGGTGTTTGTAACCTCTACAATCTCCAGTTATGATACTGAAGGTCATGCCAGCTGTGAAGGCCGACCAAAGATATTGGTTAGTGAATCACAGGGTGTTTCAGTAGCTAACAATCTAATACAGGCAAATGTGTCGTCCTCAACAAAACCTCAAAGTTCTCTCCATTCCTGGATAATTTGGAGTCTGATATAGATTTATTTCTTTCGAATAAGCCAACCAAATTATGAGGTCAAGAATAAAAGAGTATTGTTTGGGTATCTGAACCTTAAATCTAGTATCAGAAGAGCTGAAAACTATTTGTAGAGTCTAGCAAATACTACTTTTTGAGGTCTAAATAAACTCTAGCTTCCTTTTTTTTCTTCCCTATTTCCTTTTCTTTGAGGAGAGGTGGTGTATTGATACTACATATAAAACTTCATTATCTGTTATCATTATATATCTTATATTTAACCAATCAAAACAACCAGTAATTTCCTAAATGAATCATTCAGGTGCAGCTGCAACATACACTAGGATGGTTCCAAGAATAAAGAAAAGATATGACTATGGAGCCTTGATCTTCATCCTCACATTCAATCTAGTAGTAGTCTCTGGTGTTCGAGCAGATAAGGTCATCGAGTTAGCCCGTGATCGTCTCTCAACAATTGGTATGGGTTTTGCTGTATGTGTGTCAACAAGCTTACTCATCTTCCCTGTATGGGCTAGTGATGAACTTCATAGCTCTACAGCTTCCAAATTCAGTAAACTTGCCTGTTCAATTGAAGGTCAGTTTCATTTGTTTTGGGAAATCATATGAACACGTAAGACACTTCAAACTAATAACAGATTATAGGAATCTAAACTTTTTGAATCCTTGAAAAAGATACTCCTTGTCTAGGATCAATCTTCAAAAAGAGACTTAGGGGAAATTAAAAAAGTTCATTCAGTCTGTAATTTCTAACCCACCCATTTTATCGTAGGAGGCCTGGAAGAGTACTTTAAAGGGATTGAAGAAAAGGAGGATAATCAATCTGAAACCAGTTTCAATGCTTGCAAATCAGTAATCCACTCAAAGTCCACAGATGAATCACTGGTATCTATGAATATCTGATTGTTAAACTCATCCTACAAGAAGGGGATTAGTACTTAGAAATTAATTATGTTCTCTTTGCATTATAATTAAACTTATATTCAAAACAAATGACGGGTGTTTTTCATTTTCCAGGTAAATTTTGCGAGATGGGAACCATGGCATGGAAAGTTTGGTTTCAAGTATCCGTGGAACAAGTACCTACAAATTGGAGATTCACTAAGTGTGTTGGCTGCCTCAATTCTTTCACTAAAAGGGTGTCTTCAGTCTCATCGACAGGCATGATGTCTGCATCTCTTTGCATTATCTGAATCAATAATCTGAGATCGACCAGGGAAAAATGGAAGGATAGTTAAAACTAAGAACTACACATTGAAATTAAACTGACAAAATATTTTTTATAAGATAAACTAAGAACAGCCCACTAAAATTTCAATCAAATTCTCAAACAAAAATCAGAAAACACCATAGTTTTTTTTATGGTGATACTGTAGCTTTGAATCCTGCAAAACAGGGTACTTTCAGCCATAAGGCCGAAGTGGCTGATCCAGACAGTTCAAAGTATGGGGACTATCTGGATCAGCCACAAATCCAATTTCCACCCTGTGATTCTGCGCCACGAATAATATTAGTTGAATGAGTGCTTTTTGCCATATTAAAAGAAAATTCAGGAAAAAAATATTTTCAGAAATCTTAAGAAGACCCCAGAAAAATGAAAAAGACTGCTCAAAAGTACAAGATTCATC
Source organism: Protea cynaroides (assembly GCA_028583415.1). Lineage (NCBI taxonomy): Eukaryota > Viridiplantae > Streptophyta > Magnoliopsida > Proteales > Proteaceae > Protea > Protea cynaroides. The sequence continues at coordinate 7,776,453 of CM053275.1, read as the reverse complement.
TGAAATTCTCAAATTCCGGTCAAAGATATTTACTGGGGATAATAGCTTGGTTATCTAAAATCTTCTTATTATATAAGCCATAGCTAATTTCATTTGCATTATGGTTGATTTTTCAGCCAACTCCAGTGCTTACGAGGCAGTCCATTAAGAAGCCATGTGAAGCAGTGGTCTCTCTGCTAGCTTGCACGCTAAGGGAGCTTGGAGACAGCATCATCAACATGAAGAGATGTAGCCCAGCAGTGTTAACAGAGGCAAAGTTGCAGCTATCAAAACTAGAGCTTAGTGAAGCTATACTTCCTTACATGCTCAGGACACTACCAGAGGATGATGCTTTTGCAATGGCAGGCTTCGTATTTCTGCTGATGGAGATGGTGGACATGGTGGAAAAATTGGCAAAAGAGGTCGAAGAACTGGGAGATTTTGCAGGTTTCTCTAAACAGCTAAAGTACGCAGATTTGTGGTGAATCATACCAATGCAAGCCAGAAGTATGCAGATTTGTGGTTAATCATATCAATGCAAGCCAGTTTTGGCGTCGCAAATTTATTAACAATAAAGAAGAGAGCAGGTCATATGGAAGGGTCTGTTCATAGGGTAACGGCCCACTTATTTGCACCACATAGTAGCATTGATGGGGATTGAAATATTGTAGAGAGGTAGACCCAAAAGTCCCCTACTTATTCAAGTTTCAATTCAATTGAAGTTAGCCAAATTGCAAAATAAAGCTTAAAAAAAAATCTAATGATTAACAAGAAGATACATGATAATGCCTAGACTACAATAAATAGGAGGGTTGTATGACTGAAACTGATTTTAAGTATGAAATTTGAGAAGTGGCAAATCCAGATTGCCACAGCACTAATTCACATGAGGCATCAAATTGGATCCCATAGATACTCTATTGACAGAACCGTCCATAAAAACATTTTTGCAATGAAAAGTGAACCAAGTTGGGTGTTCAACTGTCCGTAAAACTTTCTATCAAAAAAAAAAGAAAAAAAAGTCCACAAAACTGTGTTCTTTTTTTCTTTTTCTTTTTTCCTTTTTAATCAGTTTCAAAATAAAAGGCTACAACCAGAAAGATTTAGGCTTGAGATGACAAAAAATTTCAACATACCATCTTCTCATCAAGTACATTAATCTCTCTCCCCTCCCTCGTTTCCTTGCCACATCAAATATATTGCCTATTCAAACATGAACAATGTCCATAACAGGAAGCCTTTGTTGGCGTCATTGGATCGTGCGCTGCTGGCTTGTGCATGGGTGAGTGGCAAGAACCCTAGCAGGGTAGTCTCCTGCTTTACCTGTCATCACCTGAGATTACGAAGCTTTCAACGTTTACTTACAGAAACGACTGCTGAACCACGGGAAGGAGGGATCCTTGAGTTCTCGTCTGATTGCGGCAGTGACCCTAGCTGGTAAGAGACCAACTTAGTTATAAGGGGAGAGAGCCGATAATCCAGAGAGAGAATGAGAAAAGGCGGAGCTTATGGGCCTACTGTTCTCTACTTCTCCAGGTAATTCAAGAAATTCAGGTGATATCTCTCACAAACCTTTGACACGACCTTCTTCTCAGGCAACGGTGCGACCATCTTTCGAAGCGACGGCCAACATTCTCTCTCTAATTTGTTGTTTACTTTTCTGTGAATGCCATTGACTAGCTCTTTGATTTGATCTGTATCACTAGCAGGAATCGCTGGTTCTCCCCTCTATCTCTCATCCTCCCTTAAGACCTCCCCCCTTCACTCTCTCTGCATCTCCGGCTCCCTCCTCCTCCATCTTCCTCGCTCCAGTATGCAACATGAGAATCGGCCTTGGATCGCATCCGGATTGGTCAATTCTGATATTAATAAGCTGATTCACAGTGGCTACGACCGAGCCCTAGAGGGGCAAGAAACTTGATTTTCATTTAAGGTTCTGTTTGTTTTCACATAAATGATGGGGAAAAAAAATTCCTGTAAAATAGGATTTTCCACTCCCAGTGTTATGTTTCTAAAAATTACAAGACAAATCTGAACTATCATTTTTTATAGTATTTTTTTTAATATAAACCATTTACCATTGGTTTCAGTTTCAAATTGAGAGAATACATAGTAATGTCTAGAATATTGATACACTTACACGAAGATATTAGGATACATGCCAATACAAAAGGGGCATTTGATTGACTTCAAATATAAAATTTGACAAATGATTAGTCGAAATCATGACCTTGTCATTCAACGGTTAGAATTGTAAAATCATTTGTTTCATAGTAAAATAGATGTCTTGTGATGTTTGAAAAAATGATATACCCTTGTTTGAAAAAAAAATATTAAAAAAGTAAGAAAATTTTACAATTAAATAAAAGAGCCTTAGTGAATCAAAACAATCTCTTACATGATCCAATGAATCAGGAGAATTCCCAAGCATCACCCAACCTATTGTCAGTCTCATCATTGTTCAGTTCCACACTTCCACTACATGAATGGCCAAAGTACTGGTTGTTGTTTCAATTACTATTGGAACTTGTAGTCTCACATTTTCTGTTTTGATTTCTTCTTCATCCTCTTTCAAAAATTTGTTCTTTTCTTTTTGTTTATAGATTCATCTTGCTGCAGTGAACAAAAAGGACCCATGAGAGACCAATTATTACCTTGACAGCTACATCAGTCATTAGCAGGCAACAGCTGAGATATCCATCACATGATAAATTTCTGGAGGAGAAACAAAGGTTCAAGAGCTATAGATGCTCAGGTGGAGGAGAAACTAAGGTCCAAGAGATATAGAGGCTCACTATCTCATATGTCACCTTTACAAATCACAAAATAAATACATCTTTTGTATGAAATTTGAGAACTTGTTGTATATGAAATCATTCAAGGTCCCTGAGTTTCCCATTATTGGATTATTCTGAACATTTCCCTCACAAGTTGCCCTTTTTTCGAGTGGCAGTACACTTGGGATGTGTGGCTTCTCATTTAGGTGGTTGTACACGAATTATCATTAATGATTAAAACCTGATGGCTATTATACCATGAAATTTGATAAGAGAGTATTGCAGCTGCAGAACTGATTATATTTCTAGAAAAGCATAAAGAATTTAAATAAAAGTTACAGTGAAAACATAAATAGAAACCCAGCCTGAATATTTAAAAACTTAAAAAAGATGTCTCAATGCATGAGGTTCCCGTTACTGCAGGGTCTGGAAAGGGGCCGAATGTAAGCAGCCTTACCCCCGTAATGCGGAAAGACTATTTTCTTGTTTCAAACCCGTGACCACCAGATTGCAATATGCCATATTTAGAAACTTAGTATAACACAATATTATCCTTCATAATTTAAAATCCATACATATCAATACAACAAGGATTCTCCCTTATTACAGTAGTTCTTACTTCTTACAGATGGGCTTATAGCTTTACCTTGAATAGTACAAAGAAGCAACCTCAAAAACTCTTTCTCTGAGCAATTTCAATCTGTTCCTTCAAAGAACCATCAAGCTTCTCAACAAGGTTCAACAAAAAACCGTCTGCACCATGCTTGGCCAACAAAGACACTGACACCGGAAGGTTCTCATGCATTCCCAGAGGTATATTCACCTGAAATTTAGAAGTAACATATGAAAGACCACATCTGTTACAAACATACCCCAATAACTAGGATGATATACAATCATTTTGTGCCGTTAAATGGCAGGACTAGGGGATACTACCTGGCAAAACCCAGAAACTCCAGCAATGGACAGCAAGCTGGCTGCTCTAGAACGAACAGTTTCAAGAGCAACACTCTCTGTTTGCAATTTAACTGGAGGCCCAGGAACCGTAGGAATAGCAAGGATACCAAATTCCTACAGAATCATTCAGTAAAGGCATAAAGAAAAGTTCTAACAAAAGGCAAATATAGAGATAGAGGCATAAAGAATTCTAACAAAAAAAGGCAAATGAGGTGGCACCTGGAAAACACAGGTTGGAAACCCCCACCCCATTTGCCTTGTAAGAATTAGGAGGACATGCAGCACATCTACCACATGGTAGCTTAGGTGGCACCCAGAAAACATAGGTAGGTAGCCGGGAGCCCCCACCTCTGATATTCATTCTTCAAATTCAGTCCAAATGACTGTGCCAAGGTCAAGTCCACTTTCTTGGGTATTTCAATCTAAAAATTCACAATTATGTGACCATATGATTGAAATGGGACCCAAGATTCGATATGAGGCCCATATAGAGAGGGACCCCTACCATCCAAAGGTCTTTATTGGCCACATTGTCACTCCACATGGCTCAGATTAAGCCACCAATCCTGCAAAGCTCATAAAGATTGTGGTGTGTGTTTTTTCTGTGGGAAAATTTCAATGAAAAATCAATTAACAGAATCAGAAGCAAATTTTAATTTGTAAACTCAGTGTAAACAAACATAACATATTTAGTTAATTAAATAACATACAGACCCACAAAAATTTTATTCATTGAACAAAACAAAAATAAGTGCCGATTAATTTAATCAGAAGCATTAGAAAAATTTTCAAGGAGTTTGCACTCCCACAGGCAGTGAGTGTGAGCAGGCATGGGTCTCTGTGGAGAGAGAGAGAGAGTGTGTTACCTCAAGCAGGTCAGTAAGAGCAGCACGGAATTCATTCCTAATCGTATGAAAGATGTCAATGTCTTCACCTGTTGTCATAAGGGCTTCCTGTACCCGTTCTGATATGCCTGGACCTAAATCAGGTTTAACTGAACTGATCCATTCTTCATGGTTGATTTTGAACTCATACCTGCACTTCAGGATGATAATTGCACTCTAGAGAAATCAATATTTATTCCTTTTTTTTTTCTTTTGTGGGGGGGGGGGGGAAGAAAAACCTTTCTTTCACATTGTAAGAGATCACAAACAGTATTGCAGTTCTGTTCAGGATCCGTACCTCTGAAACCACCTCATAGCTTTTGAAAGGGCCACTAATGATGGTATATTATTCTCAAGTTGATCATTGCCTTCACCCATAAAATGCTTCAAACTTGGAACTTTATCCTTGACATAATCACCAAGGTTTGTATGCCTAACAATTTGGCCTAAAATAGAAAGAGGATGAAGTAATACATCACTCATTAAAATTCTATTAACATGAATACAGGCAGAATCATTTCTAAAGCACTACTGTCTACACACATAATCAAGAATTTACCTCCAAACAACTTTTCAACAGACTTGAGAAGAACCTGGGTCACTCGATCACTGGGGATGCTCAGAAGTTGGAAACAGTCGTCTGGAATAATAATGTGACTTGGTTGTACAGGTTCCACATTAGGCAATTGCAGTAGCACATGCCCTACTTGATTCAAGATCACAGGATCCCTTGCAAACCATCCTAGAGACGAATTGTCAAGGAATAGAGTTGCAGGAAAAAAGGTCCCACGAAAAATAGTACACCACTAAAATACAACGCACCCTCTCTGCTAAAAGCAGACTTTTCCACCCCAAAGTTTAACATCAAACTGCAAGCATGGTATGATTAAAGAAACAAACAAAATATATTTCCTCACTTGTTTGGGTATCTGTCTATTACACAGCACCATATTTCGAGATCCACTATATGCTCCACTCCGTTTTGAGCCACATGAATGGCTCCTTTGGTCCATTGTTCTGACCAACCGTTCTATGGGAAAGGCCCAACCTTGAATTAGCCATGTGTCAAGTTTCGTGGCCCCATCTGCACTATATGAGCTATCATGATAGGACGTTTACACTTGTATTCTCAGAGGTTGACTTACTCTCTTTTTTTTTTTGGCTGAAATTTGCTAGACTACGTGATAATGAACTGGACAACACATCTATAAAATTTGAGCCCCTACTATTACGTGGAACACATTAGGTCCATCCAGAGAAGCTTCTCCAGACGGGTTATCCAGTAAAACCATGCCCTTGTTTAAAGATTAATGGATCATTCAGGAGCAGAGAAAATGCATCTTAGCTTCTAGGGTGACATTGGTTTTTCTCTTGTATCCCAACATTCACTCTATTTCAGGACAGAATTTTTTTTTCATGAACTTGCATACCTGCAGTTGGAAAGAGAGACAGCACTCACTGATTACACCCATTCCATCTTGGCTCTCAAACTGCTTGGAACCTGACTTATGAAAAGTTGCTATTGTTCTTCTTTATAGATCTACTAATTATAACAAAAATATTGCGAATATCTTAGTGCCATACTGCGATGGGAGGGCAATGTACAACCATAAAGAAGCATCAAAGTTGCAACCCATAGGTGCCTTAGTTGTTCATTTTACTTTCACATTTTAGGTTGCACAACTTTTTCTTCTTTAATAAGCTTAAGTTGTATATTTTTAAATGGTATGGCATCACTGGGTACAGAACTTTGTGAAAAGAATATAAGTAAAAGTATGCTTTACATAACACATAAATCTAGTAGAATATAGAATGCATAGTAATCACAGATCAAAATTAGTTGGGTTAAGGCTTGCTTAAGTTGAGGTGAGAATTTAAGTTCAGAACAGGTGGGGAACCTCAAGCCTCATGGCCTCAAAGTCACATAGTAATAATTGTTAAATAACATAACATTAGACCGACCTTAGCCATGCTTCAAGATAGTGTGAAGGATTTTCTTAAAAATCAAACAGATTGAAAATCCGTACTTTGCAACTTACCAACTGTATCAAAGCTCTGTGCCATAGGAATAACACCAGTAGTAGGAACAACTGCATGTGAAGGTCGAATCCCATAAATTCCACAGAATGATGCAGGGACTCTTACGCTCCCTCCAGTGTCGGTGCCTGATAGGAAAATGCCAACAGCCAACAGAAGCGTTTGCATGAGTCTCTCCACTAGATCTTAAAGATGACAATTTTGGAAAAAAATTAAAGACATTGATATCTCAGAGGGAGTGGAAGTATCACACCTAAGGAGAAATCTACAAGCTTTGCTGCCACTGCTACAGCAGATCCACTTGAAGATCCTCCAGGTATCCGATCTGGGGCACATGGATTAACAGGTGTACCATAGTGTATATTTTCTCCCTGTATACTGCCACATAATACTTAAGAACATCATAAAAGCTACAAAATATTTGACATAAGAACTCAAAATTTCTAAATGAAGTAGAATAATTCTGGTAATCTACACATCAGATCATGGATTGTCTCCCAAAATTGGGGTCAGGTATCTCCAATATAGCATCAAGTATATGTTCCTAATCATATTATAGATGAAAATTAAAGCGAAGGATTGCTGACAATTTTAAGAACTGTTGAGAACCAAGTGACAGAATCAGCTTGTAAAAAATCAAATGGAACATACATGAATAAATGATAAGTCAAGTACTTATTAGTCTATACTCCAGATTGTACAGCGTAGCTATGAAAAAAAAAAGGATACCTTAAGCCATACCCATATTATTATTTCTGACACACATGCACAGGGGGTAATTGCAGGATATGGCAAGTGGGTACCTCATCGATGAATAGACAGACAAAGGGTGGAAGTGGAATCAAATGAACCAAATATTCATCTGAGGAAGAGTAAAAAATATCAGATGGAACATCAAATTCTTCAATCTTAAGAGTCTAAACCAACCTGTAGGCCATTTCATCCATTACAGTTTTGCCAACAGATGTGGCACCAGCATTCAGGAGAGCTAAAACAACGGGAGCCGTTGATACGGCAGGCGAGTGGGTCCTGGCCCAATCCGGATTACCAAATCCAGTCACGTATCCTTCAATATCAAATCTGTTCCCACAAACCCAAAATTTCAGAGCAGTTCATAAATTGCAAATGAACAGACAAAGAGGAAGAACTGTAACAGAAAAACTACTTAAAATGGAGAACAAAAAGTAAAATAGTGAAAAGAAGCAAAAACAAGGAGAGAAGAGTTACATGTCTTTGATGGCGAAAGTGAGGCCGTTCAGTGGGAGCTGTTGAGGAGAAGCAGTTGGTGGAGGATGTAATAAGAGTTTCTCCATGAAAGCACCGGAATCCGACTTTACCGCAGCCATCTCAGGTGCGCAATTAAACACTCTCTCTCGCAGAGTATTCAGTGACTCAGTGGCGAGATCCTCTGCTGTCAAAACGAATTGGGCTTACAGAGTAGAGAACAGAGTCCATTGGCTACTGGAATTCAGTTTTTGTAACTGATTTCCTGAGTAAAGCGCCAAATACCACCTGGATATTGGATCGTGCCATCGTGGAGAATTGAAATGGATATGCCCTCAAATCTAAGGCGTGAAGCATGATTGGAACTTCTGTCATCCAACTTGTTCCAGGAGTTTGTCTCGCGCAATTTGGTTGGGTTGGTCCTCATGAGTCAATGAGGGACAAAGAGGTCGCTCGTGGTTCCTACTCCTTGGCCAATCACGTTGCATGAAGCATGACAAAACTTGACACATTCGTGATGGAGGGTCTGGAACGTACTCGATGCTGACCAGGGGGGGGGGCCGGATCGTCTGTGGCACTTCTCTGTAGCAGTGTTGATCAGACTGTTGGAAGCCCATCGGACACATGATTGATGCATTCTCAACAGTCAGGAGTAGCACTGCGGTGTGTTCGAAGTGCATCAGGATGTATTCTCAACGGTCAGAAGGAGCACTGCTACGATTTTTTTTCCCAATTGGTGTTGATTTTATAGATTTAGATCCAGTGCTGGATCACAGTAAAGCATCTGACGGCTGAAAATGCATCGAGACACATGCTTGTGCAAGAGTGTAGAAGAAATTAAGGTCGAAGAGCAATAGAGGCTCACGGTCTCGTAAAAATAATGCACCATCCTCAACACCAAAAGTAAGATCACCTTTACAAATCATGAGATAAAAGAATCTTTTGTATGAAATTTGAAAAGAGGAGATATTGGAGCGATAGAACCAATTACATTGCCAGAAACCATTAGTTTGAATGGAAGTTGCAATGAAGCATGAAATAGAAAACCCAATCTGACACAGTATAAGCCTTTCTAATCTGAAATTCATACATATCAATACAAATGAATTATCGCTTAGTACCCTTCCTCAAGGGTGTAGCGGTTAGTCAGAGCTTGTCATGCAGAGAGAAAACGAAAAGCAAGTAAATCCTTTGTAAAGGAATCCATTTATAAGCTTAGGCTATTAGGTGGAGATGTCCAATTAATATATGGAAGCATCTAAGCTCCCAGAGTTTCCCAATGTTGGATTATTCTGAAAACTTTCCTCACTTATTGCCCCTCTTTTGGATGAAAAGACATGGCATGTGGCATGTGGCATGTGGCATGTGGCATGCGTAGCTTCTCCCTTAGGTAACTGTACACTGAATTATTATAAATGGTTGACCAGGTGGTTCTTATGCCATGAAATTTGAAAAGAGAATATTGCAGCAGCAAAATGAATACATTGCTAGAAATCAATAAAGGTTCTTCTATTTATTTTATATCTAGATCATTTATTAAAAACCAGCAAAAGCTGAAGGGGGAACAGAGCTTACAAAAGCATTCTCACAAAGAGAGACAAGAAAACACAAAGAAAGAACAAAACAGCTCCACAAGGAGCCGCAACAAAAAAAAAAACACAAGGGGGAGGGACCTTAAATCCCCAGAAAATCAACACCCCAGTTAGCTCTTAAGAAGTCATTCCTACCTTGATATTTCGGATGAGGACTTCAACAGTTTTTGCTTTGTTTTGAAACACTCTTAAGGTTCCTCTCTTCCCACATATGGGAAATGGTCACACAAAAAGTAAGTTTTCCAATCACTCCCATATTGCCAAATCCTCCAAATTCCTTTGCAATCCAGATTGCCTCACATTTAAGAGTTTTGTTATGACAAACGCCCTAAAATAGCAAGAACAAACACCAACGAAATCAAAAGCAAACAAGAGAGACAATACAACACCAATGCGATGTGGTAAATCCACGGGCGAAGATGAAGATGATTCCCTGAATGAGAAAGTACAATGGAGATATCTCTCAAGAAATCTCAAGCTTGAAACACTTTCTTTTTCTCCTTTGCTGCTAGGGCAACATAAGAAGATAATATACGAGCTTCAAGTCTGGCTGATCTGTCGGGGTGCTCCATCAGGTCGGGTCGAACAAAAAATTTGTCGGTACGGGTCAATCTTCAAAGCAGATCATGAATCCAAAATAGCCAAAGAATTCAAGACACCAATAACAGGTTTAAATAGAAGTTACAGTGAAAACATAAATATAAACCTAGCCTGAATCTCTAGAAACTTAGAATAACACAATATTATCCTTCATAATCTAAAATCCATACATATCAATACAACAAGAATTCTCCCTTATTACTGCAGTAATTACTTCTTACAGATGAACTTGTAGCTTTGTCTTGAATAGTACAAAGAGTTACTTCAAAAACTCATTTTTCTGAGCAATCTCAATCTGTTCCTTCAAAGAACCATCAAGCTTCTCAACAAGGTTCAACAAAAAACCATCTGCCCCATGCTTGGCCAACAGAAACACTGCCACTGGAAGGTTCTCATACATTCCCAAAGGTATAGTCACCTGAAATTTAGAAGGAATACATTAAACACTATGTCTGTTACAAACATGCCCCTTTATCTAGGATGATATACATCATTTTGCGATGTTAAAATGGAAGGACTAGGGGATGCTACCTACGAAAATCCACAAGCTCCAGCGATACACAACAAGCTGGCTGCTATAGTATGGAAATTTTCAAGAGCAACAGTCTCTGTTTGCAATTTGATTTGAGGGTCAGGAACCGTAGGAGTAGCAAGGATCCCAAATTCCTACAGAATAAAGAAAAGTTCTAACAAAGGCAAATATAGAGGTAAGAGGAATAAAGATTCCAACAAAAGGCAAATATAGAGGTTGAGGACCCATGAGAGGCCAATTTCTATTGAAACTTGTAGTCTCACATTTTCTGGCAGTGAACAAGGAGGACCCATGAGAGACCAATTACCTTGACAGCTACATCAGTCACTACTAACAGGCAACAGATGAGATATCCACCACAAGATAAATTTCATCTGGAGAAACTAACGTCCAAGAGCTATAAAGGCTCACTATCTCATAGATCACCTTTACAAATAACAAAATAAAAACATCTTTTGTATGAAATTTGAGAACTTGTATATGAAATCATTCAAGGTCCCTGAGTTTTCCATTATTGGATTATTCTGAACACTTCCCTCACACTTTACCATTTTTCGGGTAGCAGCATACTTGGGATGTGTGGCTTCTCTTTTGGGTGGTTGTACACAGATTATCATTAATGGTTAACATGGTTATTATACCATGAAATTTGATAAGAGAGTATTGCAGCTGCAGAACTGATTACATTTCTAGAAACTCATACAGGATTTAAATAGAAGTTACAGTGAAAACATAAATAGAATCCCAGCCTGAATATTTAGAAACTTAAAAAAGCGTCTCAGTGCACGAGGTTTCCACTACTGCAGGTTTGGGAAGGGGCCGAATGTAAATAGCCTTACCCCCCGGTAATGCGGAGAGGCGATTTCCTTGTTTCAAACCCGTGACCAAGTTGCAATATGCAATATTTAGAAACTTAGTATAGCACAATATTATCCTTCATAATCCAAAATCCATACATATCAATACAACAAGAATTCTCCCTTATTACAATAGTTCTTACTTCTTACAGATGGACTTGTAACTTTACCTTGAATAGTACAAAGAGCCAATTTCAAAAACTCTTTCTCTGAGCAATTTCAATCTGTTCCTTCAAAGAACCATCAAGCTTCTCAACAAGATTCAACAAAAAACCGTCTGCACCATGCTTGGCCAACAGAGACACTGACACCGGAAGGTTCTCATACATTCCCAAAGGTATATTCACCTGAAATTTAGAAGTATGAAAGACCACATCTGTCACAAACATACCCCAATAACTAGGATGATATACAATCATTTTGTGCTGTTAAATGGCAGGACTACGGGATACTACCTGGCAAAACCCAGAAACTCCAGCGATAGACAGCAAGCTGGCTGCTCTAGCACGATATGTTTCAAGAGCAACACTCTCTGTTTGCAATTTAACTGGAGGCCCAGGAACCGTAGGAATAGCAAGGATACCAAATTCCTACAGAATCATTCAGTAAAGGCATAAAGAAAAGTTCTAACAAAAGGCAAATATAGAGGTAGAGGAATAAAAAATTCTAACAAAAAGGCAAATGAGGTGGCACCTAGAAAACACAGGTAGGTAGCCCCCACCCCATTTGCCTTGTAGGAATTAGGAGGACGTGCAGCAGATCTACCACATGGTAGCTTAGGTGGCACCCAGAAAACACAGACAGGTAGCCCCCACCTCTGATATTCATTCTTCAAATTCAGTCCAAATGACTGTGCCAAGGTAAAGTCCTCTTTCTTAGGTATTTCAATCTAAAAATTCACAACTTTGTGACCATATGATTGACATGGGACCCAAGATTCTAGCGAGAGGGACCCCTACAATCCAAAGGTCTTTATTGGCCACATCGTCACTCCATATGGCTCAGATTAAGCCACCAATCCTTCAAATATTATAAAGATTGTGGTGTGTGTTTTTTCTGTGGAAAAAATTCAATGAAAAATCAATTAACAGAATCAGTGTAGACAAACATAGCCTATTTAGTTAATTAAATAACATACAGACCCATGAAAATTTTATTCATTGAACAATACAAAAATAAGTACTGATTAGTTTAATCAGAAGCATTAGAAAATTCCTCAAGGAGTTTGCACTTCCACAGGCAGTGAGTGTGGACATGCATGGGTATCTGTGGAGAGAGAGAGAGAGAGAGAGAGAGAGATACCTCAAGCAGGTCAGTAAGAGCAGCACGGAATTCATTCCTAATCGTATGAAAGATGTCAATGTTTTCACTTGTTGTCATAAGGGATTCCTTCACCCGTTCTGATATGAATAGGCCTAAATCAGGTTTAACTGAACTGATCCATTCTTCATGGTTGATTTTAAACTCATACCTGCACTTCAAGATGATAATTGCAATCTAGAGAAATCAATATTTATTCCTCTTTTTTTTTTCTTTTTCTTTTTTTTGTTGGGGGAGGAGGGGAAAGGAAGAAAAACCTTTCTTTCCCATTGTAAGAGATCATAAATAATATTGCAGTTCTGTTCAGGATCCGTACCTCTGAAACAACCTCATAGCTTTTGAAAGGGCCACTAATGATGGTATATTACACTCAAGTTGATCAATGCCTTCACCCATAAAATGCTTCAAACTTGGAACTTTATCCTTAACATAATCACCAAGGTTTGTACGCCTAACAATTTGGCCTAAAATAGAAAGAGGATGAAGTAATACATCACTCATTAAAATTCCATTGATATGAATATAGGCAGAACCATTTGTAAAGCACTACTGTCTACATATCACATAATCAAGAATTTACCTCCAAACAACTTTTCAATAGACTTAAGAAGAACCTGGGTCACACGATCACTGGGGATGCTCAGAAGTTGGAAACAGTCATCTGGAATAATAATGTGACTTGGTTGTACAGGTTCCACATTAGGCAATTGCAGTAGCACACGCCCTACTTGATTCAAGATCACAGGATCCCTTGCAAACCATCCTAGATAATGAATATGTCAACAAATAGAGTTGAAGGAAAAAAAAAACTACAGAAAAATAGTAAACCACTAACTACAACACACCCTCTCTGCAAAAAGCAGATTTCATTCCAACTCTAACATCAAACTGCAAGTATGGTATGATAAAAGAAACAAGCAAAATATTTTCTGTAACTTGTTTAGGTCTCTCTCTATTACACAGCACCATATATGGAGCTCCTCTATATGCTCCACTCCGCGTTGAGCTACATTAATGGCTCCTTTGGTCCATTGTTCTGACCAACTATTCTATGGGAAAGGCCCAACCTTGAATTAGCCATGTGTCAAGTTTCATGGCCCTCTCTGCACTATATGACCTATCATGATAGGACGTTAATGTGGACGGCTGGGCATAAAAGGGATATCGAAAACAACCCAAAAGGGAACGGGAGAAAAAGGGATGGGAACAAAATAGGAAACATTGACAATGGAATAATTTTAGGGAGTCAAAACGAAGAACGGAAAGAATAGGGAAAAAAGGAAAGCGTAACCTAAGAAAAGGAGATAACTGATGGTGAGTTATAGGGGGAAAGGGGAAAGAAGATATCAAGAGGAATCCACCAAAAGGGAAGGGGATGGGAAAGGAGACATGGGGAAAGGTAGGGGATGAATCTGTCAAGACAGCAAGGGGAAGGGGAGAATACCGATAGAGAACCAATAGGGGGAGGGGAGAGAAACTGATAGATAGAGGGAGGGAAAATTTACCACCAAGAGAGATAGAAGGAGGGGAGCCGAGAAAGAGAGGAGAGAGACTTACGTGAGGGGAGAGAGGGAGCAACCGAGAGCAATCTTGCTTGGATGCACATCGTCTCCTCCCAGTGATTCTGGGAGGATGCGGCAACCTATCTCGGATGGCTGTCACGTGGCTCTCGGTTGAATCCGAGACCCACGTCTGAGCCGACAACCCTTGTCGGCTCGGCTTGTCGGCTGGGTGTCGGCTCGGACGTGGGTCTCGGATTTACTGAGAGCCACGTGGCGGCCATCCAGGACAGGTTGCCACTGTCCTCCCAAAACCACTGGGAGGACAGGATGCGGATCCATCTTGCTTCTGTTTTTCTTTTCTTTAATTATTACATAAACATTCAAATAAGTGATTAGCCTATAAATAGGCATTATAATCCTAATCCTAATAGAATACTAATATCATAAGGATAAATAAAAGAAAAGAATAATTAAAAAAAAAAAAAAATCGTAACTAACTCAAAATAATCCATACCTAGAGGGGTCCACACCCTTCTTTAAAATAAATAAATAAAAGATAATTAAACCGATTTAAATTTCCCAATAAAAAAATTACATATATCCCAATTAAAGCCTAGAAAGATTCCTATCCAACGGATCCAGCCTGCACCAGACGTTTACACTTGTATTATCAAAGGTTGACTTAAGTTTTTTTTTTTTTTTTTTTTCACTGAAACTTGCTAGACTATGTGATGAGGACATCCTAACAGTTTTCAGCAAGGAGCAGAGCAGCAGCTTTATTTTAGTTTATCTTTTGTTTTCCTGTTCTCTGTTATGACAGTTATTTTAGTTATTCAATTTCTGTTAATTTTTTATTTTCAGTTTCAGTTATGTTTTTTTTATTTTATGTAATGTAAACACTAACCTCCGGATAGAAATCCTCTCCGTCCAGCCAAAAATCAAACAGCTGGGATACACCGGGCACACATCCCAATGTAATCCCAGCCGTCCGATGTTCGGCTGGACAGATGGAGAGGATTTTTGTGCCTTACCCCCACCCCCTTGTTCACTGTTCACGTGAACAGTTCCCCCCCTTCCCGTTTTACAGCTTTTTTTTTTCTTTTTTTTCTTTTTTGAATTCTGTAACTGCCTTTGGCAGTTCCCAAACTTCCCACCTTTTTCCCTGTAGGCCTTTTAAGGCCAATTTTTTTCCAAAAACGAAAATAAGCAAGTTTAATGAAAAAAGAAAGAAGACCTCTCTCTCTCTCTCTCTCTGCCATAAGTTCTCCCTCTCCTCCCCTCTCAAGTTCTCTTCTCTTCCCCTCTTCTACAGTATTTCCGGTTTCCCTACCCTCCCTTTCTTCTTCTATTTCTTCTAATTTCTTATTTCTGAAGTTCTGAAACACCCCTACAGAAAATCTGTTTTAATTTACTATTCATATTTTCTGTTCTTGGTACCTAACCTTGGTGGATAGTAAGAATCAATGCTGCCTATCTCCCATTCCCTGTTTCTGGTTCTGTTGATAGCAAATAGTGCCGAACAGAATTCAGGTTCCATTCCTTGTTGAACTGGTCAGTGCTAATTCTTTTCTTTTTCCTTACATTGAGTTGTATTTGATTCTATTTGGATGTTGGCATATTCGTGTGCTAAGGCTTTACTCCAATATTTTTTCTAGTCTTGAAATTGCCTGCATAACACCTTGTCAACGCTGTCCTTTATTTATTGAATCTTATTTCACTCTAGTTGATCATTGTTATGTTGGTAACTCATATATTAGGAATATATTGATCATTGGTTGATAACATTCAGCTCTAGACAATCTAATTGCAAGACATGTATGCTGCTGTCCTCTGTCCTAACTAACTAAACCTTAGGTAACTTAATACCTAGCTAGTTGTAAGTATAGGAGACCTAGAACCCTATGTTATGATGGACTGGACAACACATCTATAAAATTTGAGCCCATAAACAACTACTACGTGGAAAACATTAGGCCCATCCAGAGAAGCTTCTCCAAACGGGTTATCCAGTAAAACCATGCCCTTGTTTAAAGATTAATGGATCATTCAGGTTATTAACCATGAGCAGAGAAATGCATCATAAGCTTCTTGGGTGTGACATTGGTTTTTCTCTTGTATCCCAAACATTCACTCTATTTCAGGACAGAATTTTTTTTTTCTTTTTTTTTTTTCTTTTTTTTTTTCATGAACTTGCATACCAGCAATTTGAAAGAGAGACAGCACTCACTGGTTACAGCCATTCCATGTTGGCTCTCAAACTTCTTGGAACTTGACTTATGAAAAATAGCTATTTGTTCTTCTCTATAGACCTACTAATTAAAAACAAAAATATTGCCAATATATCTTAGTGCCATACTACGATGGGAGGACAATGTACAACCATAAAGAAGCATCGACGTTGCAACTCATAGATACCTTAGTTGTTCATTTTACTTTCACACTTTATGTTGCATACCATTTTCTTCTTTAATAAATTTAAGTTGTATAATTTTAAATGGTATGGCATCACTGGGTACAGAACTTTGTTAAAAGAATATAAGTAAAAGTAAGTTTTACATAACACATAAATCTAGTAGAATATAGAATGCATAGTAATCACAGACCAAAATTAGTTGGGTTAGGGCTTGCTTAAGTTGAGTTAAGAATTTAAGTTCAGAACAGGTAGGGAGCCTCAAGCCTCAGGGCATCAAAGTCACATAGTAATAATTGTAAAATAACATAACATTAGACCAACCTTAGCCATGCTTCAAGATAGTGTGAAGGATTTTCTTAAAAATCAAACAGATTGAAAATCCGTACTTGCAACTTACCAACTGTATCAAAGCTCTGTGCCATAGGAGTAACCCCACTAGTAGGAACAACTGCATGTGAAGGCCGAATCCCATAAATTCCACAGAATGCTGCAGGGACTCTTACGCTTCCTCCAGTGTCGGTGCCTGATAGGAAAATGCCAACAGCCAACAGAAGCGTTTGCATGAGTCCCTCCACTAGATGTTAAAGATGACAATTTTGAAAAATTAAAAACATTGATATATCATAGGGAGTGGAAGTATCACACCTAAGGAAAAATCTACAAGCTTTGCTGCCACTGCTACAGCAGATCCACTTGAAGATCCTCCAGGTATCCGATCTGGGGCACATGGATTAACAGGTGTTCCATAGTGTATGTTTTCTCCCTGTATACTGCCATAAAATATTTAGGAACATCATAAAAGCTATAAAATATTTGAGCTAAGAACTCAAAATCTCTAAATGAAGTAGAATAATTCTGGTAATCTACACATCAGATCATGCATTGCATTGTCTCTCAAAATTGGGGGTAGGTATCTCCAATATAGCATCAAGTACATGTTCCTAATCATATTATAGCTGAAAATCAAGCGAAAGATCGCCGACAATTTTGAGAACCAAGTGACAGAATCAGCTTGTAAAACATCAAATGGAACAACATACATGAATAAATGATAAGTCAAGTACTAATTAGTCTATATTCCAGATTGTACAGCGTAGTTATGAAAACCAAAAAAAAAAAAAAAAAAGGATACCTTAAGCCATACCCATACTAGAATTTCTGACACACATGCACAGGGGGTAATTGGAGGATATGGCAAGTGGGTATCTCATCGATGAATAGACAGACTAAGGGTGGAAGTGGAATCATATGAACCAAATATTCATCTGAGGAAGAAAAAAAAAAATCAGATGGAACATCAAATTCTTTAATCTTAAGAGTCTAAACCAACCTGTAGGCCATTTCATCCATTACTGTTTTGCCAACAGATGTGGCACCAGCATTCAGGAGAGCTAAAACAACGGGAGCCGTTGATACGGCAGGCGAGTGGGTCCTGGCCCAATCCGGATTACCAAATCCAGTCACGTATCCTTCAATATCAAATCTGTTCCCACAAACCCAAAATTTCAAAGCAGTTCATAAATTGCAAATGAACAGGCAAAGAGGAAGAACTGTAAGATAAAAACTACTTAAAATGGAGAACAAAAATGGAAATAGTGAAAAAAGACGACAAAACAAGGAAAGAAGAGTTACATGTCTTTGATGGCGAAAGTGAGGCCCTTCAGTGGGAGTTGTTGAGGAGAAGCAGTTGGTGGAGGATGTAATACGTGTTTCTCCATGAAAGCACCGGAATCCGACTTTACCGCAGCCATCTCAGGTGCGCAATTAAACCCTCTCTCTCTCGCAGAGTAACCAGTAACAGGAAACCCAAGCCCTCAGTAACTTAGTGGCGAGATTTTTTGCTGTCAAAACGAATTGGACTTACAGAGTAGAGAACAGAGTTCAATGGCTATCGGAATAATTCAGTTTTTATAATTGATTTCCATAGTAAAGCGCCAAATACCACCTGGATATTGGATCGTGCCATGGTAGAAAATTGAAATGGATATGCCTCAAATCTAAGGCGTGAAGCATGATTGAATCTTCTGTCATCCAACTTGTCTCGCGCAAATTTGTCTCAAGCAATTTGGTTGGGTTGGTCCTCATGAGTCAATGAAGGGAGAAAGGGGTCACTTGTGGCTCCTATTCCTTGACCAACCACGTTGCATGAAGCATGACAAAACTTAAGATAAATTTCGTGATAGAGGATCAGGAACGTACTCGATGCTGACCAGTGGACGTTGGTTTTATAGATTTAGATCCACAACTGCGTGACAGTGAGGCGTCTATGGCTGGGAATATATCAAGACACGTGCCCAAGAGAATCAATGAGATAAAAAGAAATCTTTTGTATGAAATTTGAGAAGAGGAGATATTGGAGCGATATAACCAATTACATTGCTAGAAACCATTAGTTTAAACGGAAGTTACAGTGAAGCATGAAATAGAAAACCCAATCTGACACAATTCAAGTCTTTCTAATCTAAAATTCATACATATAAATACAAAATGAATCCCTTCCTCAAGGGTGTGGTGGTCAGTCAGAAGTTTGTCATGAAGAAAAAAAACCAAAAGCAGGTAAACCTTTTGTGAAGGAGCTCGTTTAAAAGCTTCGGCTATTAAGTGGAGATGTTCAATTGGCATATGAAAGCATCCAAGCTCCCAGAGTATCCCAATGTTGGATTATTCTAAAAACTTCACTCATATATTACCTTTCTTTTGGATGATCATACACGTGACATGCCTAGTTTCTGTCTTAGGTGAATTGTACACTGAATAATTGACCTGGTGGTTCTTATGCCATGAAATTTAATTAGAGAATATTGCAACTGCAGAATGATTACATTGCTATATATATACACTGATACGTAGATTATTTTTTATTGAACAACAAAAGCTGGAGGGGAAAAGAGCTTACAAAAACAATCTCACAAGAGATAAGAAAAAAACAAAGAAAGAACAAAACAGCACCACAAGAAGCCGCAAAAAAAAAAAAAAAAAAGAAGAGAGAGAGAGAGAGAGATAAGGACCCTAGATCCCCAGAAAATCAACACCCAGTTAGCTCTTAAGAAGTCTGGCTGTTCTCTTTCCCTTTAGGGAGATGGTATTACATCTGTCAATCACATCTGCTTTGGTATTTCAGATGAGCACTTCAATAATTTTTGCTTTGTTTTGAAACTCTCTTAATGTTCCTCTCTTTCCATGTATGGGAAATGGTGGCACAAAAAGCAAGTTTTCCAATCACTCCCATATTGCCAAATCCTCCAAACTCCTTTGTAATCCAAATTGACTCACAATAAAGGGTTTTGTTACGACAAACGCCCTAGAATCGCAAGAACAAACACCAATGAAATTGAAAGCAAACAAGAGAAACAATATGATTTACATAGTTTACACACCAATGTGATGTGGTACATCCACATGCGAAAAGGAAGATGATTCCCTGAATGAGGAAGCACAATGGAGATCTCCCGAAAAATCTCAAGCTTGAAACCCTTTCTTCTTCTCTTTTGCGGTTAGGGCAACATAAGAAGATTATATATGAGCTCCAAGTCTGGCCAATCTGTCAGGGGCTCCACCGGCTCGGGTTAAACCAAATATTTGTCGGTACAGGTCAATCTTCAAAGCGGATCATGAATCCAAAATAGCTGAAGAATTCCAAACACCAATAACAAGTTTAAATAGAAGTTACAGTGAAAACATAAATATAAACCCGGCTCGAATATTTAGAAACTTAGTATAACACAATATTGTCCTTCATAATCTAAAATCCATACATATCAATACAACAAGAATTGTCCCTTATTACTGCAGTAATTACTTCTTACAGATGGACTTGTAGCTTTGCCTTGAATAGTATAAAGAGTTACTTCAAAAACTCATTTTTCTGAGCAATCTCAATCTGTTCCTTCAAAGAACCATCAAGCTTCCCAACAGGGTTCAACAAAAAACCATCTGCCCCATGCTTGGCCAACAGAGACACTGCAACTGGAAGGTTCTCATACATTCCCAAAGGTATAGTCACCTGAAATTTAGAAGGAATACATGAAAGACTACATCTGTTATAAACATGCCCCAATAACTAGGATGACATAAATCATTTTGCGATGTTAAAATGGCAGGACTAGGGGACGCTACCTGGCAAAATCCAGAAACTCCAGCGATACACAACATGCTGGCTGCTCTAGTACAGAAATTTTCAAGAGCAACAGTCTCTGTTTGCAATTTGATTGGAGGGTCAGGAACTGTAGGAATAGAAACGATCCCAAATTCCTACAGAATAAAGAAAAGTTCTAACAAAGGCAAATATAGAGGTAAGAGGAATAAAGATTCTAACAAAAGGCAAATATAGAGGTAGAGGCATAAAGAATTCTAACAAAAGGCAAATGAGGTGGAACCCATAAATCACAGGTAGGTAGCCCACAACTCATTTGCCTTGTAGGAATTAGCAGGTGCTGCATCATCCACATGGTAGCTTAGGTGGCACCTAGAAAACACAGGTAGATAACCCCAACCTCTGATATTCATTTTTCAAATTCAGTCCAAATGACAGTGCCAAGTGGCAAGGTAAAGTCCTCTTTCTTGGGTATCTCAATCTAAATTTACAATTATGTGGACTATATGATTGACATGGGAGCCAAGGTTCGATCTGAATTCTGAGGCCAATATAGAGGAGGAAGCCTTCAATCCAAAGGTCTTGATAGGCCCCATCATCACTCCATGTGGCTCATTGAACCACCAATCCTGCTAAGCTTATAAAGATTATGGAGCTTTTTTTGGGGGGGGAGGACAATTACAATGAAAAAGCAAATAACAGAATCAAAAGCAAATTTAATTTGAAAACTGAATAAACAGTGTAGACAAAAACAACCTATTTAGTTAATTAAATAACATACAGATCCAAGTAAATTTTATTTATTAACAAAATAAACAAAATACTGATTAGATAATCAGAAGCATTAGAAAATTCCTCAAGGAGTTCACACTTCCACAGGCAGTGAGTGCGGGCATGCATGGGTCTCTATGGAGAGAGAGAGAGAAACTACCTCAACCAAGTCAGTAAGAGCAGCATAGAATTCATTCCTAACCATATGAAAGATGTCAATGTTTTCACTTGTTGACTTAAGGGCTTCTTGTATCCGTCCTGATACGCCTGATTCTAAATCAGGTTTAACTGAACTGATCCATTCTTCGTGGTTAATTTTCAACTCATACCTACAATTCAAAATGAGAATCGCATTCTAGAGGAATCAATTTTTTGTTCCTCTTTTTTTTTTTTCTTTTTTTTTAATGGTTGAAGGGGGGGGAGGGGAGAGAGAGCGAGAGGAAGAAAAATCTTTCTTTTACATTGTAAGAGATCACAAACAGTATTGCAGTTCTGTTCAGGATCCATACCTCTGAAGCACCCTCATGGCTCTTGTAAGGGCCATTAATGATGGTATATTATTCTCAAGTTGATCATTGCCTTCACCCATAAAATGCTTCAAACTTGGAACTATATCCTTTAACATAATCACCAAGGTTTGTATGCCTAATAATTTGGCCTAAAATAGAAAGAGGATGAAGTAATACATCATTTGCTAAAATTCCATTGATATGAATACAGGCAGAACATTTGTAAACCACTACTATCTATATATCACATAATCAAGAATTTACCTCCAAACAACTTTTCAGAAGAACCTCGGTCACTCGATCACTGGGGATGCTCAGAAGTTGGAAACAGTCATCTGGAATAATAATGTGACTTGGTTGAACAGGTTCCACATTAGGCAATTGTAGTAGCACACGCCCTACTTGATTCAAGATCACAGGATCCCGTGCAAACCATCCTAGAGATGAATGTTTCAAGGAATAGAGTTGCAGGAAAAAAGGTCCCAAGAAAAGTAGTAAACCACTAAAATACAACACACCCTCTCTGCTAAAAGCAGACTTCCACCCACAAGTTTAACATCAAACTGCAAGCATGGTATGATTAAAGAAACTAGCCAAATATTTTCCCTAGCTTATTTAAAGGGTATATATCCATTACACAGCACCGTAAGGAGAGATCCTCTATATTCTCCCCTCCTTTTTGAGCCACATGGACGGATCCTTTGGAGTTTGGTCAGACCAACTATTCTATGGGAAGGCCCAACCTTGAATTGGCCATATGTCAAGTTTCAGACCCTTATGCGCTACATGGCCCATATGATAGGACATCTGCACTTGTATTCTCAGAGGTGGACTTAAGTTGCCAAAAATTAAATTTGCAACCAATTTTTTTTAAGCTTCATATCTCCACATGGGAAAGTTGGACTTTACTGAAACTTGCTGGAATATCTGATGATGAACTGGACAACACATCTAGGGCCATCCAGAGAAGCTTTTCCAGACGGGCTATCCAGTAAAACCACGCCCTTATTTAAATATTATGCCATCATTCAGGTTATTAACCACGAGCACAGAGAATTCATTATAAGCTTCTTGGGATTTTTTTTTTTTTCGTTTGTACCCCAAACATTCACTCTTTTGACAGGACAGAAAACTCTATTTCTCATGAATTTGCATCCAGAGCAGTCGGAAAGAGTGACACCACTCACTGGTTACACCCATTCTATCTTGGCTCTCAAGCTGCTTGGAATTGATTTCTGAAAAGTCGCTATTTAGTTCTTTTTTACAAATATACTGATTATGAAAAAGATATATCAGCACAGGATTTACCATAAGAAGAAAGCGCCTTTTTGAAGTAGGAGATCTGGTTCTGAAGAAAAAATTTCACTCTGCTGCATTGAGGGAAAAATATATTTCCAATATCATACTGCTGTTCTACAACCAAATAGCAATGCCAAAATTGCAACTCATGGGTGCCTCATTGCACATTTTACTTTCACACTTTAAGTTGTATTACTTTTTCTTCTTTCACAAGTTTAAGTTCTATAATTTTTGGTGGTATGGTATCACTGGGTCCAGAACATTGTGAAATGAATATAAGCAGAAATATGTTTCAATGACATATAAATCTAGTAGAACGCATAGTAATCACAGATCAATCAAAACTTTTAGCATTGATCCCGGAAATTTGTTATGGAACGGTGAAACGGATTTGCATAACTGAACAAAATTAGTTGGGTTAAGGCATGCTTGAGTTGAGGTGAGAATTTAAGTTCAGAACAGGAGGGGAACCTCATGCCACCTCAAAGTCACATAGTATTCATTGTTAAATAATGTAAGGATTACACCAACCTTAGCCATGCTTCAAGATAGTGTGAAGGAAAATCAAAAGGACTAAATATCCATACTTGCAACTTACCAACTATATCAAAACTCTGTGCCAAAGGAGTAACACCACTAGTAGGAACAACTGCATGTGAAGGTCGAATCCCATAAATTCCACAGAATGCTGCAGGGGCTCTTACGCTTCCTCCAGTGTCGATGCCTGATAGAAAAATGCCAGCTTGTAAAAAATCAAATGGAATACATGAATAAATGATGAGTCAAGTACTTATTAGTTCATATTCCAGATTGTACGGCGTAGTTATGAAAACGAAAAAAAAAAAAAGAAAAAAAAAAGGATACGTTAAGCCATACCCATATTAGTATTTCTAACACACATGCAGGGGTAATTGGAGGATATGGCAAGTTGGTACCTCATCCATGAATAGACAAAGGGTGGAAGTGGAATCATATGAACCTAATATTCATCTAAGGAAGAGTCAAAAAAATCAAATGGAACATCAAATTCTCTTTTCCTAGAGTCTTTAAAACCAACCTGCAGGCCATTTCATCCTGTTGAATTATATAAGGGAATGGCATACTTGGAATTTTATATTTTATATTTGTTTATTTGTTTTATTTCTTTTCCTTAGAATCCTAGTCACTCTAGAGTTGGGACTCCTAGTCACTTTAAAGTTCATGTTAGTATGTAATCATATTCATTATAAATAAGAAGGTTGTATGGAGAGATAATCAATTCTCTCCCATTCTCTGATTCAACATAGGATCAGAGCGGGCGCCGGTTTGAAAGTCGTCCAAAGTTCTTCGTCATGGTGTGCAGCCACCATTACTGTCTCTGCTGCATCTAAAGTTCTGATTTTGTTTTTCATCCTATTTTCCATTGCTTCTCATCGTCCATTCATATTCAAGTTCTTGCTTTTGCTGGTTGGTTTCAATAGGACTGTGGGTTAGGAAGTTCTCCTTGAAATTTTGAATCCATCGATGACCATATGACGGAGTTCTCTCGTTCGAATCAAGTCCTGGTTACCGCTGCCTTGTTTCTGTCGTGAGCTTGAAGAAGTCTTAGTCCCCAATTGTTATAAAAGGGCAAAGTTTATTTTATTTACAGAAAACCCTTCTTTAGACTTCTATTTCTGTTTTGTCCTTTACTTTTCTTATTTCCAGATTAATTTGTCTTTAAATTTAATTCCTACTCAGTCCTAAGGTCTTGTTTGTCCTCCCTTAATGGTCATTGAGAAGTTCCTTTTAATTACAAAATCGTCATTCACTAGTTGAGTTTTCGAGATAATTACAGTTCTGCCACAAGGGTTTGTTTGTTTCTTCCAAAGTCATTATTTCTGGTTATTTACCAATTCTGTCACTGCACTTCATCAATTGATCTTATATTATTTGGTGTGGACCCAATAGGGTATTTCTCGACCTGGATCCGAATCAATTCTACCACTAATGCTGTTATTTGAGTATATTATTGTTTGTGTGGGCCCATATCGGATTCAATTGGGGTTTCTCAATTTTAGTCCGCATTATTTGGTATTATTTGCATCCTCTATATTATTTGTTCATGTGGCATGTTCTACGTGAGGGGGAGATTGGAGATTCTTATCTGCTCAAGTTATCAGTTGAAGATTATTTATCAATTCAAGTCATCAATTGAAAATTATTATTATTTGTTGGTTCGTGTCTACTCATGGAAGAGACACTTTCTCTACTACTTTGCTCATGTTAGAACCTATTACTACCTTGCTCGTATCAGAGCCTACTACCCTTGCACAAGATGCAACCTTTTGTTAATACCAGTTGTCGTGTATCTCTTGTTACCGGGCTACTTTAAAGAGATCACTCGAATGGCGAACCTCGATTCTTCCCTAACTGTATGAAGATCGTAAAGTGCTGCATATGTGTCTCTTGTTGCGGGGCTACTTTAAAGAGGTCACTTAAACAGCGAACCTTGATTCTTCCCTAACTGTATGAAGATCGTAAAGTGCTGCATATGTGTCTCTTGTTCTCGGAAGTTTGATACACGACAACACTATTGAAGGTATTTTACATTGTTTTGCTCCATTGTGGTGGCTCGTTCCAATGCAGAAGTAAAATTTCTAGCAATGGCTTAGGGAATATGTGAACTATTGTGGTTGAAGGGCTTACTCAAAGACTTGAAAGTCAAGTGTCCTCAATCTATGACTTTGTTTTGTGACAATAAAACAACCATCAGCATTGCTCACAATCCAGTTCAGCACGATAGGACTAAGTATGTTAAGGTAGATCGTCACTTCATCAAAGAAAAGTTTGAAGTGGTCAGATTCAAATTCCACTTGTCAGATCAGAGGATCAGCTGGCAGATTTTTTCACTAAAGGTTTACCTAAGAAACCATTTCACATGATATTGTCCAAGTTGGGTATGCATGATATATATGCACCAACTTGAGGGGGAGTGTTGAATTATATAAGGGAATGGTATACTTATAATTTTATATTTTATATTTGTTTATTTGTTTTATTTCATTTCCTTAGAATCCTAGTCACTCTAGAGTTGGGACTCTTAGTCACTTTAGAGTTCCTGTTAGTTTGTAATCATATTCATTATAAATAAGAAGGTTGTATAGAGAGATAATCAATTCTCTCCCATTCTCTGATTCAACTCATCCAATATAGTTTTGCCAACAGATGTAGCACCAGCATTCAGGAGAGCTAAAACAACGGGAGCAGTTGATACGGCAGGCAAGTGGGTCCTGGCCCAATCCGGATTACCAAATCCAGTCACGTATCCTTCAATGTCAAATCTATTCCCACAAACCCAAAACTTCAAAGCCCTTCACAAATTGCAAATGATCAGTCAAAGAGGAAGAACTGTAACAGAAAAACTACTTAAATGGAGAACAAAAAAAAAATAAAGAGTGAAAAGAAGTAAAAACAGGGAGATAAGAGTTACATGCCTTTGATGGCAAAAGTGAGGACGTTCAGTGGGAGTTGTTGAGGAGAAGCAGTTGGTGAAGGATACAGTATGAATTTCTCTATGAAAGCCCCGGAATCCGACTTTACATCAGCCATCTCAAGTGCATAATTAAACCCTCTCTCTCTTTCACAGAGTAGTCAGTGGCGAGATTCTTGGGCTTACAGAGTTCAAACCTTTCTTCAATGGGCAACTGGTTTTCAGTATTTAACACTGATTTCCACTTTCCAGTGTCCAGACACCAGAACGTTGGAGGAAATGCAACAAATTAGCAACTGGATATTTGATAATGCCATCATGGAAAGTTGTGATGGATTATCCCTACATGTAAGGCGTGAAGCATGATTCATGATTGGATCTTCTATCATATCAAGCTTGTTCCATGAATTTATCTCACGCAATTTGGCTGTGTTGGTCCTCATGAGTCAAGAAGGGACACACACACACACAGAGTCACACTCACACAAAGGGACGAAGGAGAAGGAGACAGAGAAGGAGACAGAGAAGGAGTACCTCATCACTTGTGGCTCCCTATCTCCTGATCAATCACGTTGCTTGAAGCATGACAAATTAAGGACAAATTTCGTGATAGAGGATCTGAAGCGTACTCTATGCTGATCAGGACACTGACGAATGACCTTGGTTTTATTGCCTACGAATCGTGCTCGCGTGACTGACAAGAGGATGGAAAGGAGAGTTCACGTGGAAGTCCAACCAATCATTGAGGTTATTTGATCTCTTTCAGCTTTCTGTGAGTTTTGTCCAATGAAGTTGCATGGCAGCACTACAGACTCCAGAGGATCTGAATCCAAGATTATGCTGCTATTCTAAACTTCAAGCGTACCCACCTCCAACCGGCATAAAATTTGATCCTCCATTGTTCATTACTCACAGGAAAAGGTGGTCACTATCCTACACTGCCGTGGCAAATGGGATCATGGGGAACCCCAGAAAATAATAGATGGAAAAAATAATTAATTTTCCAACTTTGTAATTTTCCAACTTTGTGAAAGTTGGACTGTAAAACCAGTGAGATTAGTATTTTCATATAATTTCCCATTTATTTTAGAACTGTGGGATGAAGATATCATCCTTGACATATATAGGACCATGGTTGGATTTGTATGTCCATCAAACCTGAGGCACCTTTTCCTTTCCATATGTACAAAAACCCTTTTCACCCAAACAGCACTACCAGTGAGCAGTTTTTCCTCTCCAATTCATTTCATCAAATGCTGAACAGCTGCTTAGAGTAGTTGATTGGTGTCTTGCAATGTGGGCACCCAGGAGGTCATAGGCTTGACCCTCATATCTCATATCTCACATTGTACCGTAAGGCACCTTCTCCCCCCAGCACCCTCTTCCCCCTTTCCCTCTCCCTCCCTTGCAAGTTTGCAACTCTTAGTTGCAGTCAAAATCCCATTGGGAAGATAGATAAGTACAACCCCCATAAAAAAAAATGCTTCAGTTGGAACACAATCCAAGTTCAGTAGAATTAGGTGGCTCCTAAATAGACACTGTGGTTAAATTTCAACACTGGGTTGCAAACATCCACACACCCGCCCACCGCGCCACCCCCCTCCCCGGCGCCCCCAACCCAAAACCCTTGAAGAACAAGAGAGCAACACTGCATCTTATGCCAATGAGCTTCCTCACTCATGAAATGAGGGGACACTGTTACTGTTTCTTGAACCTTTGACTGTGGACACAAACTATAACCAGGCTTAGCTCATTCAGAGTGTGTTTACACCAATTCAAGCTGCTACAGACCTGAGAAGTAGGCAGCATACATTGGGGTACAATTATTTCAACCAGATGCCATCTGCACAGGTAAAATTATACAATGCACAATGCATGTACTCTTCATTCACCATCATCCAAATCCTCATAAAAAAGATCTAGTGTTTAATCATGTACATCAGTTCCATCGCTAGTTACATCAAGAGTACCAAGACCAAAGACTGCAGCAATGGACAGTTCTACTTCACTCGCATAGTGTTCTGTCCCTTCCATCAAGAAACATTTTGCAGCATCAGATACCAAAGCCTTGTAACTCCCTTCATGTTTGTTCAGGTGTACATTTAGAAAGTTCACGTTCATTTCTGCAATATAATGTAGGAAAAGTATTAATTCATGGATATTACGCATACAAAGATGATCACCTTAAACCACTTTTATGATTCTTTCATGAACTTTTCCATTTTCTATGAAATAGCCCGAAGGTGTTCACAGTACTAATATTTTGCATATTCCAAAGTAAAATGGTACATTGGATGGTTAAATAATAAAACACCATCAGATAAGCTTCCTGTATTGAAACTATGTTTAGAAAAGAGAAAACTCATTAAATATTGAAATTTACAGTTTGCTGAAAGATTCAACCACACCAAGTATGTGATGCACAAGAATCTCCACATTTCCACCTATAAAAGCAATTGGGAAATTTAGCCATTTTACAATCTATCTGCTTTACTGTAAATAGATAAAAAGGGAGTATCAAGTTTTTGAGTTATAAAGAGCAAAACTAGTATATTGATTTACAAATGTAAATGAAGCACAAATGGAGTGAGCGAGACAAATGATCTCATGGGATCACACATCAAGATATCCAGCTTCAAAAGATCAACTAGATTTGGTACTGATAATTATGATTATAGAGGAGGGTTGGTGCATCAGGCCGGCAGCCGACACCAAAAAACCTAGCCAAACCTTTATCATGGATTTACAAACAAAAGATATTCTGCGTAATAAGGGCGTTTTCCATAAACGATGTGATACACCTGGTCCATGGTATAGTAAAAAAATGGGCAAGGGCCGCCGCATCGGTGCCCAGGTGTGGTGATAAAATGGCAAGGGCAACCGCATCGCCGCTGGATGTGGTGATAAATAGGCAAGGTTTCTCGCACCGTGGACGAGTGCGGGTAAAGAAGCTAGTCCATAAGCGTAAGACTAGGTTAGCATCTTGGAACATAGGATCTTTAACGTGTAAGAGTTTAAAATTGATAAATGTTATGAGGAGAAGAAGGATTAACACAGCTTGCATTCAAGAGACTAGATGGAAGGATAAAAAAGCTAAGGAGTTCGATGACTTTAAACTTTGGAATACGGGGATAAAAATAATAGCATCGAAGTAGGTAAATAGTGGATAAAGATTTAAAAAATGATGTATTAGATGTTAAAAGATACGATAATAAGATTACAGTCATTAAGTTAGTAATGGAGAAAGAGACAGTCAATATAATTAGCCCTTACGCACCCCAAGTAGGATTGGATGCTTGTAGTAAACTATAATTTTGGAAAAATATAGATGGATTAATGCAAAGTTTTAGACAAGGAGAAAAGATTATAATAGGGGGTGATCTAAATGGACATGTAGAGAGAGATCATAAAGGCTATGAAGGCATAAATGTATGATATGGTTTTGGAGTGAGTAATGAGGAGGGGATTTCAATTTAAGATGCAATAGTTTATGATTTATCCATTGTAAATACATACTTTGAAAAGAGAGAAGAGTATCTAGTCACCTTCAAAAGTGGACACCATAGTAGCCAAATAGATTTTTTTATAACTAGAAGATCCTTGTAAAGTTATACCAGGGGAGAACCTAACCACTCAATACAGATTACTGGCCATGTATACATGTCTCATTACGCCGAACCGTAAGAAAGGGCAAGTTTTTTTGCCCTAGGATAAGGTGGTGGAACTTAAAAGGAAATACCTTGAAAGCTTTTACTGATAATGTGGTTAAACAAGGAAAGTGAGACTTTAAGGGAAACACTAATACAATATGGAATGAGATGACTACTTATATTAAGAAAGTTGCCAAGGATTTCCTAGGTATATCGAAAGGAAAACGTCATTCCCCTAGAGAATCTTGATGATAGGATAATAAAGTTCAACAAGCCATTAAAGCTAAGAAAATAGTTTTAAGGCATGACAAAAGATTAAGGATATAGAGGACTTAAAAAGGTATAGACTTGCTATAAATGAAGCCAAAAAGATAGTGGAAAAAGTAAGGGTGAAGAAATATGAAGATCTTTATGACAATCTGAGCACAAAGGAAGGAGAAAAGACTATCTATAAAATAGCTAAGATGAGGGAAAGGAAGAGTAAAGATTTAAACCATATTAGATGTATTAAAAGTGTAGATGGTAGAGTTCTAGTAAAAGATGAAGACATTAAAGAGAGATAGAATGATTATTTCTACAGCCTACCAAATGAAAACACTTCGAGTAATAGTGTCCCATAAGGCTACATTACCCACCATGACACTACAGGTCGTAAATATATACGTAGAATTAAGGTGACAGAAGTACAAAAAACTTTAAAGAGGATGAATGTAGGCAAAGCACCAGGCCAGATTAGATCTCAATAGAAGTGTGGAAAGCCTAAGAATATATGGAGTATCTTAACTAACTACCCTGGTCAACAAAATTATAAGCACAAAGAAAATGCCAGAGGAATGCAAGAGAAGCATTGTGGTTCCGATTTATAAAAACAAAGGTGATATTCAGAACTGCATTAACTACAAATGCGTAAAACTAATGAGTCATACTATGAAACTGTGAGAGAATTATTGAAACTTGCATTAGATAAGATGATTCCCCGAATGAGGAACTACAATGGAGATATCTCTCAAGAAATCTCAAACTTGAAACCCTTTCTTCTTCTCTTTTGAGCCTAGGGCAACATAAGAAGATTATATATGA
This sequence comes from Protea cynaroides, assembly GCA_028583415.1. Classification (NCBI taxonomy): domain Eukaryota; kingdom Viridiplantae; phylum Streptophyta; class Magnoliopsida; order Proteales; family Proteaceae; genus Protea; species Protea cynaroides. Next base: position 7,744,926 of record CM053275.1, on the reverse strand, counting down.
GCTCCAAGTCTGGCCGATCTGTTGGGGTGCTCCACTGGGTCGGGTCAAACCAAAAGTTTGTCAATACGGGTCAATCTTCAAAGTGGATCATGAAACCAAAATAGCCGAAGGATCCAAGACACCAATAACAGGTTTAAATAGACATTACAGTGAAAACATAAATAGAAACCCAGCCCGAATGTTTAGAAACTTAGTATAACACAATATTATCCTTCATAATCTAAAATCCATACATATCAATACAACAAGAATTCTCCCTTATTACTGCAGTAATTACTTCTTACAGATGGACTTATGGGTTTGCCTTGGATAGTACAAAGAGTTACTTCAAAAACTCATTCTCTGAGCAATATCAATCTGTTCCTTCAAAGAGCCATCAAGCTTCTCAACAAGGTTCAACAAAAAACCATCTGCACCATGCTTGGCCAACAGAGACACTGCCACCGGAAGGTTCTCATACATTCCCAAAGGTATAGTCACCTGAAATTTAGAAGGAATACATGAAAAACTACATCTGTTACAAACATGACCCAATGACTAGGATGATGTACATCATTTTGTGATGTTAAAATGGCAAGACTAGGGGATGCTACCTGGCAAAATCCAGAAACTCCAGCGATACACAGCAAGCTGGCTGCTCTAGTACGAAAATTTTCAAGAGCAACAGTCTCTGTTTGCAATTTGACTGGAGGGTCAGGAACTGTAGGAATAGCAAGGATCCCAAACTCCTACAGAATAAAGAAAAGTTCTAACAAAGGTAAATACAGAGGTAAGAGGCATAAAGATTCTAACAAAAGGCAAATATAGGGGTAGAGGCATAAAGAATTCTAACAATAGGCAAATGAGGTGGAACCCACAAATCACAGGTAGGTAGCCCACGCCACATTTGCCTTGTAGGAATTAGCAGGATGCACATCATCCAAGTGGTAGCTTAGGTGGCACCCAGAAAACACACGTAGATAGCCCCAACCTCTGATATTCAATTTTCAAATTCAGTCCAAATGACTGTGCCATTTGGCAAGGTAAAGTCCACTTTCTTGGGTCTTTTAATCTAAATTCACGATTATGTGGACTATATGATTGACATGGGAGCTAAGGTTCGATATGAGGCCAATACAGAGGAGGAAGCCTTCAATCCAAAGGTCTTGATAGGCCACATCATTACTCCATGTGGTTCATTGAACCATCAATCCTGCTAAGCTTATAAAGATTATGGAGCTTTTTTTTTTTGGGGGGGGAGGACAATTACAATGAAAAAGCAAATAACAGAATCAAAAGAAAATTTTAATTTGAAAACAGAATAAACAGTGTAGACAAGCACAACCTATTTAGTTAATTAAATAACATACAGACCCAAGTAAATTTTTTTTTCATTAAACAAAATAAAACAAAATACTGATTAGATAATCAGAAGCATTAGAAATTTCCTCAAGGAGTTTGCACTTCCACAGACAGTGAGTGTGGGTATGCATGGGTCTCTGTGGGGGTGGGGGGGGAGAGAGAGAGAGAGAGAGAGAGAGAGAGAGAGAGAGAGAGTACCTCAACCAGGTCAGTAAGAGCAGCACGGAATTCATTCCTAACCATATGAAAGATGTCAATGTTTTCACTTGTTGTTTTAATGGCATCCTGTACCCGTCCTGATATGCCTGATTCTAAATCAGGTTTAACTGAACTGATCCATTCTTCATGGTTAATTTTCAACTCATACCTACAATTCAAAATGAGAATCGCATTCTAGAGGAATCAAAATTTGTTCTTTTTCTTTTTTTTCTTTTTTTTCTTTTTTTTTTTTTTTTTGTTTTGGGGGGAGAGAGAGAGAGAGAGGAAGAAAAACCTTTCTTCTACATTGTAAGAGATCACAAACAGTATTGCAGTTTTGTTCAGGATCCATACCTCTGGAGCACCCTCATGGCTCTTGAAAGGGCCATTAATGATGGTATATTATTCTCAAGTTTATCATTGCCTTCACCCATAAAATGCTTCAAACTTGGAACTTTATCCTTAACATAATCACCAAGGTTTGTATGCCTAACAATTTGGCCTAAAATAGAAAGAGGATGGAGTAATACATCACTCATTAAAATTCCATTGATATGAATACAGGCAGAACATTTGTAAAGCACTACTGTCTATAAATCACATTATCAAGAATTTACCTCCAAACAACTTTTCAACAGACTTGAGAAGAACCTGGGTCACTCGATCACTAGGGATGCTCAGAAGTTGGAAACAGTCATCTGGAATAACAATGTGACTTGGTTGTACAGGTTCCACATTAGGCAATTGCAGTAGCACACGCCCTACTTGATTCAAGATCACAGGATCCCTTGCAAACCATCCTAGAGATGAATGTGTCAAGGAATAGAGTTGCAGGAAAAAAGGTGCCAAGAAAAATAGTAAACCACTAAAATACAACACACCCTCACTGCTAAAAGCAGACTTCCACCCCAAAGTTTAACATCAAACTGCAAGCATGGTATGATTAAAGAAACTAGCCAAATATTTTCCCTAGCTTGTTTAAAGGGTATATATCCATTACACAGCACCATATGGAGAGCTCCTCTATATTCTCCACTCCTTTTTGAGCCACATGGACGAATCCTTTGGAGTTTGGTCAGATCAACTGTTCTATGGGAAGGCCCAACCTTGAATTGGCCATATGTCAAGTTTTGATCCCTTATGCGCTATATGGCCCATCATGATAGGACATCTGCACTTGTATTCTCAGAGGTTGACTTAAAGTTGCCAAAAATTGAATTTCCAACCAATTTTTTAAGCTTCATATCTCCACATGGGAAAGTTGGACTTTACTGAAACTTGCTGGAATATCTGATGATGAACTGGACAACACATCTAGGCTCTTCCAGAGAAGCTTCTCCAGACGGGCTATCCAGTAAAACCATGCCCTTATTTAAATATTAAGCCATCATTCAGGTTATTAACCACGAGCACAGAGAATTCATTATAAGCTTCTTGGGTGTGGCGTTGGGATTTTTTTTTTTTTACCCCAAACATTCACTCTTTTGACAGGACAGAAAACTCGATTTCTCATGAATTTGCATCCCAGCAGTCGGAAAGAGTGACACCACTCACTGGTTACACCCATTCTATCTTGGCTCTCAAACTGCTTGGAACTTGACTTCTGAAAAGTCACTATTTAGTTCTTTTCTACAAATATGCTGATTATGAAAAAGATATATCAGCGCAGGATTTACCATAAGAAGAGAGCGCCTTTTTGAAGTAGGAGTTCTGGTTCTGAAGAAAAATTTTCCCTCTGCTGCATTGAGGGAAAAATATATTTCCAATATCATACTGCCGTTCTACAACCAGATAGCAATGCCAAAGTTGCAACTCATGGGTACCTCATTGCACATTTTACTTTCACACTTTAAGTTGTATAACTTTTTCTTCTTTCACAAGTTTAAGTTCTATAATTTTTGGTGGTATGGTTTCACTGGGTCCAGAACATTGTGAAATGAATATAAGCAGAAATATGTTTCAATGACATATAAATCTAGTAGAACGCATAGTAACCACAGATCAATCAAAACTTTTAGCATTGATCCCGGAAATTTGTTATGGAACCGTGAAACGGATTTGCATAGCTGAACAAAATTAGTTGGGTTAGGGCGTGCTTGAGTTGAGGTGAGAATTTAAGTTCAGAACAGGAGAGGAACCTCATGCCGCCTCAAAGTCACATAGTAATGATTGTTAAATAATGTAAGGATTACACCAACCTTAGCCATGCTTCAAGATAGTGTGAAGGAAAATCAAAAGGATTAAATATCCATACTTGCAACTTACCAACTGTATCAAAACTCTGTGCCAAAGGAGTAACACCACTAGTAGGAACAACTGCATGTGAAGGTCGAATCCCATAAATTCCACAGAATGCTGCAGGGGCTCTTACGCTTCCTCCAGTGTCGGTGCCTGATAGAAAAATGCCAACAGCCAACAGAAACGTTTGTATGAGTCCCTACCCTAGACCTTAAAGATGACAATTTTGGAAAAAATTAAAGACATCGATATCTTGGAGGGAGTGGAAGTATCACACCTAAGGAAAAATCTACAAGCTTTGCTGCCACTGCTACAGCAGATCCACTTGAAGATCCTCCAGGTATCCGATCTGGGGCACATGGATTAACGGGCGTTCCATAGTGTATGTTTTCTCCTTGTATACTGCCATCAAATACTTAGGAACATCATAAAAGCTATAAAATATTTGACATAAAAATTCAAAATCTCTCAATGAAGTAGAATAATTCTGGTAATCTACACATCAGATCGTTCATTCTCTCAAAATTGGGGGTAGGTATCTCCAACATAGCATCAAGTAGAAGTTCCTAATCATATGATAGCTGAAAATCAAAGCGAAGGATTGCCAACAATTTTAATTACTGTTGAGAACAAGTGACCGATTAAGCTTGTAAAAATCAAATGGAACATCATACATGAATAAATGTGAGTCAAGTACTTATTAATCTATATTCCAGATTGTACAGCGTAGTTATGAAAACCCAAAAAAAAAAAGAAAAAAAAAAAGATACCTTAAGCCATACCCATATTAGTATTTCTGACACATGCACAGGGGGTAATTGGAGGATATGGCAAGCGGGTACCCCAACCATGAATAGATAAAGGGTGAAGTGGAATCATATGAACCAAATATTCATCTGAAGAGTGAAAAAAAATCAAATGGAACATCAAATTCTCTTTTCCTAGAGTCCAAAACCAACCTGCAGGCCATTTCATCCAATATAGTTTTGCCAATAGATGTGGCACCAGCATTCAGGAGAGCTAAAACAACGGGAGCCGTTGATACGGCAGGCGAGTGGCTCCTGGCCCAATCAGGATTACCAAATCCAGTCACGTATCCTTCGATATCAAATCTGTTCCCACAAACCCAAAATTTCAGAGCACTTCACAAATTGCAAATGAACAGGCAAATGTTGAGAACTGTAACAGAAAAAACTATTTAAAATGGAGAACAAAAAAGAAACTAGTGAAAAGAAGTAAAAACAGGGAGATAAGAGTTACATGTCTTTGATGGCAAAAGTAAGGCCGTTCAGTGGGAGTTGTTGAGGAGAAGCAGTTGGTGGAGGATGTAGTACGAATTTCTCTATGAAAGCCCCGTAATCCGACTTTACTTCAGCCATCTCAAGTGCACAATAAAACCCCCTCTCTCTTTCACAGAATAGTCAGTGGCGAGATTCTTGGGCCTACAGAGTTCAGACCTTTCTTCAATGGGCAACTGGTTTGCAGTATTTAACACTGATTTCCAGAGTCCAGACACCAGAAGACTGGAGAAACGCGACAAATTACCAGCTGGATATTTGATCGTGCCATCGTGGAAAATTGAAATGGATTACCCTTACATGTAAGGCGTGAAGCATGATTCATGATTGGATCTTCTATAATATCAAGCTTGTTCCATGAATTTATCTCAAGCAATTTGGCTGGGTTGGTCCTAATGAGTCAATGAGAGGACACACTCACAGTCATACACACAAAAGGGACGAAGGAGAAGAGACGGAGACGGAGTACCTCGTCACTTGTGGCTCCCTATTGCTTGAAGGATGACAAATTAAGGACAAATTTGGTGACAGAGGATCTGAAGTGTACTCTATACTGACCAGGACGCTGACGAATGACCTTGGTTTTACTGCCTCCGAATCATGCTCTTGTGATCGTGACTGACAAGAGGATGGAAGGGAGAGTTCACGTAGAAGTTCAACCAATCATGAAGATATTTTATCTTTCTGTGAGTTTTGTCCAATGAAGTTGCAGAGGATCTGAATTCAAGATTATGCAACTATTCTAAACTTCAAGCGTACCCACCTCCAACCGGCATAAAATTTGACCCTCCCATTGTTCATAACTCACAGGAAAAGGTGGTCACTATCCTACACTGCCGTGGCACATGGGATCATGGGGAGCCTCACAAAATAGGAGATGAAAAATAAAATAATTAATTTTCCAACTTTGTGATTGGACTGGACTGTAAAGCCTGTGAAATCAGTATTTTCTTATTAAATTTCCCATTTATTTTAGAACTGTAAGATGAAGATATCATCCTCGACATATCTAAGACCATGGTTGGTTTTGTAAGTCCATCGAACCTAATTTAATTATTAAATATTATTAATTTGAAATGATTACCATTGGTTGTTTGGTTTTCCATATCTTAAATCATTGACAACTAAAAACAAAATTGGATATTCTATTCACACAGTCATCAGAGTTCAGACCATGTGTTATCAGGAATGCGATTCCAAACGCAAGAACAGGTTTATCAGCCCGTAGGTGATCCCAAGAGGATTTGCTCTTAAAACAGTTAATAAAATAGTATTAGTACTGGTTAATTGATTGGTTAAAACACTGTTTACCCAAAAAAAAATGGATAAAACACTCGAATCATCCAACCCGAGGCAACCTTTTCCTTTCCATATGTACAAAACCCTTTTCACGCAAACAGCATCACAAGTGAGCAGTTTTTCCTCTCCATTTCATTTCATCAAATGCTTCAGTTTTTCTGAACGGCCACTTAGAGTAGTTGACTGGTGTCTTGAAATGCAGGCACCATTTCCTCTCCCTCCCTTGCTACTCTTAGTAGTTGCAGTCAAAGTCCCATTAGGAAGATTGATAAGTATGACCCCCCCCAAAAAAAATGCTTTAGTTGGAACAAATTCCAAGTTCAGAATTAGGTGGCTCCTTTAAATTTTCAACACTGGGTTGAACAAATATGGTTGGCCTGGAGGTTCTTACACAGGCCAACCAGGCCATATATAGGATAAAAAAGCTAATACAATATAGATGTTGGAATATAGCCGTTCAAATATGGTTGTTGAGATATAGCCGTTAGAATATATCAGTTTAGAGAGTGTCTTGGAAGTTGGGAAGTTCCTTGAATACCAAAAGATGTCATTGATTACATTATGACCGCATCAGTTTTATAGATGGGGGGAACAAGCACAAGATAACAAGGGTTAGAGAGGACCATTTAACTCAAATGTGGGACTCACTCACCATAGGGCCCACAGTGGCACACCCACATGTACAAAATACAAAATCCTTCATCTACTATTCACAAGCCAAATATACAAACATAAAATGAAAAAGAAAGAGCTGAATATAGTAACTGGAATATATTGTAAGACAATAGTCTTTGAAAATGGACCTTGCTAATCCCATCAAACTGAGATTTCAAGGGTAAGTTTTTTATTTCAGAATTCTCACACTTGCAACCAATAGTAGGCCAAACCATGAATCAATAAGTTACCAGTAACTCTTTGAAATCAGACCAGGTGGACGCTATAGCTGCAGGTCTCTTCAGTCGGATCTCATTTACATATGTGAGACATTGATTCCAACTCCTCCATATTACGTCTCCCACAAGTAAGAGATGTAAGCACAAAATTTCACGTCGAAAGACTAAGGATTAATGGAGTTGTGATCAGAACTTGTAGGATGAAACTGAGAAGTTAAACAAGGGTTCCTCCGTCAGTTGAAAAGAAAAGGGGAAGAAACAAGAAAAGAAGAAGAATAAAGGAGTAGAAACAGGAAGAACACACATGGGAAGGGGTTTGAACTATATAGAGGAGGGAAACAGACAGATCCTAGAAGGGAGAAAAAGTCGGCCATCAGGCTTGTGCAACTGTGGCACACGAACTCAACAAATTTCATTAATTCAATTCTCAGAATTAATGGGGGTTACATGGCTATTTAAAGACTTAAGACTAAAACTCTATGACTATTCTAACCGTATCCTGAAAAAAGACTTGAAGCTAACTTGGACTCTTAACTCTTACTATTGACAGCTATTAGAAATTAAAATAATAATCATCAAACTACAAATATAACCACAGCAATTAAATAAATCCCTACCCCCAATAGACAAAATTCCAGGTTTGGACCCAGTTCTTCATGGTCCGGGCTTCCAAAGTGGGTCAAGCCGGTCCAGCCATGGTAGTGTAAGTGCTTCAGATGGTATGAGCACTTCAGCACAATCTTACTTATGAAAATTAAAACAGAAAAGAGTATTCAACTAACATAGAAGATTTCTTTTTTTTTGGTAATACTGACATATAAGAATTCAAAATATAGTACCTCTATGGTAGAATAGGAATGCAGAATATTTTACAACAATTTTTAGTTCTTACAAGGAGGCTGTCACATTCTTTTAGTGAATCAAAATATCTTTCAACATGGTCCAATTGGTCAGGTGATTTCCAGGCATCAGCCATCCTCTTGTCAGTCCCATCATCATTAAGTTCCACTTCATGAATGGCCAAAGCACTAAATCAAAGATAGATAATGGCATGAGAGTCATGTTCTCGAGATAGGGATTTTTGGATTTTATGGTTTTGCTAATTCAGGTTGTTGTCCCATTATCTGTTGGAATTTGTAGTTTCACATTTTCTGCTTTGATTTTTTATTTATTTTTTAACCTCTATCCAATTTTATTGTTTCTTTATGAAAGATTCATCTTGCTGCACTGGACGAGGACCCATGAGAGATCAACTACCTTGGCAGCTACATCATTCACTAACAATTGACCTATCCACCACAAAAATAAATTTCTGGAGGAGAAATAAAGGTCTAAGAGCTATAGAGGGTGAGGTGAAGGAGAAACTAAGTTCCAAGAGCTAAAGAAGCTCAGTATCTCATAGAAACAATGCACCATCCTCATCACCAAAGTAAGACATAAGACCACTTTAAAACGCATCACGAGATAAAAGCATCCCTGTATGAAATTGGAGAAGAGAGTATCACAGCAAAATAATAGATTACATTGCTAGAAACCCTTAAAGGGTTAAATAGAAGTTACAATGAAAACAGAAATAGAAACCCAACTTGAAATAGAATCCCAGTGTAACACAATAGTACTTCCTCATCTAAAATTTATACATGTCAATACAACAATGTATTGTCCCTTATTACCTTCTCCTTAAGGGTGTGACAGTTAGTCAGAAGCTTGTCACGACAGTAGAAAAAATGAAGAACAGGTAAACCTTTCATAAAGAAGCCCAACCTAAAAGCTTAAGCTATTAAGTGGAGAGACCCATTTGGTACATGAAGGCGTGGAAGGTCTCAGAGTTGTCCAATGTAGAATTATTCCCTAACTCCCCCTCACATGTTACCCCTCTTTTTGGTGGCAGTACAAGTGGCATGTATGGCCCCTATCTTGGGTTGCTGTACACGAATTGTCATTAATGGTTGGCCTGGTGGTTCTTACACAATGAAATTTGAGAAGAGAGTATTGCAGAAGCAGCAGAACCAATTATAATGCTAGAAACCTTCAAAGGGGGGTTTAATAACAAGTTACAATGAAAACAAAAATAGAAACACAGCCTAAATCTTTAGAAACCCAGTCTAACACAATATTATCCTTCATAATCTGTAATCCATACATATCAATACAACAATGAACTGCCCCTTATTATTGTATTTCTTACTTCTTACAAATGGACATTAACTGCCCCTTATTATTGTATTTCTTATTTCTTACAAATGGACTTGCAGCTCACCTTGAATAGTACAAAGAAACAACTTCAGAAACTCATTCCCTGAGCAATTTCAATCTGTTCCTTCAAAGAACCATGAAGCTGCTCAACAAGATTCAACAAAAAACTATCTGCACCATGCTTGGCAACCAGAGACACTGACACTGGAAGGTTATCATACGTTCCCAAAGGTATACTCACCTGCAATTTAAAAGTAATGCAAGACAGACTACATTTGTTACAAACAAGCCCCAATAACTAGGATGATATACAATATCTTGTGCTGTTAAAAGGCAGGACTAGGAGAGACTACCTGGCAAAACCCAGCATTTCCAGCGATAGATAGCAAGCTAAATGATCTAGCACGGAAATTTTCAAGCGTAACAGCATCTGTTTGTAATTTATATGGAGGCCCAGGAACTGTAGGAAGAGCAAGGATGCCAAATTCCTACAAAATCATTGAGTAAACGCATAAAGAAAGGCATAATTGGATTGAAGTGAGATCATTTCTTAGACACGACTGCTTCAACTTGCTTCTGAGAGTGTGTAGACTGTAACTTTTACAGCAGCAGGTAGAGTCGAGACTTGAGTTTAACAAAATTTCCTCAAGAATTTCATGTACAATCCAGGTAATTAAGCTGCAGAATTATATCTCAACTCGAGTAATCCACAGTTGCCCAAAACCAGTATCTTAGATTGGACACTTCTATTGGGGTGTTTTAAGGGTTTCGTAGCTTGAGACTTAAGGGCTTTTTTTTTTTTTTTTTTTTTTTTGGGGGGGGGGTTTGTGGGATTGATTGAGCTCATCACTTGGAGAAAACTGCAGGGATTGATTGAGCTCATCACTTGGAGAAAACTGCAGCCTCAAAGAACTTTCTTTTTTTATTTTAGAAAATTTCTCTCATTTGCATTTTGTTATATTTCTTGTTTCTGACTATCCTCTTAGGAGGTGGGAAAAATTCAGTAATTTATGTTATTTCACTTCCTAAACGAATATAATTGGTCAATTGAATTCCAAAGATCTATTAAGAGTTTAGTTATTTAAGACTTTTTCTGAGATTTAACTTACACAAAATATCAATTTCCATAATAATTTATGAGCTTGCCGTAGCTGGTAAAAGTCAGAGTGTCACCTACAAGATGTCGGTATGAATTTCATCTCCACACACCGACTTGCAAACTTACCACTAAGCACAAGTATTGTCCCCTCCCTACCACCAAAATATAGAGATATCAAGATATTTTTAATCCTATTATATTTAGGGCTACCATGTGGTAGCTTAGGTGACACCCAGAAAACACAGGTAGGTAACCCCCACCTCTGATACTCATTTCTCAAATTCAGTCCAAATGACTGTACCACGTGGCAAGGTCAAGTCCTCTTTCTCGCGTATTTCAATCTAAAAATTCAAATTATAAGGACCATAAAACATGGGACCCAAGACTCAATATGAGGGCAATATTGAGGGGGAACCCTATACAACCAAAGGTCTTGATCATTCACATCATCACTCCATGTGGCTCAGATTGAGCCACCCATCCTGCTAAGTTTATAAAGATTGCAGTGCCTTTTTTTGTGGGAAAATTACAGTGAGAAAGCAATTAACAGAATCAAAGAAAATTTTAATTTGAAAACTAGATAAACAGTGTACAGAAAATTAAACTATTTGGTAAATTTAAAACCATACAGACCCAAGAAATTTTTATTTATTAAACAAAACAAAGAAAGAAGTAATGAGTTTTATCAGAAGTATTAGAAAACTCCTCAAGGCACTTCCACAGGCAATGACTGATTGGAGCATGCATGTCTCTGTGTAGACTGTAGAGAGAGAGAGAGAGAGAGAGAGAGAGAGAGAGAGAGAGAGAGAGAGTACCTCAAGCAGGTCAGTAAGAGCAGCACGGGTTTCATTTTTAATCATATGACAGATGTCAATGTTTTCACTTGTTGTCTTAAGAACTTGCTGTACCCGGTCAGATATGCCTGGACCTAAATGAGGTTTAACTGAAGTGAGCCATTCTTCATGGTTAATTCTGAACTCATACCTACACATCAACATAATAATATTATTCTAGAGGAATCAATATCTATTCCCTTTTTTGGGGGGTGGGGGAAGGGGAAAGAAAAAAGAATAAAAAAACTATGTTTTACATTGCAAGAGATCACAGACAGTATTGCAGATCTGTTCAGGATCTGTATGTACCTTTGAAGCAACCTCATGGATGTTGAAAGGGCCATTAATGACGGTACATTATACTCCAGTTGATCATCGCATTCACCCATAAAATGCTTCGAACTTGGAACTTTATCCTTAATATAATCTCCAAGGTTCATATGTCTAACAATTTTACCTAAAATAGAAAGAGGATGAAGTAATACATCACTCAATTAAAATCCCCTTGAGATGGACGCTGGCAGAGCCCTTTGTAAAAGATTAAATAACACATAATAAAGAATTTACCTCCAAACAACTTTTCAATAGACTTAAGAAGAACCCAGGTCACACGATCACTGGGAATGCTCAGAAATTTGAAACAGTCATCTGGAATAATAATGTGAGTTGGCTGTACAGGTTCCACATTTGGCAATTGTAGTAACACACGTCCTACTTTATTCAAGACCACAGGATCCCTCGCAAACCATCCTGATGATTTACATGTCAACGAATAGAGTTTCCGGAAAAGGGAAAAGGTCCCGAGAAAAATAGTAAACCACACCCTTTCTGCTAAAAGCAGAATTCCATCCAAATTTAACATCAAAGTGCAAGTATGGTACGACTAAAGAAACAAGCCAAATATTTTTACTACCTTAATTTACACAGAATCGTACAGAAAGCTCCTTTATATGCTCCACTCCTTTTGAACCACATGGAGGACTCCTTTGGTCAAACCAACCATTGGATGGGAAGGTCTAACCTTGAATTAACCGTATGTCAAGTTTCAGCACCCAATCTGTGCTATCATGATAGGCCATTTGCACTTGTATTCTCAGAGGTTGACTTAAGTTGCCCAAAATTGAATTTTCAACCAATATTTTAAGCTTCATATATTCACGTGGGAAAATAGGATTTCATTGAAACTTGCTAGATTATGTGATGATGAAGTGGACAACACATCCATAAATTTTGAGCCCCAAAACAACTATTACGCAGCAGATACTAGGGCTGTCCAGAGAAGCTTCTCCAGACGGGTTATCCAGTAAAACCACACCATGTTTAAAAAATGAACGAATCATTCAGATTATTAACCATGAGCAGAGAAATTGCATTATTAGCTTCTTGGGTGTGGCATTGGTTTTCATTGGTTTTTATTTTGTATCCCAAACATTCACTCTATAGACAGGACAGAAAAGTCGATTTCTTACGAACTTGACTCCCAGCGGTTGGAAAGAGTGATACCCACTCACTTTTTACACCCATTCCATCTTGGCTCTTAAACTGCCTGGAACTTGACTTATGAAATGTCATAATTTAGTTCTTCTCTATAGACCTAAAATAGAAAAAAAAAATTGTTGCAATATCATAATGCCATACTATGATGCTAGGGCAACGAAAAGCAGATAGCAAATTGCAACTCATAGGTGCCTCAGTTGCACATTGTACTTTCACACTTTAAGTTGTGTTGTATAACTTTTTTATTCTTTAATAAGTCTAAGTTATATAATATTTGGTGGTATGGTGTCACTCAGTACAGAACTTTGTGAAACGAATATAACTAGAAGTATGTTTTCCCTGACATGTAAATGTAGTTGAACACATACAAATCACAGCATAACTTTTAGCATTGATAGCATGGCACTGGAACTTTTGCTTGGAATGGTGAAACATGAATTCATAATTGAACAAAATTAGTTGGGTTAAGTCTCGCTTAAGTTGAGGTAAGAATTAAGTTCAGAACAGGTAGGGAACCTCATGCCTTATGGCCTCGAAGTTATATAGTAGTGATTGTTAAATAACACAAGGACTAGACCAACGTTAGCTATGCTTCAAGATAGAGAAAGAAAGATTTCCTTAAAAATTAAAAAGATTAAATGTACTAGCAACTTACCAACCGAATCAAAGCTCTGTGAATTATCACGAACACCACTAGTAGAAATAAGTCCATGCGAAGGTCGAATCCCATAAATTCCACAGAATGCTGCAGGGGCTCTTACACTTCCTCCAGTGTCAGTGCCTGCTTGGAAAATGCCAACAGCCAACAGATGCATTTGCATGAGTGCCTCCACTACACCTAATGATGAAAATATCAAAAAAATATAAGATACCAATATCTCAGGGGGGGAGAGAATGTCTCACACCTAAGGAGAAATCTACAAGCTTTGCTGCCACTGCTACAGCAGATCCACTTGAAGATCCTCCAGGTATCCGATCTGGGGCACATGGATTCACGGGTGTTCCGTAGTGTATGTTTTCTCCATTCAGACTGCCATCAAATAGTTAGGAACATCATAAAAAGCTAAAAAAATATTTGTACATAAAAGTTCCAACAGATCTAAACAGAGATTGTCACATCAGATCATTCATTATCTCTTAAAATTAGGGGTAGGTTAGGTATCTCGAACATGACATCAAAAAGATGTTTCTAGTCAAATGGTAGCAGAAAATCGTAGTGAAGGAATGCTGACAATTTTAATTACTGTGAAGAACCGAGTAACCAAATTAGCTTGAAAAAACACAAAATTAGCCAAGTTTGTGGGCTAGGATCCCTTCAATAAGACTGCTATTAGACTCAGCATAACTTTGGGATAGTCCATCGAATTAACAGTAGAACATACATATCATACAGTGATGAGTCAGGTACTTGTAGTCTATATTCCAGATTGTACAGCAAAAAAAAAAAAAAATTTAAAAATACATGGGTAGCTAAAAGCCATACACAAATATTAGTTGTTTCTGATACACATGCACTGTGATAATTGTAGGATACGGCATGTGGGAACCTTATCCATGACAAAACAGACTGAGGGTGGTAGTGGAACCATATGAACCAAATATTCATCCGAGGAAGAGTCCAAAAAATCAATGCAACATAAAATTCTCTTTTCCTAAGAGTCTAAAACCAACCTGTATGCCAATTCATCCAATACAGTTTTACCAATAGATGTTGCACCAGCATTCAAGAGAGCTGAAACAACGGGAGCCGTTGATACGGCAGGCGAGTGGGTCTTGGCCCAATCCGGATGACCAAATCCAGTCACGTATCCTTCAATATCAAATCTGTTCACCCAAACCCCAAATTTCAGAATTAGTTCATAAATTGCAAATGAGCAGACAACGAGGGAGAAAACTATTTAAAATGGAAAACAAAAAAGAAAATAGCCAATAGAATTAAAAGCAGGGAGAGAAGAGTGACATGTCTTTGATGGCGAAAGTGAAACCGTTCAGTTCAGTAGAAGCAGTTGGTGGAGGACGTAGTACGAATTTCTCTATGAAAGCACCGTTATCAGACTTTAACGCCGCCATCTCTAGTACAGTGGGAGTTGTTCAATGAAGAGATTTTTTTTTCTGTCAAGACGAATTGAGCTTACAGAATAGAGTATCTGTTCGGGCTACTGGTTCGCAGTTTTTATAACTGATTTCCTGAGCTCAGATACCATAAAATTGCAAGAAACGCGCCGAAGTCCCAACTGGATATTGGATACTGAAATAAAGAGACCATTTTCGCCTTACAAAGTTCCATGCCATGCCATCGTAGGTACTGGTCCTGGCAGGCGTGCAGCATGCTTGGCGCTCCAGGTCCTCTGTCAAGAGACTTTTTTCCATTAATATGTCTCAAGAAATTTGGTAATCACCGTTTTAGGAACCCTGGTTTTTTTAGGGTTCAAATCAATCGCAGCCCCTTTTGGCCGATTCCATCTCCATAATCATGCATGAAATTTAATTTATTCTCATGAGATCGATGAGTTAACATTTGGTTGGTCTTCACGAGATAACGAAGAGACACGCAAACGGAACAAGGAACCGGGCGCCCCCTTAAATCATGCATGAAATTGAATGCATGTACAAGATCATGGGTTTGATTCTCCTGTTTTCACCTTATGGTTTAAAATCGATTCATATTGTGTTCACCCGTTGGATGGGCATCCAGCCGTGATCCAATTATTCGAGTCATTCGGTGCACATACCATTACATAGGTATGTACACCTGATGAACTCCAACCGTTGGATCACAATTGGACGAACTAAGCAACACGAGACGATTTCTTCTCCTTAAATAAAAAGACCTAAAAAAAAAAAACAAAAAGAGATTGGGATATCTTCCATCATCAATGTTGTTAGAAGACAACTACTTACTCACTTGTTTGATGTTCCATTGATAAGAGTTTAATCTCATAAGGAGAAAAATTGAGGGTTTATAATTTCTTCGTTGGAATAATGGAAACTATGTCTGGTCATTCTGTTGTTGACGTAGCTCATACATCTTATGTGGGTAAACCACGTAAATCGTTATGTTCTATTTCTTTTTCGTTTTATTTATTTCTATTGTCATTCTTCTACTATGATGTTATTTCCTAATACTTATGAGATCAATAAAGGAACCCAAAAACAAGAGTTCCCCATTTAATACACCGATATACGGTACGTGAAGGAGTGAGATTAATATGTTCTATATCTTCCTTCTCTTAAGGAAAATAAAAATAATTCAAAGCCGTGAGAGAATAAAAATTTTATTTATTATTATTATTATTATTATTATTATTATTATTTATAAAAAGAGGATGAAGATGCCATCCTAGCACATGACAGACAAGATATTAAAAAGGCTGAAAAAAAGTTACCTCATGACTCATTTACCATGATTCATACACATGAGATGCTTTTATCTCTGTATTCATGTGATCCAATATAATGGAGTTATAAAATGACAAAAAAAAAAAAAAAAAAAAAAAAAGGGCCTTCAACTGTTTGTATGAAGATCCCTAAATAGTAATATAAACTATTAATAACATTAAAACACATCCTTGATCCTATCACTTCTATAGTATTTTATCGAAAAAAAAAACTTCTATAGTATCATCATTTGGTAATGTTCTTTTAAAATGTTTTTGTTGTTTTGGAACAATATTTTTGTAAATTTATCCCAAAAAAAAAAAAAAATTCGTAAAAACATCAGAAATATTTCTATTATTACACCTTCCAAACGCATTTCTGTTTTTTTTTTAAGTAGAAAATACTTCTTAGTCACATTCTCACATTACCAATCAGGTTTCTTTCTTATTAAAAGTATTTCTTAGAAACAAAAACTTAAAAAAAAAACTTTTGAATCAGAAGCGTTTTTAAAGAACAAAAACGTTATCCAACGTAGCTTCTTTACTGGTGATCCACCAAATGCTGCTTAATGCCACGGAATAAAACAGTTGTTTTAGTCTCCAAACCAATAAACACAATAGTTATGGTAGATGACATATCTTAATTATTAAAGTAGTTATCCATGTGATAATGGAATGTGATATTTTTAAAAATCACAAGACAAATCTGGACCATTCATTTTTTATGATTTCTTTAATCTAAATCATTTAGAGTTGGAAGAGGGCATAAATCATAATAATGTTTCGAATACTGGTACACATGCATAGACATACACAAGATGTATGCCAAAAATGAGGAATTCAATTGAATTGGAGCCTGAAATTCAACGGATAGAAATCCACTCCATCCGTCCAACCATCCTGCCGAACATCGGACGGCTAGGTTTACCTAGGGATGTGTGCCCGATGTATCCCAATTGTCCAATGTTCGACTGGACCACTGGACGGATGAAGAGAATTTATGTGCAAATTCAACATGTGGCTAATCTAGACCATATTTTTTCTATCCAAAAGTTGGAATGGATACATAATTCGCCCATGTGGCAGAATGATGCTTTTTCTCACTTGCCCACATGGCTAATCTCATTTGCATTATGGTTTTTCAGTCAACACTGGTGGTTTGCTTATGAGGCAGTACATTAAAAAGCCATAAGAAGCAGTGGCTTCTCTGCTTGCTTGCATGCTGAGGAAGCTCGGAGCCAGCATCATCAACACGAAGAGATGTAGCCCAAAGGTGTTCATAGTGTTGCAGTCATCAAGACTAGAGCTTGGTGAAGGTGCACTTCCTTACATGCTCAGGACAATACTAGATGATGATTGTTTTGCAATGGCAGACTTTGTATTTCTGCTGATGGTGATGGTGGACATGGTAAAAAAATTGAGAAAAGAGGTAGTAGAACTGGCGGATTATGCATGTTTCCCTCAACAGCTCTATCATGCAGATTTGTGGTGGCCATATCAATACAAGCTATTACCAAAAAATAAAAATAATAATAATAATAATAAAAAAAAAAAAATCAATACAAGCCAGTTTTGGCATTGCAAATTTATCAAGAAATAAAACAAAAGGAGCAGGTTTATGAAAGAGCCTGTCCATAGGGTACCTATGGACGGATCACCTATTTGTACCACATCAGGTTTAATGAGGATTGAAATATTGTAGAGAGAGAAAAAAAAAAAAAAAAATGTCAAGTTTCAATTCAATTGGAATTAGTCAAGTGGCAAAATAAAATTTTAAAAATCTAGAGACCACCAAAAGAGTGCATGACAAGTCTTTAAAGTAGAAGAAAGTACTTTTACCACACAAAAAAAAAAATACAAAAAAAATACATGGCATTTCAATAAATGAGAGAGTATATAACTAAATTTAAGTATGAAATTTGGCAAGCTACCAATCCAGATTCCAGGCCCAGATATCCAATGGATAGAATGGCCACATGATCAATCAACATGACAGATTTGGTGGGTCACCTAGAGATAATCTATGGACGGGACCGTCCATAAAACCGTTTTTGCAATGAGAAGTGATGAAATTGGGTGTTCAACAGTTCATAACCAATAATTAACTATACAGGGTAAGGAAATATTCTCAAGGTTTATGTATAACATGGCTAGATCTAGTTCTTTCTAAATTATGTTTAACTTGACTTTGCTTCCATAATCTCTTCTAGCTCCTCCTGTTCATGGCCTTTTTCTTCTTTTTAATTAATTTCAAAATAAAGGCCAATGAAAGGTTTAGGCTATGCGTTTGACAAAAAACTCAACATGTCACATTTTCAGAGACATTTTATAATATCACATATAGATGCATAATTACACAGCTAGACTTAAAATAACTGTTGTAACAAATCAATAAATGAATGTCAGCTCAGCAACAAATTTCCACCTAAGATGTACCCTATCTTAGTTGCCTGCTTTTAGGTCTTGTGCAACTTATTCCCTTACAGTTCCAGCCTTCAGTGCTTCAATAAAATTACTGTTGGTTTTGCACAAAAAAAAACTCGGTATAGAATATTCCTCTACTCATTCATCTTTAAAAAAAAAAATTTCTAAGTGTATCTCCTGCCCTTTGTATCTAAACATTCTTCAAATAGACACTCTCCAACAGTACCATAGGATCCTTGAGGGGTGGGGGACAAGAAACTAGAGCTACCCAATTTAAGGTAACACAGTTGTAGTTTCTACAAGGAGGTTGTCATATTCTTTTAGTGAATGAAGAATCTTTCAACATGGTCCAATGGGTCAGGAGATTTCCCAGGCATCACCACCACAAAAAATAAATTTCTGGAGGAGAAATAAAGGTCCAAGAGCTATAGAGGCTTACTCTCATAGAAACAATGCACCATTTACATCACCAAAGTAAGACCACCTTTATGAATTACGAGATAAAAGCATCTCTGTATTTCTTACTTCTTACAGGACTTGCAGCTCACCTTGAATAGTACAAAGAGAGATCTTCAGAAACTCATTCTTTAAAAAAATTGAATCTGTTCCTTCAAAGAACCATCAAGGTTCTCAACGAGATTCAACAAAAAACCATCTGCACCATGCTTGGCCAATAGAGACACTGCCACAGGAAGGTTATCATACATTCCCAAAGGTATATTCACCTGCAATTTAGAAGTAACACATAAACGACAACATCTGTTTCAAAAATGCCCCAATAACTAGAATGATATACAATCCTCTTGGGCTGTTAAACAGCAGGACTAGGAGAGACTGACTACCTGGCAAAACCCAGAAACTCCAGCGATAGACAGCAAGCTGAATGCTCTAGAACGAAAATTTCTAAGTGCAGCTGTCTCTGTTTGCAATTTTATTGGAGGTCCCGGAATTGTAGGGATAGCAAGGATACCAAATTCCTACAAAATCATTCAGTAAAGGAATAACGAAATGCATGATTGGACAGAAGTAGATTATGAGTAGCAATTTCTTAGACATGACCACTTCAACTTGCTCGTGAGAGTGGAAATTTTAATTTTACAGCAACAGGAGGTAGAGCCCAGTTAAACAAATTTTCCTTAAGAATTTCATGTACGATCCAGTGAATTCTGCTTGAGTAATTCACAGTACCCCAAACTAGTAACTTATAGTGGATCCTCTATTGGGATGATTTTTAAAGGTTTCATAGCTTCTTTTTGTTTTTTTTTTCCCCCCTGTTTCTAAGGGACTCAAGGGGTTTAGGAATAAGAAACCTCAATGAGAAAACAGAATCACAGTAAACCAGCAAAGAGAAAACCAGATAACACAGTTAAAACAGGTCTGTTCATGCACAAATGAACCAAATCAGGTCGAAGTTCTTGGGAACTCCGTTGGTGCAACTACTTGATCGTAGACGACCCTCACCAATGGATCCTAACCACAGATATAGAGATAAATTCATTAACATGAAATTTGAGTGAGGGAATTGAATTCTACACCAACAAGCAACGGCCCTACTAAACAAGAAACTCTGGTCAATGGTCCAATTAAATATGGGGAACAAAGCTGTTAAATAGGATTTTAATCAAATAGGCAGAATTCAAATAATGCAGGTTTCCTTCTTGAAGTAGGAAACTCAATACTCAGGCAGAAACAGAATTTGATAAGGGTTTTCAATGGTTAAAAATTTATTCAAATAGCAATGATAATTCAGAAAATGAATCCATAACAGTAGCAGAAATTAGAACTAGGAAATTCTTTCCAGAAATTGAGATTTTAGGAAATTGAATGCAATCAGGATTCTTGAAATCCATGGAGAACATACAGTTTTGTAAGTAAGTTCAAAACTATATAAAAATCCAGAAATCAGACTACAAGAACTAAAGATGAGTAATCAGAAGTAATAGAAAATTCCTCAAGGAGTTTGCACTTCCAGAGGCAGTGACTGAGTATGGGCATACATGGTTCCCTGTGAAGAGAGAGAGAGAGAGAGAGAGAGAGAGAGAGAGAGAGAGAGAGAGTACCCCAAGAAGGTCAGCAAGAGCAGCACGGAATTCATTCCTAACCATATGACAAATGTCAATGTTTTCACTTGTGGCCATAAGGGCTCCCTGTACCCGTTCTGATATGCCTGGACCTAAATCAGGCTTAACTGAACTGATCCATTCTTCATGGTTACTTTTGAACTCATACCTACACTTCAAAATGATAATTGCACTTCAGATGAATCAATACTAATTCCTTCTTATTTTTCTTTTTTTCTTTTTCTTTTTTTTTTTTTTTTTTTTTTTTTGGGGGGGGGGGGCTATCTTTTACATTGCAAGAGATCACAAACAGTATTGCAGTTCTGTTCAGGATCTGTACCTCAGAAGCAACCTCATAGCTCTTGAAAGGGCCATTAATGATGGTATATTATACTCCAGTTGATCATTGCCTTCACCCATAAAATGCTTCAAACTTGGAACTTTATCCTTAACATAATCACCAAGGTTTGTACGCCTAACAATTTGGCCTAAAATAGAAAGAGGATGAAGTAATACATCACTCATTAAAATTCCATTGACATGAATACAGGCAGAACCCTTTATAAAGCACTACTGTCTCCATATCACATAATCAAGAATTTACCTCCAAACAATTTTTCAATAGACTTGAGAAGAACCTGGGTCACACGATCACTGGGAATGCTCAGAAGTTGGAAACAGTCATCTGGAATAATAATGTGACTTGGTTGTGCAGGTTCCACATTAGGCAATTGCAGTAGCACACGCCCTACTTGATTCAAGATCACAGGATCCCTCGCAAACCATCCTAGATGATATATATATGTCAACAAATAGAGTTGTAGGAAAACGATATCCAGAAAAATAGTAAACCACAAAACACCCTCTCTACTAAAAGCAGACTTCCATCATTAACATCAAACTGCAAGTATAGTATGATTAAAGAAACAAGCCAAATATTTTTCCTACCTATTTAATTTACACCACCATTTTTAGAGGTATCCTATATGCTTCATTCTTTTTTGAGCCACATGGAGGCTTCTTTGGTCAGACCAACCATTGGATGGGAAAGGCTCAACATTGAATTAGCCATAAGTAAGTTCCCCACCCCCAATCTGCGCTATATGAGCTATCATGATAGGAAGTTTACACTTGACATAAGTTACCCAAAATGGAATTTTCAACCAATTTTTTAAGTTTCATTTCAGGAAAACTAGGATTTCACAGAAACTTGCTCGATTGATTGATGTTAAACCGGACAACACATCTTTAAATTTTAAGCCCCAAAAGAACAGCTACGTGGCAAATATTAGGTCGTCCAGATAATCTTATCCAGATGGGAAAACAATTAAAAACACAACCTTGTTTAAATATCAGGGATCATTCAGGTTATTAACCATGACCAGAGAAAATGCATTATTAACTTGTTGGGAGTGTGGCACTGGTGGTTTTTTTTTTTCCTTTCAATGAACTTGCGACCCAACGGTTTCACAGTATTGATATAAGGATTAGAGCAATCTTAGCCACGCTTCAATATAGAGTGTGAAGGATTTTTTTAACAATCAAACATATTGAATATCATACTGGCAACTTACCAACTGTATCCAAGCTTTGTGCCATAGGAATAACACCACTAGTAGGAACAATTGCATGTGAAGGCCGAAACCCAAAAATTCCACAGAATGCTGCTGGGATTCTTACGCTTCCTCCAGTGTCGGTGCCTGAAGGAAAATGGCAACAGTAAACAGAAGGGTTTGCATGAGTCCCTCCACTACACCTAATGATGAAAATTAAAAAAAAAAAAAAAAATCGATTTCTAAGAGGAAGTGTAAGTTTAGCACCTAGGGAGAAATCAACAAGCTTTTCTGCCACTGCTACAGCGGATCCACTTGAAGATCCTCCAGGTATCCTATCTGGGGCACATGGATTGACGGGAGTTCCATAGTGTATGTTTTCTCCATTTATACTGCCATCAAATACTTAGGAACACCCTAAAAAGCTATAAAAAAATTTGACACACAAATTCAAACAATACTAAATGAAGAATAAATAATTTTGGAAAATTTACAACATTTAGTTGATTCTTATATCAGATTATTCGTTGGTTCTCAAAATTGGGAGTAGGTTTCAATGTTCCTAACCATATGATAGCTGAAAATCATAGCGAAGGATGCCAAATTTAATTACGGTGGAGAACCAAGCGAACAAATTAGCTTGTAAAAACACAAAATTTGCAAAGTTTGTGGGCTAGGGTTCATTCAATATGACTACCATTAGACTCAGCATGACTTCCATTGAATTAGACAGTAGAACATGCATATCATCAAGAAATAAAATGATGAGTTCAGTACCTGTAGTCTATATTCCAGATTGTACAGAGTGATTATGAAACGCAAAAACACATGGATATCTCATAACCATACCAATATTAGTTGTTTCTGGCACATGCACTGGAGTTAATTGGAGGATATGGCAAGTGGGTATCTTATCCATGATAAGACAAACAAAGGGTGGAAGTGAAATCGCATGCATATTCATCCAAGGAAGAGTGGACTCTTTCATAAGAGTTTCCAACCAACCTGTAGGCCATTTCATCCATGACAGTTTTACCGACAGATGTGGCACCAGCATTCAAGAGAGCTAAAACAGCGGGAGCTGTTGAAACTGCAGGCAAGTGGGTCCTGGCCCAATCCGGATTCCCAAATCCAGTTACGTATCCTTCAACATCAAATCTATTCCCACAAACCCAAAATTTCAGAATTAGTTTACAAATTGCAAAAGAACAGACAAAGAGAAGAAAAGTAACAAAAATACAACATGAAATTGAGAACAAACAAGAAAGTAGTCAATAGAAGTAAAAGCTGGGAGAGAAGAGTGACATGTCTTTGATGGCGAAAGTGAGGCCGTTCAGTTGGAGTTGTTGGGGAGAAGCAGTTGGGGGAGGATGTAGTACAAATTTCTCCATGAAAGCTCCGGATTCCGACCCTACCGCCGCCATCTCTAGTACACAATTCAACTCTCTCTCTCTCTCTCTCTCTCTAGTCAATCGCAAGATGTCTTGCTGTCGAGACGAACTTGCGCTTACAGAACTCCAGCGGAAGTGAGTTTTTCTTTCTTTTTTTTTTTAAATATTTTTTGCTCTGTTTGTTTGTTGTAAAAATTTCCATACAATGATATTTTACATATAAAATTGTCTTTACGTGCATGCATCACCTCAACTTGCCGTTTGATTCAAAAAGAATATTGGCAGATGCTTTTAACCTTTGCATGGTTTACATTGGGATCTCTGGCATTTCTGTTAAATATTGAACCGACTTCATGCCAATAAGCCCACTTCTTTTTTTTTTTGGGTGCTGGGTGTATGTAAAAGATCCCCTCATTGTTCTTGAATCATTACTCATCTTCAAATAGAGTTGTTAGAACAGATTCACAAAGCATATTCTGATTACACAGCTCTTTCTCAAAAAATAATATTCTGATAATAATAATTTTGGATTGCATTTTTACATTCATTTTGGTACAAGCAGTGTTTTAGGGAACGGATCCTGTTGGATCGATCCCGTGTAGCCATTGTGTCGATCAGGATGATTGGCAAAGGTCGATCCTAACTGATAATGCAATATTCGGGAAAATAAGACCGATTCCTTACCCAATTCCATGCATTATTGTCCGTGTCCATTAATGAGTGTGGTGGGAGGGACAGTAAATCAATTAATAGAGATGAGGAGGGAGAATGTCAAAGTAGAGAGAGAGGGCATATTTATAATACAAATGTGATTATACCAGGCAAATATATATGTGGCTGCTGACTATGGGTTGGGTGGAAGTGGAGCCTCATACTAATGGGCTGAGACTAAAAAGCCCATATGGTCCTTTTTGACTATAAGAGACAAACATACCCCAAGGGTGGAATCAAGCTTCAAAAGAGTTCAAATCTCCTTGAGACCCACCTATTCTGAAAGGGAAAGAAAAAAAAAAAAAGGAGAGAGAAGCAGAGAAACATTTTTTGGGAGGAGTATTGCCATCCTGTTGGCACTTAATGGAATCACCAAGGGCAAAGTTACAGGAGGGGAGAGAGTGCAAGATAGAAGAGAGAATGTGAAAGAGTGGCATCAAGGTTCAAATGCGGATTGGCTTCCGGCCACCCAGATCCAGATCGGGCTGAATCGGCATGGTACCCCGATCGATCGGTGCTGCCGTGCTCTAAAACCTGGGGTAGTATAGATCAGTTTTTTTTTTTTTTTTTTTGGGATAAGTAGTATAGATCAATTTTCCTCCTATTTTTAGGGGCAAAACTGTAAAAAGTTGTAGTCGACTAGGCGTGGGTATTCACAGCCCTCCAAGGCCCAAGGAGCACAGACACCTATTTTTGGGCCAGGGGCCCAGGACTGATCTCCACCTGATTTAGTAATGGATGTATTCAGTGTGGAACTCGTTCATGTGGAAAAGCCAAGTCCCAGGTGATATGTCTGCAGACTCTGCACACCACACCAAAATTAAATAAATTCGAAAAAAGAAAAATAAAATCCAAATTTCTACTTGGACATCACTAATAGGGGCTTTCCATTGCAAGTTGAACCCCATATTTGTTGTCACTTACCTACATCCTCTCCTTCAAGAGTTTTTGGAGGAGAGATGGCGCCCCCATTAGATGGATGACACCTAGGGCTCGGGTGAATCTGAGTCCTCCATCCAAACCGACACTCCCTGTAGGCTCATCTTGTTGGTTCGGTGTCGACTCGAACGGAGGCTGGGATTCACCCAAATCCAAGTGTCATTCATCCAATAAGGACACCACCTCTCCTCCAGAAACTCTCGGAGGAGAGGATTTGAATCCAAAATAAAATTCCAATCCAGGGTCAGGAATGCAAGATGGAGATACCACAAAAAATCTGATTTTGATTTCCTTGACATCTCAATTCTAATTCCGGCCTTTCATCTGTGATCCTCCACCCCAGAGTTGGGTCATGAATAGCCACATAGATATATGTCTATCCATTGCTTCCCTACTTGCTATGTCCCATCTTGACAAGATTATCAATTCCACCATCCAAGATGAATTTGCAAGTATCTATCAATTCCCCCCCCCCCCCCCCCCCCCCCCCCCCCCCCCCCCCCCCCCCCCCCCACCCCCCCCCCCCCCCCCCCCCCCCCCACCATCCAAGAGCGAATTTGTTGCTATTAGTATCTTTTCATTGGTTTTGGCTTTGTGAAGCAATCTCTTTCAAAATCCCGTAAGATTTACTTCTTCTTGGATATAAATAAGGGAGAGGGTTCTATGAATGCCATCGTTGCCTGCGCTCACCAATGAACATGGGCACGGTAGATCATCCAGTAAGGGTAGGGGAGGAGAGAGATATAGAGAAAATGGTACTAGAGTGGCTCGCACTCGACCGTTCATAGAATCTTTATTATTCTTTATGGCATTCCTTTGTTTAGTTCTCTTTTGCATAACTTTTTCTCTCTTCTCTCAATTCTTACGTACTTATTTATGCATTGTGAGAGATTCCCTCAATGGTGTAGTGAGGAACCCTTTCCCATTATTATATTTCCAAAAAAAAATGCTTTTATGGGATATCAATTCCAACCAATTGATTTGGGAATGTTTGAAGATCTAGTGATGCCCTTTCTAGAATTAAAGTTTGGACAGGAATGCAAGATATGATTCAGTTTTGGATACTTTCATGATTAAAGGAGATATTAGAAACTGAACAAATAAATAAGACTCTTATTACTGGTCCTTAATGATCAAGAGCATCTTTTCTTATATTCTTCTTTTTAATTTCTTTTAGGTTGCCTCATCACCTGCAAATAGCCAAGAATATGCATTCTATTTTTGCTTATTCCAACTAAACAGTAAGAGATGGGGAAAAAAATGGCATCTTCTGATTTCTCCCAGATGATGGAACTTACAAGGCAAACTGTTAATCTAATGTGATGGAAGCTTATTTTTCATTATTGAGGGATATTATAGACCATTGAAGACCTGGTTCAGCCAACAATGGCTCTGTTCTTTAAAGCCATTAGCGTTGCTGCCCTGTAGTTTTAGTCTTGTATGCATTCCTAGGTCACTAAAGAGATTCATAACATCTTCACAGCACAGTAGAGAGAAGGCATTCAAGGACTTCCAAATCATTTTAAGTATTCTTCATAAAATTCATTAACTGCAACTGGGTTCAGATATCTTCAATTTCAGCTGGAAAACTTTGTTATCATGTTCATAAATTCATACTTATGCATAATAAAAAAAAATTAACTGATGAAGACAAGCTACTCTCTTATCAATCTCAATTACCATACATGGTTCATAAGAGAACAAGTGAAAACCTTAGGTTAAAAAGGGGCGAAAAGAAAGAGAAAAAACTGAATTCCTCCCCAAACTGGTGAGGTTGCTTCATTAATCAGGGTTCGAATTCAGAAACAGTCTCTCTGCGAAGCAGGGGTAAGGCTTTGTGCAGACTACATCTGCCATTCCCCAGAACCCACAATGGCCGGAGTGGGTACGCCTCTTATTATAATATACACCTTCTTGGAGTCTTCCTCCTCTTCAACGCTTCTTAGAGTTAAAAGAATTACAAGATGGGTCATTCCTAAAGGTTACATGAGAAACTCCTTTTGATTTATCAGGTTGTTTGCAGGATTTGGAGTTGAATGAAGTATATCTTGCTTGCCTGTTCTTCCTTCTGAGCAAAGACGACTGGGGAATGAAAACTCCAGTTCCCTTGCTTTCCCTTCCACAAGTTGGTTCATACAACAATGGTGAGTGCAGACTGAGAGGGCAGGCATGGGAGGAATCCTGAAGACATCAACAAAGTTAAATTTTCAGATAAACAGTCACATTACACATTCAAGTGATGGAAATCTCCTCATGAAGTGTTTTATTCTTTGAGAACTGATAGGAGGGAAATGGAGTTGAGGGTGAACCTGGAGAGA
This sequence comes from Protea cynaroides, assembly GCA_028583415.1. Taxonomy (NCBI): domain Eukaryota; kingdom Viridiplantae; phylum Streptophyta; class Magnoliopsida; order Proteales; family Proteaceae; genus Protea; species Protea cynaroides. Next base: position 7,717,261 of record CM053275.1, on the reverse strand, counting down.
AACAGCGGGACAATGTCTGATTGGATCCCCTTCGTCGTCGTCCATGATAAGGAGTGCTATTTGCTTGCTTAAGTCTGCAAAGAACACATCATCCTCCAATTCCATGGCTACTTCCATGTCTCCCTTAACTTGAGAGGTTTGAAGAGGATAATTGAGAGTGAAATCACTCTATTTCTCTCCCTGCTTTCTTTTCTTATTCTTCAACAGACATCAAAGGGTATTAATAAGGGAAGCTGAGGAGATGGGTAGAGTACTAGAGTTGGAGCATATGGGCTGGAATGTGTGAGTTTGTGGGGTCATATAGTAGCAGTTGGCCAATCTGTATTGAAGTCCCAACTCCTACACCACAGAGTCATAAAATTCTTAATGATATTATCCAGTTTGTCCCACCCGCACAAACTCAGGTTTTTTTTTCTTATTTTTCTTATTGACACTGATCCCGTGACAATCGGTGTCCGTCCGATCATGCAAAAACCCAAATCCCTCTCTTGTCATAATAAATTAGTATATAATATGATATTATGATATTATCCAGTTGGGAAGGCATGAGGGGCGGCAGGCAACAAAACATGTCTAGATATCTCATCCAAGACATTCCTAACACACATGGCTATGAGTCGGTGCATGAGATTCAAAGGGAAAAAGACTTAGATTTGGATCTCCCTTCACATGGTATGGTTCTCCACGTCAACTCAAACGTGAATCTTGAATGGTAGGGTTTGATCTTGACCGAATGTGGATCATGATTTGATATTTCTAAACAGGAGCGCAGATCAAGATCTGATGCATGTGGATTAGAATCAGGAAAGTTTGTTTCAGTCGTACAGGGGTTGGATCTTAGTGGGTTTGAGTGTAGAGCCTGCTCTCTGTGGAACAGGGGTTAATAAAAGAGGGGAGTAGGACTGAGGACGGTGAGGGATCCACATTGTACAGTTCTGGTAAGAGTTGTTGCTTTGCTGTTTACACTTCACTGGCTTGAACTTGGTCTCCCCTGCTTTTAGTTTCTTTCAAAAGAAAGCAAGTAGTGATTATGGGTGTCATGTGATCCACATGGTTTGCTTGTTGGCTGGGGGACCCAATTGGCCCTAACCCATTTGCTGATGCATGCATTTTAATGTCCTTTGGCTACTAAAAGTTCACTACTTCTCATTGTTGTATTGTTTTCAAGTCTTTGTTTTCACAGAACTGGATAGAATTCTATCCATTCTTGCTTTCTTTCCAGCAGGATTTTCTAATCATGGCACAGCCACTTAAGTGGGCCTTCAAATTCTTCATTGGGGATATGATGACCATAGAAACCCATGTTAGCACACAGGCCACTTAACTTTAATGATATTAATAACTGCAGCATAAGAACAGTGTCAGTTCAAACATTAAATTATTCTGAGGTTACATATGATCTTGGTACAAAGAAATTCTTCTTGATTCAAAACCAAGCAAATTCGAAATCTAACACACCTACTTTTTTAACAACTTCTACCTAAATAGCCTCTTCACTTGTCTTTGGAGCTCTGCTCTATACAAGTGCAGTTCATTGAGTTGCACCTTCATCCTATCAATCTCTTGTCTCATGATTTGTAGCTCCTCTTGAATCTTGAACCTGCACTTCCCTGGGCCTTTGTGCTGTCTGATCAATGCCTGACCTTTGGTTCTTTGGTAGTCTGACTCATCAGCTATCATCAATCTTGCTGTATTCACCTGTTCTAAAAGAATAAATCGAATTGCGATATTCACGGGCAACCGATCATTCTTCATTGTGTGCTTCCGAGCTTCTAGGGAAAGTTTGTCATATTCCATGGCTTTGCATACGGTTACCCTTTCCTCTTCTGTCAAGCTAGGATGTGCCTGTAAATTGTGGGGGACTAAACATAACGTTAGAACAAGAAACATGGGAAAATTAAGAGTGGAAAAAAAAAAAAAAACAGTGCATGTAAAATTAGATGAACACTCAAAACAACAAGAAGTCTTACAGTAGTTACAATTTTTGGGGATAGAAAAAGGTTCATAAATAGTAACAGGGAACCCCTCCCACCCCTCTATTTTGTGTGTGTGTGTGTGTGTGTGTGTGTGTGTTGAACTGACTAATATATGTAGGACTTCTTTACTTCTGGTAGAAGATTAGATCCAATAAAAGGGATCCATGGATGATCCAGATCGCACAGCATCATTTAGTTATGTAATTCTTTTCCTAATGTCTGGAAACTCATATGTTCAGGGCCAACTAGGGCATGACCATGCGCTGAAAGAAATTTTATGGTTGTTCCATCAGTGGAATTCTATACAAAAATGCAAGCTGGTATCTGAGGTGCAGTGTTTTTTTTTTTTTTTGGATAAGCCGATGATTTATTACCCAAAAAGAAAAAATAGAAGAGGGATTGGAGAGATACAAAGACCAGCACTAGGCACCAGCATAACGAGGCCCTAGCCCAACAAGAAACAATCCAGCCACACCCCACAGAGATCCTAGGTTCGCCCCCTTGGCTAATGAGATAAGAGGATCTTCGGCAGAGGGGTATCTGGTGCAGTGTTGATAGTTAATAATAGGAAAGAGTGCACCCTTTCCCTGTTGTCCAGTTGCTGGTATCCTTCGTGCCTTGTGACTCTGCTCATTCATCAGCCCTCATAGCAATGCAGTCAAGCTGCTTGACAGTGAAGCTTTGCTGCTTCTGCCTGTATTAGTAATTTTAATTGGAAACAAAGTTGTGCCAAGTCTGTCCACCTATCCATTAGTTGACATGCTAGGTGAGCTCAAGCCAAGTTCGGCTGGCCATGCCCTTTCAATGTGCAGCCCTAGCAAGAATCAAGGAGTCAAAAGCAAATGAAATGGAAAAAAATGGGAGAGATGATCACCTTAAGACACAGTATTTCCTAAACCTGGCCCCATATGTTTTTGTGGTCTAACTTTAAATATCATGTACTATATCATGTTCTGCTAACTCTTTAATAATGCAAATGAAACCATACCTTTAGGTATGTATCTATAGCCCTGTAGAGCTTGTCATTGCAGCATCGGGCATCTTTTGGCAATGCTTCTGCAAGTAATTGAAACTTCTTCACAGAAAGATTGCTGTCCCTTCCAACTATTGCTAGGTAGTCATCCACCACTCCAGCCACAGAAACTACTCTTGATGTTGTATTACTTGATGCAAAATCCATATAAGATTCAACCACCCTAGTTACTAGATCCACATCATAGACAGTGTTAACATCACCATAGTTCTTCACCATGAGTTCTACTGCAGAACAACTCTCCAACATTTCAGCTACTCTTCTTTCTAATTCTGATAACAACGCAGGATCGATGTTTATCATCAAACTCACCTTGAGAAGTTGGAGTAGAAAATTGCAAGAAACAGAACTTTTCTCTGTAGGAAGAACTCTAATCAAACTTTCAATTGTGCTTCGGTCCACCTCAAGGTGGTCAAATACTCCAACTTCAAGAGAAATCCAATTTGCTGCCCATTGGCTAATGCATGCTCCAACTATACCTGGTTTCATCCCTTTCCTTTTAATTTCTTTAATCACCATAGTGAAATGATCAATCATAAGGAGTGAGACATCTTCAATCCACCAATGTTCTGCTACTGTCTGACCACCATCACCACCACCACCACACTCGCTGTTATTGATTGAGCCTTTCATGCTGTTAGAAAGAACATTCAAGCACTGAGCTTCATCATCACCACAACTGACTGCTTGAGCATCTGTACAGGCCTTCCAAGAAATAGATTCTGCACAGTGCCTCACAATTTGCAACTTGTCAGCCCATGAAGAGAGGGACTCACAGCTTTTCAAGATCTGAATTGTATCTTTCCATGATGAAAATATGACAAAGCTCAAAAAGGTTTCAGTTTTGGAAATGAGATTTCCTTGTTCAAGTTCTTCACTCATTTCCAGAAAATGTGCAGCACAGTACAAAAGAGCAACGTTAGAGGCTGTGAGGTCGACTGCCAACCCATAACAGAACTTGACTACTAGCTTAAATGACCGGTAGCCACCAGGAAGGTTGTCCAGTTGGATTTTCAGGCAAGAATTTCTTTCCCTGTTTCTAAATACCAACCTATTCAAATATCCACTTCTTGCGACCATGGGGAGCTAAGCAAAGAACCACAAGAAATGTGAGTACTGTAAAAGTTTAGTAGATGGAGCTGCTCTAATAGAGACAAAAAAAAAATTCCCCTCAAATATTTTCCAGTGTAATAAAATTTCCTGATTCCTTTGCATAGTACACCTTTTGGAGGAAATTTCTCTTGATAGATGTAATTCCATAGATAGAGTATGACGAAAAGTTAATTCAATTAAATTGTTAGCAAAGATATTTCAGGGTCCTCCTTTGCAACCCACTGAAAATTTTAGGAAAGCTTTGAAATAGAGTACATAGTTAAAGGTTTCAAGACAGAAGCTTAGAAGCAAGAATACAAGTACATTCAGTGGAAGATTGAAGGTATCTTCAAAAGTAAATATGATATTTTGACAGCTTAAATAATAAAAATTCATTTACTTGTTTCTTGTCTTTTGTGCAGAGGGTCTGCCTGGTTCCCTGCCAGAGATGGCAGTTTCAGATTTTAGTTGTCTTTGTTCTTTACTAGAAAGTACTGATTTGTAATCTGATTGGGAAGGTTTTGAGCAGTACAATACTTTGTATTACAAGAAGCTATTAATCCATCTAATGCTCATGTGACCAATATAATAGACAAAATTGGCATCAGATATTCAAGAGATATTTGGCCACTTAAGACTGGATGAGCATTCTTCTTCAAATTCAGATTTAGAGTGTACCTTGTGCAAGTGAAAGCTACTTTCTCCAACATGTATAATCAGGTCACTCTTAATGTTAGTACGAACGAACCTGCAGGTAGAAGTAACCATTACCAACAATAAGGCACAAATGTCTGTGTTTGTTGTGGGGTGAGGTGGAGAGAGAGAGGCTTTACCACTTCTCTCTTCTTCTTTCTAAAGCTTCTGCAGTCATGACCACATAGGCCGGGCAAATGATGCAGTGGTTATGCTTCCAGCCAGATAATACTGACCGACTGTTGCGACTTTCTTTCTCAAGGTTTGCGTTTCTTATTGAAGCCATATCATGAGTAGTAACAACATGAACAGAACTATAGCCTTTCTTCCCCAAGCAAAACTCAACAGCTTGTACCTGTCATGGTATTCTCAAGGCCTAAACTAAAATGCAAGCTATTATGCCTCTCTTCTTCTTCTTTCTCTTGTATTTAATAGGAACACTAGGAAATATCCAATATTCCTCATCTACTGATATGTACGAGAAGGAAGGAATTAAAATTTCTTCAATGAACAAATGATAAAGATAACCTCAGTCATAATTTCGATTACGCTGGACAATTAAGCTCGCCTGATCCAAAAAGGTCTCCTTCAGCACTTGTGGTGCATTGGGCATTATACTTTTGGAGAGAGAGAGAGAGAGAGAGCTGGTCAATTTAGTCATACCCGGGTGAAGGAGATTGTAGATGTGTAAGGGGGTGGCTCCAATTCGGCCACGTCTGTACCTCAACTATAAGAGGTTGCTACGGAAGCACAAAGAATCTCTAACGGCGGATGGACTAATGAAAGAAGAGAGCTTCCACTTTCTTCTTTCCAAACATGGCCTTAATGGAGGGAATGTCCCTAATTTTTTCTTGGAATGTCGGTGCTCAAGTGTCGTTGCCATGCAAAGTGCTGTATGCCAATCTGGGGCGTATTCCTTTTTAGGTAAAATGACTTTTGGGTGACCTGGCCTGATGGTCCAATGACGGTGCGTACAAAGGAATCAATGTCAATGGCCATTGATATACGCGGATGTCATGAAGAAAGACCCATTTCTGTTTTGCCATGGGCTGAAATTTGATGGTTATGAAACCAATCGTTCTAAGGTTTACCTGTTAAAAACCTTGTATAATAGAACATGGTGGAGAATTGGATTTATTTCATGGTATCATATGTGGGTAACGATCACGTGTTGACCAGTATTGGTCAGGTATCAACCCCCATATCGATTTAGCAAAATGATATCACATCGGTCACAGATTATGCAGGTACGAATTGAATGATACCATCAATCGATGCAGATACCCTAAAACCATGGAGAGGATTTGAATGGTGGGGAAGGAGGTTGAGGGGCAGATTAGAGCTTTTCCAGTTGTTGGGTTTTTGTGCCATGGTGATCTTGGTGATTATTAGCAAGTACAAGGGCACAGAGAGCGAGGAAAATGGCTGAGAAATTCTGACTACCACACCAATTCGGATATAAAAACTAACAGCAATGCACCATCAAATGATTTGGGTAAAACTAGATAAGTTTCCTATTAAATTGCTCTTTTGCCTCATTGATGAGGGCAACTCTGTGTGTAGATGGTACATGGAAGTGCAGGCTTTCTCTGAAATCAACAAGAGAAAAAAATGCTAAAAATATTCTCATCTTTCTCTATACAAATTACAATAAACAGTAGAATGTCTGTTACTTACATTATTTCACTGAGGAATTATGCTAGGTGAACAGGTTGAAATGACATACTTTTTCTACAACTCTGTCTGTCTATTATATATACCATACTACGGCAAAAATTGGCTTGAACTGCCCCAAAAATTTTGGATTCTGTATGTTTGATGCATCATCCACATCCAATAGGTTCCAGAAAATTGGACTCCGCAGCTCGATATCTAACTATTCTGGAGAAAACTCCACGGACTTAAACCTGTGTCAGGACCTCCTTGAAACATCACAACAATGTCCAATTCTCTTAACGATTTGCTTCAAAAATTAATCCTAGCAGGCCATCATTCTGATCTATAGCTTCATCCCACCCATTGTGTGATGAGGGAGCTTCTTCGCATATTTTGTCACACTTGTGCTTGAGATATCGCAGAGTTCTGAGTACGGGCAACCTCTCGCTTCAGGAAGAGAGCATACATGAGCTCATTCCATGCATCAGGAACCCCAGGGAGGCACCAATGGCTGCAATCTTGCCTGTGGATAGGGGCAGGCCCAATCTTGGGCCCCAGATAGTACAAGGATGAATGACCATCCTTCCTACGTGATGTCATATGGGTTATATTCAACACATCTAATCCCAACACCTGTGGCTTGTTCGAGTGTGCCTGTAGTACATCACTGAATATGCTGAACTGGGACCAAGATTGGGATGACACCCGTGATAAGCCCAGTTCAGGCAGTTTCTCCAAGTGACAGCTCCCTCCAGTCCTCCAATCCCCACCTCTGGAAAACATATTATTATAGTTAGAACCGTGTATGTGCCTTTAGAACTGCATAAGGTATGTTAACATTCTTTCAGATTTATGAAGATAGTAGTAATTAATCAACTTATCCACTTCCTACATGCTAAAAATAATTAATTCTTGTGGCAGTGGATGCTGTTCAGCTGGGTAATGACACTATGAAAGAAACAGTACTCAATACATTTATCTACTCAAACATGAAAGAATTTGTACAACTGATAGCATACTCCTGGGGATATGTACTCAAGTGAATACCATAGCATGGTCTCAAGATACACAGAACATGAAATCGTGAAGACTACTATTGACTGTTTGAACCAAAAGTTTTGTGCAGTCTTTGAGAGGGATCTGGCATTTCCCAATCCAAGGATACTAGAGTTTGAACCTCAACCATAGCAATTTAGAAGTGAAGAAGGAAGGCTCCATGGAGCAAATGGAACATAAATCAACTCAAGGAACTTAAGTCACTGAACCTATAAATAAAGGAAGCCATAGAAAAGTATAAAATTTAAGAAAAAGATAGGTTGACGAAGAGAAGAAGTGAAAACTTCACAAATTTCAATCAAGTTTACTCAACAGCAAGACTCATAAAAAAAAAAAAAAATGGAAGTCCGGCATGAAGAAAACAGATCAAACAAACTCAGAACTGAAATTTATCCTAACTTAAATATAACATGGAAAACAGAAATGAATTATTTGGTGTGATCAGGACCCAACAATCAATGAATGAAGCTCTTTTAAACAAGTTTCTCCTCCAAAGTTCTTTCCTCAGGTCAGGATCCATCAAAGACAAAATACTCGGATTTTTTTTTGGGGGGGGCAAATAAACACTCCGAAATGGTAGAGCATCGTTCTTTTCAAAGAGACTGAACTACACATAAATTCATTAAGGACAAAGTTGCTGTTTTTATATCACAAATCACCAAAATAAATTCAGTTCAAACCATTAATGATAACAGATTTAGTCCTTAAAAGCCACTATAACAGTTGACTTCCTCTTCTACAGAACGACCAATATAAAATGTGACATTCCATGATCATCTGATGAATGTACCTTGTGTCCATGCATTCAGCAGCTATGCCTATGCAATGTGTTGGATTACAGATGGTCATGATAAAACACTAAGTGGACCCTGCATGGAGGATTTCCGGAATCAAATCATCCTGGTCAATCATAATTGACAATTTTGTTTGCATTCAGGGTATTATTAAAAAAAATCCAAAGGAATGTTTTAACCTTCTCCCCCCTCTCTCTCTCTCTCTCCTAATTTGGAGACGTAAATGAACATTTTCTAATTGATTTTTACATGTCTTAGGTGGAACCCTTCAAATGTCATGTCCCATTCTCCAACGGCCAGCTACTATGCAGTATGCAGCTATAATCAAACTTTTCTGAAAGGATGTCTTGAATACTTAAAAAAGTTCTACACTTCCCAGAAATAGATGCACCTTCTAAACATACATATTGCGAAAACAGTATTTTCCAAGGATCAGCAAATGTGAAGTCTTAGTTTCTTCTAAGTTTTCATTTTTTTCCATTTCACTGTTGGTAATAGGGGATATAGCACTTATATAATTACAAAGCTCACACAAATACACGCACACATGCACGCATGCATGCACTATGAATTTAAAATATTATTGAGATAATTAATCAAGTTACTGAGACAAACCTGAAATGCACAGGGGCAAAGGTGCGAAAAAAGATCTGAGTCTTGCTCATATTCACTTCCCTACCAATCCAGTCAACCAAAGTAATGATCGACCTCTGGTATGCACTTTGTACGCTCATATCATACTTTACCTCCTCCCCTTCTTGGAAATAACAACCCCTGACCAAATAAGTACAGCTATAAAGGTTAAATAGTAATTTTCATATTGATACTAAAGCATAACCCATACAATTAAATCATAATCTAGCTGGCAATCAAATCTCTGGCCTCCTTTATTTTCTTTACTCTTCAAAGAAATATATCTAACGTGGACATTTAGGCTTTGAAATTGACAGATCACATTTATTATATAGTATTTAAGTTTCCACAGTTCAACAACTCAAAGAATAAATATTAGGGCACCAGTCAGCTGACCAGCTCATAGCATTATTTCCCCAATATGTTTTCCATGTTTCCATGGTTATCTGGATTCAATGAAAAATGGATGGCCAAGATAAATCAACTACAGTCTGATTTGATAAAGATGGCTGAATAAACCATCCCAAACCATTTAGCCTGAACAATGAATGCCCGATGGTGACAGTAGGATACTTCTATTAAATTAGCACTATAGAGGCATTTTATTCTTACATATATCCATGAATCCAACAAGCTTCTTTCTTACCCCAAAAAAAAAAAAAAAAGCTTCTTTGATCATTATTAGGCCACATTATTTTTTCAAATGAAAACTTAAAAGGAATAGATAGAGCCTAAATCTATTCTCCACCTATCCGCTGAGCTTTTCAATAAACGATATCCGGAAAAGAGAGAAAAAAAGAAAAAGAAAAAAAAGGGACCAGTCCAAGCCAACCCCAGAAAAAAAAAAAATTTGCAAATCACAATCAGCCAAATTACCCAAAAAAATAAGACCCATTTGACTTAAATATTAAGAATTTAAAACTCCTAAACAAATCCTTTCCCTGTAGATGACTAAAACCACCATAAATCCAAGCACAAAGAATGACTAGACTTCAACATTGACTAGAGTTGAATAAACAATGGTGTACATCCACCCTCCCCAAAAGCTCAATAAAAATTTAAATATTTCTTTCCAAGTTAGTTAAAATTTAGTTCTTTCTTTTCCCCTTCCTGTCTCAATGTATGTTAGAATTTAGTTGATTTTATTGAATTAAATAAAACAATTGTAATAATAACGGAGCAGGTAGTAAAATAAGAATAATTTTCACACTTTCAGTTCATACAGAAAACAATTCTCGTAATTTATGTACCCTCTAATGGTCTTCTCAAAGTTCCACCAATGACCAGTGTTGAAGATAAGCACATCTGCATCTCTCCACTGTGCAGAGCTCCAATCCATTTGATCCAACTTCAGTGTTGTCTTTACCTTTCCTGGAACTCCAGCTGGTGGCCGGCTCTGCAGCACTAGAAATGGAGCTCTGTAATACTCCACAGTGCAGTTGAAATCCCTGAACTTAAATACCAAGAACCCTTTGTGCTTTGTAATTGGACTGCCATTCACTTCGTAGATTGAATCTTCATTAGGAACCGCTGATGAGAGCATACAGAGAAGGGATTCCCATTGGTTTCTTCCAATTGAATCACCAACAAATACCAGCCGTCGGTTCTGAAGCTTCTCCAACATCACCTTTGCATCAAATCTTAAATAAAAAACAAAAAAGGGAGAAGGAAATCTAAGTTATTCTTAATTCTTTCCATTGATGACAGGGTTGAAGTTGCTTCAGATTGTAATACAAGTGAAAACAAATATTTCAGAGAAAAAGCAGAATATTAGCTGAATAAAACTGTTTAACCAGGACAAAAGAGAAGAAGAGGGGGGGGGGGGGGGGGGAATTAAACTGTGCATGTATGACCCTATTAAACTTTGCTCAATAGATAAACAAAACGGATGAAGCTGAAGGGGTAAAACCAGGAAAATTATAAGATCAACCTCAAGAACTACCAAAGACAAAGTATATCTGACTAAATAAAATAAGGAGCAGGTTTTCTGGGTGATCCAACCAGGTTACACAGAAACAATTTTTTTTGGGGGTGGTTGAAGGGCTCAGATGAAACACAGATTCACAATTGAAATTATACAACACAGCATGAAGAACAAATGAAAGCACAAGACTACCCCCTCCCCCTCGCACCAACCAAAAATAAAAAATAAAAAATTGTATCTAACCAAATAAAAAAAAAATATACATAGATACGCAATTCAAATTATACAAGCCAAGAAGAAGAAAACGAAAAAAATCTTGGAGGGGGGATTTGGGAACAACTTCTCAACCAAGTTGCTAAAAATTTTCACAAAGCATCACATGTTCCTAGAAACTTAAATACGAAAATTCAGACGAAGTTCCTTTCACTGTTAGAAAGCTTCAGACCGAATCCAGAAGTTCACGGACAAATTTAATTAAGTAATCAACACAATAGAATACTCAACAAGAGTCAATAACAAGTCAGAGAACCAGATACAGAAGGAGATGAAAGGGACGCAAGGACGTAAAGACGAAGAATACATATTAAAGCCAGAAAATTTGGGCGAAAGAAACATTGCCAACTAGAAGTGAGAATGGACAATCGAAACGAAAATATCATAAACAATTCGTTACCCATAAGGAAGAAATAAAGGAAAAAAAAGAAAAGGGCATACTCATTAGAAATAAAGAATGTTGAAGAAAATTTCGAAAGAAATAAGACAAGTTTAAGAACCTGGGCAAATTACAATCTTTGGGTTGCCATCGCCACTTAGTGTATAAAGAATCAGGCCTTCCGTTTTCAGAGCACCGAAATCCTTCGTCGAGAAACCTGCAATCTTTGGACCGGTACAGTGGATACTGTTCATCCCAAACCCACTGTCCATTGAACAAATCACACCGTTCACCGCCTGCTTTCAGAAATTCCACCCTTTCACTTCTACCCGAGCCATCAAATTCCACCCACACAAGCTTATGCAACTGTCCGCGATGCCGAAACCCCCTAGAAACAATCCTGTAATCCAAGTAGAAGAAGCAGCAAAGAAAGCAAAAGACTGTAACGACGAAAAGGCCAAGAATGCCGAACGAGTGTTCTTGTGGTTTCAGACGCTTGATCTTCTTTAAGACCTCCCAGTAAGACATGGTTTCTGGGTCTTGGGGAGATGGGTTCTTCACCATTTGGAGAAATAAAGTTAGTTTAAGGAAAGTTAAGAAAACGCTTTCTATTTCTTTTCTTTTCTTCGTTTTGGTTGTTTGATGTGATTCGGGTTAAGTAGACTGGAGAGAATCTGAGAAAGGAGAAAGAGAGAAAAGAGAAGAGATGTAGTGGTTCGCAAGCAATAAAGCATTCATGGCGGAGGGATTTGCTATGATTTTCTATCTTATTTCAGTGACCACTATAAGTTAGAAAGAGAGGAATGGGTGTAAAGGAAGCAAAGGAAGCAAATGTGGATTCATGGCCGAGTTTCCTTAATTACTTTCAGCACCATCTTCTTCCGTCCTTCTGTTGCTTTTATGCAGAGCAGAGGGAGGTATGAGTGCTGTTTGGTGAGTAAAATAATAATGAACAGTAAATGGTTAAAATGCCAATGAAAAAGATAAGGAAAAAAAAATGTGGATGCCTTGCGAGTTTCGAGTACCTGATTCTAATCTGGAGAAAAAGATAAACGCCAGAAAAACTCCTTGCAGATTTGCTTTCCTTCTTTATAAAGATCCTCTGAATCTTTTACAATTTCTCAGTAAGTAAAGTTTTAGTAGTTACCGTTTGAAAATAAAGCCAATGAAGGTGACTGGTTTTGTGCGTGAGAGAGAGAGAGACTGAGAGAGAGAGAGAGGGAGTGATGGATGGGATGATGGGAATATGGGATGTCCATGTCCCGTGTCGTGTGACTCGTGTTCGTGTGCGTGGGAGAAGGGAGGAGGGGGAGAGAGAGAAGGGTAAAGCTATTGAGTAATCACATGTAGCAAATGTGTTTGTACACGAGCATTCATTTTGTCACAAAGAATGGTGGATTAAAAATTCTGACCGTTGGATATATTTTAAATATTCTTGATTTGTCACATAAAATTTTAAATCTAATTTCAATTATTTATTCTCTCATGGAATAGGATACTTTTCCGGGTCCATGACTCCATGCATGTCTTCGGTGGGATGGTGGTATAAATTACTTGTGCCTTTTTACCTAAAAAAAGAAAATTTACTTGTGACTCATTTGGACTTTACCATAATTCTAAAGCCCACTCTATTGTTTCGGATAATTACGATTGTTTCCCTTACTTTGAGCAGACTCGGCCGAAAAGCTTCAATGACATCCTTTATTATTTTCACGAGTACATGGAAAACCTATGCAAACTTCATGTTTGGGGAATCTGAATCCTCTGGTGTGTATTTGTTGGGAATAATCTCATATTATTCAGAGACTAAAATCATGGGTATATTCTCATATTTAATAGAGACTAGAATCATGGATATAGTCTCACATTGTTTAGAGACTAGAATCTTGGGTGTTTTATATATGTGAAATTTTTTTTACAAACTAGTTCGAACTTTCGAGATGGAAATTCAACACGGTATCAAAGCTCCAGGGTCATTCTGTATGGTCACTGTTGTCGTTGGATTTCGTCCGGTGCACAAGATGCTGTCATGTATCTGCAGATCAGGAACACACAGTGAGGTGGACGGGTTTTACCATATAGTCACTCTAATGCCTAAGTCAATGATGATGCCTAAGTCAATGATGATCTAAGACAAGTAGAATGAAATTGATTAGGGATAAGATACTCAAGTTCCTTATAGAGGAGAGACTGAGGTATAAGAACTCATTAAGACCTTTCTTTTCCAGTTCCAAATAAGGTAACAAGAAGATGGTATGATGTTGTTGCAGGTGAGTTAGAACTCACAGAGAGTGAACAATGGAATCTAGAACAATGGAATCTAATGAGAATTCTAGAGAGTAGCGGTATTTTAGTTGGAGTGAAAGTTGGATCATTTTCTCTTTAATATCTTCTTTTATTTATAGGCAGAGTATGTAGCTTTTCAAGCAAGCTTCTCTTCCTCTGGCCAGCTTGTCTCGTCTCCTAATGTTATCATCACTCTACCATATAAGTTAAGGGAGTCTACAACCCCTTAGGATGGAGTATATCTTCAATATTTGGCCTCTACGATCCCATTCTATCCATGTCATTAGGTCCACTTGATGTGAGTTCCCATTATTTTTTCCCTTTCTCTAGTAGATTTATAATCTTTTCTTTCCTAGCGTTTCTTGGTGAGATGATGTGGCTGCTCATATCAGCACATTATGCATTTAATGCTCCTTGTCAGCATTGATAACGTTGCATTTAATGCACGTCTGACACATTTAATACCATCAGATCATCCCTCTGTCAAACCAAAAGAGATGAATCGTATCAATGCCTGATGGATCGAGTTTGATTTTCTACCTTATTTGGTAAATATATACGTGGTTCTGATGGACGTCACGCGTTCGACCCTTGTTATGCCTTTCTTGATTGCTCTTGGACGGTCCAAATCAACCTGTCGTATTTTTCCTCAATAGTCACTTAAAAGAGGGACCACCCAATAGAAGGACAACACGTGAGGGAGAGTGTTGGGAATGGATTCGAATTGTCACCTCCTTGTACTTCAGGGAGGAGGGAGACATCCCCGTCGGATGACCGACACGTGGCTCTCGAAAAAATCTGAACCCTACGTCCTAGCCGACACCATTGTGGAGAGAGAGAGAGAAAGAGAGACAATTAAGGTGTCAATTAGTCAGTCTCGGTTTCAATCAAGCCTAATCGGTTTTCATCAATTTAAGACCCTGCATCGTGATTGACATGTTTAGTTAATCAGTCCTCATAGGCTAAATATAGACACATTTATATTCGGTCCGATCGATTATTGATCCATAATCTATCTCATGCTAATCAGACTAATCGATCCATCATCGGTTTTATATTGGTCGAGATAATCAATCTCATGCTAATTTGACTATATCATATTTGACTTTTTGGAAGATATAATCAATTAATTGCAATTCTACGCAAAAAATAAAGAACCTTCGACATCAATAAAATCTGAGGATCAGAGAGAAACTAAGCTTTAAAATTTTTGCAATCGTAGGAAAACAAGATGCCCAACTTCGGCTTTCTAAGAGTGGGTGTACGGATAAGTACTTGTTGGATGAGTGGTTAAAAAAAAGGGATTCAAATCGTCTCCTCCCTGTAGTTCTGGGTGGAGGGAGACACTTCCGTCGGATGGTTGATACGTGATTTTCGGGAAAATTCGAGTCCCATGTCCGAGCCGACACTCAGTCGACAAGTTGAGCCGACACTCAGTCGACAAGTTGAGTCGACAGGGGATGTTGGCTCAGACGTGGGGCTCGGATTTTCCCGAGAGCTATATGTCGACCATTCGACGAGGGCGTCTCCCTCCTCCTAAAAATACAGGGAGAAGACGATTCGGATACAAAAAAAGCGGGGTAAGAAAACAAAATGATAAAAATATTGAAAAAAAGATAGGAGTCGTATATATTATAAGGGCTAGGGATATACAAACTGGCCAAACATATTGGCCCTTAAATAAAAAAGGAGACATCTCAATCGTTTGTTGAGCATCTTTGCATTAGTTCCTCTCTTTCTTCACTGCCCCACCTTCTAATAACCACCCTCTCTCTACATCTCTCTCCATCACGGTCCATCGGTTGGAAGTTAGGGGTTTGGCTATTTGGGGTCCTTCTTCCTCACGATTCTTTTCTGCTTCTTTTAATCTACCTACTACACGATCAGGTAATAGGCACCAAAATTTGTTTCCGATCCTTTTATTATAGGGATTCCAATTAAATGGTTATCAAATCATATAAGTGGAGAGTCAAAAGTGGGAGGGCAAATAGGGGTGGGGACATTCTATCAAAAGAATAGGGATAGGTAGGGGTGTCAATCGGTCGATCTTGATTGGGTCTAATCGGTCTTTATCAGTTTAACATCTTACACTATGATCGATATACTTAACTGATCGATCTTGATTTGCAAGACATTAATTTCTTTATATTCGGTACGGTTAGTCTGGGTCCCTAATCAGTCTTATATTAATCGGTTCAATCAATTTATTATAATGTCCATAATATGTTATCATATTTGGTCTTATGTTCAGTTATGCTATTCAGTTTTATGCTCTGTTATAATCGGTCTGTTTTGTTATAAATCCAACACATTAGTTTGAGTTTATTCATAAATAAAGAATGTATGTGGATACTGATAAAAAAAGGATGGATCAAAATATATATTTTAAAGAATATTTACATGTGGACGTAACAGTCTCTTAACATCATCTGCTAAAATCATGTCACCTTGGAGATTAAGATATCAAAAAGCCCATTGCAATCTCATTTAGTAGGGTTGTATTTGTTGCAAGTCCAATGTTCACAAGTAGGTGAAAAAATAAGTGGGAAAAGTACGTGAAAAAAAATAAGTGGGAAAAGTAACTTATATATGTCTTTAATTGATTTTTAGTTGGTTTATACCAACTCGGGCTTTAATCGATCGATCCGAACAGAAGATCGTCGGGTTGCACTTCTGCACCGTGAACGACCTATTATTAATTGATCCAGTCCTAAGATCGACATGTTTATTAAGCGATCCAACTCGATACGATTTTTATCGATCGGCCTAGCTCAGGGGACACGGTGTAGTCTCAAAATTGACACCCCTAGGGGTGGGGGCACGTGGCACACAGGAACAGTACCAAAAGTTCAAAACCATCTTGAACTTCACTGTCTCCATCGTTCCTTTGGCGATGCAGACACAATCTATTGTGTGCATATACCGATGTATTGATATATGCACACAATGAATGAAAGCCATAAAAATTTTCTCATGTCAACATGATGACATGAAATGATTTGAATCGAAGAGGATGAATAGACAGAAACCGTACAAGAAGAAGAAGAAAGAGAG
This sequence comes from Protea cynaroides, assembly GCA_028583415.1. NCBI lineage: Eukaryota > Viridiplantae > Streptophyta > Magnoliopsida > Proteales > Proteaceae > Protea > Protea cynaroides. The sequence continues at coordinate 7,700,412 of CM053275.1, read as the reverse complement.
AGACTAAGTGGGAAGAGAAAGAATTGAAAAGAAAAGAGATGAGTGGTGTGAGAGAGAAGGATCCGCATCCAGTCCTCCCAGTGGTTTTGGGAGGACAGTGGCAACCTGTTCTGGATGGTCGCTACGTGGCTCTCAATAAATCCGAGATCCACGTCCGAGCCGACACACAGTCGATAAGCCGAGCCGACAGGGGTTGTCGGCTCAGACGTGGGTCTCGGATTCAACCGAGAGCCACGTGGCAGCCATCCGAGATAGGTTGCCGCGTCCTCCCAGAATCACTGGGAGGAGACGATGTGCATCCGAGAGAAAATGAGTGAGAGTAAGAGATGAAAGATAGGATGAAGAGAGAATGAAGTTTACATGTACATGCTAGTTAAGGGTGTAAAAAATGAAACTGAATCGTATATCAAAATCAAAACAAATCATTTTAATTGAAACCGTCAAATCGATTATTAAATGGTTCGATTTTGGTTTTAGAAATGAAACCGTTTAGTTAAACAATTCGATTTTGATTTTAGAAATGAAACCGTTTAAACCGACTATTTAGAACAATTAAAATCGACTAAACCTTTACTTTAATCCATTAGTGCTAAATGTCTATATTTGTAGAAATAAATTATATTTTAATACTTTCCACATGGTACATTTCTAAATGGTAAATCCATTTTTGTATATGATTAAAATTATTTTAACGACTTCCTTGGTTTTCCCTCAATTTTGTTCCTAATTCTCTTACTCACCCTATTGGCAACGAAACCGTTTAAAAATCAAAATCGATTAATAATGGATTTTGATAAGTATTTTACTATTTAATAAATGGTTTGATTTTGATTTTACTCATTACACATTGTATCGAAATCGAACCGCACCATTTAACATTCTTAATGTTGGTGATCCAAACTCATATTTGACATTTATATATGTATTTCTCCTTTTGATTTCGTTTTCAGTGAGCATGCTATTGCATCTGGAGAAGACGAAGAAAATCTTCCTTTACGTCCTGCAATTTTCAAGGGTATTTTTATCAATTAAATATTTAAGTTAACACCATTAGCAAGAAGAGGTAATGTATTGTAAGTCCGAATGACACAATATAGTTCTATGTAATAAATCAATTGTCAGAGAGGTCAAGTAAATTTCCCTGTTAAAAATGATTATAAAAAAACGGATGAGGATGGAAGGCAAAATATAGCATTAGGATTTAGGGGTCCATTGCACTGTACAAAACAAAGATAAGGTTAAAATAAAATTAATTGCTGTCCTTAGAACCCAAAGTTGAAATCCATCCAATTCGGTCCGGATCAAACCTTAATTGAACTTTATTGGTTTGTACTTTTAGAGCTTGGTGAAAATCGGACCAGACCAATAGGACCAAAATCAAACTGGTCCAATATTAGACTGATAAAAATCCATTAAGTTTATATTTTATTAAATAAAATCAGATTAGACAAATCAGACCAAACCAACATACTTATGTCTTTTTATTTGAAAAAACTGTTAGGAGTAGGATGTCTTGTAGTCTGTTGTAAAACCCTTCGGTAAATCAACATGTATATGTTTCTATATAATGTTATTTGAAAAAATAAAACGTAAAATACGTAAAACCTTATTCCCGATAGTGAAAAAATTATCTATCTCATACATCTTTGATCTTTTCCATATCTTGTTTTGCCATTTGGCAAATTCGCATCGGTTGAAACTCGTCCTATGAGGCAAAGTAGTCCTTCAAATTTAGCTCTATTGAAAATTCCACATAACAATTACAAGAGGAGGGAAACGGCTTCAAATCCTCTCCTCCAAGAGAATCTGGAGGAGAGAATACGTTTTTATTGGATGGACGACAACTGAAACTCAGGTGAATTCGAATCCTCTATTCGAATAGACAAGTTGAACCGACAAAGGATGTCAGTTTGGATTCACCTAAGCCCCAGGTGTCGTTCATCCAATGTAGACGCCACCTCTCCTCCATATTCTCTTAGAGAAGGAGATGCGGATCGAGAGGGAAACAGGGTGGGGACAAGTAGGAATGGACCCAAAAATTCATCCAAAGCAGTTTTTGTGGGACTTTGTCCTTTTTCCATCGATGGTCAACCGTGGAACAATTCCGTGACCCTGGAGGGACCATACATGAATTGTCCTTTTCCAATTTCAAATTATTCACAAATGGCTAAAGTGCAGAAGTGCTGAATCAAAAAAATATTATTCCAAACGTGAAGGTAGGTAGGTGTTTTCTACCCAAAAAAAAATACAAAGAAAAAAAAAAGGTAGTTAGGTAGGTGGCCTTCGCTTCAAGATTTGAATTTCAAATCCTTTATCATTAACCAACCCCCCCACCCCACACACACACACACACACACACACACACACACACACACTCACCCAGTCAATGAGTCCTGAATCTCCTGATCGCTTGTGCTAGAGTCCTTTCTTTTGTCACTTTGAGTGTGTGACAATTGTGTCATCATTCGATCTTCCATGGGGTCTACAGGATCTTGTGTGGATGCAAATTTATGCCTTTTTTAAATAAAATATAAAAAAAGGGTTTATCTTCTCATGTATTGGAAGTTTCCATGATCATCTAATGAATGCACATCTAAAATACTCGATTACAATTACATATTGTCGTTATAATTGCACTTAACAAATCAGAAGTTGAAATTCATTGAACTTTTGATTTCACGCAAGAGAATTTGAATTCAATTAATCCTCGCACTCTCTGAAATCTTTCTGTTTTCTCACTCTAGCCATTATCTTCTCTCTCTCCTCTGTAGCTAGACCCTTATTTATCTTTGACGGGAAAAGATTTTCTATAATGAGGCCGTTCATGTAGTGCAGATCTTACTCACTCAAAGTGGATCGTCATGTATTCCAAGACAGTCAAAGTGCATCAAGATATATGTCAATCTACTTTGAATGGATAAAATCCTCATTACAGTTCACTACAGGGGATTCTCACTATAGAAGATCCCAGTCCATCTCTGACACTATATTCTCTCTGTGTACCTTTGTTTATTTTTAGGATTTTCAAATCTCTCACAGTTGTACATGTAATATAAACTTAGAAAGTTATATAATATAATACAATTTCTTATAAAAAATCATTGAAAAATATTCAGACGATATCTTGTCTTTCATGGTATCAAAGTTCATTCAAGGACAAATGACATCAACAATTCCCTCAACCTTCTTTCTATCAATCTAGACCGGTTCAACTATGTATTATGGAGTGCACAATTTCTATCCCTCATTCGTGCACATGATTTACACGGCTACATTATGGGTGAGTTTGCCCTCCGTCTTAGTACCATCCTCCTTCCACGGTATCCACCTCTACCGCCGGTCCTACTACTCTTGCTCTTAACCGTGCCTCCATAGGAATATTAAAAAAAAAAAAAAAAAAAAAATTTCATCTAATCACCAAAAACTATGTCAAATTCCATCTACTACCCAATGGTTTCCAGAAACTCTAACCGGCCCCATTTAATTGACAGACTTGACTGAATATGTGAGTGGACATTCCTACCATTTCTATTTGAAACTTTAAAACATTAAAATGAAATAAAGTTACTAATTTACCAATTTCTTTTCTTATTTCTTTCTAATAATATTGGTATCTTGTCATCCATGGTCCTCTTCAACTTGTTTCGAATTCTTCAAACTGATAATGCCTTCTTCTAAACTAAAGGAAACCTGTCGGATTCTGCAAATGATCTTGTAACGAGCAGAGCTTCTACTCCATGACGCAATTCATGTCCGAGAGGATAGCCCCTTGCCCTTTCCTAGAATTTTTTTTTCTCAATCGATGAAAATCAACCAAAAACACACAAATCAAAAGCAACGGTTTGAATTCCTGAAAGCGATCTTCCTGATCGTTCAAGAAATTGCAAGGGAAGTGAACGAAACCTTATGTAGACGCTACCTTCAAATCAGTTGCTCAAAAACAAGATAACCAGAGCCTCTCGATGATGGAAATAATTTACTTAAATGAAAAAAATAAGTAGCAAAAATACGAAGGCAGACGATGCATATATATCTATATTCTTCTTCAAAACATCTTCAAAGGCACATAAGAGATGTAATCCGATTCCCCTATCTACTTCTTTTTTTCTTCGTTTTCTTGGCTTTGATTCGATCATGGAGGGATTAGGATTCTTCCTGGCGCTTCCTTTCCAATCTCTTGCAATCTTTCTCCCCGTTTCTATGAAGCTATACTGTAGTTGATAAGAGGGTTTCACCGTTGATGCTCATCGGAGAAGAAAGGTTTTGAAAGAGGGTTCCACCGTTGATTCTTTTCTGTTGTGGTTCCATGATGATCTCTGGCAATCTTTTACTATAGAAGATGAAAATTTGGTAAATAAATGTGTTTTTCACTTTGGGTGTATTATGATCTTTTACTATTGGAATAAGGGCAATATTGTTATAATATTTGCAATTAACAGGACTCTACTAACGGGTGGGGTCTCTTTGACTAACGGTGGAAAAATTTTGAGTGGTAGATGAGATATTTGAAAACCTTTTGAGTAGTAGATGAGACTTTTGAAATTGTTGGGGGTTAGATCGAATTTGACATAGTTTTTGGGGGTTAGATGAAATTTTTTCAAAAAAAAAAAATATCTGAATGCAGATTAGAGCTCACCTACGCGTATGTGTATCTTTCATATTACCGTCCATATTGGATGGGTCCCATTCCTAATGGACAAAAACGAATCCCATGCAAAGTATGCCGCAACTTCTGCTTCCTCCTTGATTTCCACATTTTGTCTGTACCTCCAGGGTTTTCTCTTTCATGCACAAGGCACATAATGTGGTGGTGCCATTGATGGGAACCTCATTCGACCCTTTCTTTTCTTTTTTTGGGGGTAAGAATAGAGACAACGCACGATAACATTAAAAGAATTAACCAACTCCAGGTGTCAAGGGAATGTCATATATTTGGGGAAAACCCAAGCCTGTTTAAAGACCCATTTTTGGACCACAGATTATAAGGGCCAATAGATGTTGATCCTTACCAAGATAGGATATAAAAATTAAAATAGTAGATTCTTTTTTTTGAATAAGTAAAAAAAACTGTAGAGTTGATGCAGTAAGAAAGTGGGCAGATGTAATCTGCAATTATAACACATAATACATTGGTTAGATTGAGATCATGAAAGTGTATTTTCATCAAACACATAAAATGCATTTTTTTTTTTTTTTGGTAAGAACACACATAAAAGGTTTAATGAGTAGGTCCACATTAATCGGAGTTGGCATGAATTATGTATGAAGGGTATAAGAGTGGCAGTTAGCGATTGATGATGGAAAGTAATGCATAATAGGCAGGGCTGGCAGGGAATTTTGGGCGCTGACTCATGACTTACGATTGAGGTTTCAAATCTCGGATCTCGATGAAGTCTGAGATTTCCAAGAATTCTCAATCTCACCTCACCAAGACATTGATTTTTTTTTAACATATAAATTTCAAGATTTCAGAGATTTATGAGATCTAGAAGAGGTCAAGAATTCCGAGAAACTCACCCAGACAGTGCCTTTTTTGAACATATAAATTTCAAGATTTACGAGATCTCGAGGAGGTCGACATTTCGTTGAGATTCAGAACAATACTTATGATGTATTAATATGATACTCAGTAAAGGCTCCATTTGCTTACAACGGTTTGTAACTCAACTCAGTTGAAAGGGATTACCCAAAAGGGCCAAAACCTTTTACCTGGGACTCTTAGGGTCCACCTTGCAATACCATGAGCTAACAAAATGTAAGGAGGAACAAGCTACTGGGGCATATTAGAATCTTATATGCTAATCGGGAGAATGGAAGTTACTAGGGCATATTAGAATCTTATATGCTAGCCAGGAAAACGGAAGTACAAGAATAATCGGTAATCAATCACTTGAAAGAGTAAGAGGGGGTCCAGATCTCAAGGAATGAAGAGACAGACAGAAATACCCTTCCCAACAGAGGAGCCTATACAGATGACAGAATTGTGCTTTTGGCCCAAGAACCTGCAAGTATATATATACTTTATAATGCTGACTTCTCTTAAATCACGTCCACCTTCAGTTCATTCTTTACAAACTTTGGCAACTGAAAACAACATTGATGGAATTGGAGAGTTACCACCAAGATTTTAGTGGGGAAGAACATTAAAAAACTTTTCAGTAAATATGATATCAGTTTACGCCTCAGAATAGACTGGAGTTTAGTAATGAAGCTAAAGTTTCTTACATCCGATCTCATTCACCAGTTTTTCTAAGAAGAAGCACCCGTTTTCGAAGGCCCTCAACTCATCTCCAAGATTCTTATATCTAAGATGATTTGTTGAGGCTGGGTTTTCGTTGTTGCGATTGGACTTCTTTGTTTTTGAGGTTGTCTCATGATTCTGAAAGACAGCCTCTTTGTTTTCGTATAGTTTTTCTTTTTCTCAATAAATTTTGATTACACAGTGTTTATGTGTTTTCTGAGATTGATCGGTTCCTAATGAAACTTCGAGAGCTCTGTATTGGTTTAAGCTTGGAGTCCCACATTGCTTCGACTAGAGTTTCGGGAAAATCACATTACCAAGGAAAAAGGAAGTGGATAAATTTAAGAGTAGAAACATTATCGACTCAATTCAATGGATCTAAAACCCTGCTTAGGCCCTTTTCACACACAAAATAAAATATTCTGATCAAGGCAAATTAACAAAGTACATCATGTCTAAATATGATGCCATGACCAGTAAACTTTGAACCCAGAAATGCTGAGATGTGTTTTTGGGTAAGTGAAATGCTGAGATGTTAATCTGAAGTCAAGCAGTGTAAACCATGCTAGTTTAGGAAGGGTGACTAGCAGACCAAATGCAACATCTTTCCCTTGACCATATATCCTGCTGCAAGAAATGGTTTTGCTGAATGGGTTCTACAAATACACTATCACAATAGATTCACCATTTGTTGCAACTTAAGATAGTGGTCTAATACAAGAACACAGTCCAAAAGAGGTTATGCCATAGTATCCAAAAGAGGTTATGCCATAGTATTGATTTCATTAGCTGAAGTACATATGCATCCTATGGCAAAAAAGTACAATATTTGCAGTCATTCCTGGGGTCAAATTCTATAATCTGAGGTTTTATCACCACTCTAAACATTAGTCCACTAAACAAGATAGCAAGGAAATAATTCCTTTTTCATAAAATACAGTACCAGAATGTGATAAATACAGCAATTCCACTTATGATACATAGCCTGTCTAAGCGGCTTTCATTTCTCATTTTCTCCTCCTTTAACTCGCTCTGTGCTTTTGAGTACAGATGACAAGATTCTAGAACTTCACTGTAATTTTTGCTCCTACGAGATTTCAGAGCTTCTTTAAGGACAAGCAAACTGTTCCTTCCATTAACATGAGACCCTCCCATGTCTTTCAACTGCATGCTTAGCTCTGTTAGCTTGAGAGTGGTCTGACTACCTTCTCCCTCGGTATGAATCACTCGAAACTTCATAACAAGTATGCATTCAACAACTTGACATGGAAGGATGTCCTTGGCAGGAAGAATGGATCCAAAGCGCATCAAGAAATCCCTATCTGTTGGCCAATGCCTTTGTCCCCCAAGAGGGCTCCAGCTTGCAAGGTTAGCAGCTTGCTTTTCTTTTTTGTTCACAATGATCCAACTAAGCCGGATTCCATCACGGAGCTCCCTCCAAAGCTTCCCATCTTTCCTCTCCCTCTCAATGGAGAAAATTGGGGGCAGACCATCCTCAACTGAGAGTGTAACTTCATCCTCAGGGAGGCCATTACTATCCGATAAGTTAACAAGATCAATCCGGAAAGGACAGTCGTAAAACCAACCATTGAAGCCATCTGAATCAGGAATACCCCAGAGAACGTTTGAATATATTACTTTATCTTTATATCTGACATCGACAATAGAGACAAAATCTGAGGGCAAAATACTTTCAAAATCTTCAATGTAACCATAATACTCAGGTTCGAACCATTCTTCAGGGTATTCATAATAGGAATCACACTGAGCCACAGGAACATCCTTGTTCACAATGAGCGGATAACAGTCTGCATAGAATTTTCTGAACCCACCAACTGATGAGATCAAACTCTTCACATCTTCCCTATTAGTTGAGGCCCACAAAGAATGACATACATTTTCCCATAAACTCTCTTCTTTTGAAATGGTACAGAAAGTAGCACAAGCACATGATGCATTAGCCAAGGTTGCACCATCAAGACGTCTCAATATGTCATAGAATAGATCACTGCTCAATGATGCCATGCATCCAACCTCGACAATTGACATCTCTGTGGTATTCTAATCATCTGAGAATCAAATCATTAAAAGCAAAAGATCAAGTAAATTTTTATCAAAGAAAAGGCAGACAATAACTAACTAACAAAGAACACAGATATCATTTATTTTATTGGGGGTCCATTTCAGCGTCACAAACTATTTCCTTTTTGCTTACACACTAGAAGTCTATTTCCAACATTTATAAGAATATTTCGAAAGCATCAAGAGGAACCAGCTACAGAAACGTGTGCAGAAAATATTAGAGTTCAACAAGTAGATCATGAATGAAGTCTCTGTTAACTGAATTAACAGTCCTGGTGTTGGACAGAGCCCCAAAGGTTTTAGGAAAACCTATAGTAGGTATTTTCAGTGTATATTGAACAATGTAAAATAAATTTAATTTACATCGGCTGATAAAATGTACATAAAGCTGCTGTCCTTCACCTACTTTTCTGCTGTAAGATAAGCCCCTTTTCTGGGATGATTTTCTTCAACCTACCCAACTTGGCCATTCTGCATTTACATCTCAATTCTAGCATCTTATTTAGGTGGTACATTTTCTTAGATGTACTTATGTCAATGAAAATATTAGTTTCTTCATTCTTTTTATTTAGCCATGTATTGTTCTATTTTTTTTTTTGGGTAAGTCCATGTATTGTTCTATTGATGATAAGCACTTCTCTTTTCATAATTTTTCCAACAGTAAATCATAAATCCTGTGTATGTTCACTTAATGAATGAATTGATGAAGAAATTGTCTATTTAAGAAAAAGGAAATATTGTGCAGTAAATTGATTTTAGGAAATAAAAACATATCTATTTTTATAGTCATGGTACAGTTGAATATCACTTGACAATTGACTAGATTTTCCACCCTTGCACAACCTGACGGTGGTATTATTGAGAGCCTTGCCAGTTGACAAAAAGTACACCTTCTATACTCCCTAACTCTTTCAGGGACACTTTTTGACAAAATATATACACCAGTAATTGATTTGTAATGCTAATACTACTACTGTTCTATGGGAAGGTTCTAAGATGAAACCTATTGACAGCCTACATGAGAAAGTTGTCAAATGCATCTGAGTTCTTATCATAAAGCTTTACGACTCGATGGTAAAATATAAGAAGGCTCTTATCTCACTCCTTGTCTTTCCCAGTGGAATAAAACATACAAGTGCCACTCCTCATACTTGGCCTAAGGAAGGAGGTGGTGTATAAATCATTGTGACTATGATATGCTAAGCTTGCGAATTCCACCTGATCCAAAGTAAACGTAGAAATTTGTGATAGTCCAGGACAATATATTGATGCTCAAGCTGAAGAAGAATCAATTGTGGCTTATTCAACAGAGTTGTCTAATTCTCCTAAGAAGGTACATTTCAATTAAGAGTTGAGGAAAATGTGTTGTTATCCAAATAATTGTATGCATCTTTCCCAAGTCCTACTTGTTATCATTATCTACAACAACTACTCATGTTCTTTGAACGGCCAAAACGCTTGCTATTTCCTGCTAACCCACTTACTGCCAGGACAACCAAACAATGAAAAATAAAATAATAAAATCTAGGGATATCCAATTTGAACAATTCCACAGACATGAACTAGATTAAGCAGTAAATATGTTCATCAGAAAATATTCTTGAACCCCATGTGGATAGGAACCATGTCAAAACAATTGAAAGAGAAATCATGGCATTCACCAATTCAGTAATTCAGTAACATACAATAACAGAGATAAAAGGCGTAGAGAGAGAGGAAGAATGCAATTGACACGATTTCAAAGGCTTTCAGCAAATTGGTTATATTCTAAATCAGGAAATTATTACTAAATCCTCGTTTCTTCATCAATTAAACCCATAAGGCGTTCAAAATGAGAGCAGCTGAAAAAAAAAGAAAAGAAATTAAAGCAAATTCAAGCAATCACTAGTGACAGAGAGAGGAACCCATTAGCTCACCTGATGGATTGCCGCGGCCGAATTTTTTTTTCTTCCAGCCAACTGAGAAAACACTCAGACGAGTAATTAAAGACCAGTACAGAAATGGAAGTGAAGAACAGAAGCGGAGGATTTAGAAATTGTCTTGGAGAATCGAAAAGGCTAAAGAAACAGGAATTTGAAGGGCACTCAGAATCCAGAATCTAGAGTCCAACTTGAAGAAGGAGAATCACGAGCAATGTGGTTAACAGCGTGAGTGGAATTTATAGGCTGTCAACGAGCAACACGACTTTATGGCTTTATGAATTATGATCGGTGGCGTCATGTGGCTGCTTCTTCCGCCGTAGATTTCAGTGTTCAGTCACGATTCACGGCCTCCCCGTGGATGACCGTTTCAGCAACTCCAGCGTTACGTCGCTTTTACGTGTGGATTCAAGCAATCAAATGGAACACTATGAACAATTGGAGATGAAAATGATCAGGGTTTTATATGAATACCCTTTAGGTGCAGCCCAATCAAGACCATTGGAAACATATAAAATCTATTATTCTCCTCCGTTGGTAGTGTGAGAAATCTCAAGCTTCATTAACAATGGCGGATAGGATAGTGCCTTCTCACCTTCTGAGCCACCAAATGAAAGTGATATATACATTCTCTCACACCTTCCACCTGCAGAAGTACGACCCTGCCATTTGTCCATAAAGATAAGGATTTAAAAATGGCGTATGAATGGTCAGATTAGGCGGCGATCCCAATACGGATTTGCCAGATCTTGGTATGAGCCAGATCAGTGACTTGTCGGTATGGATGGGGCAACCAAATCATCTCCTGCCGACCTACTGCTTGTCAAGGGTGAGATTTCAATTGTCCACCTCCTCATGTATTGATAGGCAGACCGATTGATCCCCAATCCCTTGGATCAGCTGTAAAACCCTAGGATTTGGATCCATGGATCGACTAGATATTGATCATATTTCCAACTGGTATTGGCTGGATTGGACAGATCAGTCACTTGCGAATTGAGATATTGATGGAGATGGGTCAAATATCGGCTAGTTTTTTTTGGTCAAATTAAAACTTGATAGAGATGGGATGGTTGAACCCCATTTCTAGAAGTATCTATTGGATTCAAATTCTCTCAAGTTTCTCATGTCAGTATGAAGGAATCTAATGGCTTGCACATATACCAATACATTAGTATGTATGCACAGTAGATGATAGTCACTAGATTTTCTCATATCGACATGAGGGGTATGAGAGGATTAAAATCCCTCTCGGTAAGGAGGAATAAAAAAGAAAAAAATGAGCTAATAAAATTAGGGGAAAATATTTTCTATCCCACCTTGACCGAGTATGGACATGCAAGGCAGAAGAGGTCAGGTTCTAGATCTTAGGGAGACTCAGATGGCAAAGTTAGTATTCCAACAATAAGCAGCAGTGAAACTCGACTGTTTGCAAGGACCGGCGTCTGTAAGAGTTATGGGAACAGAAAGTAATCATTTACTCAGAGAGTGTAAAAACTGAAACGAGTTAACCTACGAGACTGCACCCTATTTATAGAGTGAGTGGAATTTGAGTATAGCAATTGCGGATTCGTTCGGCATTAGATCGTTTTTTATATGGAAAGATTCAGTTATCCATAGATGGTAAGATATGTCGAGCTCCATAAGGTAAGATCTTTTGAGTTTGATACTGTAAGAATGTCCTAGTTATACAAGGTAATATCAGATTCTTGCCTTCTATGGAATACTTGCATTCAGCGGACCCAACACCTGGAAGTCGTCTCAACAGTTGTATTCCTTTTAGGGTGCCGCCACAAGGTGACTTATGAGCAAAGCTTAGGAGTGGCCTCAGGATGCTGACATGTGGTGGTCCATGATTTGTGGTTAGTATGTGTATCCATCAATCCCCTACCCCCTCTTGGATATTTGTGCTTATCCTCCCTTTGGAACCTACATTGACATAGGATCCACATAGCAAAATAGAAATCTTCAAAGGTGTGGAACCTATATAAATTAGTTTAGTTAGAAGTTTTTCCTACTAAACATGGGTTCTTATTTATCCCTAAAAAAAATGAAACAATATTAGATAATATCATGTGTAGATGAAATGAGACGACATTGTACACTGGAAAAAAAAATGGTGGAAGAGGTTCCCACTATTATAGGGTCTTGGGAGGGATAGAATGTATGCAATCCTCGCAACGCGAAGAGATTGTTACCGTATTTCCAACCTACGACAAAAATTTTCTACTAAAATATGAATCATATTAAATTTCAACCTAAAAGTCCAAATTATTAGATAGAGAGACCAACAGATATAATAAAGACATACCTAATCTCATAAATAAAATACTAACTATATAGTTTGATTCAAACATATGTAAATATGCTATTTTTCAAAGACCACTCCTTTTAAGAATAAAGAGTGACGAAAGTTTGATGACAATGAAAATAGATGAGTGAGTGCCTACCCTTATCTCTCTCTCTCTCTCTCCAAATTTTGTTCCTTTGATGGGGACATACCAGCCTTTTTTGTATTAAAAGATGCAAACCTTGTCCCGAACATGGAAAGGATGCAAAGTTGATCTACCTTTATTTGGGTCTTTATTTGGGTAATGACATTGGTGTGAACAAGCAACAACTGTGTCTAATTAAATCAACCTGCCTTCACACTCCAAATGAAGTTGAAAAATAATTGACTACCGACTCTTGTTATAATTGTTATTATTAATCTTTTGAAAGATATACGAAACCTACTTTAGCTTGATGTTAGTGATTGTTTTGTTACAATCACTTTGGTGTGGTTTCAACTTTGAACTTGTGGGGTATGTATTTAGAGTTATGTACAGGCCACAAGTGAACCCTTGAATTAGAAAGGTACTATGGAATCTTTGCCCTTTTCCTTTTAGCCTCCCCTCGCCCTAAGGGGTCTCTATCTATAATGATCGTTCCTCCTTGAGGGGTCTTGTCTTTTGGGCACTCAGTAGCCCGTTGTGGTTATGAGTAAGCCTTGATTAGCTATCAAAGTGCAAAAGGAAGGAAACAAAGTATGTCCTTCTTCATCACACGTAAAACAACTAACGATAAGTACTAACCTTATTCTTTGGATTGTATTTTTTAACATATTTGTTAAGCTTAAAAAAATCTTTTTTGTGGATTAAATCTCTTCAAATTATATTTACATCGAAATGATTTTTTAGAAAAATATACATGTTATAAGATTTGTGTTTATTCTTGTAGTATGTTTTTTCACAACTAAATTCCCAAATGCACACAGAAGGGAAGAGATCAAAAGACTTTCATTAACTGAAAGAAAGTATTACAACCTTGCCCTCTAAGAGGGATCACCAGAGGGGCCTGAGGCCACAGGTGTAAGGGTAGACTAAGATAACCGAGGGCTAGAGTCCTTGATAATTGACCACTCCTTAACAACCTTTTTGGGGATTTCCAGAAGGAGACATGACCCACCTCAAAATATCATACACTTCTCACTTTATTTACAACAATGCCACTTGGTATAGTTTGTGGTTATTAAGTAGGTTCAATATTTTTTTGGGTAAATTCATGACATTTGCTTATTGTCATTTCATTCAATTAAAGAGTACATTGAGGTAGATTCATGGTTCTAAAACTCATATCAGAATCGGCTGAGTCAACTTGATATCAACTAGAATCTATTCCGATAAAACACTGTTCTATGCATATTGAGTCTGACCGAGTTAGGCCAAGTCAAGATGAGTCCGACTAATTCTCAACTGTTTCTGGTCCGATTCCACTTCAATGGTTCTCGGTCAGATTCGATCACCATTTTAGAAAAATGGAAATGATGTGAATTCAAGAATTGTCCAAACCAAAGTAGCAGTGTTTGGGAATCCTCCTTGAGGGCCTATTGCTTCTTGGTTCAAGAGTTTGGCTGGGGCTGCTCACATTCAGGAACCTGATGTGCGGAGGTTATAGACAGATTCCCATATTTATATCTATAGGTAGGAGTATCAAAATGAGACCGAACCAAATCAAAATGTCCGAAATCAAACCAGATTGAATCCTTATCGGTCAAGTTTTGGACTAGCTTGATAAAACCATTAGCCCAAACCCCCAACTTCTTTTTATCTTTTATACTCCCTCTCTTGCTGGTTTGCCTCAATTAGCTGAGAAAGACCTACAAGACTTAATGGGTCTTGGCCCAATTAACAAATTAAGTAATTTAACCTTAGACCAGAGATGCTAATTGGGCCAACCGGTTTACCATCGGGCTGGCATGTGAGCTCAAACCGAATCAGCCCGATAAGAAACCGATTTGTCGGTCAATTCGAGTCAGATTTGTATGCTTCCACTTGCTTGATCCATATGTAGCCAATGAAAATTTTGAGAAATTTCCCAAGTGGAAGGTGATACGAATCCATATCTTAATTGACGGAGAAAGAGAGATAAAAAGAGATACTTAGGGATCGGGCTCCTCTGAATCACCCATAAGTGATTCAAGGGGTGGAACATCCTTTGGATGACTATCACCTGGCCTTTTAAATATCCAATGATCAAAGATTAAAAAATATAAAATAAGATGTTATATAATAATACATCTAATCAAATGGGAATAGAAAATCAAAATACCTAAAAAACACCATTGTGTTCGTGGGAGAGCAAGGAAGACAGAGAGCAGCAGAAGGAGTCCCGCCAGAGTCCCTGTTACTGCATCAGCTTTGTGGGAAGCCCAAGAGGTGGGGGCCGGACTTGGGTCCACGATTAGGCTTCGACGATCAAGTCAGATATCAGAGCACATCGGTATAGAATACTAGAATCGAAATAGGGTAGAGAGTAGAAAGTAACTAATCCTGTTAAGCATGTATGACAGAGGTCGGATTTGTAGGGCCAGCATTATGGGAAAAAGATCGTATCCAGTCATCCAGTCCGTCCAGTCGTGGACGGATGGACTGGATTTTAAAGACACGCCCCCCAATGTATTGGTATGCATGTCTTCTACATCCAGTCCATCCGTTCGCGGCTGGACGAACTGGAGACGATCTCAATCCAGCATTATGGGGTTATTTTTATGTATATCACATACCATTAGAATTTCTATGGGGAGAAGAGAAATCAAGGAATGAGGGGATGGGAGTAGGGATAATTCGAACAACCATTGGGAGGCTAAGATTTATGTGTGATTGAGGTGATGTGGATATACAACCTATCATCTCAAATGTGCTTCGTTTTCATTAGAAGAATGTAATTTTTATCTTTGTTTGAAGGGGAGCTAAAAAGAGTGATCATTGTTCAGGATCCTTCTCTTCAATAAATTATCATTTTACCAACCCAAAAAAAAATAAAAAAATAAATTTGAATCATGGAAGATATCAGCAGTATAGCAAAGTGCATGATAGTAAGGGTGGAGAAACAAACAGATAATACATGAAAAAAGATCTCCAGTCTCTCTTTTAAATACCTGTCAGATATCATGGGATTAAGGTAGGGTTCCAGGGGGTTATTATTTCAAAAAAAAAAAAAAAAAAAGTTTGTTAAGTTAATAAATCAGAATTCATCAGGGTAAGGAAAACTGATCATGAAATCCCCCCAATCCCTTATCTTTTTTTCTTTTTTTTTTTTCTTTTTTCCCCTGGTAAAGCCCAATCCCTTATCTGAAACCTAAAAAAAAAGAAAAGAAGGAAATCTGGAATCCAAAACAATCTCATAATATATATGACTTACCATCAAGATTAAAGAGAGAGCTATTCTTATTTTGAACTTGAACAACAAGGAATCCTACTAAGAAGCGAAAACCGAATACATGGAGTTGAAGGGAGGAAAAATTCAAAAGAGCATCGAGATATTTACAGAGACGAAGAGTTCTACTTTAGTTCAGCGCCGTCGGAGACATCATCGGAGGTGGACAAAGAAGACTTGGGAACATGGCTGGCGTCGTAATCATCAGGATCACGGGCGGGGTCGGACTTGTTCATAGCGTCCCGAGCATTACCGAGGTAAGGCTTGAAAGCGTGCTCTATTGTCAGCCATCCGAAAGCTAGGGCTCCGGCAACCACAATTGCCGATTTCAGCGAGTTCTCCTTATTCTTTGTTTTAATTAGAGATTTCTCCTTTGTCGATTGCTTCATCTTCGCTCGCTTCTTTCGCTTCAAACGTTGTTTCTCTTTCTCTTTTTACACCTCTTTTCTTTTTCCTTGCAGCCTAAGAAATCTAAGATTCCCGTGGGCGATGAACATGGTATTTGAAGGGGAATCCCTTTGTCACTATCGCTCGCTTCTCATGCGTGTTTCCTCCTCTTCCTTTGATAATTTAGGAGTGGGTCAAACAGGGCATCATATGCACAAGCCTCTTGAAACCCAGATCTCAAATTGGTCACCCTCTAGGGAGGAGATCAACTGGGATCCGCATCCTCTCCTCCCAGAATGATTGGGAGGACAGTCGCAACTTCTCTCAGATGGTCGCCACGTGGTTCTTGATGAATCCAAGACCCATGTCCGAATCGATACCTAGCTGACAAGCCAAGCCGAAAGGGGATGTCGGCTCCGACGTGGGTCTCAGATTCACCGAGAGCCACGTGACAGCCATCCGAAGCAGGCTACCGCGTCCTCCTAGAATGACTGGGAGAAGACTGTGAATCCGATGAACTGGGGGTGTCAATGTTTTGGTCCACACTTTGTCCGTTTAGTAAACGTGTCGGGCTTAGGTTTTCACCAATTATAAATTCATCTTTCGTGGTGTAATATTGTAACCCGACCAATTACAGATTGAACCCAACATTGATAGATTAAAGAATCATTGGGTTGCCTAAAGACCTAAACTCTAAATGAATTCTTGTTTTTTATTCCAACAAAGAATAAAATAAATAAAAAAAAAAAAATTTCAGTAAAACACACTATTGGTAAGATTGCGCTAATCAACATAAGACCAAATAGCATAATTGATTGTGGACCAATTGATTGCATCATTAGGACCCATTAATAAATCAATGGAATGACATCAATTCTAATTGTTGGATGTAAACGAGATCATATATTTGTTCTTACAAGGAAAATTAAAGGAAATGTAAATGAAAATTTTAAATTTTAAAATAAAATTTATAATCATTTCTTAAAAGATTTGGAGACGGGTAGAAGGATTCCTCAACGTTTCATTCAAATATTGTTCTCTCTTATTTTTTTTATTTTACGGCGTTTTAAATAAACGACATTATATGATAGTTTATTATTTCTTTTTGTCTTCTTTTTTTTATACTCTTACCCATAGTTAGTAAATATGCATATAATACGCGTATTAAACGTGTACTGTTTTATTGAAGGATTTTTTTTTATATTTTTTCGAATATATATAGAGAGTCTCGTAATGTTTTTTTAAAAATAATGAAACGTGTATAATACGTTGACAGTTATTAAAAAATAATAAATTAAAGGGTAAAAGACAGTTACTGTCACACCCTAATTTTGTATCATTCAGAACAGTGTAATGAACCGCTAATAAACCAACGGTTCAACCAGGATTTCTAATAGGCTGTGTCCATTAAAAATAAAATCATACACATCCACAGTCATAATCAGAATAAATACACAATAGTGGAAGTCTTATAGTAAATGAATCGAGAAATCTAACTGTGATAACCATAATAAAATATCAAGTTATTGTTGTATCAACTGAGACATAAATAAATAAAGTATCAATTACATTCCTTTAATAATTCAAACAAAAATCTAATCAAATACGCATGAGTTGCACTCGTATGAAGAGTCATGCGTATCCACTAAGTTTTCAGCTTCTATTGTAGTAACACGCGCGTACACCGGAGCACTCATATAATCTTCGACCGTAGTAACTGCATCATCAACTAAAAATATTCGACGTCGAGAGGGTGAGCACACATCATGGCTCAGTGAGCAAACAAAATAATGCAACAAACATATGCATGCATTCAATTCATATCTTTAGTTTAGTATATAAGTTTATAATGTGCTATAGAAAGGAATGGTGGCCAAAGGTTACGTTTATTGACGCCTCACCTCTATACACGAGTGTGTGAAGTCGCCTAAAGATAACGTTTATTGTCATCCCACATGCACCCACCATGGACAATGTACACGCAAAGATTACGTTTATTACTGAATCGGTTGCCCATACCAACATGTAAGTCCCTGCTGGCGAGGGCTCACAAACTGGACTCGCAACTAACCAATCCTAATGTCAATTAGTGTATCCAAGGTCTCACCCCAGTATCCCTCAATACGTCCATAGAGATAAGACTAAGGTCCCTCGACAGAGTCAGAGACTACACGGTCCGAGACCACCTCCCCTCATATACTACGACGTAATAGTTCTGCTAAGGTAATGGCGATACGACGATGTCAGTGGACAAGACTTGAGTTAGAGATAGAGCTAGAGTGCTTAAGCCCGGCCAATGACACCCCCCCTGATACTTGCTCGCATCAAGCACACCAACCACACACATATATTCACATGCCTATTCATATCATCATCATCATGTTATAAATAATAATTTAAATATGCATGAACAATAATAATAGAAATATTGGATGACATGTTGAATGCACATAACAAACATACACGCATAGAATCAATCATGGCATTGGACTCAAGAATAAAACAGTTTATTATTAACCAATTAGTTTAAGTCTTGTTTCCTCACTTTTGCTTGATCGTAGATCCTCTTTCAAGCTTTAAGAATCAACTAAATATCAATATTATATCACTAGAATACTTAATCAAGTCGATAGAATTTAATTAGAATTAATTTTGATTATAAAAAGCATGCTGTTAACTGAAGGTCGATGCCAGGGTCAGAGGTTCCATCGACCCTGGGTGCTACCACCCAGATTCTGGACTTCCCGAACACTGGGGGTCGATTGTTAGGGTCTGGTAGGGTCGATTGGTCATCGATCCCCCGTGCGACCCCCCGTGGGTTTAGTCGCATTTTCATCCTACAATCAATTCCTTCGTGTTTGGGTCCTATGGCTTACTTCTACAATCCATTACATACATGTTATATGGTTTAGAACCATAGTTTATTCACTTACATGGTTTTTATGATCTCCTCCATGGTTTTTCATGAAAACCTAACCATGGATGGATGATTTTGGTTTCTTCTAGACCATTCCCTCTTCATTATCTACTCTAAGGTCTTTAGGACTACATGGAGATAGTATCCATACCTGAGAATTAGGCTTGTTTCTCTGAAGCCTTCTCTTTGATCTTCCTCTCCATTTTCCTTCTCTTCTCTTTCTCTTCTCCTTCTCTTCTCTTTCTCTCAATCCAATTGGGATTCTAAAAGGAGTGAAAGAGGTTTAGGGACGTCCTATTTATAGAGTAAAAACTCCCAAAATAAGTCTAATTGAGATTAGGAAAGAATCCCATTGAAATTTGGAAAGTTCCTAATTCACGATTTCTGTCGGCAGACTGGGGGTCGATGAGGGGGTCGGAGATCCCGTCGACCCCTGGTTCTAAAATGTCCGACCCCTGGTTAAAAAACTCATGGTCTGACTTTTATACTGGGGGGTCCGACCCTGCCTTGCTGGGTATGCGACCCTCCCCCTTATTTTTAGTGTTTTTGGGTCAGTTTAATACTTGGGATCGCGATCTCCCTCACGCACTTGATCCATTTGGCTCGACCATGATGGGTAGACCTGGTTCAAGGTGGTAAGACCGGATTAATTTGATACGGATCTTACAGTTACCTCCCTTGTAATTTACCTTATTGACCGTTAACCTCCAAAGGTTTCAAAAAAGATAGTTACCTCCCCTAAATAACTATTAAAATCCAAGTAGCCCCACGCGTTAAGAATATTCCATTAAATGGTAATGGTGGGAGTCCAATATTTTTTTAAAGACCAAATTACCCTTTTAGAGAGATGAACTACCTAGTTTACCCTTACTATTTAATAGAGTTACTACTTCCCCATTTGCTCTCTTACATTTTTTTCGGTTTTCAAACCCTTGAATCGCCTTCTTCTTCGGAGCTCTCCGCCGCTGTAAATCATTGAATATTGAAGCAATTTCTCTTAAAATCTCTCCAGATTTTCAATCCCTATTTTCACTCCTATCTTCCCTCATCTTTCTCCCATTACAGTCGCCCTTAGTTGACGACCATTTTCTCTCATATTCTTCTTTGGTTTCTTCTCTCCTAAAATCTATCCAGATTTTCAATCCCTATTTTCACTCCTATCTTCCCTCATCTTTCTCCCATTCCAATCGTCTCCTATTCTTCTTTGGATTTTTCTCTCCTAAAATCTCTCCAGATTTTCAATCCCTATTTTCATTCCTATCTTCCCTCATCTTTCTCCCACTCCAGTCGCTCTTAGTCAACGGTCATTTTATCTCCTATTCTTCTTCAGTTTCCTCTCCTACTTCCTCTCCTGACAGATTCTGCTCTTCCCTCAATGTCGAAATAAAAAATCATGTCATTTCTCCTTCCTTTCCTAGCTCTCTCTCTCTCTTCAAACCCCGATTCTTTCCCTTCTTTTTCTGCTGCAATTGATTTCTCACATGTTTTCTCCTCACCAAAATTCGGAGATCCCCAACCCTTTTTTTTTTCCTCCGCCATTTTCTCTCATACCTCACTCTTCTCTCTTGATTCGACAAGTACTTTAATTAACTCACCCATTATATATATCCAAAGGAATCAGGAGGGCTGTCAACAGAGAAGAGCAAAGGAGAACCAGAATATGAATTTCATATTAAGAATGCGAATCCAACATGATTAAACACAAATCAGAATACCAACTCATGGAAATCAAAACTAGTGCTTAATCAAGGAGTTTTGCCTCACTGGTCGCCTGTAATCGTTTCGCTTGCATCTGAGTCCATCATATCATCTTCGTCGAAAAAAACGTGAGGGAGAATGAGAAGAAGATGATATTAGGATTTATTTTAGTTGGATATAAGTTATATTGGTCTTTTAACAGTAATAAGATTTAAAGTATGGATAAAAGGTTGAGGGTAGAGTTGTCCATAAAAATTTTTACTTTAACACCGTTAAAAATTAGAGCTATTTGGATTTTAATAGTTATTTAGGGGAGGTAACTGTCTTTTTTGAAACCTTTGGGGGTCAACAGTCAATAAGGTAAGTTACAGGGGAGGTAACTGTCTTTTATTGAGGGTTCTATTCTCCCCAAAGTAAAACAGAACCCTTCGTCCCTTCCACGGCCATCGACGACTCTAGTGGTTAAGTTCTGAACTCACGATTTGTTCCCCAAATCCCTTTCCCGTTGACTTCTTCCCCAAATCCTTTCCATGGCCGTCGACGTGCAAGGATCCTGCAAGCATATAAGCCATCTACGGCACTGCCAATTTGAGCTTTGGTTTTCTGCATATGATACATTACAATATTTAATTTAAAAAAAAAGTTTCGAGACTCTCTATGTATATTCGAAAAAATGCGGAAAAAATCGTTTAAAAAAAGGTACCCGTATAATACACATATTTACTAACAACGAACAAGAGATTTAAAAGCTCTACAATGTTTTTTTTCTTTCAGTAAAAAAAAAACTCCGTAGTGTTGAACTCATAGTAAATACTTAATGTGGATATTTTGCATATTTTATATGTGAAGACTTTTTATAACTGTAAAATTCTAGTTTTTATGTTTGATGGGATGATGCTTTTTCATTTTATATGTTTGATGGGATGATAATTTTGAATGGGATTTCATGGATTGAAAGTTTTTTTTTATTATTTATAAATATGTTAATATTTTATTTGTTGAATGCTATTGATGTTTGTTACATAGTGAATATATGTCTGTATTTTCAGTTTCGATTTTTCTACAAGTTACCGTATTAAACACGTACTGTGTTAATACCGTACAAGTTTTTTTTAAACGGATTATTGATTTTCGTATCAAAATCTGACTCCGTTTAATATCCGTACGTATCCATATCTGATTTTTTGCCATAACCGAACTTACTAACTATGCTCTTACTTCTATCTTTAACAACATTCAAAATAAAATGCCTCAAGAAGAATTTAACAACGATTCACCAAAACGCTGCATAAATTTGACTTAGTGACATAATTAACGTTACGGAAAAGTAACTTTTAACGGTGTTTCCAATTATAAACTGCAAAACTATAGCGACGTTCAATTCCTATTACCCTTTTTATTTCTTCTTTTATTTATTTATTTTTTTGGATAGGTAGAGCCCAAGGAGAATTAAACTCATGACCTCTTCTTTTTGAAACGTTGGTCTTTTATCAACTGAACTATCCCCCTTCGGTATTTTCTTAATTTTCCTTTCTTAGTTTCTTTTCTTAGAAATCACAGTTCAAATGGAAATCTTGCGACACATGTTCGTATTGCGGTC
Source organism: Protea cynaroides (assembly GCA_028583415.1). Taxonomy (NCBI): domain Eukaryota; kingdom Viridiplantae; phylum Streptophyta; class Magnoliopsida; order Proteales; family Proteaceae; genus Protea; species Protea cynaroides. The sequence goes on along the minus strand of CM053275.1, from coordinate 7,677,871 downwards.
ATATACCTCATCTGCCATTTATGAAGGGTTTTTTTTTTTTTTTTTTTTTTTTTTCTTTGGTTGCAACTTTTACTTGTGGTTTTAGGATTTTCATGGAATGGTATTTTTGTTTGTGTCATTCTTTGGAGATATTCGCCATTATTATGAAGTTGCTTACAAGCTCACTCTTATGCCAAATCCTCTTTTTCTGCTCCTTCTTCCCCAACTTTTCATCGGAGAGAATAAGAAAAATATGTATAAGAGATAGAAAGAAATGCCACTAAAGCTACAGTATGCGTAAATTGTGTCTTGATCTTTTCGGTTGAGGTGAAGCTCCACTAGTGGTGTTTCACTGGGGTTTCATGTGGTCTGCCCGGCACTGATTTCATATTGAGCAATCACCGCTGAACAATTGATTTTGGGGAGGTAGAGAAGAAATAAGAAAGGGTCCTCGGTAGTGTTATGCATCCAAAAGTCAAATCCACTTTGGTATTTAACTCAAACATGGAAAGCTCTTCAAGAAAGTCTTTTTGATAAACAAAATAAGAATCACATATTATGTAAGAAAGATGAATACAAGAAGATGATAGCTTAGCAAAATGGGCTGTTACTGAGACGGCATCTAAAGACTCGAAAACATGTCCACAATTTTTGGCTAGTGAGATAATTTGGAATGTATCCGAGTGTTCTAGATTTCGATTCAAATAGTTTTTATTTACTTCTCTCAAGGGTGGGTTCTGATGACAATGTTAAAGGTGGAGTTTTTATTATACTTGATGTTTCTCATGTATTTTTTTTTTTTTTCTTACTAATGTCTTTGCTGACCTTTAGTAGAAAAAATAAATAAATGAAAAAACTTGTTTGTGGGTATTATTATAGCAAACATTTACTGATTGATTCACAAAAAAAAAAAAAAAAAAAAACCTTTTATTGATTGATAAAATGAAACCCAAAAATGTGGATAATCAGATGGTTTTCCTTAGAGTTTTTAGACCTCTGCGCCCTCTGTCTGGTCGTAAATTCAATCAACGGTCTAGGTTTTATCTATCATTGCATGTACCACTTGGCGCACGGAAGCGCCTAACACAGAATCATACATCTGGCAGACCTCGGAGATTCGGGCTTCTTCAGACTTCGGAGAGAGCTTGCTAAGGCATCTTTGTCCTGTCGAACTGTCACGGCTCTCCCCGCTAACCCCATTAAGGTATGAATTTCTTTTTTCTGTTTTTGCTCCTCTCTGAATTTCCAGTAATCTCATCTCAGTTATTGTTTAAAAAGAACAACTTTTATAATTACTTAGCAGTCCGGTTTATGTCGGAATTCAAGAGATTCACGGGCGATTTTCGTTCATCTAAGTCTAGCTGCTAGGTAAAAAAAGACAGAAGGGTCTCTAAATTTGAATCATAATCGGAGATTGTGATTGTTTGATGAATATGAATTCAAAATGGACTCTTTTATTTCTAAGCTGAGGTTTAAGTAACTCTGTCCATCTCCTTGGGCCGTATAAGAACTGGATTTTTAGTCGGTTTGTTCTCTGTTATTGTATTCCTTCACATTGGACATTTTCATATCCAATTAAACATGGTACCTTCGCTTTTCTGCATCGTCCAGATTGTATGTTGGCTTCCTCGGCCATTCTTAGGAGACAACAATTCCTGATAAGGTCACTGGGAGGTTACAGTAACCAAACCCACGCAGAGAGAATGCAAGCGACAAAGGTTGTGGCTGGAACCCATTTCGAAGCTGATGCCGAGACTATACTAAGAACAATTACTCCAAAACTTGACTCAAGTCGACACAAAGGTCAAGCAGGTCAGCTTCTTCTTCTATGTAGCCCTTTTTTTTTTTTTTTTTGTCTTTTTATTGTTGGCACTTGCTGTAAATAGAGCTATCTTGTGTCATTTTTTTTACTTTTTCTACATGTGGGTTTTATAATGATGGCAGATTCGTAGTTATTGCAGCTAATACATCTCCCATAAATTTGCTTATCTTAATATATTTGCAGGGATATTTTTGTCTGGAAATCCTGGCCTTGTTGACCAAGAAAAAAAAAACGATTTCCTGCTGAATTTCAGTGTTGAAGTTCAGAAGACTGTATGATGCTTCCTACTTGTGGACCACCGATTCAGGGTTGTATTGTGGTTCCAAGATTTCAAGTGTGAAACTCACTCAGGTTTATGATTTCAGTTTATCCCAGCACCACCCACCCCCCACCCCGCGCCCAAAATGAAAAAAATGTTACCTCCCAAATTCTGAATATTCTATAGGTGAGCCATAAATGTTGAGTTATGGTTAGCTGACCTGTTGATGTCCTCACCACCTGACGAATTGATCAACATAGCTGATGTCGTATGTGAACAATAACTAAACTGGAATGGGCCACTCATGCGGATGACAGAATACATAGAACTGTTTAGATGGCCCTGGTAGCATTGACCAAAGGAAGGGTTTTACTGAACCAGTGCACAAAGCTAAAGCCAAAATAAGACTCTCTTTCCAACTTGTTAAGAAGGGGATTTGCAAAGTGGTTGGGAAGAAAATATTAAATGGAGAGATGTGGGCTTTGGGGAACTTACTTGCTGGCAGGCATTCATGCCTGCACACAAGAGATCCATGCGGCCACAGCCACTGTTCTGTCATTGGAGGAAAGAGTGAGATTGAGAGGAAAGACGTAGAGATAGAAATTAATAATGACAGAGATTTTATGGGACAAAAAGGTAATTGATATGAATAAGCTGGTATTAATAAGTATCTACTATCGAAGTGTGACAATATATTTGACATACTTTGTATGTTGTTGATGTCCTCAGTCTGCCGGTTTCAACCTGCCATGCCAGGTGGATTGGCAGATCAGTTTTCATAACATTGTACCTCATATCACAATTGAATGAAAGAGTGCTAACTTACGCACATATGCTGCAGCATGCAAGATGCTTGTTTATTGTTCTTGTTAGTCCAGTCTGATTGTCTGACTCTTGTGTCTTACATAAAAATTTGAATGAAAAACTTTGTCTTGTTTGATATGTTACTCAATTCTAATCGCCTTACTCCTATTTCTAACCTTACTATGTCCCTTTTACATTAATGAAATAAGTTATATGATTTAATTCTCATGGATCATTAATCACTAAAAGTTGTTCATCAGGGAAGATAGCTATCATTGGTGGTTGCCGTGAATACACAGGAGCTCCATATTTTGCGGCTATATCAGCTTTGAAAATTGTCAGTGCTCTACTTCTTTTTCTCTTCCCTATTTTCATTATGATGTAGCTATTGTTTTGCTTGTAATATATTCTATACAATTATTCACTTGCTACTGTTATGTGCCATGTAGGGTGCAGATTTGTCCCATGTTTTCTGTACGAAAGATGCTGCCACAGTTATAAAAAGCTATAGCCCAGAGATAATTGTTCACCCTATTTTAGAAGAGTCTTACAGTATAAAGTGAATTGCCTGCCGCTTGAAATCCACTATCCCTTTTGATTATTCAAATTTGAATTTTCTATTCAGGTCCTGATTTTCATGAAACAATACATTCAGGGAGGATGAAAAAAGATCTATCTCTGCTAAGGTTCTCGCTGAGGTTTCCAAGTGGATGGAGAGATTTGATTGCCTTGTTGTGGGTCCAGGCCTTGGAAGAGACCCTTTTCTTCTGGTGTGTGCTTTTGTGGCTTCTTTTTATCTTTTTTTTTTTTTTTTTTTTAACTAGATTTAATTTCTGGAAATGGGAATGGGCCTAATTATGTGGTATGTTTCCTTCTGAGGGATGATTAGGAACTGCTATCCATTTCCTTTACTAAAGTCTGAAAGGAATTGAGATTTTTCATTGTTTCCAGTTCTTGTTCTTCCTTTGCCTCCTGCTCCTTCTTTTCTTTTGTTTCTGATGTCTTAGTTTAGCAGAAGATTCCTGTATTTGTTTAACTTTATATTCCAGTTTGGATATTTACTTCCACCATTCATATGTTACGTCTACTACAACTTGCGTAACTTCTACAGGACTGTGTTAGTGAGATAATGAAGCTTGCACGGAAATCACAAATACCTATTGTCATAGATGGGGTATGTCATTCACAAGTTTACATTGGAATCTTTAAAAGAAATATTAGAAAAAAAAAGGAGAGACAGAAGTTCGTTGTTCTCTTTTATTTAACACCTAATCTATTTCTAGGTGCCTTACCTTTCTATTTTATGATGGTATGTATGCTTCACAGGATGGACTCTTCCTTGTCACTAACAATCTTGATCTTGTTAGTGGGTACCGCTTAGCTGTCCTAACTCCAAATGTGAATGAGTATAAACGCCTTGTTCAGAAAGTTCTAAATTGTGAGGTTAGTGATGAAGGTGTTACTGAGGAACTACTATCTTTGGCAAGAAGGTAAATATTTGTACGTTTTGCATAAAAAAAAAAAAAAAAAAAAAAAAAAAAAAAAATTGTATGCTGGTATTAGATCATTAACTTGCTCATATACTAAATTGGCTACCTATATATTGGACATCCCAGAAAATTACATCTATCACCTGATACATGTCTTCTTTTCTTTTTCTTTTTTTTTTCCTTTCCCTCCCTTCTTTTCCCTCCCCTCCCCTTCTTCTAGTTAAAAAGAAATGCACCGTGGGGGAAATTGAGGGGAAAGAATGGGATAAGAAAACCATAGAGCTTATGGATTAAAACTTAGCTGTCTATACCTCTACTGGAATACTCAACTTAATTCTACCAGAACCAAATCTTTCAATACTTAGATGAGCACATGTCAACAAGTCTGTTGAGATGGTTTTGTTTCTGAATGAGTTGTTTTCTAGCATTGCTGATTTCCTGGTGTAAATCATCATGTGGTGGATGTTGATTCCTCATGTCTTACGTATTCATGACAGCAGATGCTTAAATACTTGGGTACATGCTCTGCATATGTCTTCTGTACATGGAGAGGCTTGACATAATTTGATATAGGATTACTGGAGTGATTCATTCTATGGTCTCTTCAGTTTAAGATGTGACGCTTAAGAAACCTAGGGGTAACTGTGTAGATTTGTCCCTCTCTCTCTCTCTCTTCCCCCCCCCTCCCTCTGCTTCTTTTGCAGTTTCACCCTTATAAATTCAATTTCTGTGGTAAACAAACAACCTTCTCATTGTTTTTCCAACTCCAATTCCAGTAACTGAAAGATTAACTTCATACCATCATCCCTTGCTGCCAGCTGTTACATACTTCAAAAAAGCTTGCATATCCATCTGAGATTTTTTTTTTCAACTGTCTAGCTTGAAACCCATTTCAATCTGTAGTTGATTCCTATGTAAAACTTTTGTTCCCATTGGTAAGAGCCAAAATTTTCACTTGCTGCAATTTGAGGACTTTAGTTATCCAGCATTAGAACTTTAAACCTTTCACTTTCATACTGTTTCTTTCAAAACAGTAGGGCTGTAACCTGGTGAAGTCCTGCTTTTGTAGGGTCCCAGGAGGGTTAGGACGGGATTCATAACCTTTGGGATATTATTTTTTTTTTTGCATGAAATGGCCTCCTTCAAGCATCTTTATGTTATCCAACATTTTCTTTTTTGATCCTTAATCAATCAATTTATTTTTGTTTAAGCTTCATGTAGTACTGTAAGTAGTCCCAGATAAATGGGTGCAACACATGAAGATATCTGGTTAAATTTTTATATAATCTAATTTTGACAGTTCTTTATCTAGGTTAAAATATTTTCAAAACAGACTGGACATTGACCATTCCACTGGACCTCTGGGATGGTGGTCCAACGATTGGGATTAAACAGTCCAAATGGTTGAAGTTGAAAATAACAAAGTTACAGTAGTTTTACATAAGAAATAGGCAAAAGTTTCTCTGGACTGCATGCCTAATTGCATCACATGGAAGCGTAATGATGTGGCTAATCTGACCATTGGGTATCTGGGAATGGTCTGGATTGTCAATTTGTCAAGTTTTGAGAATCAAGTTCAATCTTATATACGCTCCCCTGTATTGGCATATTCTATTGTATTTTTTCATCTGTCCATGTATTGGCATGAACCCTTCCATAGTCCTGGATTTTTCGATGCTTTATTTGCCAATTGGCCAACTCTGTTTGGACTAAAACTTGACATGTAACTGGGGGCTGTGGGTCTACCTGTTCACAATTTCAGCTCCATTTACATGCCAAGTGACAGATACTTGTGCAGCCCAGAGAAATATTTTCCTTTGCTACATCTATGGTGAACTTTTCAGACCTTCTTATACTATGACAATGGCCAATATCTCAATAGCCGAACTGAACTGACAATTCGGCAGGTCTGACTGGACTAGTTGATCATTGACCATTCAATGTTTTTGAGGCCATGAACAGTCATCGTGTTAATCATGCCTAGTGTCTGAATGTTGGAAGGGACAAAATTTGTGGCCGAAATGCCTGTTAAAAGAGGCTACATTACTAGATCTTTATTTTTGCGTGTGTGTATGTGTACTCCATCTAATTGTCTCTAGTTAATCTGGTAGCCTTATTCCATCCATTCTTGCTGAGTGGTACAAATGCTATACATACATAATTTTGGACCTTTGGTATTGTGTGATGAATGTGATGATAGTCCATTTTGTTATGTGCTCCCCTGTCCTTAATCCACAATTGCTCTGTTTGCTCAGGATTGGTGGCACAACTATTCTACGGAAAGGAAAGTCTGATCTCGTCAGCGATGGTGAGACAGGTACAGAAAAGCATTCTCTACATTGTCTTTCAATCTTCGGCTGGTTTATTAAGGAATTTCTGCAAATTTGACTGTAAGTTGATTGTTTAAAAGGTCTTTGGGATATTCATGGAAGACACTGAGGACCATGTATAGTGGCATTACCTGAATGGGTGGGAATCGATATTTAAAATTAAAGCATCCTTACAAATCTAGCCATTGTCAATTGCTTTGATTAGATAACAACTCAAAGCATTTATCACAAGATCTTGCCACACCACCACCACCACCACCACCATGCGATCGCAAGATATGGAGAGCAATTTAGAAGAATGTCAAATTGGCTTCCACATGAGTTTTCGGTTATTTGTTTGAGGCCATGGATCAAGAAGATTTATGAGCCACTTGTAGTTAAGTCATTTTGGATGATTAGTTTATATGTCAATGCAGGAGATGTTCTATGTGGCCCATGTGGGATAGCAACTTCTGAGTGCTATCACATCCTGTGCAGAAGCAGAATCCGTTTACTAAGCATGAAGGTCTTTTTCATTGGGAAATTTGAACTAAATATGAGTTGAATTTTAATTCCTTATCTTAGACTGGAATCCACTTAGTTTTATGTGATTTTAATCCGTTCAGCTGATTGCCTTAATTTACTTCTTTCTTGACATATTACTGAATGCTTAGCTTTTCTGTGTTCTTTAAAATATGGTCATATTTAGAAGATCTGAAGCTCTGACTTACAATGGTTTATACAGTGAATACGGTGAGCACATTTGGATCCCCACGGCGGTGTGGTGGCCAGGGTGATATCCTTTCGGGAAGGTTTGTTACCGTAGAATGGTTTTAGCCAATATCTAGCTTGTATTCCTTTGCAAGGTCTTTCTCTGCTTTGCTTTATTCTTGCGCTTCAGGATGTATCTTTTCTTGTTAATATAGTATGTGAGTCTTCTGAAAAATCAGTAAATTACGAATTATTAATGATTTGAAATGTATTCTTACTTATAAATAGATGAATTTTGTTGGATATATATATTTACTTTCCCCTGCGTCTGACTGAACTTTTGAAATTGCTGGCAGACCTGCCAACCTAATGAACTAATGTAAACAAAGCTGTCCCTACTTAATATTATATAAAAAATTTAGAACTAAGAAAATAAATAAAACATTGAGGAATCACTTTGATCCCTAGGATAACAGCTAATATTCTATAATATCTGTTAAATAATTATTTCGATGCCTTTCACTTCATATTACAATGTCATTTGTTTTTAGGATTGGTATAAACTCCTAATACGTTATAAAATCTTATTCATTATGGTTATCGCCCATCATGGAGCAGACCTCCCCCCAACCCCCCAAAAAAAAAGGAAAAGAAAAAGAAATATATATCTTTTTTATTTTGTTTTTTTATTTTAAATAGTCCAGGGTTCTCCTTTATTTATTATTTGTTGCATGTCTTGATTGAAGGTCTTCGAATCAAATGCCAACTTGGCCTTGGGTCAGTTACTAAGTCTTATGTGAATTGAGATCCTTTGAGCATGGTTACTTTTGTTTTATCTTCCAGTTACATATATTTATGACTGTTCTTTCCTGAATATATATATATATATATATATATATATATATATATATATATATATGACTTGGCCAGGATCTTAGTGTTGGCAAATATTGTCCTACCAGCTAGCCTCATGGTGTGCCAGATGATTAACTTTTTAAATCAATAAAGGACTTAAGAATTTTAGAAACTTGTAATATGAAATAGCTGCATTGGTGTTCACAAATGGTGCTCTTGAGCTGCAAAATGCTTATATCCAAACTGATGGAATCCTCTTAAAATTTAACCCTTTTGGTGCCAGTGTTGCTGTATTTTCATCTTGGGCACGTCAACAGACGCCATCTGCAGAAGAAGAATCAAGTGGCAGGTTATTTATCATATTTGTACCTAGAATCCCTGTAGTGCTCGAACTTACATGTTTGACTACTACTTTTTTATGTATCTTACTCTGGTGGTTCTCTGGTTCTGTTTCTTTACAGTACACCAAATCCGATGGTTCTGGGCTGCATTGCTGCATCAGCATTGTTAAGGAAAGCTGCATCAGTTGCCTTTGAGAATAAGAAAAGAGGAACTCTCACCACAGACATCATTGAGTGCTTGGGGAAGAGGTTGTTACCTTGTTCCTACAACCTCATATTAGAAATTAAATTTCTCTGCTAACTTTTGCTCTCTTGCAGTTTGGAGGACATATGCCCAGCCAACTGACAATGTTGATGAACTGATTCTGTGGTTCCGGACTCCTGGATGGTGCTAGTGATGAACTGATGAGCTTGGATTTTCTTTTTTAATTAAACTTTTGTATCATAGTTTAATCCATGTATTTGCTAGAGATCTGTGATGTATCGAGAATTTCTCCAGTGGAAAAAAAAGGAAATAAAAATTATGAAAAATCATATCCCATCTTATATATTATATTCTTTTCCAAACCCAGTAGCCGATTTACTTTTTCTTGCCCCCAGAAAAGAAGAATTAGGGAAATACTAGGCTGTGAGAAATTGGGCCCACATTTTATGAAGTTTTGACACTAGAGCCTGTTTGATAGAACTCCAGATTCTGGATTTTATGGATTCTCATTTTTATAATTAAACAAGTAAAATCATTCAGGAAATGTTAGGGGCATAATGACCCCACTAACCGGAGAAGGACATGTGTCAAGATGTGTGTCCCAACTCAAAAAAGACGCGTGGCCAGCCACGTGCAAATACAGAAGATTGCCACCTCAGAGGTCGGATATGTTTGGATTCATTCGCGAAGATCTCAAGATAGTGATCAGGGTCTGCTCAGATTGCCCATGTCTCCTCACTCTCAACATACAACTAGCTGGCAATGTCATCCAACCATGAAGATCTTGGAATCACAATCAGAAGACTCCCCAGAGATCATCATCCAACGATTGTCAGCCTGCACACGCATAAACGATTGTGAGATATTCAAGATTGATTTACGAATCCACTCCGACTTCCTTTATCCATTCTGTATCTCCAACCCAGCGTTGCAATAATACAAGATTATCTATGATTTAAGAAGGTTAAAAAAAAAAAAAAAAAAAAAAGAGGACAAGACCCATGGTAATTGATGCGGTGATGAACATGGTTTCCCTATTATTGTTTTCTCAACCAACATGAGGATCATTTGTAACTTCATCAGCAATAAGGGTATTTTGGTCTAATTAAAATTTAAACTTTCTCCAAATCAGCAACTAATGTCCCTTGATTAATAGAGTGGACTTATGTGCCACAAATCTGGCTTTTCGAGAATAGTCCATGTCATTCCTTGTGATGTAAGGTAGTGATGCGTATTAAATGAATTGTCAAGGAAAAATCCATGTAATTTACCCAAGGATATTAATGTGACGGTTATCGGTTATTGATTATCCACAAATAAAATTGTTATCTCCATACCTAATGGAGAAGGATTCAAATCCACTCCTCCCTGTACTTCTGGGAGGACGGGGACGCCTCTGTCGGATGGCTAACAGGTGGTTCTAGGGAAAATTTGAGCCCCACGTCTGAACCGACATCAAGTTGATAAGCTGAGCCGACAGGGGGTGTTGGCTTTTAGCTCGGACATGGGGCTCAGATTTTCTGGAGACCCACGTATCGACCATCCGATAGGGGCGTATTCATCCTCCCAAAGAGTACTGGGAGGAGAGAATGCGGATCTGATGGGGAAAGGAAAAGAGACATGAGATGAAAAAAGTGACCTTACTAGGAAAGAAAAAGAGATGTGAGACTGAAGAAAGATACGTTATTGGGTAAGATTGAAATTGAAAAAAAAAAAAAAAACTAAAAACTAAAAACTAAAAATTGTTCATTCAACAGTTGGTTCGTCTTATTCGACGAAGCTTGATGAGGCCTATTAGTGTAAGCCAAGGTTTAGAAAAAAAGATCGTTTCAAGTTCAACGCTCTTTTCAATCATGATCCAACGATTGGAGTTTACTTTACATGAAATGACTCTAGCTCCTGGATCACCAACTTGAAGGACTACTGAATTTAAGAAGAGCCGGGTCCAAAGTTTAGCGCCCTTGGTTGGAAAGACTTCAGGCATCCCCTCATCTGAACCTATTTTAGTCATACGAGAGATTAGTATTTGATCAGATTTTCAAAAAATATCACAATATATAACAACCTTAAATCTTTCAAATTTTCTTCTCCATTTAACACCTCATATACATGTCATTCCATATAAACCATTGTTGAAAAATTCAATTAAATGGAAAAGATCAAGGTCTTTAAAATAAAAAAAAAATTAAAAAAAAAGGTGATCCTAGCTGTATTAGAGGATCAAGGTCTTTTTCAAAAAAGAAAGTGATCCTAACTAGATTCCTTGCTTTAAATGATGGGTTTTCTTTTTGGAGGGTCAAGCCCTTTTTTTTTTTTTTTTTTTTTTTCCTGTATTTCAACCCTTAAAATTGGGATTCAAATCTTCTCTTGCGACAGGAGGTTTCTGTCGTTGATCCAAGGACTTGGGTTCAGTCTGACCGCCTGCCAATACATTGGGGGATGAGTCGACTGAAATCCGGCCCTTGGCAGACGGCAGGACTATAGAAGAGGATTTGATTACATGTATTGTTTGTGAATGATTTGATTTATTTGATTTATTTATTTGCATTATTGTTTGTGTTTGTAGGAGATGGAAGATAATAAGTATGAGCATCTTGATGACATATGACCTCATCATAATACTGAGATCCAAATCGGTATCATACCGAGGCTGATACCGATTGCTACCGAGGCTAATACCGATTGCTGAAAACCCTGATCTACAATTTTCTCGCTATAAACAGTACTATACCCGTCCTTTTCCATTACCCCACCCTATATAATAGTAACCATCATATCCTCAACCATCATATCCTTTTCTGTTTCGAGTGGTCCATCCATCCCCACTGCTCCTAAATCTCTCATTTTTCTCTCTTTCTTTAGTTTGACACCTCACAAAATTAAATAAAAAGTGGGAAATAGTTGCTATCCTATACCAAAATATCACTCTTAATTATCTGTTTTCAGTCGAGATGCCAAGGTGACGGGAAAGAAATCCTCTCCCGTGGCAGGAGGTTTCTGTCGCTGATCCAAGGGCTGGGGATCAGTCGGCCCGCCTACCAATACATGGGGAGGTGGGCCGGCTGAAATCCCACCCTTGGCAGGCGGCAGGTGGGCGGGAGAGGATTTCTACACAGGTGACTGACATCTTACTCCCAAATATACGGACCAAATCGTCTCCCGCGCGCCAGCCTTCCAGCCCATCATCTGACGGGCTGGAATGCACCGGCACATATACCGATGCATTCCAGCCCGTCATCTCTGGAGGGCTGGTGCGCGGGAGACGATTTTTTTGCCAAATATACAATCCCGGCCACTTCGATAAATATTAGACTCAAATTGCTTCGCGTTCAACCGGGATTTTTTTTTTATTTTTTATTATCTCAAAATGTGTTCTTCCCCTAGATTGCATTCAAAAAAATACATACCAAACACAATCTTAATAAATTCACGTAATTAATCATGAAACCCTAGAATTGTGTAATGATCTTAGGCTTAAAAACTAACTCAAACATAAACAAAAGATCAATCAGAATTGGCCGAAGTGCTAAGGTTTCTTACGGATCAGAGCCCCCTAAGTATCTGGGGTTGCCCTCAGAATTTTGGACTGTTTACACTGGAGGTTGTTCATGAGCTCTCAGAAAGAGGTCGATAAAAAACTATAGGGATGGAAGTTCAGTTCACTAGTCACAGTCAAGTAAGGAGACCTTCCTCAAATCTGTTGCTTTTGCTATGAGTAATTTTGCGGCATCACATTTCAAGTTGCTTTTGCTCTTTAGAAATTAACAGCTTGGCTGACTCTCTAGCAATAATATTTCTTGTGGATATGGTGTCGACAATGTGACCTTGATCAGATCCCTGAGATAACTGTAATCTTGATTTTAGAAACTTTCCATGATCTAATGTACCCATGATTTAAGACATGCAAAGGGATTTTATTGAGTAGCTCCATGGTATGTCATTGAGCAGGAGAAAGTTGTGATCTTTAAGATGTGTTTTGGGTCTTCCAGGTTTAAGAATTATTTGTGTGGACGAAATTGGATTAGGAAGAACATTAAAAGATATTAATGCAGTAATCAGCAATGAGCCCAGAAATAAAATTGGTATATCCACACTGACAGGGAAAGGAAAAGAGACATGATCAGATGAAGAAAGTGACCTTACAGCAGAGAAAATAAATGAAGAAAGAGAGTTTACATTGAAAATCTTGAAGATGAGAAATGAAAATCCAATTGTATCCAAGTGGATGTTGCTTGATCGATGCATGGATGGTTCAACAAGAAGGAAAGGAGGAAGATTGAGAAATGGAATGGGGCTATCGTTGTTTTTTCATTTGCATTATTGTTTGTGTCCATGCATATTTATGCATATTTAGATTCTTGTGTTTCTCTATTGATTTGAACAGGAAAAAAAAGAAAAAGAAAAAAGAAATATCATTGAGATGGAAGACAGCATCTTTACGTTATCTTCATTGCTTGTGACGTGTTCATGCCGATGGCTACAACCCTAATCAACAAATTTCTCGCTATACATAGTATCCCCAGTACTGCATTTATAACTTTCATTACGCTCTCTCTCTCTCTCTCTCTCTTTTAGTGAATCTCTCTTTTTTCTCTCTCTCTCTCTCTTAAAAAATTAAATAGAAAGTGGAAAATAATTGCTATTCCATAACAAAATATCACTCTTATTTAATTATTCTTTTCTCTGCTAAAAAAAAAAAAATTTATTGACAGATATGTATTCAGAGGAAGAGGTATATATGATCGAAGGCAGGAGAAAGATCCTTGCTGCACTCTTGTGTTGCAGAGGTGATCCTAAGTATTGGGAAGGCATTGATCATGTATCGAGTCTGCTACACAGGAATGCAACAGACGATCCCAATGACCGTAGGCAGACATTACTCCAACAGTCATGGATCAAAAATGAACAAAACTGTCCCCACCAAATTCATAACTCATAAATACAGTTTTGTAATCAGGCTCGGGTTTTTTTTTTTTTTTTTTCGGATAAAGACCAGGCCATTTTATATGTCCTTAGATCTTACATCCTAATTTTTATAAATATTAAAACTAACCCGAACAGCTAGACATACACATACTACTCCAGCCACTTAAGAAAATGCTATATATCCTAAGTACGATTGTGACCTATCGTGAATCAAATTTTGTGGTCTAGTCCAACCACCAAATCACTATCCTTTTTAGGGAATACGGGATAGAGACATAGAGAGGGACTAGTCTGGAGGATAGTGGCTTGTCAAGGTACCCCTCAGATTTTTTTTTTCCTTGCAATTTCTTAGGGCACCGATCTAACTTGACTCAATAAACAAATTAAATTATTCCATCAATAGAATGCAAAATTATTATCTTAGGCATACTCTTTCATATTTATAAATTGAAGAAAAAAAAACGTATCGATGCGTGAGGTTTTTGCTACTATAAGATCTGAAAACAGAAGTACAAATTGAAAAACATAGCAATAGACTAAGATGCAATTTTTGAATGAAATACATATAAATTAATCATCTTCAAGAAATAGTTATGGCTGCTAGACCTGCTATAGTCAATGGAAATAGAAACCAATTGTTAAGAGGGAAATATCCCCTCCATTTAAAATCTTACACGTGTCAAGTTGTGCCTTCGGAGCTTGAGCCCTCGGAGTATCTCGCGCTCGGTATCGTGTATTCGGCTTATCATGGATACGGCCTCTCGGGTAGCGCTCGGAGTTATAGTCCTACTCGGCTACGGTTCTCAGTCAGAAGCCAGAGTCCCATTGTGATTATGCTACCTCCGGGGAGTCCTTCTCTCAATCTGATACGACACCGACCATTCCGGTCGGCCATTACTCACACGTTGACACGTGTCAGTCCCAGAGCTGACCGATCTAGCTTCCTTGGCTAAGGTCTCCGACTCCTACTCGGAGTCTACCACATGAGTGTCCCACAGAGCGACACGTGGCAATCCTATTGGCATTCTACTCCCCTGAGTCCTGGTACCTCCATGCTTCTTCACAATTTATAAGTAGATGTCATCCCTCAAGGTAAACCCTAAGTGACAGGCTATTATTATTCGTCCCTCTCACACGCTCAAACTCTCTCATCGTCCCATTCTTTAAACTGGAGATTGCATTCTGCTATCTCTTGACTGTTTACCTTGGGAATCTAACTTAGACATCGGAGTGTACCCGGGGCTTAGGCGCCCAACTCCTTTGTCTCTTCTCTGTGATTGCAGGTCATTCAGAACGTGAATCGACGAACAATTTCCAACCGTAACACCAATCTTACCTTATTATTTCAAAAGTCATTATCTTCATATTTTATTTTTACATCCATCAAAACAGAAACAAAAGAAGAAATCCTTGACATTGTTAACACCTTAATTTTTACAATAACACAACATTTTGTACGAGATTCATATTTATAGATGATCACCATAATTACATTTAACAAATTTAAGATGCTTAAAAGTACAAAGATATATTTTTTATCAAAATTTATTCTTCGATTTGATAGTTAACAAATTTTATGGAAAGGGAAAATTATCAATGGATTGTCAAACATGTTTCTGGCAATATTTGAATAATAATTTTAAACAAAAAATTTTACAATTTGATTGATTCTCTAATAAGGAAAACTCTGTTGATATCATGTCTAACACTATAACTTTTATCTGATCTAATAAATAGACATTGCATATCTAAATGGTAAGGGTGGCTGTCACATTCTAAGGGAAAACAAAAAATCGGATAGGTCAAATTTAGATGAATAATTCAGGATAAGGAGGGCCCAGTTCCATAAAGGCCACGTATGAAATATCTTCTCTTTTTTTTTTTTTTTTCTTCCCCCTATAAAAACTTGTGAAAATATCAATTCCAATAAACTTTATTTTTTTTTTTGGTAAAAAACTCCAAGAAACAGGAACCAGAAAATCCCAGTACAGAATCCATGAACCGACCAACAGTATTCCTTCTTATCCACAGTCGTTAAATAATTCCCCATCAGAATCTACTAACTCATCTCATAGAGAGAGATCATCTCATAGAGAGAGAGAGAGAGAGAGAGAGAGAGAGAGAGCAATGGAGGCCTTCTCATCTTCCTTTTTCTCTACCCTTTCATACCCTACTAGCAATAAGCTCAGAGCCACTCTCTCTCCTTACCCACCTTCCTTCCATGTCTCCTCTGTAAGGATAGAAGAGAAGCCTCCACAGACAACACCACCACCACAACTCAAACGCCAACAACCTTCAAACCCAAAAACACCTCCCCTTCCTTCAACTAAACCTACCATCCCCACAAAACCAAAGCAACCGTCTCTTCCCAGCACCCTCTTCAACACCCTAGACGACATTATCAATAACTTCATCGATCCTCCCATCCGACCTTCCGTCGACCCCCGACTTGTCCTCGCCGACAACTTTTCCCCCGTCGACGAGCTTCCTCCGACCGACTGCCCCATCATCGAAGGCCATCTCCCTTCCTGCCTCGATGGTGCCTACATACGCAACGGCCCAAACCCTCAATACCTCCCTCGTGGGCCCTACCACCTTTTCGACGGCGACGGCATGCTCCACTCCATTCGTATCTCCGGCGGCCGCGCCACCCTCTGCAGTCGTTACGTCAAGACATATAAATACACCGTCGAACGCAACGCTGGTTCTCCGGTCTTTCCTAACGTCTTCTCCGGCTTCAATGGTCTCACTGCCACCGTCGCCCGTGGAGCACTGTCGGCGGCGAGAATACTCGCCGGCGAGTTCAACCCTGCTAATGGCATTGGTCTCGCCAACACCAGTCTCGCTTTCTTCGGCGATCGGCTCTTCGCCCTCGGTGAATCTGATGCACCATATGCTCTCCGATTGACTCCCGACGGTGACATTCAGACAATCGGGCGGCATGATTTTGACGGAAAGCTCTTCATGAGCATGACAGCCCACCCTAAAATAGATCCCGATACGGGTGAGACTTTCGCATTCCGATACGGACCGGTACCTCCATTTCTGACCTTTTTCCGGTTCAACTCGGATGGTTCAAAGCAACCGGACGTGCCGATCTTCTCCATGACCCGGCCAGCTTTCCTTCATGATTTCGCGATCACAAAAAAGTACGCGATTTTCGCCGAGATACAGATAGGGATGAACCCGATGGAAATGATGTTCGGAAACGGGTCACCAATCGGGGCTGACCCGGAAAAGGTGTCACGTATAGGGATAATTCCCCGGTACGCTAAGGACGAAACAGAGATCAAGTGGTTTGAAGTGCCTGGATTCAACATCATTCATGCGATCAACGCTTGGGATGAAGAGGACGATGTGATTGAGATGATCGCGCCGAACATAATATCTGTGGAGCACACGTTAGAGAGAACGGATCTGGTTCACGCATCAGTGGAGAAGGTGCGGATCGATCTAAAGACTGGGATCGTGACAAGGTTCCCGGTTTCGGCGCGGAATATTGATTTTGGGGTGATAAACCCTGGTTACGTGGGGAGGAAGAATCGGTACTCGTATCTGGGGATCGGGGATCCAATGCCAAAGATATCAGGTGTGGTGAAGCTGGACGTATCGGGTTCGGAGCATAAAGAACGTACGGTAGCATGTCGGATGTTTGGGGAGGGATGTTTTGGAGGGGAACCTTTCTTTGTGGCGAAGAATACTGGCGGCGACATGGCAGCAACGGCGGAGGATGATGGGTACGTGGTGACGTACGTGCATGATGAGAAGACGGGGGAATCGAGATTTTTGGTGATGGATGCAAAGTCGCCGTCACTGGAGATTGTTGCCGCTGTGAAGTTGCCGCGGCGGGTGCCGTACGGTTTCCACGGGCTTTTTGTTAAGGAAAGCGACCTGCAAAAGCTGTAAACTGTAATACTTAGATAGGATTCTCTTTAGTGAGACCATACCAGTAGTAAGGATTCCATCTACTCAAAATGGATCGATACTTATCTCGTTCCATTTAAAATGCACCAGGATATATATGGATTCACTTTGAGTGAATGGAATCCTCCTTACAGGGAATGGCCTCACTACAAAGATCTTTTTCCATAAGACTTTGGTGAGATCACAGAATAATTAATAACAAAACTGTTCACGTAAATATACTTCTGTTAGTAACAGAGATTATTATAAGTTAAATTGTAACTTATCTTGTTTATATTATGTTGACAAACGGTTATCAGTTATAAGAGAAGTGTCTCTTAATTGTTTTCGATTGTGATCCAACAATTAGAATTTATTTGATATGTATATTAATACACTGGATAAATTTCAATTGTTGACTGAAGACACTAAACAGCAAGAAAGAATTCTTCCAAATCATTCCAAACTTTGTATAAAAATAACAATTATATATAATAATAATAATAATAATATTTAAGATCTACCTGATAATAAAAAAATTCCATCTGTTTTGGTTGTTGAAAAGAATCTAGGAATAGTGTTAAGGATATTTCAAATCACTGTAAATTTTGTCTTTTATTTCTTTTCTTTTTTTTCGAATGACTCATCAGCTATCGATCTTTCTTGTAATCTCATTGTCCCATCAGCTATCGATCTTTCTTGTAATCTCATTGTCCCGGTACACAGGTCCTCTCCCTAAATATTGTTACTGGATGGTAAAAAAAAAAAAAAGAAATTCCCAAGCAAGGGATTGGTTAAACACCGGATTTGACTTGTCTCCAATCGTGTAATTGATTAAGTTAGTAATCCAATGGTTAGAGTCATTAAATGCACATATCAATACAACGGTAATTATACGAAGTGAACTCCAACTATTAGATTACGACTGAAGAGACTGCACAACTAAAGTCCTCGAACCGCTCCATACAAGAATCCAATCCATTGGAGTTAATTGAAATTTAAAAGCTTAGAATTATGACATTTACCAACCCATCCATCCAAAAAAAGAACAACAAAAAAAAAAAAAAAAAAAAAAGGTAGCCTTTTAGGGATCAAATATTAATATTTCCCATATTGATATGTAAAAGGATTAGTCGATGCTTATCTGGATATGCATTCTTTCGGTTTCACAGTTTCATCCTTCTTTTTAAGACACGTGCGTGATTCCTCTTTTCAAATCAATCTTACCTGTATTCTCACATGAGTCACGGCCCACACTCACAAAAACGTAAGCCCTAATAAATGGATCTGTCTCCCGTTTTAGTGTCATGGTCATGTACTTTTTCTAAAATACCAAAATTACCCCTTTATGAGTTAAAGTGAGTGACCGTGGATGACATTTAAGACCATACTATCTTGATTCAAGATGTGATATTACATTTACCCCATCTAATGTTTGAATGGAATGGTATTATTTAGTAAATAATAATAATAACGACAAGGGAAAAAGAAGTCTTTCACTTCTACAATACCCTACCAGGAGACGATTTGAATGAATGCCAGATTCAAATAATCTCCTGCTAGGGGGTCAGTAGGAGACTCGATTGCATGCAGTCGATGCCCGATACGTAGGAGTCAGTTGAATTTGAGTCATTCAGCTATTTGATAAGGTGAAATGCAGAGGAGTGTCGGCTTATGCACCAGCACTGGCTAGACGACTCGGATTCAGCCAACCCCCATGTATAGGACATTGGCTAGATGCAGTCACATCTCTTGCAGATACCCTCGTAAGAAACGATTTGAATGAATACCTCAACACACCTTTTCATTGATCCCCATGCTAATGTAGGGGCCACCGAGTTTGGCAGTGACCCCATCCCTAATAGTAATATCAAGTTACTATTTCTTGCCACATGACCCCCCCCCCCAACAACAAAAAAAGAAAAAGAAAAAAGACTAGCTTTGCTAGTTGTAATGGTAATTTTTTCTTAAAAATAAAAAAATATACACACAGAGACCCATGAATAATTAAGTTAGGGCTCTATTAGCAAAGGTCAAGATCATCCCTAGATAATTTAATTGTAAATCCGTGTTTACATGTCCACAAAAAATATAATAACACAAGAATAATAATGAGACAATGATGAATTTATGAGTCAATCTCTCTCCTCCAATAAAAACTTTTGTTTCTTTCTTGACATTCAAACATACTTTAAATAACAATGCTTCCCCACTAACAAATCAAGATTATATCCCCCCCAACAGTTCCTAGAAGGCCATCTAATTGTCCAACAAACCCTCGAAATCTCCACAACATGGGTGTCAAAAACTCGGAATGTATATTTATACATTTATATTTGAATGGTAAATCTAGAGGTTAGTTTAAAAAGTAGGGATGGATTTGTATTTCAAAAAAATGAATTTTTTTTTAAACTCCTGTATATTTATTCAAACTCTTACCTGCGCCTAACTCTCCATTGGGCTCATCCCTTGTTTACTTGTTCTAGCGCATTAACCGTTGTAAAGCTATTTCACTATTTGCCCCAGTGATGGCATCTCTAATCTCATCCAAACGCTCTTTCAGATTCCCTTAAAAAATAAACTTTCACTTTTTTTCTCCTTAGAATACATTAGAATGTCAAAATTACCCTTCTATTAACAAGAAATCGGTTGGGTCAATATATGATAATAGTTTAATTATTCCAAACCATTCTCAACATAAACCAATTTAATAATTCTTGCCACCACCAGACTAGAATCTCCTCTGTTCGCACCAAACCCAGATCAATGGTCACCATAATAGGGAGGGTTTGCGATTGGAATATGAAGAATAAAACCAGGGGTGTCAATGGGCTGGTTCAGAACTGTTTTAGTCCAAGTCAAGTCGGCCTCGGGCTTTTTAAGGACAGCCCGAAATATGTCCAATAAGAGATTTGGACTGATGGATTTCACTGTACACATTAGTTAATGGACTGGTCTGGTATCGGTTTGTTGTCGGATTGACTTAATGGACTCTCATTGGTTTGCTATCGGTTTGTTTCGGTTACTATATGTATATGTTGTAAAAAAAAGTTGGATTAATAGGCTCTATCGAGCCATTATTGGGTTGGTTCAGTTTTGGTGTTGGTTTCCTATATGTATATTTAATAAATTGTTGGCATAATTGACTCTTATTGGGCTATTATCGGGCTGGTTGGGTTTCGATCTTATTAGTTTGATTCGGGCTCATCAATTGCTTCGGTTTGGTTTCAATTTTTCATCGGACTCAAAAAAAAAAAAACGACTCAAATCTTGTCTAATATAATTTGGTTTCAGTTTGATCCGGGCCGAATCGAATTGATTCGGTTTCAATTTTCGGTTTGGCTCCATTTTGAAACCCCTAGGTAAGACGGAGGAGATGAAACAAAGGAGGAGAAAGGGCAAGGAAAGGAAAGGATGTCAAGATAGAGAAAGAAAAGACATAGCGCAGAACTCACCGGGAGAGAGGGATTCCCGCTTGAACACATGGCACCAAAATTTGCCTCTACTACTGTCCATGTCTCAGATTAGAGCCTATACTTGCCAGCCAAGTCCTGCCATGGTTTGGGTGTAAACTGCTTGAATTGGGCAAGAATTCCTTTTTTCTGTCTTTCTTTTTAACAAAAAATTCAGTTGCAAGAGAGGGAGAACCAGAAGGACCTACAAATATTTGAAAGTGAGGTTTGAGGAATAAAACAACAACAATAAAGTTTTATCCCATCTAAATGGATTGACTACATGAATTTTGTTCTCCAATCAGTTCGGTTTGATGTCATATTTGAAACAAGGGTTAAGATACACACATCCTTTCACACCACTTCCCCTTGATTCATCTTAGGTCTATCTTTAGCTCTTTTAAATTTTTTAATCTGAATCAAATCACTCCTCAATGCTGGAGCATCTAACAACCTCCGTTGAACATGATCATACATCTCAAACAACTTTCTCGTAGTTTATCATAAATCAACACTACTCTCAAATCAGCTCTAATATAATCATTTATTACCTTATCATTGCTAATTTTGTCATGCATCCATCTCAATATCCTCATCTCAGTTACACTAAGTTTATTTGTGTGATATTTCTTAACTGTCCACCATACATCATAGTTAGTCACACAGTACTACAGATGCACATCTCCATTTCATCCATCCTATTTTAATCTTTTGTGAAACATCATCCTCTATATTATCTTCTTTATTAATGATTGAACCTAAATACCTAAAAATAATCACTTTGTTAGATCTTCTTTTCATAAATTTTTACCTCCTCATTATATGTCCTTGTGTGAGTAAAATTACACACTACATACTTTTTCTTCGTTCTATTTATCTTAAAACCTTTTGATTCTAATGTCTATCTCCATAGAAGAACAAAACATAATAAAAGTGATGGAAAGAAAATCTCTTACTGTTTCTGCTTCAATGTGAGAGAGAATCTTGTCCCAACAAATAAATAACCAGTGGTCCAATCAGTTTCCCTTCCCCTTGAGAATCCATTTTGATTTTTTGGTTATTTTTTAATTTCTTGGTTCACTCAACTGAAGTGGTCAGATTCAAACTCGTTACAATTGAACTTAGCAATTTAGCAGAAGAAAGAAACTGGTTGAAGTGTACAATAGAGGGTTAATTTAGGCATTTTGAAATCTCAAAAGAGAAAAAGAGGTAAAAGTTCATTTTTATGAAAGAATCAGAAAGAAAGTTCTGGACAGAAGAATTTGAGTATAAAGAAGTTTATAAAAATTTCCCTAAAAAAATCATAGGGATTAACAGATCCTTTGCTGGAAACAAGAGGGGTTATCTTCATTAAAAAAAGGAAAAAAAAAGAAAAAAAAAGAAAGAGCACTTGCAAATGGTAAACTAGTTCAATTTTCAACTTTTTGACTTATAAATCTCAAGATGGGAAAATCAGATTGGACTGAAACTCACCACTCTAATAGATAGATGATTGGCAAAACGAATCCACAATTTCAGAACCAATAGGATTGCCATGTGGCTAATATTTGGGATGTCAAAGACAAGCTTGTCTTAACAGACCATGAAACGGGTTCTTTTCCCTCATGATTGGGAAAAAGAAAAAGGGTTATGTTAAGGATCAACAGGTCTCTCATTAATTCTAATATACCATTAAAGTAGCAATAATGTGACCAAGGATTCCATAGCATTTCTCTTACGAAATAATTCCAGACATCAGACATCAAAAAATAGAAGGACAATGCTGCAAAAAACATCATCCCAAAACCAATTGCTAGCAAGTACCAATCACTTCCGTAAACACTTCTTCAAATCTTCACACATCTCAACCCTAAATCTATCGGAGGTATCAACTTGCCCGGCATGCACAAAAGGAGACAACCTGAACTGATCATCCCTTGTTCCGACAAAGTTGGGTAACATAATCATCGTTCTTTCATCACAATCCCCTCCAGAATTCCATCAGCTCCAAAATTACCCGAGAAATCTCGAGGTTCTACAGGTCCTGGTAGCTGGAATGAGACAGAGAAGGACCCTGATGGACAAAGATACTGTGTTTGCATCTCAAAAACCTGTGAATCCTTGTACACCAATCTCTCCCCTGTTGTGGTTATACCCTTTATCAGGACTTGCCCATCGGACTCAACTTCAACACTGAATTCCCCTGAAAATATGAAGTTTACAGTCAGACCACTTGAATGCAAATTAGATTGTAAGAGGCAATGGTACATTACCATAAGCTACCATATCTCATATTAACATTACTGAAATTTTCTGAGATATTTTTTTTTTTGGAAGGTTTCCTTTGACATTAGGAGATAGAGGGTTAAAAAGTGAGTACTTTCTCTTTTTCTTTTTTCTGCAGTGGGGGGATTGAATGTGAGCTTCAATTAAACATACTACTGTTACCATTACCTTTTTTTTTCCTGGAAATGAAACCTTCATATTATTAAAGAAAAGGAGAGTATCAACTTATTAACATTATAAAACAATCAGGACTAGGAAACTGATCAAATTTTATACTGATATCCAACTTACTTTCATCCTTTCTTACACCAGGGAGGGATATACGAAATAAATAGGCATCATCACAGACACCGATGTCCACAAGTCCAATAAGGGGTCCAGCCTGCCTCTCAGCAGCACTCCCTGTCAAAGCAATTCCATTCTTGGTAGCAGACACAATGTTATTCCACTCTTCCGTACTTGGATGAGAAGGAAGAAAGATCACGGCTGGCCCAACACTTTCCACAGGCCCTGCTTTTCCCTCATTTGGTAATTGTGCTCCACTGCTGGATGGCAGGGGAATGCTAAATGGTATGCTGTTGAAAGGTTCCACATCATGTATGTGTGTCAAGGTATCATCAGGCTCAGGATGGCCATTCACTCGTTGCCTTTTCTGGGAACTACGAGAAGACCTTCTGATGGACAACCTTTCATTGTACTCCTGTAATACAACATTTGAATCTATATGTTCACCAACACGAACACCTGAAAGTGACCTTGCAGCATCTCTATCCAACAGCAAATCCTCAAGCCCAGTTAGCCTCTTAAACCTTTCCACATCATCAGGCTTGATGTAAGAGATTTCTGGATTGTTAATGAATACAATGCTCTCGAAGATTCTATATCTATTTTTATACCGTGACTGGGGATGCAAATGAGCAGGAAAAAGATCAGGAAACTGAAGGTTATCAGTATGAGTATCCCCCACTGGAATGACAAGATTACCTTGGAAGAACTGGTGCAACAATGGTAACTTCACTATAACAGATTGGTCTGCCTTCCTACAAACATAAAAATATATTCGCTCTACTTCTACTATTTTCATTTGAGACCCAGACAGTTGATCAGACGTATATGGTGGAAGTCCCTCCGCTATCCTCTGCAGAGCTGATTTTTTGGGTTTACCAACCTTAAGATCAGGTCCAAAGTATGTTCCCATGATAAACAGCAAGAGAAAACGCTGGTCATCAGTCGTTGTCATGTAACTGGCCACGTTTGAAGATTGAATTTCCATGGAACTAAGAGATTCTGCAGCTTCCCACAAGCTCTCCATGTCTATGCATAGATAAAGTTCTGCAAGAAACGAAAGCATTGATTCAAGAAATGGACAATCAAGAGTTTTCCGGTAGATCCCCAAAATTTATACGGTTCCCTAGGAGGCTAGGACAATGATTCCGAGTGTAGCATTGTACCACCTGTTACATGGAGAGGGGCAATTGTGGGTTTCTTTCCAAGTTTAAAATGAAGCCGACATTTAGAATTAACCTACACACTATAGTAATAGCAATACATGAACTTCACTATTAACTGTCTGCAAGTGTTCCATGCTTTCTATAAACCTGAGTTATTTTTAATTACCCAATAACCCTTGTTCTGTAAGAAAAAAAAAAAAAAAAAAAAAACTACATTTTACCATGAGGCATGTTGATTTTTGATACCATATTTCGTCCTCCCATAAGAAGATTACACATGTTCATATGCGTGTCATAATGAAGGGACGACACGTGTTAATACACGTAACACGTGTCACCTCCAGAATGCTCCCATATAGTAAGAGGAGGTACATGCGACCTAGCATGTGCCAGGTCTCCAGGACGGTGACATATCCCAATAGGAAATCTCGGGCACTACTGAATAGTCCCTCAATGCCATGTAAATCGGAGTTAGACACGGAAAAGGACTCCTCTATTGTGAGTGGATAATCATCCATGATCTAGGACATCGGTAACTCATCATAGAATCTACATCCTATGGTTGCAAGGCATAGCCGATTTGGGGTTGCCAGGAGAGTGAGTCTCCTCATCCAACTCTAACATTTAACAACGTATCCGGTTCCAACTAGAGGTATATACTCTGTATAAACACTCGACGATCACAGGTATAACAACTTTTAACTCCACCATCTCATACTGAGAGAATACTTAGGCTTTCCCACTCTAAGGAGCTTACCTTCTTCCTATAAGCTCCATACTGTGTGCTCTGTTACTGGCTTAATCGTCGGAGTGGTCGCCGGACTACCCAGTCCGACTTCTGATAACTTTCTCTTTCTTGCAGGAGATGGGACACGTCAGCCAGCCCAATTTCAGCAGCAACAAGGCGCACGAAGGAGATTCAATTACAAATACTTCTAAGTAACTCCCTGAGGCACAAGAGACATCCGCACAATTACTAACAACAAGAATCTAAATCATAGTTCTATCAAGGCATTGCCTTGACTCGTTGCCGGTCCTTGATGCTCAAGGTCTCTGGTCGCCTTGATTATCAAGGATCAGGAACCCAAGAAAAGAAGAACTATTACATATTTAACTAACTAGAGAATATATAATATATGAAGAACAATGAACAAAATATACAACTGCATCACTATAAAATTTGGTCCAAAATGTAATAGATGGCACTTATCTACCTTGTTACCATGAGTCCCAGGCACTGCCAAGGTGCCATGTCATCATGACTACTATGATTCTAATATCAAACAATTATTTGTGATAAGGAAGCAACGACAAATGAGGCAAGAGCATTATCTTGGTTGCAGTTTCACAAATGCTCAAACACTTTACAGCCCTAGAAATTTGTATTGAGTCTTGACTAGTGACAATGTGGATCCTTTTCTAAATAGGAGCTTTTATAAAGACACTAAGAAGTGGCTTTAGTCCATAAAAAAATCAGAGAGCTGGTGTCTCCATTAAATTAATCAATCCGAGCGCTGTGCAGTAAAAGTATTCAGCACCAACTCTCTTCTACGTTATAATTCTCAATTGGATGGTTATAATAAAAAATAATAATAATAATCATAAATAAATAAATAAAACTTACTGTACGATCCAGAATTTCTTCTCCATACCCTATATATCCACATACTTCTTAAATCAACCCAGGGTAATAATAGATAAGTAATCCAGAAAAAGCAAATTCAAGATCACACCTTGCCGTTACCATTTAAGCAGCAGAGTGTGTTCAGATAGAAAATTAATATCCCAGGCCCAGTGAAAGTTATTTATCACTCATAGTTTTTTTTTGGGTGGGTGGGGGGGGATTTGAATGTCAGTTCCAACAAACAAAGAGAACCAGATCTGCTTCTCCATATGGACTATGCAATGATGATACCTATGCACAAAGGGGCAGGGCTAGGAATATCAGTTTTCCAAGACCCTTTAGCTAGCAGCAACAAAAATATTCCCAAGACAACTCATGGTCAGGTATTTCTACATGGAGCTAATAGATCGGCATTCGATTCAAAGCCTACAGTGAGTACTATCCATCCATGTGTCATTCTAATGCTCATTTTGTAGAAAGATGGATCATTTAAGTTAAACAAAGTCTAACTAAACAAATTGCAAGCAAAGAGATGCATTTTGATACGTATGCCTGCTCACAAGTCCAAATCAATACATTTAAAACAAAAGTTATCTCCTATGATTGATAGCTAGTCATAAAAATCAACCAGTAGTCACAGTACTCAAAAGAAGAAACGAATTGAAGAGCAATTCTCATCCTAAATTTGTAGAACCAGACCCAAGTTACCAACAGTTGCATAGGCAAACATATATACGCATTAAACCAAACAATTAACAGACAAAGATCATTCCAGTATCCAAGTTTTCTTTCTCTCTAATAAAACAAAGAACAACAATATAAAACATTCCAAGATTCTAACTTTCAACTGCCATAAGAGAAACAATATAACAACATTAACAAAGATGGAAATAAAGTAGGAAACCCTCAAGATACAGGGATGTAGGACGAGACTACGCTCTCCAAAAAGAATAGAACACTTACAAGAAAAATTACGAAGATGAATCAAGCAGGTAGAGGCCCAAAATGAACATATCATTTTAGGCGCTAAAAATGAGTTCCTAAACCGGATCAAAAGAGAGAGATTGAAGAGGAAGCGCAGTAGAGAACAGAGACGAGTCAACATACCTTTTGCACTAAGAAGCAATTGCAATACGACCCACTGCCCCCCAGGCCAGAGCTACAAGGAGAAGACCCTTGATAATTAGGGGAAACTCAGACGTCTAATGGGAGATGCGGAGCCCTATCCCTGGGATGCAAATTGCAAATAGCAGATTACACGTGCGAGCCAATAGTGGAACGGAGTGAAGGGCCTGTGGGGAAGAAGGAAGTTAGCTCAGTAGCAAGCAGAATCCATGAATGTTGATGGAGTTGGAAGCTCGGCATCTGAGACTTATCTAATGGGATCCGGTATAGTGTATAAGCACTAAATTGACGCCTTATGTATCGATCACCATACCCTAATAAAAATATATATTTTTGAATAAAGGAAAAGAACGAGTATATTAGATTAAAGGCAAATAGAGCAAAAAACGAAAAAAAAAACAAAAAAAAAAGAGGAGAAAGGAACGATCTAATTGTATATCGAGAGGTCTCCGAGGGAAGATTAGTTACAGTGAATAATACCTCCCCATGACCTCTTTGTGGACTGTAGATGAACCGAACTGAATACTAGTGGAGCTTTTCCTACTTTCTTTTGATCTCACTCGAAAGAATCCAAGTCTATCATGCGGGTTTTTTTTTTTTTTTTTTTTCCTTCCGATAATGAAACCCACGGCATTCCTGGAATCAGACTGGATAATACAGTGCCTGAACCCTCCTTCCGAGCATTAGATCAATCCCATCTGAAATCGCTTGAAGTTCAAGTACATTAGATCAATCACAATCCTGTCCACTTGAGTGCAAAACCCACACCACTTTATCAGTCTGATCAGTCTCTTGAGTACTTGATGTAATAATTTCATTCCATATTTGTGAGTGATGAGGGACAGGGTTCCACTCTGATCCAGAGTGCATTAGAGACCTGACTTTTGTTTCTCTGAACAAGATATAGACTCCTATTTCTTCAACAGTATTCTCTTTATCATCCATGGGTCTAATCATAGTTATATATCCTGGCTATCTCCAAGCATATACCTGATATGCTGCTTTGCCATGTTCTCATCTCTATAATCCTTTTCATACAATAAGAACAATTATTAAGGAATAGGCAGAGACCACACAGAGCTCTGCTGGAGGTATCTTTCAATGACCCACACGGAGACCACAATCTTTATTAGAGATTATTTCCCAATGTGTCACATTAGCCCTATTTCATTCTAATGTACAACCTGTCTCAGCCCCAAACTACTTTCTCCTACCTGATTTTATGCACTCCCTTCTTTGGCATTGCTTACCCACAGAATTTTTTTGAAATATCATTTTGATCTCCATCCAAATACTCTGGGGTTTATCAAATCTCATACCCATAGAAAAAGATTTTCTATAGTGAAACCACCCTTATAATGAGAATCTCATCCACTCAAAATGGATCTACACTGAGGGCACTGGGCTTGTCAAAGAGGATCAGAGTCCTAAAAAGACAGATACTGGACCAAAATTAAAGGATACCAGGAAGGACGGATCTAATAAGCCAAAGACACAGCACCGATATTGAAGGATACAGGAAAGAGATACAGGACCAAAATTAAAGGATACCAGTAAGGACTGATCTAATAAGCCAAGACACCGCACCGATACCGAAGGATACAGGAAAGGACAGCCAAGTCCACCTAGCTCCTGCACCCAACACAGCTACTCCCAGCACGGAGGCCAATGAGAGCACGGGACATCCAACAAAGGCAAGATTTTTCACTTCAAGGAAGATGGGATAATCATTTGACCCTTCATATGTTCTTTTCGCTTTAAACATTCAAGAAAATGAGCAAACGCAAGACAGTTTTGGACATACAAAACCCAATATTCGTTAAATCTAGATGCTTAACAAAACCAGGTGTCTGGAGCAGACTAAATTTGCACCATGGGACATCCTTCCATCTTACTTCAACGATATTTTGATGCCCAAAGTTCAGCAAACCAAGTAAGCCCAATCCTTTCTTCAAAAAAGGTGGAATTAAAAGGAACAAACTATCTTATCATATAGTGTTGTAAGGTAAAGGCATGGGACAAAATCCAAATGTCATGCTTTTTTTCATCTGAGCTCTGTATAAGCCATTGAAATCGCATATGTACCCTCCTAAAACCAGGCAATTACAAATATAGTTGCTCACATGCACTGTTTACCAAACTATTCACTGACAAATTACAGTCTCCACTTAAAAACATTTTGTTTCCCAACAGCCAGCTTAAAGCTACAGTCCTCCACACTTAAGAATCTGAGGGTGGTTGCTGCTGTTGCTGCGGTGGTTGAGGCCACATCTGCTGAGACATGTAAGGGTGAGGCTGTTGAGCATACATTGCTTGATCCACCACAGGCTTACCCATAATCATCCCTGGAGTTCCAACCTGTGGTGAATGCTGAGGTGGCATATAGTAATAAGGAAGAGAGTCTGCAGGACCTCCAACCGGCAGAGAACCCCCTCTGGGCATTGATGCAAGTACCTCATCTTTCAGATCCTCTCTGGGCACAATATCAACCAGAAAATCGAAGATATCGGTCCTTGTGATCGCAGCTGCAATGTCATTCTTCTGGAGTGTCCGCCGCTTGTTCTCCTCTGTGTGATTCCATGAACGGAGCGTCAACTCCAAGATGAACATCTCACAGGCCCTGGCAAATATGACAGGTGCCTCTGCAGAAATCATTCGTACATCCTCATCAGCCTTCATGATCTT
This sequence comes from Protea cynaroides, assembly GCA_028583415.1. Taxonomy (NCBI): domain Eukaryota; kingdom Viridiplantae; phylum Streptophyta; class Magnoliopsida; order Proteales; family Proteaceae; genus Protea; species Protea cynaroides. Next base: position 7,647,665 of record CM053275.1, on the reverse strand, counting down.
CTTGATCCTTGCCAGTGGTAGGCTATGGTTCTTAAAGTCAGTAGTCTGCTCAATTTCTTGGTACTGACTGGTCCAAAAAGACTGAAGTTGTTGATGAAGTTGCTGCTGTTGCTGCTGGTGGATATGTTGATAAGCGAGTTGGTGTTGTGCAAGCTGAGCAGAGGAGGCTGAGAAACCTCCTGGCTGACCGGGAGATTGAATGGAACCAACAGAAGTGACAACTGGTCCAGAAGGGTTGGCCCCAATCATTTGGTTAGCTTGATATGGGTTTGCACCATATGGCATTTGTCCTCCCATGACAGGTGGTTGCCCATGAGCTTGCTGGTCCATTGTACCCCTTAGTAAACAGAAATTCTGTGTCTGGATTTACAGCAAAAATGAAAAGCATAATTAGAGACATTTTTTGCTTGAAACTAGCATTCTGTGAAGTTAAATTCCAAAATAATAAAGCTGCACTTGTTTCCAAGGAATAAATTTTACAGGAATTGCTTAAAAACAAAAGCTAGTTTTATCAGAGTAAACAACATAAAATTATTTTATTTGAATACAATACAACATTTTGGAAACTGACTTCTGTTTCAAGTTTTTAGATGTTATTTTCCAGAAGGTAACATCCTAGTCCATGATACAATTGCCACAAAAGGAGGACTATAACCCATCATATGGCTAAGTTCTCTTCCTCAGTAAACTATACAACTTGAAAATGCTTCCTTAAATTCCAAGAGACACATAATAGACAGTATAAATAAAAGTCAATTTTGTAGAAAATGTTTCCATTAAAACAAACAGAGCATCAGAGCCTACAAGAAAAATAATATTTTTTTGTAAACTCAATGTGGCAGAAGGAAAAAAGTAGGGAAGCAAATGCCCCCCACTCCTTGTTTTATTCTTCATTCATTCCAAGTTATGTACTTGTTTCTTACTTTTGTATTGCTTTTCACATTAGCTCAAATGGCTGGCTATGACCAAAACAATATAGCTCTGAGCTCTGGCCTCTGAATAACTCCAGATAAGGGTTGTAGCCTAGCCAACAAAACCTCAAATCCTTAAATCTGGAAAACTCCTTGACGAGGAACTAATGCAGCTTGATCCAAAAACTGGTAATATACTATATTCTGTGGTACGGCCTTTTAATTATTTGAATTTATTTGTAATGTGCTAAATTATAAATCCCAAAAAGTGGAGGTCTAAAGGTATGTACGAAAAATACATATATAATTAGAAGGGAGGTCTATTAGGTAATATAGTTGGCTTTATTTTTAGCCATTACAAAGTCCTATTTTGGTTAATTGTGTGGAACCTATGTTATCTTAAAGAATTAGGCTACACAATTCTAATTAATTAAGTATTTGTTAACTAAGTTAACAAAGCTATTGATGGCAAAGAGGGTTAAAACAACATAATTTATCAATCCTTCTTTGCTACAGGATCTCTAATCAGTCCAAACATAAAATCTGCAGGAAAAAGTAATAGAAAAAATTACTTATCTCGAACTCTGACCGTCAGAAATTTATGAAATTTGGTTTGGAAGTCGTTGATAACACTTATGAACACTCCTCCGAAGTTAAAAAAGATCTAAGAAAAATTGAAGAAGTTGTGAGGCCCGAAAGTTGACTGAACCAGTTAGGGCCCTCGATCTGGAAGATGATTGATTGCTTCTAGTTTGATAGTAGTTTATCAAGGGAACTCAATGGATCTACATGTAGGCTATGTCGCCAGCCAGTGTAGTATGTTTGTATCTCAAAACAAGAGTCAAAATATCAAGAAAGAGGAAAAAAAGAGATTGAGTCTCAAAACCTAGTGAGGCTCAACCAGAAATTAATTACTTTTAATTTTCTAGAAAAACTCTATTGCAGCCAGCCTGCTTTCTCTTTATTTATAGCTTTGAAACATTACAAATAAAATAGGAAAGAACTAATCTTGAAAAAGCTAAACCTCATTTATAACTTAGGAAGTTTCTAAAACATAAAAATAGGAAAGTCTCTAAAAACTGGAATTAGGAAACTAAATTTTAAGTCAGTCTTAGTCTCAAAGCAACTAAGACTTCTAAACTAACTAACATAATTTTTAGGAAACTAAACAATGAAAATAAGTAAACTAAAAATTAGGAAACTAATCAAAAGAGTCCTAACTACTGTTGTTGGTACTGTTCAGGTGAACAGTACCGCATGAACAGTGTGGGCTGGGCCTGGGCCCATGTTGACGGTACCTTGGGCTGGTCCACTACTGGCTGGTCCTTGGACTGCATCAGCTACTCAAAGAGTTTTGGATTTAGGAGACTTTCTATTACTTTCTTATAAATATGTAACCCCCATCCCCAGGATGATGGTAAATGGAAAAGAATACAGCGCTTGAATTTGAGTTGGTAACCGAGAGAAGGTTTCCTCTTTTCTCTCTCTTCCTTTTCTTCAGTTACTGTTCATAAGTTCTGTTTATGGGGTCCTGTTAATATTCCCATAAAAGCCCTATCTTTTCTCTTTTGCTTTCTCTCTCTCTTCTTTCTTTTCCCAATGCTAGCAACTAAAACCGGTAATAAGCAAGCCTTTTTCAACCTGGTTTACCAAAAAAATATTTTAGATCAGGGCATGTGGAGCAGCCAATCTGATCTTTGATTCCTAATCTAGAATCTCCATTGGCTGATATATGGTTTAGTTACTTTGCACTAACTTTTGGGCTTTACTCACTTGTTTGAACCTGGGGCTTGAATTTGTTTTTCTTTGGGGGAATGAAATAAGAAAATTTAATACCATATGGAGATTTATCCTAGAGAAATGAATGCTACCATTTCTAGGTGCAATTGTCGAGATGTCATAGCCCCAAAGCCTTGGTGTGATTGCTCAGGATCATTCTTCTTGTTGCCCAGAAACTTAAGTGTGGTTGGTTGGAATCGTTCTTCTTCTCTGCTATTGCTATAAACACTTTTCTGTCTTACATATACAACTATTTCATCCGCCAACCAGATTTATTTCCTTCACCTCAACCTTCAAACATTCTCAAAGCCCTTGCTATTCCTCCAAAACTCCTCCGTAATCATCAATCTCATTTCCCCTAAAGGCTAAGTCACAGTTTCTCCTTCCTAGGCTTGCTTATCCAAACCCCTTTTCTCCCTTTTAGTGCCAAAACTAAATGATCATCGCATCACCCCTTTGATGAGACCAAGAGAGGAAATAATAAAAAGAAAAAATCCCTTCCATTGGCAGGACTGAACAAGATGAAGAAAATAAGATCTTTCATGCAATTCTCACTCCCCCAATTTCATGGCTACAGAACTCGAGAAGATTCTTTCGAAGGAAACCAAGAGGAATAAGCCTTAGAGAAAGATCCTTTTAATGAATCAATTAAAGTATAGTCAGTTAACTTTCATATAATTTTCATTGCTAAAGTGATAATTTTTTCTTCAATTCGCATCCTTGATCCAAAAGCTAAATATAAATGGTAGTTCGCTTTAATTTAATCCCATGCATTCAAGTGACAAATTCCACAAAGATTGTGGCTGACATTCAAAAAGGATTATTTTGATCATGTAACTGGGATGTCCACACTCAATCATTAACTGGAGGGAGAAAACTTTAAGTACCAACCAATGTCATCCACATGATATCACTTATGGGTCAAGTAACGTAGTCACAGACCAAACACAAGCCTTGTTTTGGTAGTAGATGCATATGGGCTATTCTAATGGGAGTCAGTGTGATTGACTCAATCATAAGACCTAAAAATTTAGTCAAGGGAAGTACAGTACACTAATCTTAAGATTTTTCCTAATAGCATTAGGAAATGAAACTCTAATTGGCTGTTTGGTCCTAGTTATATTATGATTTCTGGTATTATTTTTTAGCTACAAGTTGGTAAAGGAATCCAGTAATGCTCTTTTCAGTCTATTATTGGTAAAATAGAAGCGGTTTGAATTGTATTAGGATTAAGCAAGTATTAGTAGTAATAGGAGTCGGTTTTGAGAGTTCTATATAAGCATCTGTGCCTGCCTTCGGGCTATATGAGTTATTGGAATAAAATTGAATTTCCTTGAGTGGTTTGAAGCTTATGAGTTATAGCTATGGATGAAAAGTACCCTTCTGATTTCTTCCTCCTCTCTTATTGATTCTTAATATTCTTCTCTGATTTCTGTTACTCTTTTCTCTCCAATCTAACATATGTTTCTCCTATACACTGTTTCTTACTTCCTTTAATATATATATATATATATATATATATATATATATATATATATATATAAACCCTTCTCAAACTGTGCTATATTGATTCCTTTTCTGTTTTCTTCTCTTTTCCATTGATCTTTTGAGTAGCGTTCCCTAGTTATTGTTTTCAACTACTGCTCACAGTCCCATAACAGTCTCTTTCCTATTCCTTCCCTATTCTCTATTACTTTTACAAAATTTTCATTCCACCCTTCCCTATTCCCACCTTTCTTTGGATTTCCAACTTCAAAATCCTAAAACTTCTCAGGCTGTGCTAAATCACTCCTTTAGATCTGATATTTTTTCTTAAATTTATGTTCCTTATATTTCGGCTACTATTATTGCTATATTCTGTTTCAGTTTTCCAGAAATATGATCTGCCTAGTCTGATCCAACCGGATTTCCTAGGAAACCTAGTTACCCTGATTTGGACCCACTCCCCACATACTTGAACCAGGTCCCTTTTGGATCCCTACATGCATCAGTTTGGAACTAGAGTATTCATTCCAGATGCGAAAGACCCCTTCAATCAAAAGCAAGCACACAATCAGAAATTTAAAATTATTTTAATTCAATACTCCTAGTCATAACCGAAAATAGAAAAATCATGATCAAGTAGTTTATTTCAGATCCCACTATCATAAAAATGTGTAAATACACTAAAAAACAGAGAGAAAAAAATTAAAACACTGATAAATGTTGATACAAAGTAATCTTAGGCACCATCACAACTTTTATTCAATTCAAATATGTTTTAGGCAAAAGACAGAAATGCATGTCAGAAAGTGATATCACAAACTCGAGTATACTTTTTTTTGGGAGGTCACATTTTCCTAAACATCTCTTTAGCCTCAAGCAGAAATTCATGAATATTGCTGTGGGGAAAAATAATCTAAAGGAAAAAAAAAGAAGATTGATATGCTCAACTCTAACAAAGTATGGCTTATGCTAATTACATTTAAACTGTGAATATCACTAATGGACTCGGACAGAATCAATTACACAACCTCAGATTGATCTAGTTTAGTTAAACTAGCCAAGCTGAAGCAGTTCTGTCATGAGCCACAGCGCTGTTCTTACTTATGATCCACTGTAAGTTGAGGCAAGGAAATGGCTGAATTAATGCAATTTTTTGGCTGATTCACCACCGATCATAGATCAGCCACAAAATCACCATCAAACTTTTCTAAACCTAATTGGATCTTACCCCCCCCCCTCCCAAAAAAAAAAAAAAAAATTTCATTCTAATACCTATCATGTTCTTCGTTACCTTCTCTATCCATGCAGGATAAGTTTAGCTTTTACCTTTTGCTTACAGAAAATTTTTCAAAAAAAAAAAACCATGCCAATCAATTAAAGAGGATTTATGAAACTATTTGGGATGGATTACAAACCCTTTCTGTCAAGGATTATCTCTGTTAAAATATAATTCATCAAATCTTCTCTAACTAAACAAACATTCTTTGAGCCATCACCCTGCCCTTTTAAGTGCCCTCAGTCACAATATTGGAAAGTGAAAATTAGATCATGCACTTACCCCCCCCCCCCAAAAAAAAAAAAAAAAAAACACACACACACAGATATACAGGTATATGACACGATTCAGAGAATTTGCATGGTTGATACGGGGGTACCATATATTTCCCGGTTAATATCAGGAACAATTATCTGAGAATGATCAATACTCTTTAAATATGGTGTCATGTCAATAAGTTTTATTTCTCACAGTTGACTAGATCTATGACATTCTACATCATCTTTAAATTCCATGACTTGCCCAATACAGATGCAATACATATTCATGGTGAAATTATATAGAGAAAGGAAAAAGAAATCTGCAAAGAGTATAATCGATAAAGTAACATAGAAGTAGTTAAGGAAGGTAGTTGACAACAACTCATTTTGCTGGCAAAGGTGTGTCTTCATCTTGATGATTTTGTCTCCAAGGCAACAAAAATTTAGAAATATTCATCAATTAAATAAATAAAATATTTCCATCAAACACGCTGAAAACCATAAATAAGAAAATATGTAATAATGGACTATTGAAATCAATTTATTTAATCACTTGAGGCCTTTCTTCAGTAAAATTGATGCGTCCAACCCAAAATCCCAAGCTTCAAGGTTGAGAGATCTCATCCAAAGTCATAAGCCAAGCATTTATTTAATCACTTGAGGCCTTTCTTCAGTAAAATTGATGCGTCTAACCCAAAATCCCAAGCTTCAAGGTTGAGAGATCTCATCCAAAGTCATAAGCCAAGCATGAACATACTACCAGACCAATACTAAAGCCCAACCACTCCTGGCCATGGAGTGTAAATCACAGGCCTACAGACTGCATCAACTCCCCTCAATTATGGGCCATGTCTTCCCACATGGCCGGTACACGACTACCCACTTTGATAGCATTTGACGGCATCCAACCAAAAGCCCGAGCTTCAAGGTGGAGAGTTCTACCCAAGGTTATAAGCCAAGCATCTATGCACTACACAACGAATGTGGGACTTAACCCCTCCCATTGCCGGCCATGGAGCACAAACCCCTCCAACATGGGCCTAAAGGCTGCATCAAGCCAATTTTCTAAGAAACCCGACGTTCCCTTCTTGTCTAGAGATCTCTAGATTTGATTTTTATTCAATTTCTTATCAGTTTTTATGTCAGTCCAAAATTTCACAACTTTTGTCTCAAGACAGCTCCCAAATACCTTGGATACTCTTCTACCAACAACAAGGAGGTCTTGAGGACACATTCTTTGTAGTTAAGTAGTAATTTAGCACTTACAGCTTCCTAACTCGCAGGACAGCTAAGGAAGGTACTGTCCATCATGTTTCTTTTATTAAATTTTCCTTTGTGTACTTAACATGAAATTATCCACATATGATTTGTTTGTTTTTTTATTTATGGTGGCGTTTGTTAAGAATTTTTGCATGAACGCAGAGATATATGAGTTGGATACCATTCCCAGCCTTTCTACCCTTCATTAAGGATAATTTTCAAGGATTCCCAAACCTGGCATGCACCAAAGATGTTCTTGAATAAAAAAAAAATGGCAAACAGGGCCATATAATGTTCTTGAATAAAAAAATAAATGGCAAACAGAGCCATGTAACATAGAGCGGCATAATAAATATAACAGAGAATGGACAACAGACCAGCAAACCAATATGCACCATTCTCCTTAACAGGAGGGTAAAGACCAAAATACAAGATTTTTCAGAAACAGTACTTAACTAAGATTATATAGTAATCTTTCGCTGCAGCAAGAACAAGAATTAAAAAAATTCCCACTTAAATAGGAGGTCCCGTAAAATAACATACCTTACAAGCCGTCGGATGTAAGCCATCAAATCTGGTTAACTGCCACCTCTCTTCTAATTTACTAGCCCCAGTCTGTAGGACTTGACAGGCCGTAAAGTTCTAACCATATTATGCAATATGCAATATGCAATATATATCTAAAACCCCTCACAAAAGCCACAGTTTTAATCGTAATCATCAGTACAAAAGCAACTGTGGAAACGGAGCATAAAAAAGATAATAATAATAATAACAATAATATTTAGGGTCATCCAGGAGGTCGGCCATAATAATGTTCGGACAAATTTACGATTTCTAAACCCTAGGATCATGCTTACGAGTATCTAGTTCCCTGAAATAAGATTACATAACAAAAGGAAAAGGAAAGATGATAAAGATCTTTGAAAGAACTGCCACGGAAGGAAAACAACAAAGATAAAGAAAACAAATGTTCGTTAAGGAAAAAAACAAGAAAAAGACAGAAGGTTATACCTTCTTCAAAGTTCAGACTTCAGAAAGATGTCATTCCAATTCAGGCAGCAGGCTAGAACTTCTCGCTATTCTTAACGAAATGGAAACCCTAGAGAATTTAGAGAATTTTCCGATCAATCTGATCTAAAAGTTAATAAAGACTCCGACCGAATAAATAACCCTTTTTATGTCCAACTTTTCCTTCTTTCTTTCAAGAAAGTAATTAAAAAAGGGTGAGTTTGGTAATGGATTGGAAACACTTCGGTATCGTGCAGCAGCAGCGGCAGCAGAGCAGCCCAACTTTCCCTTTGTCGTGTGTGGCTTTTGACCTCGCATGAATTATGAATATATGTTGGTGGAGCGACTGCCAAAAACCCATCGCCCGACGCGAACCGGTACGATTCCACTCCAGAGTGTCAATCTCTGGCCCGCATCGTGTTTTCGATCCAGACCGACCGGTTAAAAACTGGGTATACTCACACTGTCTACTAAACGTGTCGTGCTTACCGGCTCACACTGCCTCCTAAACATGTTGTGCTTAGGCCCAAACCAATTAGCATCCACCAATTCAATGATAATTAAGTTAAATCTTTAAAGCCTAAGCTCTAAATTGTTAAATGTTGATAATTCACTTAAAATATGTTTTTATGAATGTAAAATAAATAATAAATAATTAAAATAAAATAAAAATTAAGTAACGAATGATCTTGAGAGTTCTTGAAAATTCTTCATCTTCTAGAGGATGAAAAAAAAGAAAATCATGAGACTACGACAATTGAGAAACATTGATAATGAAGGAATAATATTTGCCAGTGAGAGGAAGATTCGGTTTATGTAAGATAAGGATCCCGGTTATATAACCAAAATTTGGTGAAAAAGAAATTGTAACTTTTATTTTTTTAACTCTTTGGTATGACATACTTATTTTGTAAGGGAGAAATACCGGAGAACACTAGGCCAAAGTCCAAGTAGCATGGGCTAATAAAGGACCCGAGAGTCAGTCCATGTGATGGTGAGATATTTCAATCGGCCAACCAAATGACGATAAGGAGACGGATCCAGTAGATTGGCAGTGTCGGTGTCGCTAGGTTTTAGAGGCTGGTCCATGGGTATGACCAATCAGGCCAGAATTTTTAAGAGTGTCTAAGACCATATTTGTGTTGACTGAGAAAGAGACCTTGGTACAAAGGAAAATTTTCAACTAGCCGAGGTCCTTGAGTTAGGTGTGATGGAGTTGTTTGACGATTGATGAACAAGAAGGAAACTTGGATTGGATTTTATGATTCACCCCTGATTACTTGAAGAGCACCCTTCGCAAGCTCGCCAAGACAGACCACTTGCTCGTTAGGTGGATCAACATCACCTCCGGGTGGAGATGAGTTGGTCTTTCGGATGTCAATCTCTTAGAGGGTTAGAAAATAATTAATAGGGGTTCTTTGTTGACAGTATTCAATCCTATTATTGCGCTAGGAAAAATTATCAACAAGTGCTCAAATCCTAGGGGTATTATAATGCCGATGAAAAATAGATAAATCGAACAAAAAAAAAAAAAAAAGTAACAAAGATACCCAACCTTCGCTCTTGGACCCGTACTACCTAAGGTATCCTTGTGTACTCCTATCGTGGAAAGGAAGATCCTTATAGAAGGGAAATGAAAGGTTTATCCGCTCATAATGATGGTAGAGTATCTTCAGATTGGAGGTTTAATAATCGAGATTTCATCTCCTCCCCCTCTTACTTAGGATAGCTAGCGCGGATTTGTGAACCTAAAATCGGTCACCGAGAGCACACAAGTAGGCATGAAAGGAGGCGTTCAGATCCGCAGGGCGCCATAAGCGAAGGAGAACAATCCCCCATTATATAACCCTATCTCTACATACGGATTCCTACAACACAATGAAAAGATTAAATGAATAAGATGAATTGATTCATACCTTTTCGTAGACGATTGATTTCCGATCGTTAACTTGTAAAAATCTTTGGGTTGAGCCTTCCGCAACCTTTCCACTGGATCTTCCTTCTCCGCTGCTACTGGATGCTATTGGAGAGATCACAATAGTAGTTGTAGGGATTCCTTACCCAAGTATTTATAATACAATCTCATAACCCTAATTCATTCTCACAAAGAATAAGGAAGGTTTTATCTAAGACAGGTGATAATCCACTGCACAACCCTGCCTACCAAATAATGTTACAGCTGTGAATCTATTGGTGGCCTTGATGACACTATCATTGAATCCAATGAAAACGATGTCGTCTACATAAATAAGGAGGTAGATAGATAACTCTCTTTATAAGTAAAATAAGAAATAATAAATTTGAAACCGTTGAAAGCCAAAATGTAATAGAACGGCGGAAAACTAGGTCTTACCAGCTCATATTCGTAACTGATATTTTGAATATATCAATTACGATTTGTGCTCTTGTACAAATTCAAATTCTATTCTATTGTTTTATCTTAGAAGTAAATCCATTTTCTATCAATTTTTTTTTATCGTCTACATCGAAGAGGAATATCTTCACCATAGGTGTTTAATGGAGTGAGATTATTAAGATTTAGAAACAGTGGGAAAAAGATATTATTGTATACAGCAAGTCAGTTATGGTCACATCCATTCCCCTTAGTGGAAGAAAAACTTTATGAAAGCAGGGGACCTACACGTTTGTTTGTATGTAATTGTATTTAACAAGCCCCACCAATGTGGGGTAAGGGATGATTCATCAACTAGGAGAGGGGGATTGGGGAGATTGAGGAGAGAGAATTGTTAAGATTTCAACAAGGATTAGGTTGGCCCAGGCCTTTTGAAAACCATAGTCTAACTGTGAGTCCACTTACTTTGGCCCCAACTCAAGGCCTACAAAATCCAACCCTAACCTGCCTTTAGGGCTAAGTCACGCTGATCCTAATTGGCCTTGAACATGGAAAGGGAGAAGGGAGATGTCAAAGTAGGGTCAAGCCAGGAAGAAACTTTCAGCCCTGACCCATTAAAGCATTGATTGTTAACCCCAATCACAAAACAGTTTTTTTTTATTTTTTTTTGTGCTGAAGTCAGAAAACAGATTGATCACTCCTTGCAATGCATTTTTTTTTTTTTTTTTTTTAGGGACAAACATACCTAAATGCATTTTGGAGTGCTCTGGCCATCTGAGCAGAAACTAGATCCTCAACGGTAAACGGCCTAACTCATTGGTCAACATATATATATATATATATATATATATATATATATATATATATATATATATTTTGGGGTGGTGGGGTGGGGGGAAGGGGTTGTATATTGAATAATCCGGATTGGGGTGGAGAAATGCACCCATTGCTTTAATCGGCAAATTTTTTCAAAGGCCCTGCTCTTATCTTTTTTTTTTTTTTTTTTTTTTTATTTTTGTGCAAATATTTACATAAATATTTTCTATTTTTCCAATGCATTTTTTTATTTTTACATTAAAATAAATAGTAAAAAAAATGCAATTTTACCAGAAAATTTTCCCTTACCATTTTACATGAAAACAATCGGAACCAAGGCCATGGAAAATTAGTTATATTTCCCCTTACATTGGTTATATTTAACATTGATTTTTTTTTTTTTACATTTTACATGTAAACAAACAGAGCCTTGGCCATGGAAAAAAAAAAGTTATACTTCCCCTCTCAATGGTTATATTTAGGGAAATTTACTTGTACCTTCCTGAACCGTGACCTAAATACAACCTCTATCCTAAAATTGCTAACAATTACACTTGTTAACCTTAATTTCAAAACCTTGTTACAGATAGCCCTAATCTATTAGTTGATTTCTATTAGTTGGTGACGTCATCTCATCCTCAAACTTTTAAAGACAATAGTACCCTTAGAGGTATAGTGAGGTGTCATTGTTGCCATATTAGAACATTAAATGTCATCTTTGCCCTTATTGATAACTCTATCTTCTTTCCCTTCTCTTTCAAGTCCAACACCATCAACCTCCTCTCTATCGACAAACGGAGATGAAAGACAATGACCTTGTTGACGGTGACAGAGAAGAAGCCAAGGCTATTACCAAACCCTAACCCAAATAACCTCATTGAAGCTCATGACTTGAAATTTGGATACTATTTCTTCTCAAACATGGATCCTTACCTAGACCTCAACTATGCAGCTCCTTCCATTGCAATTGATAGTGTAGTTCCCATCGAGACAAAAACCCCTCCTTTGCCACTCATCAATCCTTCTTCCAACAATTGCTACGACATTGATTTTGGTCAATCCAAACCTTGTTACAACTACACCACTCCATCTCTTAGCGAGAGCTTAAATTTTAGCTCTTTTGCTTGAAGTAATTTGATTAGATTTATTTGATGTTTGCTCATTTGGGTCTTTGTTTTTCTTCTGTTTGTTCATGTCTCTTCATCGTCGCTTGATGTGGGCAGTTGTGCCTAGTAATGGGAATTCCATGGCGGACATATTGAATCTGTTTGAGAAGCATATGATGAGTTCTACGGCAAGTTGAAAAAAAAAAGAAAAAGAAAAAGAAGATGTGCAACCAAAACCAAAAGAATATGAGATCGAGAAATAGAACAGATTACAACAAGAAGAAGAAGCTACTAATCTTAACTATTCGTCTCGGAATTCAGATTAAAATTATTTATTTTTTCTTTTTTTTTTCTTAGAATCAATTCCTCAGGATCTATTGGCAGCTAAAAGCGCCACATCCTCTTTCACTCACATCCTATTATCGCTGGATTTCGCCCAGTGCACTAGATGTTGCTGCTTGTAATAGCAGATCAAGAACACACAATGAAGTGGGCAGGTTTAACCCTATGGCCACTCTGATACCTAAGTCAGTTATGGTTCAGGACAAGTAGAGGGAACTCAGGGATAAGATACCCAAGTTCCTTATAGAGAGGCGATTGAGGTGCTTGGTTAATGAAGATCTTTCCTTCCAAGATAAACAAAGAGTATTATGGAGATGAGTGATCCAAAGAGCTGAGTATGAAACTCTGGAGTGAAATGAAGATAGTAACGATACCTTTTTGTGTCCCCTTCCTTCTTACTGTATTCTTTTATTTATAGATCAAGAGGGAGGAGGATTAAGCATATTTACCTTCCCGTTTTGCCAGCCTGTCCCCTCTTGTTTGTCATGACTCTATCAACTAAGAAAGAGGGTCTACGACCCCCTACAATAGGGCACCACCCTAGTTTGATATTTCATCGACCTCAACAGGTCCACGTCACCTTGATTGATGTGAGGGGCTGTCTTTCAGGTTGTACTGAGCTAATGTGTGACCATTTTTCTTGTGTTATCTCATAAAGAGAAGATGTGGCTCGTCCTGTCAGCAGGATATGCATTTAATACACTCTTATCAGCATTTATTAACATTTATTACAGTGCATTTATTGCACATTAGTCACATTAAATGCCCTTAGATCACCTCAAGCCGATTTAGAGGGATCGCATCACTGCCTAAATGGATTGTGGCAATACTGTGGGTCCCTCAACGAGTGTGGTGGGGAGTTGTACTCTATTCTTCGTTTGGTAACCACGTGGACCCTCGTGATGGATGCCACATATATAACCCTTAAAGGATGTTCCTCGAGTTCATCGTGTGGCCAGGATTTGCGAGGTCTTATTTTCCCCTTATCATATCCTTTTTCTCTCGATTTCCTGATATCTGCTCTGCTTTAACTTTGTGCCCATTGATATTGACAATAGCAGAAGAAACTTCTCTAGCTTGAGAACATCCACTGCCAGGAAATGAAGCTCTACAACAGTTTATCGGCCTGCTTCAGTATGCTTGGTATACCTCTTTGTCAAGGCATGTGGTGCTTTCAATCTCTTTTTTTTTTTTTTCATTATTATTATCCATTCACTATTTATTATTCGTTTTCGAGACATGGGTGGTCTTTAGGAAATAAATCCTCTTATGCTCCTCATGCCAGCATGAGAAAATCCAGTGGCTATAGTTTACTGTGAGCACATATCGATGCATTGGTATACGTACACAGTGGATGACAGCAACTGGATTTCCTTATGTCAGCATTAGAGGCATGAAAGGATTTGAATCCAAAGTCTCTATGGTCTCCAAAGACGAAGAATGAGTAGAAGCAGTGAATTTTGATGGTTCTCAGTTTGTAGAAATCCGTAAACAAAGGATAGAATAGTTTTGAGCTTTTGGTTTCTAAGGAGAAGGGATAAGAAAAGGCGGAAGCGAGAGATGCTAGTTAAAATTGCTTAGATGAGTCCAGTTTTGTGGTTGAAATCAATCAGTGGGAGAACCATAATAGTAGAGTATTTTTGGTTAGAAGAGGATGATGATTGGAATTGATGTTCGCCGGACCCAACGGAGGTGGAGATATGAATGTTGAAAGCAATAGTTTGGGAACAAGATATTTGAAATATAAGGATTTGAAAAGGTAAAGGAGATTAAATTTGTCATTTCAACCTTTATAGGTTGTAAACTCAATAGTAGAGGTGTCAATCGGTAGGTCTTGGTCGGTTCGGTTGGGCTTAACTGGTCCCCACCAATGGAACATCTTGCACCGTGATCGACATGTTTAACTAATCGATCTTGATTTGTGAGGCATTGACTTGTTTATATTTGGTCCGGTTAGTCTGGGTCCCTAATCAGTCTTATGTTAATCGATTTAATCGGTCTATTAACGTCCATAATCAAATTATCTTATTCAGTTTTATGTTCAGTTATGCTATTCGATTACTTGACCTATGTTTAATTGCAATTGATCATTATTTATTCTACATTCACAACATATTAGTTTATTTTATATTCTTCATTAAAATTTGGAAGAGCATAATCTATTTTAAGTTCTTAAATAAAATAACATAGTCATGTCTTAAATAAAATAACATAGTTGGAAAAAAGTAGGGTGGAAAAAAAGAAAAAAAAAAACTTTTGTCGATTTTTAATCGGTGTATACCAACTCGGTCTTTGATCTGTCGGGTGACCATCGAGTTTTAACCCTGCATGCTGAACGACCTATTATTAATCGATCCGGATATAAGACCGACATGTTTATTAAACGGTACGACTTGATGCGATTTTTAACCGATCGGTCTGGCTCGGGAGACACAGTGCAGTCCCAAACTTGACACCCCTATTCAACAGGATAAAATTATTATTTAAATTTTATGTTTAACATCATTAATTAAATGAGAAGGGATATAATTGTCAGAAATTTCCGGGTAAAAATTGTATTTAAATCATAATCCAGGGGAGAGGCACGAGTAAATTTCCCATATATTTAACTTAGTTGCAGAGACTGCTGTTTTGACATGAAGAGGAGTGGAGCCCCTCATTTATATATCTCCATTTTTGGTTCCTGCTGAAGCCTCGATTGCATATATTAATGTGAATCCTTCAATATTTTTACTTGAGATAACAGAGATTAGCAGCTAATAGATGGCACTTTTGTAGGCTCCATCATGAACAGGTAAAGAGTTTTCTTTATTACAAAGCTACTGAACTCAACAATGGAACATTTAAATTTAGACGAATGAAAGCAACAACAAGGATAGTAAGATACGAACACCCATATCTATAGATCTAAACCCATCTCTGTACGAAGATGCCGTATTTACAATCCTACAGCGGTTTGCAAGTACAACCTTGAGAGTAACCTCTCTTAAATGAACAAAGACGATGGTTGTGAGGGGCAGTTGAAAACCGAAGGCTCTCTACTTCATGGGTGCCAGAACTGTTGGGTCTTCCACCTGAGATACAGAGTGAAAAAAACAGAGGATGACAACAGGGTGAAAAGATCATCCTAAATCTTAAATTTAAATATTCTTATATAACTGTATATATCATAAGGTTACAATACCATGAATTTAGCTCCCCAAATCTCTTCGTCGTCGGCGGGAATTGCAGTGATCTTGTTCTTAGGATTCTCGTAGCTTCTTAGCCCCCCTGCTGCAGTGAGGAAGAAGCATCCTGTAATTCAACGAGAAAAAAAATATGATGAGATAAAGGAAACAAAGACAAAAGGTTACTCATTGAAGAATGTCTAAGATCATAATTACCCTGGGGGAAAGATGCAAGAGACTTGCCACAAGCACCTTTGAGCAAATCAGCATCGTCACCAAAGGCAACGCACCCATCAGCGGTGATTCCCCAATTCAGAGGAACCTTGCCAGATTGATCCTGTTTGTTTATTATAAAAAAAAAACCCAATTGTTATCATTCAGAAAGAGAGAGAGAGAGAGAGAGAGAGAGAGAGAGAGAGAGAGAGAGAGAGCAAGGGACATATGACATACAGAGGCGACGAACAAGGTGGAGGTGGATTTGTCGAAGAGAATGAATGCGAAGTTGCCGTTTAGATGACCGACGACATGGCTGGGAGGGTAGGGAGCTCGATCACGAAGCGCCTTGTAAGCCTCAATCACCAACACTACATCGTTCACTGATTTAGCCAGTCCATAATGTTGCCTCAGTCTCCCCAGATTGTCCAGAGCCCCCTCGAAGAGACAGAAGATGTCATCCTTCACCGCAAACGATCTGCATCCATCACCCACCAACCCAATCATCAAAATTTTATTATATGTATAATACAAACAAAGAATCAAAGCTCAGCACATTGGGTTGCAGAGCTCTTGCCCAACAACAATTTCATCATCATTTCACATTGAACCTGGTTCCATCAGAAGATTGTGATCAGTTGATGATCACCAGATTTACCTGGGCTGTAGAGCCGACTCGCCGTGGTGAGTGTAGATCAAATGAACATCATCCTCGATCTGCACCGAGACGGCACACGGGTTACTCTCAGTGAACCGATTCACTAAGACTGTCGACTTTGTCTTTGGCAATGGCGTCCGGCAGCCTGCTGCCACCAGCTCGTCTGGTGGAGTCACAATACCGCTGCTGAAAATACCCAACATGTTTGTTTCCCCTCCTTCCTTTTTCAGTTCTTCTGCAAATCTCTCTGTTTTCTCTTTCGTTCTCACAGCCTTCCTATTTGTAGGAGAAAGACATGACTGGGCCCACTTGACATCTGCTCTGGTGGGGGATGGAGTTGGGACCCACCAATAGATTATGTTTCTCGTTTCTCGTGTATGCAAGACTGGGCCCACCTCCACTGACTCAGGCTTTTTGGAGACTATTAAGGCAACGAGGCCATATGTCCATGCTTCCTCAAGAAGATTTTTCTAAACTTGGATAAGTGGACGGTGGATCGAGGTGGGTTTGGTGACGAGCCCACCAATCATGTATAACAGAGTCATCCGACTTGATTTTGCAAAAAGTGTCAAATACAACTGGCTACATTGAATCATTACTCATTACTCAGGGTCCTGAAAGTGAGAAATGCCTAGGATAATACGATACTGCAAGTCCTATTGTAATATGGTGAGACGAGGTGTGGTTTGCCTTTGTGGGTTTCATGATAAAGAAACTCTCAATCTATACCCTTTATTTTACATAAAACAGTTTGTAGTGTTTATACTTTTGGAGATTTTTGGATAAGATTCTTTCTCTCTCTTACGTGTCTCTGGATAAGATTCTCATTCTTTCTAATTTAAGGAAAGAATAGTGTACAAATGATACACCATAAGCATGGGTTAACATCTTAGGTGGCAAACTTACGAAATTTCCACTTTCTCTTTCATGATTTCATCAAAACGTCAATCGCACAAGGTGAATTCTCAATTTTGACCCATCAGGATCAAATGTAGAATCCAAGGTACAGCAGAGGGTGGTGCATTTTAAAGGTTTAGGTATGGTCACATGGTAGGACGATTACAAATAACTTGAAAATAGATGGGTCCACAGTCCACACTGTACGCCCAGCCGTCAAGACCAACGAAGGGCAATTTCGTCATTTTGAAATCGACGTCAACGAAGGGCAATTTTGTCATTTTGAAATCGACCACTGCCTAAACGGAATACGATAAGGATAAGGAACTAGAAAAAGCAGTGTAATTTTTGGATAAAAATTGCCACATGTCTGGTCTCTTCAGACGTCATCGTACAGTGGAAGTTTACTGGAAACATACGTGTCAGGTGAATTCCAATCATACGATCACAGTTGAAGTCTCTCCAACGACAAGAGACTATTTCAAGTCTGAATTTTCAAGAAAACGGACCCGAATTGTTTCCTGTCATTCAATCGTTTCAGTCATCCATCTGATGAGTTGGGGGTGACGAAGACGACTGAACCATAAATGGGGTGAGAGATGCTAATATTCAAAACCGTGGATGGAGACGATACTTTTCCCGTGTACTGATAAAAATTTAAACCTAAGCTTTCAGAGACAGAAAAATGTGGAGTATGAAAAATTGGGAGTAGGATGCATCATGCAATGTGGATTAAAAAACAATTCATTAGATTCTCCAACGTGCACTGTGCAGTAGATGACATCTTAATTCTCAAGATACCCTTTCTCTCTCTAAAAGGATTAAACAAGGGATGTGGGGTTGTAGCAGACCCAGCCCATGGTTTTAGAGGTATTGATATTGTATCGGTATTGATCTTGATCGATATGGTATTATTTTGCTGAATCGATATAGAAATCGGTACATGACTGATACGTGATGAAAACCTGATTGATATGGGCTGATATGGGTTAATTAATACCAGTCTATAGGCTGATATTGGCCAAAACATGACCCAGACAGGCAGATATTGATTAACACATGCTAGTATTGACCGATACTGATCAATACAAATATTCATTCTGATATCGTGAACTAAATCAGTAACCCAGCCCACCACCTACCATGATCATGTGACGCCCATGGTATTAGAAGTGATCATGTGAGAGGACGTGAGAAAGGAGGCCGATTCGACCATCCTTTCCTCATACAGGTACCATCCTATGGACCCATCACCATCTTTGTCTAGGGAGTCTCATACTCGAAGGGTGGATCCAAGGCGCATCTATGAGCCTCGTCAGCTTGGGAAAAGTCATAAGTTATCATTTGAATGTAATCTCAAACGTGCTTCTATGCCCTTTGAACTTGTGTATTCAGATATTTGGAGACTAGCACCCATTACTTTTGTTAATGGTTTCTGTTATTATATATGTATTTTATTGATGACCATAGTCGTTTTACTTGGCTATATCCATTGGTACATCGTTCTGAAGCATTGTCCAAGTTTATTGAATTTCAGCAACATGTCAAGACCATCTTTAATGCTACCATTAAAATATTTCAGTCGGTAGGTGCTAGTGAGTATGTTAAGTTTTCACCTCATTTTACAAAACATGGTATTAGTCATCGGCTTTCATGTCCTCATACGCTACAATAAAATGGCCGTGCTCAGCGGAAGCATAGGCACATTGTTGAAACTCGACTTACTCTACTGGTTAGAGCCAATATCCCTAATTCATTTTGGGAGGATGCATTTCTTGCTACCACATATACTGTAACTGAATTTGGGCATGTTGTCACCGTTTGAGGTCCTCTTTGGCACACCTCTAGATTACAGCTTAATGAGGGTGTTTGGTTGTACTTGTTACCCATATTTGAGACTGTACACCACTCACAAGCTGCAATTTCGTTCTAAGAAAATAGACTTCATTGGCTACAACAATGCTCATAAAGGTTATAAATGTTATAATTCTGCCATTAGGAGAATCTATGTGACTAGACATGTGATTTTTTATGAAACTAATTTTTGATATACTGCTATGCAAGTTACAACCACCCCTATTCCATCTCAACCATTACCCCAACCATTATATGATTCGAACATATTGTACCTTTGTACCCAAGGGGTGTCTACCCCACCATTGGTTCCTTGTAATAACCCTCAACATGTCATAACCCCACCACCCTCTTCTTTGCTTAATCTCACCACCATGGATGATACTCATGTTAATCACCCACCACAATCCTATATCCCACCGCCATCAACTAGCCCACTACCATCTACCACACCACCACCTTCACCTCTCCCTGATTGCCCTCAACATTCTATGATCACCCGATCAAGGACTGGTATCACCAATCCACAAACCAAACTTACCCTCCTATCAACCAAACATCCTTTACCTAATGCTTATCTAGCACCAACTGATACAGAAGATGTGGAACCAACTTCTTTTACAAGTGCAAACAAGGATCCAAAGTGACGTACTGCCATGAGTGAGGAGTTCAATGCCTTGCTCAGTAATGAAACTTGGAAACTGGTCCCTAAAACTGATGATATGAATCTCATGGGCTGTAAGTGGGTCTTTAGGATCAAGCGTACCATTCAACAATACAAGGCTCATTTAGTGGCGAAGGGATACAATCAACAAGAAGGTGTTGATTACTTTGAAACATTCAGTCCAGTAGTTAAGCCTACTACCATTCAGAGTGTTCTCTCCCTAGTTATATCACGACAATGGGTGATAAGACAATTAGATGTCAAAAATACCTTTCTTAATGGTGCTCTGACTGAACAGGTGTTTATGACTCAACCACCAGTATTTACTGATCCAACTCTTCCTACACATGTTTGTCACCTTCAAAAGGCACTTTATGGGTTAAAACAAGCTCCTCGAGCATGGTACCATCGCCTTAGTAATTTTCTACTATCCATTGGCTTTATTCCTGCACAAATCGATACATCGTTGTTTGTACATCATCAGTAGGCTATTTATCTCTACATCTTGGTTTATGTTGATGATATTATCATTTCAGGTTCTCACCCTATAGCAGTACAGCGAGTTATTGATTTCCTTGTTAAGGAATTTGCAATTTTCGATCTTGGTGATTTACATTATTTTCTTGGCATTGAAGCTTATCAAACTAATCGAGGTTTACATCTCACTCAAACCAAATATATGGTTGATTTACTGCAGCGACTGGACTTGGATGGTGTAAAATCAGTCACAACTCCCAGTACCACATCCTCTCTCTCTCGTGATCAACAAACTCCATTACTGGATGCCACTCAATATCGAAGCACAGTGGACACGCTTCAATATCTCACATTGACAAGGCCGGATATTGCATATTCAGTAAACAGGGTGTGCCAATATATGCATTACCCAACTACTGACCATTAGATAGTCGTGAAACGAATATTTTGTTGTCTCAAGGCCATCTTAACCCATGGTCTCTTTATTCAGTCCTCGCCTCATCATCAACTAGTTGCATACACTGATGCTGATTGGGCTGGGTGTCCTGATGATCGTCGATCAACTAATGGGTATTGCATTTATCTTGGTCCCAATTCGGTTACTTGGAGCTCCAGAAAGCAGCCAACAATGGCTAGATCTTCCACTGAATCCAAGTTCAAAGGCATTGCTAATGCTTGTGCCGAGTTGATATGGTTGCAACAACTACTTGTGGATCTACGTTACCCTGTTGTTGTTCCTATTATCTATTGGGATAATATCGGTGCCACATACTTGAAGGCAAATCCACTCTATCACGGTCGAACCAAATACATTGAAATAGACTATTATTTCATTCAGGAAAGAGTGGCCAAGAAGCAGGTTCAAATTTGCCATGTGTCCAGTCAAGATCAAATCGCCGATATTATGACAAAGGGGTTAGCCACAGTTCGATTGCAACAACTCAGGGCCAAGCTGACTGTCCAAGAGACCCCAATCCGTTGAGGGGGTATATAATGGATAAGAATATCCAAGCAGCAGTTGAGAGGATTTCTCCTCGAGTCTATCCACCAAGGATCAACATGGCAATCTTATCTTGAAGGTACTCACATATGGTAGATTCATTGGTGGATCACTTGTGATAAGAATTACATTTCCTTGCCACCTCTTGTTTCCTTGAATTGAGGATTTTCACAACCTCATGTTTCTTTAAATAGAGGATTCATTCTTATCAATTAGATTTGTAAATGACCTATAAATATAGGCTGTAATGTATGTCAAAAGCATTGAGAAGAAAAGATTTTTATAAAGAATTGTTTCTTCAGAACTAATGATGGGCCATTGGGAGGGTACCCATATGGGGAGAGGATCTAGTTTCATGGGAATGTATCCCTATACACTATTGTGGGATCTTTTTATCTTCTACTATAAACAACTAGAGAAAATGATACACCTCAAATGTTAAAGGAAAGCTATTTTTGCATATCGAATTGTTTGGCAATTATCCATTCCTTGGGCTTTTAGAAATTTTTTTCAAAACTTAACTAATACATGAAATGAATAGAAATCCTCTCCTGTGGCAGGTGCACTTGCCAAGGGCTGGATTTCAGCTGACACACATACCAATGTATTGATATCATACCAGCTGAAATCCCTTGGATTTTGGCGACAAGAGAGGATTTCAATCCTAATCAATGCTGGTGCTCCCATAGAAGAAAATCTTTTGCCATGGGTAGGTGTGATGTTGGAACTATGTATCATAGAAATGGGTACCAAACATGATGTGTGTTTGATAACTGTTGGGAAATAATCCAAATGGTATCTTACTTTTTTTGGTGTATGATGTCTTGTATTCCGTCCCAAATTAACTCTCAAGGGTTCTGAAAAATCTGAGAGCCCAAAGCGGGAGTCCTTCAGGAAAATAAGGGAGAAGGAAGGGATTGAGAGAAAGAGGTTTTCGTGGAAGAAGCAGAAGTAGAGAGAGTAGTAGCTGAAGAGATCATTGGAGTCTCTACCACAGTATGAGATGGAGAAGGAACAGCGTTGCTGAAGTGGAATTTAATGGATTGATGAACAAGAAGGAAAGAAATGTAGTTGAGGAGGGACCTTCGGGCGAGGATTGAAGTGGAGAGGGGACTGGGTTTCGGTGGGCAAGGATGAGAGAAGACGAGGAAGAACAGAAGAGTGGAGAGAAGGGCTAGTGAGGTAGTAGCGGTTTTGAAGACTTTTGTTTAGTTTTGGTTTGCTGGACAGTGTGTCGGTGACTTTTTATTTTACATTCCAATCTATGAGGGATCCCACAGTTGTGTCCTAGACCAGAGCATGGTTCAAGTTATTGATTTTCGACCAGGCCCATTGGTTCCTTGATTCCGGATTTTAATATACGGTTTCCCAATGGATCTGCACTGTCGGTCAGATTTATTTTAGACATAACTGATACCGTGTTTGATACCAAAATTTAAAACCATGGTCCAGAACAACATCAAAATCATGGGATTGATTTTTTGCAAACCGCAGCCCAGCTGGACTTCAAATTGGGTTGAGCACTTGAGCCTAATCAGGTTCAATTTGGCCTTTCCTAATTTTGTTTGATTTAATAAAGCCATCGATGCAAAGAATGTGAAGAGCATAAAAGGGAAAGGAAAATTTAAAGGGAGAGATATATCAGGTCCATACGAATACAGATTCAATTGGCATTTGTTGAAAGGTATCCGGATGCGAATTCAGATAATCCAGTGCATAATCTAATCCGATTTGTATAAATCCAATGAATCATACAAAAATGAGTAGCTAATGATCATAAGGGTTCTTGAAAATTCGATAGATTCTAGAGAATCAGGAAAAGAAAATCATGAAACTAAAACAAAACAACTAAAGAGCGAATCATATCATATCTGCTATGGAAACAAATGAATAGTTGAAAATCTGAATTCCATTCACATCTATATCCATTTTGGAATAAGATAATATCTGGATCATATTCAATCCACATTCGATCTCTACTTATATGAGGATTTAACTCACCGTCCGAGGTCTCATATTTTAGTATTACCATGCCATGTTTGAGAATTTGATTCAATACCAGGGGATGACAAACTTTAGTGATGCTTGACAATGAACCAGCTTGTTAACCGCATAGCCACATTGGATTAATTAAATATGAAATGTTCATATCAGAACAGCCATTCATTGACTGGCTGAAGAGGGACGTCGTGGATAATTGGAACCATTGGTTAGACAGCATGCGTACCTTGATCCGTCATAAGCAAAATCAGCTAATCCATGTAATAAGCATAGTATTCTACACTCAGAACAGTAAGCCTTTCATTTTCCTAAATTTCCCCGACATGAAAAGTTCCCTAATCTTCATTTTCTTTCTTTCTTATAACCTTTTTAACGCTAACCATTCTATATCATTCATATAAGATAAAAAGATGAAGTCACTGCAAAAACCACAAAAATATCCCAATTATCTGTATTCCTCTGGCAGGCTATATCCAGGCATAACGATTTTGCCAGCAAACATCTTCCCGGTCTTCGGCATGACATGCCAGTGCAATGTCAAATTGAATTCTTTCCCCCGGAGGTTACTTCCCTACAAAATTGAGAAAGAGAGAAGACAAGATCAGTTTAAGAAAATAACTAGGCTATGATGATAACATATAATTTGTCCATTGCAGTTGACAGTGAGTGGAGGGACGAAAAGTTGCAGTGCAGGTGCTTTTACCTGATCGGTAAAACGATATTTGTTTGTAGTGTGAATCCAGAACTTTGCATGCTCTTTAGATGGTATAATACCATCCCACAGTGAAACCTGTTCAATGAAATTAAGATCCAGTAAATGCATTGCACGATGTTTTTCTGCAGCAGAAAACTGAACAAGAAATGACTATATGCATGTTATCCAGACTAATATCTTCCCATGTAATTAACACTTTACCGTTGATGACTTAAATGCCTGCAAACATTTCCTGTTCTTGAAAATCTATGTATTTTTCTACCGAAAAAAAAAATCTCTATGTATTTTAACCTCCTTGTACTTCTTTGTTGACGCTGGAGAGGAATCAATAAAAACCTCTGGTTTTACCTCTCAGAAAAGTATGTAATCTACAAAAGTATGTCAACTCAAGAGAGTACATATACATGATGACCCGGCAGTCACATGATTAAGGTGGTTATCATTACTTTCCAAATACCAGATCAGTACATCCTAATGGTATGTTATTATGTCCATCAATATCTTCACCAAATAAGTGCTATCAACCGCTGACTAAGAGACGTGGTGCCAGCCCTGGCTTGGTGGTATAGTCTCAAGCTCTCAATACTCAATAGCGACGACCAGGAATTGATTCCCACCTCACATGGGGAGAGTTGGGTAGGGGTGTATGAGATTGGGAGAAATATCATTGTATAAAAAATAAAAACCCACAGACAAATAGACAAGGTTTGTGTGCCAAAACACATTCAAAACTGCCAAGGATTTTCAAAAGAAGGTCAAAATCATCCGACCAGAGCCTGCCATATTCTTATCAACATTCATTAGTCAAATCATTCCCTAATTGTTACAGTTCTTTTCAATATCCCTAAAAGCAACCACTATTTTTTTTCAGTGGCTCCACATGAAAAGCAGCAACACACCACAATGCAGCTTTGATAGTGCAACCAATATAACAAACTTAAGGACAAGATAATGGTATAATGTCATGAAGGACCCAAAGTCCTCTTTTAAGTCTTAAGTTTCTATCTCAAAAGTTCGAACTACTAAGTGGAGGGACTCTCCCATGTATAAGGCACCCAAGGTTCCAGTCTTAAGCAATGTGAAACTATTCCCAATACTCCCCCTCACGTCTTGCCCTTCTTTTTAGTGGCAGAACACGTGGCAAATGTAGTCCACTTTTGGGTGACCGTGATGGGGGAACCTAGAGCTCTGATACCATATTAAGTTTCCATATCAAAAGTTCAAACTAGTAAGTGGAGGGACTCTTTTTTATATATACAAGGCACCAAGGTTCCAGTCTTAAGCAATGTGGGACTATTCCCAACAAAGTCAATACTTTACAGACTGTAGCATAGCATTTTTTTTCTTTTTAATTGGTAGAAGGCAGTGTACCACTTAATAGTATGTTACTTGCTTTAGAATACCATAGTTAGATCATAAAACACACACAAACACACCCCCCTAAACACACATAAGTTAACCTTTATGTGCAGTAGGAAATATGTCAATGACAGCCTCATTCTAGAACAACTGGATCAAGGAGAACTAAATTTCCATAGTTTGCAAACAAAGATCAAAGCAGCTCTGATTTTGCTACAGAGCAAACTCCATTAATGGCATTGCTACAGATATATCCAGTAAGATGAAGCAGGCTTACTTGATTCAGGGAATTCTGTTGGGTTTCATACTCAGCGGCCAAAAATACAAAAACCTGCAGATACAATCAATTAGATTGTATGTCAAATATATAATAAACTTCTCACCCCAGAAAGTGTTCAGAATACATGAGTGAAAACATCTGACCAGCAAAACAAAATTTTGGATATCAAACCAAATAATAAGTAAATAAGAAAATAATTAATTAAATGATATAATTAAAAATATTATAAGCAAACAACAAAAGAAGCCACCAGCAAGAAGAATCAAATGACAGACATAATTTAAAATCTGAAACAATTCCAACATCAACCAACGAAGGAAGGAGCACACACAATTTTCACCAAAACAATTTACATCTAAAAGTAGGCATGACAGAACATGTAAATTAGCAGAGACCCATTTCCATTTTCTACTGCCTGCCTTTGTGAAGGCTTGTTAGTAGTAGTTGGAAAATGAACAAGGCACTGAGGTTAAGCATGACTGCATGGAGGTACTCCCTCAGAAAACGAACTACCACAGTGGGGCATAGGTAGCATGCTCTCAGAATTCTATCATCCTAAACTCACGTCCTAGATCCCAAACTCAACCTAGAGGACGTTTAGACACCTAGTCTATATAACACAAGAGATTGACAAACAACTTTTAGTTTCGTAAAGGTAAAACTCATTGAAACAAAGGACTTCCAGACCAACTTAGAAACTAAACAACATCAAAAAAAAGATTTAACTTCCGGAGAACATAACTACCAAAGTACAGTTGTTTGTCCATCGTTTGTGCTAGACTACGTTAATACATGTTTCTCATAGTTTTTACGATTATAATTGTTCAGCAGGATAAGTAATGCGCCAAGGAGATATCCTAGGTATTAGCAATTGAAGAGTGGCTCACAACCTCTTTGCATAGGCCAAAAAGGTGGAGGCATGTGAGATGGTACAACATCCTTGAGTATAGACGTTTTAGCAACAAAATAGAGACACACCAACAAACTGCTAAATCATGTAAATATTTTATTTAAATTGGCTAACCTGTTTTGTGTTCCATGTGAACATTGATTGTAAATTGGCAGATATATTCAATGTCAAGCTGACCTGCGTAAAAGAAAATTAAACATGTAACTTTGAATCGGATTTGAAGCAGCCGCACACATAAAATTTTCAAGGTATGGGCCAGTTCAAATGATTATGATGAATCCAGAACAAGGGGAATTTATAACAAGGAACAATAGAGAAAGGAAACAAAAACAACACACAGTATCTTGAGGAGCCTTTTAAAATTCATAATCATCAAGCAAACTCAAGAGACCAGGCACCATCATGTGGTGTATCATTTTTGTTCATTAAAACCAGATTTGGCCATTCAAATGTTGGCAACAATAACTCCATAATGATCATATGATTTTACCCAAGCTAGCTCCATTTACCTCTACAATAGTATCACTGATCAGACTATAGTGCACAGTAGCATCACTCAATATGTCAAATGGAGATGGTCGGTGTCAATATCAGTTACACAGATAAAGAAGCCCAATAGGAACCCCACATTAAACATGTCTGTGAAAGATAACTATGCATTTGATGGTTCCAAGTTCTTATAAAGAGCATTCAGTATCTCCTCCACCCTCTTCTTAACAGAATTCCTACCTTTAGACACCAAACAAAGTCAGTGATGAATCTTTTCAAATGGACAAAGAAGAAGAGACTGCTGCCAATACATGTACAATTTTCATTTCAGTTATTGCCGTTTCCACAAGGCAAGCAATCAACAGGAATGGAGCACAAGTTAGTTATCACTTCGTATTTAAATTAAAAAAAAAGTGGAAAGCAAAAGCATTGGTGATTGGTCCATCAATCTCTACGAATATAGAATAGGCTAAGTTTCTGTGGAGAGTTACGGGTGGGAGCTGAAGGGGATGACTTCCTATTATGGGTGTGTGTGTGGAAGGGAACTATGGGGTAAGGGATAAGTAAGTCTTTAATACTAAGTGGGTAGTGGGAGGTGAGAGAAGGTTAGAATGGGGAAGGATGATTGAACTGGTAGGGGTCACTTTTGTGGCATGTCTTATTTTGTACCAAGTTCTTGAGCAAAGTAGTTGGCAATGAGTTTTTTTTAAGGAGGGAGGGGATAAGCTGATATGGAGTGGAATTTCATAAAAGAAGGTTGACTGAGCTGATATGGAGTGGAATTTCATAAAAGAAGGTTGACTGATACTCTAATAGGAGTTTGTGTAGTTGTCAGGCTTGTTGGAAGAGATTCAGGTAGTGGGTAGATGATTGTAAACATCTCTTAGTAAATCAAGAAATTTTCCTTTAGCTCTTTACATGGACATTTTATTGTGGAAGGTGCTGCTGTCTCTGTTTGAGAATATTGAGGCGAAACCCGGTTACTCCGTAGGTTGAAGCATTACCTGGGTAGTGACCCAAGATCAAGTATTGACACAGTCTTTTCAACAATTAAGGGAGTTAATCTCAGTAGCAGATGCATAATATGCATGATGCAGATAAGACATAGAATTGGGCTTATTTTAGTGGAAATAAGCCTTGGGTTTGGGTTATATATATGTTGGCTCATTGGTCTAATGGGCCTAAAAGATGAGTAGGAGGTAAGAATATGGAATTATTAATTATCTAAGTTGTTGGGTCTAATAATAGTCTTCTTTCTTTGCTTATTGTTATTAATTGTTAGTAGTTGGCTGGATTAGGGTCTCTATAAGTCAAGCCTTGTTTTATACCTTTATTTTAAGCTAAGTTTTAGAAACAGTCGATTACCTCCAAGGTAAGCTATTGGCTGGATGAGTTTTAAGACTAGTTTGATTCTTGCTTTGAGTCTTCAATATAAGTTTGTAAGGGCTACAGCCCTAGAGATATCTGAATGAATAATGAAAGAAGCTTCACTTTGTCTTCAGACCTTTGCTTGGATGGATTTCTCAAGTTGCACTGTGGATTCAGGTGAACTCTTGCTATGGATTCAGGAAGAACTGCACAGGTGGATTGATGACCCAATATCACTGCACTTCAATTCAATATCAACTAAACAGTTCCATATTATTGCACCTTTTTTTTTTTTTCCGCATCTTCTTTAATGGCCTAAAACTCTTATCTTTTGATTAATCTGAGTTGCTGTGTTTCTGTTTATCATTCTCCTAAATATCTGGATATGTTTTTTTCAGCATACAAATTCAATCTTCTTCTAGTTTCTTGAATTCCTAATCCTACAAGGACTTCTCTGAAACTCAGCTTTCAGTTGTTGGTTTTCAATTCTGATTTCACACATAGCCGTTGTCTATGTATCCTATTCATCTTTTAGTATTCTACTCTTGCCAATTAAATATACCTTCGACCAGAGTTTGAGGCCTAACATAGTTGCTGATTTGAGTTTATTGAAATTCTTCCTAACCTCGTTCTAAACCATCACTGCAATTCTGGTTGCTGTC
Organism: Protea cynaroides; assembly: GCA_028583415.1. Taxonomy (NCBI): domain Eukaryota; kingdom Viridiplantae; phylum Streptophyta; class Magnoliopsida; order Proteales; family Proteaceae; genus Protea; species Protea cynaroides. Next base: position 7,618,352 of record CM053275.1, on the reverse strand, counting down.
TGAGTTTCTGATCCTATCCTCTTAGGCTTCCAGAAACCCATCAATGCACTTGCAATGTGGAGACTGGTCTACATCTCTTTGTCAATCACAGTGCTGCTTTTCAGATATGGTTTCATTCTCTCGATATGTTTTGGGTTTTCTTGGCCAAAACCAACAAGATTTAAAGGCTATGTTTCTATCCTTGCTAAATCATCATTTCCGGAAAAAGGTTTGATTTTGTGAAAGATGAAATCCTTTTGCAATGTATTGGAGTAGGTTTGAATTAGTACATTTACTACTTGAATATGATGTTTCAGCCGTCATAAATAAGAAGTTCAGTCTATTCTTTCTGTATCTTTATGAGGTGGCTGGTTTTGATCGAGTTTTGATGAACCACAGCTATGATTGAATGGTCGCTTCATTGCAACCTTATCAATGAAATTTTTTTCTTGCTAGTCGCTGCTTCTAACCCAAAAGGAGAAAAGAAAAAAAATGCTAAGACGTTTACTTTTCTGATTCAACAATAGAATTGAACAAGTTATTACAAAATATGATAATCACCAAGAACCCAATAGACTCTAAATTCAACATCTTGGGTCTTCCCTGTGGCCCAGCTTACATATTCATGTAAAAATCCAGCAAAACGCACATTCACAGAGTCCAATTAGCTGAAACTACACCCTAAGAATTACCTAATTCTCTAAAACCCTGAAAAATATTTGCTTCACTTACCGTTCTAAAGCGTGACCTAATGCGAATTCAAGGTTTTTTGGATATCGCCAGGCAAACCCTAGGCATGGTTAATACTCTCTCAAATTCCATACGCCAAAAAAGTCTGTTCAGGTAAAGAAAAATAATAAAAAGAATAGGGAAAATGAAAGCAGAGAAAGCAGGAGAAGAGGAAGCATTACCTCGTCGTTACCGTGCGGTTGTTTCTGAAACCAGTTTATGTTCAATACCTGTACACAACAATAAGTTTGAATAAGAATGGAAAATTCAAATCAGATCAAAGGAGACGATATTGAAAGAGAAAGATGGAGATCGGAAGAGGGGGGAGAGGGAGAGAGAGGAGTTAAGTGTTAACCTTGACGTCGGCTGTTGGAGAGGGGACGTTGAGATTGTCAGAGAGAGAGGCAATTGTGCACATAACTGCCAGGATTGTCACCGCAAAAGTCAGCACGGCGTTCGCTCGGTAACCGAATGAATGCATTCTGTCTCCCCCTCTCTTTCGCGACTTTCGCGACTTTCTCCTTCCCTCGCCGGAAGACAGAGATGTTCTCGAAGTCGACTTTTCGGACGTCTAAGGAGGTCACACCAGCACAATTTACTGTCGGGGGGAAGAAGCACAGATTCTCTGCATCACGAATCAAATGTATGGAAAGAGCATCTTCCGGACGAAACTCATTGGTAGAGCGAGACGGGATCTACGTGGCAGCATCACAGAGATACACGTTTCTCGCATCATCTTCTGCTGATGTGGCAGTATTTAACCCAATGGGCTTTCGAGGTCTGAAAATTGACTACGTTTTGACCAGAATGTAAACTGGGGTTAATTTTTGCCAAATTATTTTGAGGAAAATTTTCGGTCCATCCCTTAAACTTCATCTTACATTCTATACCAAAAAAATAAAAAATATCTTACATTCTATGCAAGGTGGTTTTGTGTTCGGCCATGTTATTTCCATTTTTGGATGCATGACCATGTATGTTTACGGCCTCTCTTTAAGAATTAGGTCTATCAATTAATAAAAAGAAATTCTATTAATACTATTAATTTTTTATTCCCTAAACCAACAAAATGTAACCTCAAAATAATTAATTTGTTGGGAAATTTAATGTAATTATAGGATGAGTTTAGGGGCTTTGTCTAGTTGTAACTGACTACGCTACAATAAGATTGTCGTTGTTGTTTATGCTAGCGGTTACATCTTAACATACATAAACTACACCCCTCGACACAGGAATGCCAATATGACATTTCATGTTACTTTTATAATGTCATATTGGTTACATTTAGATCGAACCTAAATCAATACATGACTCGTAGAGATTATAGGGAGATCCCCAGCATCGCTGAGCAGAGGATGTTGGAAAAATTATTTATACTTGGTGTTGTATTTTAATTAATATTTTTTGTATTATTATTTTTATAGTAAAAAATAAAGTTTCAAAATAAAGTTATTTTGGTTTTTCCTTCTTATAGTATGTGGTTTGAGAGGGTATTGAGGTAGAACTACTGAGATTAGATCCCAAGACCTCAAGATGACACAAGTATGATTGGTCTCTTTCCTTAGTTCCACATGGGAAGTAAAAGAGGTTGTAAGATACCTTATTATATATAGTTTTGGGAACTATAAGGGATAGGGTAATTTAGAAGGAAGTTTCCCTCTTCCCTTGTATCCGGGTCGGTTTGGGGTTACTTTTCACACACGCGCACTGCGCCAGCCCGGCCAAATCGTGGTGTAGGTGTGGGATATATTTTTTAGAGTTGAGTTATTTTTTTGGTTTATGTTGGGTTGGATGCGGTTCATTCCATGACCCAAATCAAACCGGATTCATTAGTGAATAAATATAATTATTCAAAGGGACACACTCTTACCAAAGGGGTTCGATTGGAATCAATCAATCCAAGCCGTTAAGATTGAAAGGGTATATCCATTCAATGGAACAGATCCCTTGGGAAAATGTGTGATCTCAACGGTTGGATTAGAATCGAAAAATCTAAACAGTTAGATCGTAGAAGTGCATCTGTTCAATAGAACAGATCTTTTGGTAAGGGGTGAGATCTAAACCTTCAGATCAGGATCTGACGATCTGAGCTATTAGAATGAAAGGACACACTTACATCTAAGGGTGCCTAGAAATGACATGTCATACTCTATAAATAGGGTAGTAGGGGTCCTCCATTGGGTTCAAATTTTTTATTAAAAAAATTAATGCTCTCTCTCTCTCCCTCTCCCTCTCTAATAACCAATACTATTTGTTGTTCCCTTGTCGATTTTATTTTGATTTATCATATAAATCGGTTTTTTCCATCATCGACATCTGCATTTACCTTAGTATTACTCTGAAGTACTTGAAGGGGCGCATTAGATCAGTGCAGGTTTAATATAGAAAGTCAAAAAGCTGCTTTATCTTGGAGTCAGATTTGCATTAAAACCCGATTGTATTATTGGGGGTAAATTCTGTTTTTAGATCAGTATCGCTTGTGATACGACCCAACTTCAAACACTTTATTTGTTGCAGTGCAGTCTTTATCATCGGAACAAGTAATTTCTCAAATAAGGTACGACATTCAATTTTTACAACACTTGGGTTCTTGAAATCCCTTTGGATGAATAGTTTTTTTCTATTTTTTTTTAGGAGTTGCTCATTCTCTTTGAGGTTAGGTCTGATTAGAAGCCCTTTTCTTTCTCTCTTCTTAAGAAAATTGAAAAAGATTTTACTTAGATACCATTTTAAATAAGGTGGGATAGCTTAAAAAATTATCATTTGAGGGTTTAACCCATAATTTTTGGACAATAGGTGGAGATAATCCAATGGAATATTAAGATATATTCAAGGACTCAAATAACCGATGTTGGATATGCATCTTTAATTCCGATCATCTCAACAAACCTAGAAAAAAAAAAGGAAAATTTTCATATACACTCCAATAAGGATTGGAAACATCATCTACCTCCATAAAATTACAAAAACCTCATCTAGTATCCAAAAAGTTTGTTCCGTTAATCAACGAAGTCCATTCCGTTAACAAAATTCCGTTAGTTGCTAACGTCAGTTGCGCTGAACATTTTAACGGACCATACTACCCTTTTAGGTTTGTTAAAAGACTAAAATACCCTTTTATTCATTTATTACCTTACCCCCAAATTTTCATTTCCTTTCATAACAGTGAAATTGGAAAAAAAAAATCGAAACCACTCTCAAGTCCTCTGTTCATGAATCCTAAGTGGAGTCCAACCCAAGATTAAAGTAATCGATATCTGCAAGCTATAGAACGAGATCTGCATTCAGAGAGTAGGGCATTTCGAGCTTGAGTAGCAGAAACAATGGATACGATTTCGATGAAGAGGAAACCGGGCTTCACTGTCCACATAGCCGGCCGTCTAAAAACCATATCTAGTTGATTTCTGAAACAAATCGACCATCTTCTCTTCTTTAAATTTTGAATTTTGCATCTCTCAACACTCACCCCCTTTATTCAAGATCTTCTCTCTCTCTCTCTCTCTCTCTCTCTCTCTCTCTCTCTCTCTCCTTTAAATTGATATAGCAGTTGCAGATGAGAAAAGAGAAGGAGAAGTGAACCTACCAGTGACTCAATCGAAAACAATCAAAAACTCAAAAAGATGGTAGAAACAAATATTGAAATTGCTATCAAAGAAAAAAAAATACAAGAAAACATCGATTAAATCCTTAAAACTGAACTCCCTTGGTGTCCCTGGTATTAGGGTTCACTGAAACTAAATACAAAATGAGAATCGTAAATTCCAACAGATAAAAAAACAAGAGTTGCAGCGGTGGTGTGCGGGCGTTGAAATCGGGGATGTCAAAATTTGAGTCTGAACTTGGAATCGAGCGGAGCAAACCATGAGCGGAGGAAGGGGAAAAGTGAAAGGTGACGACAAGGCAGAGGGGACCAACGTAGAGGGGATTAGGGTTTGGGTGAGAGTGAAACGGAAAGAAACACAGTTCCATTTCAAAGGTCAGATTAGTCATTCATTATATTATTTTAATTTTTTAATTTTTAATATGAAGGGTAAAACTGTATTTCAATAATTTAGTTAGATGTGATTGAGGTTTTTGTAATCTTGTGGGGTTAGATGAGGTTTTCAATCCTTAATGGGGTGTATATGAAAATTTTCCATGATATGAAGAGTGTTATTCTCAACTCTAGCGATTCAAGATCAAATTCAAAAAAGAAGCAAGATATCAAATTAAATAAGAGCTTTCAACCAATCAACCGACAAAGTATTAGAAGTACATGGAGGGGGAGCAAGGTTGGTTGAAGTTGAAGCGGCAGATTTGCAGAAGCACATGGAGGGGCAGTAGAGAATAGGGTGGATTTGAACACTGCAAAACAAGCGCTTGTAGAATGTTTTTAGAGGCGGTAATTAATTACCGTCTCTAATAATCTACTTATATATTTTTAGCGGCGGTAAATTACCGCCGATAATATACTTATCTATCTAAAAACCCTTGTTTCGGATTGGGGGATCTTTCTTTTCCCATGACATAAGAACACCATAGCGGCTTGGAGAAGGTGTGGAGTCATGGTGTGGATTCTACCAGAGTATAAGGCCTACCCAGATGGGCCTAACCCTGAATATTGGTGATTCCTAAGAGTTAGGGCAAATCGAAACATCAGTATGGGAACGAACTTCCACGAAGTAACAGCAAGTCCAAATGTCTCTTTCCAATGCTGCTGAGTTTGATTTTTTCCCATTTTTCTCCCTACAAAGTAAGGCCAGCCGGATCCTCTCTCCGAAGGGTACCTTTCAAGGGACCCATACGACTGTCCCAGTGGGGTCTTACACCCCGTGAAGGTGATAGGATCCCTGTGAGGGTTCCCTGTTGAGGAGAGGATCTAAGGCTCCTATAGGGGGTTATTATCTTCTTCAATTATTTGAGTTTCTAATGGTTGATTGAATGATTGAAATTAATTAGATATATCTATCAATACAACGGTAGATGTGTTTGATTAATTCCAATCGCTGGATCAGCAATTAGAAATTTCAATAATTGAAGACGAATTGAACTCCCTACAGGGTACTCAGCTCACCCCTGGAAATGAAAAAACAGCTCCCTATTTGCGCTCACCTTAGAAAACGGCAATTCTTGAATATTTCTTTTTCATAGATTGCTTTATTAACTTGATAAGAAAGAATACATATCCTTTAACATTATCGTATTTGAAAAGTGAATGACTGAATATAAACATCAACACCATTACACACATGAGGGCCAACACCACTGATCATTGGCTTGTTATTGATCAACCCAAATGAAATCTACATATAATCCTTATTTATTTTTGGGTGTTGATATTGCTTCTTCTAAGCAATGGAAGTGAAGTTGAAGTCGGCGCAGGTAGTTTGGCTGCCGAGTAGAGTAGAACTGAACCCAAGTTTAGAACTGGCAAGATCAAACTGCAGCAGATTATTTTCCAACTGATACCCACCGATCACAATAGATGTCCTGGGTTCAGACCCTCCATCCAAAAACCCAAGACATATCACATCATTGCTCACCTGCACCATAGAGTTTGCTCCGAATATGCTCCAGTACACGCTCTCACTCTCCAGCACCAAATCGATGGTCGGAACCGCGTATCCAACTCTGGTGCTACCAACGTTAGCCGTGCTAAAGCACACCCCAAAAGGTGACACAGCACCAACCGTGGTGATGTTCCTGGCGGCGGCAGCTTCGATGTAAGCCTCTGTCACAGCCTTATAGATTGAAGTCTCCATCACAGTATATGGATTAACGGTGCTGATCTTGGTCCCACCGTAGCCGGTGGTGTTATTGATGGACAGCAAGGATGTATTCAGCGACACGGCCTCATCGTCGATTTCGATAGATGTGACACCGATAAAGTACTCCGACGAAGCATGACCTGCTGTGTAAGCAGATGCAGTGCTTACGGGGTTGACGTAGAGCTTGGTGTAGATGAGATTCGCGGAGGCATCCACGTTGAGAAGGAATTTGTAGGGCCCATCACCGAAGAATATGACACCCGGGTATGTGGTGGAAGACGAAAGACAGATTGCGAATATTTTGTGGAAGCTAAAAGCGGCTGCGAACTGAGTCGGTAAGGAGATCCGAGTCCGACCCAGTCCAGCCATTCCCTTGGCCCCGTTGGCGAGACCTTCCAAGATGAAAGTAGACGCGCAGGCGAAGAGGAAGTGATTTACGGTCGCTACACGACCTGGGTTGGATCCATTGGTGGATTGAATGGAGACCACGTCGTCGCCGAGGTCTCCGGTGGTGGCGGTGCGAGTGACGGTGTTGTCAATGATGACACCGCAGGTGTTGTTGTTGCAGCCAGGCTTAGGAGCAGAGTAGCAATCGCTGCAGCTGCTGGATTTAGCGAGGGAGCATTGAGAGGAATGGCAACGGGCAGGGCGGTATGTGGATGAGGTGTAGTTTTGGGAGCAATCAACCCAAAGATCTTGTCCTCCTAGATCGACGACCACAGGGACGGAAACACGTGGGGTTCTTTGGTTAATATGGGTGAGGTATTGGAGTGTGGAAGCATCTTTGGTTACATTAAGGAGGAGGGCTTTGGGGCGGAAGCTTGAGGAATGTGCGGTGTTGGGTAGAAAGACGAGAAGGAGTAGCAGTAGAGAAGATGAGAGCAGGGACCGGGGAGATGGAGGAGCCATGGTTACGTTATTAATGATATTGTTATGTTGTACTGCCCCTTGGCTAGCTGCTTTTATAGTTGGTTGTGTTTGCTGCTTTACGCCTTATTGTGGGCGCAGTGTAGGGTCAGCGTCAAGAAAGGCGACTGGTTTATTTATTTATTTATTTATTTAAGAAAGAGGGTGGTTGGGTGAGGTATGAGAGATAAAGTCTGACTTTGATTTCATTTGAGATTGAATAGTTGACGTGCATGTATTTTTATTTTTTTTAATCTCATCATCACCGTCCATATCTGATAGATCCCATATTCTAGACATATACATTTACATGTTGGTGATTTGAACTTGTGAGGTATTGTATTTGCGAACGGAACTATCTCCCCCAGGTTGCAATAAAATGTTAACATTGTCATTTGAAGAAGGTTTTCCTACAAATAGTTTACCTGCATATCTTTATATCTTTCATGAGATTCCATCACAGTTCACTATATATATAGTGGATCCCACACTCCAGAGAAGATATGATTCATAAATGAATAAAATGATAAACTCATAGGGATAATATTGAATGCTGATAAACCCGCCCACTATAATATGGAGAGCAGGGACAGGGGCAGGGGATATTCATGTTTGATGAAAGAAAACCTGCAGGTTGTAGCAATTTTTACGTCAGTTAGCAGCTGGCAAACTTATAGTTAATTGTTATCCAGCAATGGTGTTTTTCAACGGGGTACCCACATTTCTGGTTTTCCGTTATTTTAAAAAAACATATATATATATATTATATCATCTTTTGATATTAGATGGGCACGTCTAAATTGAATGGGACGTGCGTTTGGGTTGAATGAAGACTACCAGATGCGTAAGTAGAGACAAGATCCAGCTGGTGTCCGATAGTTTTGGGAGGACGCGGCAACCTATTTGCCTTATCTTAAATGGTTGTCACTTGACTCTTGGGTGAATCTAAAATCCATATTTTAGCCGACACCCCCTGTCGGTTGGGCTTGTCGACTGGGTGTCGACTCGAACATGAGCTTCGAATTCACCGAGAGCTACGTGGTGGCCATCTAGATAGATTGCCACTGTCCTCCAGAACCACTAGGAAGAGAGGATGTGATCCACCTTTTTCGGTTTCTCATACTTGATGAGTTTTGAGAACGTTCCCTATCCTTTCACCTCCTTCAATTAAAGGAATATTCCAATTAAAATTCAAAGAAAAATTTCATCTACATCCCATCAAAGATTTTTAACATCATCTACACCCACAAGAATGCCGAAACGTCACCTAGGTCCACTAACTTTGGCTATGGTAATCAAAGAAGTTCACTCCGTCAGTTGATTCCCGTTAGATGCTGACGTCAGGTGGATTGAAATTTTTCACGGACAAGAATACCCTTTTTGTAGGATGAAAAAACCAATATACCCTTCTGACAATTGTTTCGAAACCTCCTCTATTTCGAACTGTTTCACTTCGAAACAGTAAGTGAAACAGTAGAACTTGAGACTTAACATTTTCCTTCTCGACGAGGACGACAAGGACGAAACCCTACCTCTACTCAACGAGGACGAGGACTACGAAGTTCAGAGTTTTCTTCTTTGCCGTCAACGGTGCCTTCATCTTCCCCGACCACGGTTATTACTGCAACAAAGGTAGGTAAATGTTTATCAATGTTGAGAAGTTTGCTTGGTCTGGACAAAATTTCGTGCAAACAAGGTAGCAGGAAAATTTTTGCTTTCCGATTTCATGTGCATGGATATAGAATCCTACCCTAATTAAAAGGATATTATAGATAATACTAAAACTTAAGAGGGGATTTGTGAAGCCGTAGGAGAAATAGCAGCAGATTGCTTCATCGCAAGTTAAAAATCTTGGACGATTATCTAGCAGTTTGATGAACAGTTTGTTTTCACCGGGAAAAGAAAAGAAAAAGATGATTTGCATAATGATGAAGACGTCACTTCCATTCAATTTGTATTTTTGAAAGAAAATCAACTACTTAAAGCTTTTCTGATTCTCCAATGGAAAGGGGGAAAATAAAATCCGTAGAAACCCAATAATGTCTTTAGGTTTTGTAGATCAATTTCTCTTCTTCTTACCTTACTTCTCCAAAAAAATTAGGATTGTTACTCTGCTTTCCTTTGTACTTTAATGGCATCCATGTTTCTGTAGCATTTGGGTATTTTGTGGAAACTGTAAAATCCTCCCAGACTCATCCATTTTCGATCCAAATTAAGTTTCGGATTCGCCAATGTCAGCCTCCCCTAATTCTAAACATGGCTTTGTTGCAGCAGGGATAAGTAACATTTGAAGGCTAAATTCGTAAATGAACATAAATTTTCTTTTTTAAAATTTTTATTTGAGGGGTAAAATTGTATTTCAACAATTTTAGTGATTTTCGTTAGTTAAGTGGACCTAGGTGATGTTTCAGTATTCTTGTAGGTATAGATGATGTTAAGGATCTTTGATGGGGTGTAGATGAAATTTTTTCAAATTCAAACTATTCTAATCTTTGACTCTGAATAACTCATCAATATATTTTAATAATCCAGTCTAACCGACCAATGGCCAAAAACCCAAGTTGAAAAGCAAATTAAACAATTAATTATTCCATCCTCTCTCTTTCTCTCTATCTCTTGTCACGTGGGAGAGTCTTTTATTCATCATCTCTTACTTTATCATCTCTTACTTTGGGAAAATACCTTGATTTGGTTTTGTCAAATCATCACTGGGGTGTTTTCCAGATAGAAATCCTCTCTCGTCTGAGATTTGGTAGGAGAGATGGTGATCTAGATAGATGGTCGACATCTAACTCTTGGATGAATCTGAGCCCTCTATTCGAGTCGACACCCTAGCAAACAAGCTGAGCTGACAGAGGTGTCGACTCAGATGGAGGGCTCGGATTCACTCGAGAGCCAGGTGTCGGCCATCCATCCGGGCTGCCATCTCTCCTGTCAAATCTCAGGCAGAAGAGGATGTGAATCCGAGCTTCCCCTTTAGGTTCTCAGTTGAAGAGGATCGATCCCATGTGTTTGGAGAAAGGGCTGTATCATTTTGGGATGAAACCTATTTTCCTCACAAGAGAATGATGTAAAGCGAAGAACCAAAGAAGAAGAAGAAGAAGAAAAGATTGAGTTTGGATCACTTTCATAGGATCCTATCACCGTCAATGTGGTGTGAGATCTAATTCTAAAGTGTGTGACCCACTAAATATGGATGGTGATGGGTGAGGATAAATCAACAACCTCAAACATGAAGAAAGAAGAGGTTGAGGATTTCTCCCAATCTAACTTGTTTAAATTGGGGGCAAGGCAAAATAAGACTTTGTTATTTGGGGATGGTGGGGGAGATGGAAGTTAGGGTATGTAATTGGGAAAAAGATCATCTCCTATTTAGTTTCTGCAACCGTGATTCAACGGTAGAGTTCACCGGCTTGTATACTGATATATTGATATTCGCATCGAGTAAACTCCAGCCACTGGATCACGACTAGAATCTCTCTAACGACTTGAGACGATCTAGACCCTTGTAATTGGTCTTTTACTCAATTATTTGGAGATAAAATTTGATCAAAACCTTATTTTATCTGGTAATGTGAGGCTGGCCCTTCCTCTAGTCTGAGGCCTGCGGGTCTTGGTGTGCATCTGTCGGACTTTCTAAGGTAACAGTATTGGGATTGTCGAGAGTTTCGCTACCTTCACTGCCCCCATAGATTTTTTTTCCAATTACATACCCTAACGTCCATCTCCCTTCCCCCAATTCCTTTTGCTTTGGATTGGTGACCCATGAAACCATCATTAAGGATTGTCATTGTTTTGGTATCTACATTAGGTTCTCTATGCGTACCCGAAAGTATAGCAAAGGGATCAAATATGAATTTTTATAAAATGAAAAAAATTAACGTTTGTTAAATATGAATATTGAAGAAGTGATCATATGCATCCAATTATTGGAACACAAAATAGTGGAACTATATATTGGACCTCATATGTAACAAGTGATTTGGATTAGAAAACAATTTTTACCAAAAAAAGGAAAAAGAAAAAATAAAACAATTATATTATATTATTGAATATTTTTATGGCACGGATACACTTATAGTGTATTTACATCCCCCTCCACCCCAAAAAAAAAATTCCATGTATATATTATCATATATTCTAAATTTTCCATTATATCCATATTATGTGCAATACGTATCTTAAAACTATGTCCAATAATGATACCGTATGCCTTTATGCTAAGAAATAAAAAATCATTAGAAATAATTTTTTTTTTTTGGTCCCAGGAGGACGTCATAAGAGGAGTGCGGAGCTTGCCTCGCTCTTAATAACTTTTTCCTGATAAAATTATGAGAACTGCATTCCCTAGAATTTCTCACATGGGATGAAATGATTACAACATGGTGATACCCAAAATCTAGGTAATTATGCAAAGTTAGTAGGGCCTGTTTAATAAAACTTTAAATTCTAGATTCTTTAGATTTCGATTCCCAAGAAGTCATTTTGAAGTAGAAGTGCATTTGATAAGTCGATTAGATTTTAGCTCCTACAAAGTGAATCATATTCAAAATGGCTTTAAAATCTAAAATTTTAAAATAACTAATACTTGCTCTAAGATGCATGTTGGAATAAGTTTTTTAGAGAAGAAAAAGAGTCACTTTCACTTGACCACCAATGCTGCCACCACCACCATTGCCATCACCACCACCACCACCACCCATCACCCATCACCCACCACTATCATCATCATTTTTCTAAACTTCCATTGGAGAGATAGTGTTTATCAAACATGTTTCTGTTTCAAAGATACTTTGAAATTTATTCCAAAAATATATTATCAAACATGTTTTTACTCCTGAATAATCCTGAAGTAATTTGAAGGAAAATCCAAATTCTGAACCAAAATTCAGAACAGAAGTTTTATGGAAGAGACCCAAAACCACTGCTCCCTTTCTATCTCCATATGCTATAGCCATGTGCAAACAAACGATCTCTAACCACAGAATCACCAACTTAAAAGACTGTTTGAGCTTTGCAGAGCCGAGTCCCCTAGTTTCAACGATACCAAATACTCATTTGTACTTGTGTTTTTGAGATGATAAACTTCGAAGTACTCACAATATTTCAGAAACCGCTTAAATTTCAAAGTCTCAGGCCCCAAACAAAATACACCCTTATCGCCCACTGGCATTTAAATGTTGATTGAAGACACTCAAATCCTTGCTCCTTTCATTGACTTTATTCTATTTATTACAAGGTAACCAGCTTCACAGGCCTCCAAGCTACCAGCTTTCACCATGGTATCAAAGCCTGAGTGAAGTTCATCTCCATTCATTGACGCCATGGCCCTTCTCTCTAGCTCCAATTTCTTCTTCATCTTCTTCTTCTTCTGGTTCATCTTCCTTCGCAGCTCCTACCTTGCAGCCTCTCTACCAACAGCCCTTCTCATTCCCATCACGAAAGACCACTCCACCCTCCAGTACACAACCATAATCGACCAGAGAACGCCTCTGAAACCCACAAAGCTAGTCGTGGATCTAGGCGCTTCTTTCAGCTGGGTGAACTGCGATAACAACTATACCTCCATAACTTACAAACCCATATTCTGCAACTCCTCCCTATGCACCTCTCTCAAATCCTTAGCTTGCTCCAACTGCTACCAAACCCCTCGCCCAGGCTGCGCCAACAATTCCTGCGCCCTCTTCCCCGAGAATTCCGTCACTCGCAAGGCCACCATAGGCAACGCTCTGATCGACGCCATTGCTTTGCATACCACCGACGGACACAATCCGGGTCAACTCGCTCTCATCTCCGATTTCGTCTTCTCTTGTTCTCAAACTTTCCTCTTGAAAGGGCTGGCTAAGGGCGTCGCCGGCGTTGCAGCGTTGGGTCGCTCCAATTTCTCACTCCCGGCGCAAATTAGCACCACTTTCTCTTCCCCGTACTTGTTTGCGCTTTGCCTGTCGACACAGGGACAGGGTGTCGCTTTCTTAGGTACCGGTGGGCCCTACGTCTTCCTTCCGCGACAGGTGGATCTCTCTAAATCCCTGATGTATACACCACTCATCCTTAACCCCGTCAGTAACACCGTCATCACTTATTATCTCCAACCGTCCGATGAATACTTCATTGGCGTCACAAGCGTTAAAGTAAACGGAAAAGCCGTGCAGTTAAACGAGACTCTCCTGTCCATCGATAATGAGACTGGATTCGGTGGGACCAGGATCAGCACCGGGGTTCCCTACACGACCATGGAGAGTTCCATCTATAAAGCCTTCACGGAGGCTTTCATCAGCGAAGCAGGAGCACTGAACCTCACGGCCACCAAATCCTTGAAGCCTTTCAACGTGTGTTTTCCGGTGGATGAGGTGGGGACCACAAGGGTGGGACCAGCAGTGCCGACCGTTGATCTAGTGATGGAGCAGAAGGAGGACGTGTTTTGGAGGATATTCGGGGGGAATTCAATGGTGAGGAAGTCAGGGGAAGATGGGGAAGAGGTATGGTGTTTGGGGTTTGTGGATGGTGGGACCAGCCCAAGAACATCGATCGTGATTGGTGGTCATCAGATGGAGGATAACCTGCTGCAGTTTGATCTTCGGTCTAAGAGATTTGGTTTTAGCTCTTCACTCCTACCGAAGCAGACAACTTGCTCTAACTTCAACTTCACCTCCTCCTTTTCCCCTTCCAATAGTTAAGGGCATCTGCAGGATTCCACCCTATGTGTCAAATGTAGGTCCCACAAAATAATTATGAATTTATTAATCTCGTCAACTTTTCTGATGGCCTGTTTCATAGATTTCAAGATGGGCTCAATATTGGGCCCAAGTTTTAGACCTGTAGCCTCGTGGGCTGGGCTTGAGAAACTTCAGAGTAGACCCATTTGCTTCCAGCATCGCTTGACTCTTGGATCCTATCATGGTTTTTTAGTAATTGGTATTGAGTGGGCTGATCCTGAAACCATTGGGTCCATATTCAATCCGATATTATACCCATACAAATAATTAGTTGATTCTCAGGAATGTTGAACACATTAGTGGTGACAAGCAATGGATTTATATATTAGTTTTGCCATTCTCAGTTTGAATTAGGTGTTGAGAATACTAAATTCAAGAGCACATTTCAGATTTATTGGGATGAAATGAGGAATTAGGTTTTTCAATGGGTTGGGCTTGGGCTGAGAACTTTAACTTATTTTCAGGCCTAGGTAAGCCTGACTGCCTGAGCCAGAGTTTAGAAGATGGGACAATTCTGAATTCTCACCATTAGAAAGATATGTCACATGTCAAATATCAGGACCTAATTCAATCAAATATCTTTCTATAATGTTTTATCATGCATTCTTGTATTTTTCAGTATTCTATATCACGCTCTTGTAGTCCTCAGTTTTTCGAATTTTAGCCCTTTCTCGATACCATGGGTGATGGTATCCTACAACAATATTGCCTAGGGGGTGGTGGTATTTATGGTTTTCAGCATTTTCGATGCCTAAAGAGTGAAGATGAGAAGAGCTAGCGGCATTTAAGGGATCGGGATTGGGATCAGCCCCGTGTAGCACCCTATGTAAACACGATTGATTATTAGGGTTTTCTAGCCGATTGATCCCGATTTGTGTCGTTCGGACTTGAGATTGAATTAGGATCGGTTAGGGCCGATTCTGTGCTGGATTCCGTGTTCTTAAACCCACGGCAAAAGTTTATTCTCTCTAGCAAATATAACTTCCAAAGGGTTTACACCAACTTTGTAAGGAAGATGGTATTGTATGGGCATGGGCATGGGCATGGGCAGCCTTATTAATTTCTCATCACCAGACTTCCAAAGGGCTTCGGATGCAATTGAGACGAGCAAGCAAACACTTGTACTGCATGCTGTAATATTAAGATTTCACTGAATAAAAAGGCACCTTTTGCCTGTGGAGTGGGTGTGAGTTGGTTTGTCCTTCCAAACCACCATCACCCCCCACTCCATGGTAGAATTCATTCCCTCACGGGCATTACCTCGTTTGGCTTACTAATGTATATATATATATATTATATATTTACTCTGTGGTTCTAGTCACTTCGTCTCTGTGTTCATTCAACCACAATAAATAAATAAATAAATAAAGTCATCCATGTGTCTAACAATCTCCTCCACCCTAGTGCTTCACTTGTTTATTACATGTTAGGAGTCCCTGTGGGGCATGGAAAATTTTCCCTTTTTTGGGAGTTAATTTCCTGATACTGAATGAGTGAGTGATTTCAGCTGGGCTTCTGTCTAGTCCCATAAATGTGTGTGTTTTTGGGCATTTTCATTTACGTAGGTAGATTTGCATGGGACTAAATAAAGAACATTAATAGTTGATATGTAAAGTGATTATTTGGTTTCTTCATCAATGTTGGGGTAAGATGTCTTTACATTCCATTGCATGAATTTGTGGACTAACTCTGCAGAACCGCATGAATTCATAAAGAAACCTACACAGGACAGGAGGCGTGAGGACGAGCGGTACTTGTACTCTATTCTCCATTGATAATGAATCTGTTGGGAATAATCCCACATTAGTGAAAATAGTTCATCTACATGTACTTGTATCATTCTTGAGATCCTATCACCGTCCATATTCAGTGGGTTTCACACTCTAGAGGTGGACCTCACACCACATCGATGGTGGTAGAAATCTTTGATGCCTTATATACTTGAGAGCCTCGATCTACTTACTAGTTCGATCTTTCGAGATGAAAACTTAAGGTCATTGTACGTGTACATAGAAAATCTTACCAAATCAGATTAATTTTGCATTGCGTGATGGATTAGGGTTTGGTTTCTACAATCAAACCATAATTTAAAACTTTAATCTCACTTTTCAGCCATTTCTCTCTCAACTTCCTCATACAAAGTAATGCAAAAAAAAAAGAATTAACCCTAAAAGAGAGAAATCTAAAATAGACCTAATTGAGCAATTTGGAGGTTAGGATGCCATGCATGTGGTATGGTGGCGACATGGAATCAGAACAGTAGACGCGTGTATGCACGAGACAGATGAGAAACTTCCTCCATTGTATGCTTTTTTTAAGATCTCACGCGGCCACGTAATGAGGCCGTAATAATAAACGTGAGATGTAATATATATGTGAGAGGAGGGGAGAGAAAGAGAAATTGGAGAGAGAAGAGAGAATTAGGTGTTCACGGGAGTGCAACAGAAGCATTTAATGAGAAGTAAGACATGGTTCTGGAGAGTAGACGAGAGTTTACTTTCTCTTTATCTTGTTGTGTATAAATACAGATGAAACCATGAGTTGGAAGCAAAGGCGGCACAAGATCACAGAAGAGAACAGTAGGAATTTTAGTAAACCAGAAGATGTCTCATATTGCGGTTGAGAGGAAGAGACGAAGGCAAATGAATGATCATCTTAAGGTTTTACGCTCTTTGACTCCTTGCTTCTATATTAAAAGGGTAATCTCTCCTCTCTCTCTCTCTCTCTCTCTCTCTCTCTCTCTCTCTCTCTTGTGTTTGTATGTGTATGAAACCCTAAACCCTATTCTTGTGTCTATCAAGGGCGATCAAGGATCCATCATAGGAAGAGACATAGAATCTCTCTCTCTCTCTCTCTCTCTCTCTCTCTCTCTCTCTCTCTCTCTCTTGTGAATTTATGTGTGTATTAAACCCTAAAACCCTTTGCTTATGTTTGTCAAGGGTGATCAAGCATCAATCATAGGAGGAGTAATAGAATTCATCAAGGAGTTGCACCAGGTTCTTCAATCATTGGAGTCGAAGAAACGAAGAAAGAGCTTGAGCCCTAGCCCTAGTCCTAGCCCAAGACAGATTCAACTAACTCCTCCCCCACTTCCTGTTCCTACTGATGATGGTCTCTTTGGGCTTGAAAATATTAAAGAGCTGGGGGTGTGCTGCAATTCTCAAGTTGCAGATGTTGAGGCCAAGATCTCTGGATCCAACGTTGTTCTCAGAACAATATCTAAGAGAATCCCTGGACAAATTCTGAAAATAATAACTCTCTTGGAGAAACTTGCATTTGAGATCCTCCATATCAGTATCAGTAGTATGGAAGACACTGTTTTGTACTCATTCGTTATTAAGGTATTTTACTCTACTCTATATAAGTTTATTTCCTTCAATATGGTTTATCTTAGCCCATAAAAAGGACTAACAGCTCTCTTCTTCTTCTCCCTCCTCTTGGAGAAATAAAAGTGTAAATTACAAAAATCAACAAAAATGGTAGTCAAGGACTATCAAGCATTGTAAAGTTTTCATTAAAAGTTCGAACCAGTAAATAGAGGGATTCTCATGTATGTATATGGGGCTAAAGACTATATGATAATTGATGTGGGATTCCCCCGCATGTGTGGTAGCACATATTGTAGACACGTGAAAATTGGAGTCGATGAAAACTTATCCTGATACCATATAAAGTATTCATCCTAAAAAATTGAACTAGTAAGTGAAGGGACTCCCAAGTGTATGAAGGGAGATTGAAGACTGTTTGGTTGTCGGTGTGGACATAAATTTCCAACGAATATAGAGATATAAACCACAACAAACACACCCAAGTACCTCCCTTGAGATGAAATTGAAAGTTTTGTTTCCTTGTACTCATCTTGTGAATTTTGATTATGGAGGAACTATAATCTGGAAGCAACATTTATAGCTCTGCCAATTATTAGGCTAAGTTGCTGCAACCATTCATTTTCTAATGGTTCCACATATTGGTTGATCCTAATTAGGTCTGTTAATGGGAAGTGAAATTTTATTAAGTGATACAGTTTGTTATATTTTCTTGTAGGTGTTATATTTCCATGAAGTTTTCACCCTTAATGACTGAGTCAGGTTGGCAACATAATTAGGAGGGTTTCCTACTTTCCTCTATTCACAGGCTTATTAATTTTCTCCTTTTGTTCTTTCTTTTCTCCTTCCTTTCTTTGTATTTCTTTCTGTTTTTTAACCCTAGGATAGTGGGAAATACTCTCAGAGATTTAGAAGGAAAGGACCTCATCTTATAATCAGTGAGTTTGAAAGCTCAATATTTTCTTTTCAATGGGCATTAGCTGATATTGCATGTTTCTTAGCTAAACATGGATTTATCATGAAGGGAGAACTTGGCAAATTCTATGAAACTGATAATCTAATTTATTTTTTTCAAAACGATCATCACAATTGTAATAGAGAATAAAAATCACTTGTGAATTTTATGAACTCTTATTATGAACTAATTACCTTTAATAATTTTATGTCCAAAAACTAATCAAATGTTCATGTCAGGGACTTTGCATGTCCTTAATAGACAAATTTTGCAGTGATATCTCGAATTGGAACTCAAACAGGAAAAAAAGATGGTAGGAAGAAAATATCCTTCCTTCAATGTTCCTTTGCTCTCCATTGAATTGTCTTCACTAAAACCTCACAGAATATATTGAAATCACATAAATTAATGTATCCCTTTAAATATAAAATTACTTTATACATTTGAATCTAATGTCAATTTGGTTCACTCCCCCACCCACAAATCTTCTTCTTGTGTTCTTATGGGCAGATTGGGTTCGAATGCCAGCTTAGTTTGGAGGATCTAACTGTTGAAGTTCAACAGAGCTTCTGCGAAGATTTTATTTGTGAGAGTGAGAGAGCTTAATTTGTAAGATTGATCAGACATATATGTGCTAATGCGAATGTTGTAGCTAAATAAAGTAGAAAAAATTTATTTCATGCTCATACTTGGGATACCAAGTGGTGACACGATCCCTTCTACTCTTCAAAGATATCCGATAAAGATAGTGAAGGAAAGCATGGCCCTTGTGCAAGGGACAATGACCACACACACAAACCAAAAAAAAAAAGGATATGCAGACCTAGCTCTTCTTTTTCCTTTTTCTTTCTTCTCAATGGATAGGAGAAAACAAAATTTGCTTTGAAGGACTTATTACTAAGTCTTGCTCTTCCAATGACACTCTTCAGTACGTAAGGCAGTCAAAGTTTTGGATTTAACCAATGTGAGATTATTCCCAACACTTTTCTTTACGTGTTGCTTCTTTTTTGGGAATTTCAATCTTTGATATTATGTTAAAGTTTCAAGCTCAAAAGTTTGAACTATTAAGTGGAGGGACTCTCACATATATAAGACACCCAAGGTTCCAGACTTATTCCCAACACTCTTTTCACGTGTTACTCCTCTTTTGGATTGCAGTACATGTAGCAAATGTGGTCCCACTTTTGGTGACTGTAATGAAGGAACCTGCAGCTCTAATACCATGTTAAGTTTTTGTTTTAAAAGATTGAACTAGTAAGTGGAGAAACTCTCAAGCATACAAGGCATCCAAGGTTCTAGATTTAACCAATGTGAGATTATACTCAACACTCTAATACCATCAAGATAATCATAGTTGCAAAGTGTATTTGTTGATGATTAGGGTTCTTGAACTTAACAAGTATCCTCAAACAAAACCTTTTTTTCCGATAAGTAACCGGCATTGCCAATAGAATATTGGAGGTGTGGGAATCGCCCTTGGCATGTGAAGTGAATGCTTTACCATATGAGCTACACGCCCAATTAACTAAGCTTAATTTAATTGAGCCTTGTAGAAATGAAATACTATAACAATGCAGAAAACGAATGAAGATAGCAAACAAACATTCACAATACAAATATTTACATGGTTCGAGAAGATTACCTATATAGCCAGAATCAACCCACAAATCCATGCCACAAAATGCAATACATCCTACTCCCAACAAGTCTTAGATCAACTCAAATGTGTCAGCTACATAGATTATATTTTCCCATTCAATTCTATAACATGCTGAGGCCTGATATCTTGTCCCTTTTCCTAGGGAATTTGGCTGTTATTTATGCAAATGTTTTCCATCTTATTATCTATTCCATGATATTTCATAGGGATGTTGGATGCTTGGAAAGCTAGTAAACTGGTCCGAAGAGTAAAGTACTTACCCAGACTGACAACTCATTTTATTGGTAGGGTGTTAGGAATTGAGAGAAATTTATCTAGGGTATGCATGTGACAATCAGTTCAAGGATTTGACAGAAATTCATTCTTATAATTTGCCCCATTTTTGCCTTCCCAGTGCAAGTTGAGCATCTGTTTGAAGTTTGTGATTTGGGCTGCACATGGCCCAAAAACCACTGAGTTTTTAGGGCCTCTCTTAGATGAAAAAAACTCTTCTTGACCAGAGGTTTTAAAATAATTGGCAATAAGGTAGGATTTAAATGATTAATTTTTCATTTATAAGTTTGATAATAAAAAAAAGGTCTTATCCAATGCACAAGGCTTTCCGTTTAGATTAGATCTGAGGAGAATAGTTAGTAGACAGCCTTCCACCCATTAGTGATGAGGCTGTCTAGGTCAGTCAGGTCCAAATCCATGGAATTGCCAATCCAACGTGAGGGTAATATCTCTTGAAACTATAACAGCCGGCGTGTAATGAAATCCTTATGCTCAATCAGTTGGAGCACGAGAGAAGGTAGGAACACAATTTGATAGAGTGAGTGGATGGTATTGGAGGATAGAGAATGTCAGAGAAGAGTCAGAGGATAATGCAAATAGCCACTGTGTACATTCTTTTCACCAAAAATTATTTGGGCCTTGATGGACTTGCCACTTTCATTCATGGAAAAAAAGACCGGATACAAACTATACGATGAATGGTGAACGTCTCTTAAGAGGTACTTAGATAATGTATATAATCTTCTTTTCTTTTTTTTTTTTTTTTTTTTTTTTCTTTTTTGGTAAGACAGACATTTTATTCATTGGCATGTGTGTTACACAACGGATTCAAGCGATGTGTGCTTTGAATCCAAGGATTGGAATTTAGTTAAACTATTGTACACGTCATTAACGGAGCATTCATGATAGAAAATCAACAATGTTATTTAACTTCCTAAGAATAAAATGTAAATTCCAACTTTAAAGCAATGTTTCAAATAATGTAAAATCTCAACCATTTTAAATCAATTCCATTTGGGTTCAAACCCTTTTTTTTAGGGTGTAATGAAGAACCCATCCCATCCTGTGGGTAGACAAGGTAAACCTAAACCTGTATAAGAAAATGCAAACCATATGGACAAGAAAAGCCCACGTGGCCCATGACAACAATGGGACCTTTTGCAGTGGCCATGGGGGTGGAGAAAATTTGGAGGGAAACTTCAGTTGTGAATTAGGGAGACCTTGGGACCTACTGTATAAAGGTCCTATCCAAGTGCCGTGGTGAAGAGCTATGGGCAGAGAGAGAAAGTGGGTCCTTTAATTTTGGGTCATCCTTTATGTAACAATGGTCGTTACATTTAGAATTGTGACAACTCAATATAGAGATGTATATTAAAAGAAATCATTATGGAAATCTCAATATATAAGAAATAGTTTTAATATTTCGATTGAAACTGATACAAATCTTTTGATGACAAAACCCTTGTTACAATAGCGTAACAAGGGTTCTGTTACAATAATAACTTTCTAAAATTAAAGAACTCAATTTCTCTCCACACATAGCTCTTTATTTATTTTTATTTTTTTTGGGATAAAAACAACATCTATTGTTTTCCAAACTCAAACATTTGAGTCTTGACTACAACACAAATTCTGAATCCAAACTTCAGAAGGCCATTCAATAAAATCCATTCCATTGAGAGCCTTTTTAGCTAAGGTATGATCACTAGCACTAGGGTTGTTAAAGCTATTAAAGTTCTAAAAGTAACCATTCTTGTTACCAAAATAAAGAACTAGTGAAGAGCTTGTTTTCTTTGTTTGGTAACAAGAATGGATACCTTTAGAACTCTAGTGCTAGTGACCATACTCTAGCTAAACACTAGTTCTTTGTTTTGGTAACGAAGAATGATTAGGGTTAGAATTCTTACAGCTTTAACAACCCTAGTGGTAGTGGGATTTTCAAATCCTCACCTCCCAGAGATTCGGGAGGAGGGGGATATCCCCATTGGATGGTCAACACGTGAGGCTTAGGTGAATCTGAGCAGATACTTAATCGAAAAATTGAACCTATAGGGGATGTCGGTTTGGATAGAACATTTGGATTCACCGGAGTCCTACGTATCCGCCATCCAATGGGGACGTCCCCGTCCTCCCGAAACTCTGGGAGGAGAGGATGTGAATTTAGTACTAGTGATGAAAATTAAAAAAAAAAAAAGAAAAAAAAAAGAAGTCATTCAGGTTTTAAAACAAGTTTTAAAATGCCCTGTGAAAAAAAAAGAAGAAGTGAGAGTACTTACCGGCCAGCCAGCCAGCCAGCAAGTATCTGCGTGTGGGTTCCACTTCCTGTGCCTTTACCCAACCGATGAGATTCCCTTAATTACTGTCTCTGTCTTCGTATGGGGTAAAGGGTCACCGGGGGGGCCAGGCTAAATGACAACCTATGCCGTTAATGTGCTTCCGTCATCGTTAGTTCTATCCTCCAATCGTTTTGCACTTACATTTTTACCGTTTTACTGTTTTACCTTTTTCACCCTTATACCAACTGTCATCTTTTTCTAACCTTTTACTCCACTCGGCTTGGTTTAACTTAACTTGGCTTGACTTAGCAGCTCAATTATTATAATATTTTATTTTTATTTTTTCCAAAAGAATAATAAGGGAGGAGATCACTGTCGACAACGCGTACGTTAGTATTAGACGATGCCAGAGAGGGTGTACGTAGTACTACCAGTAGAGCAGTAACTGCGGTGCTTCCTTGCTTTTTTTTTTTTTATTTATTTATTTTATTTATTTTTTTATTTATTTTATTTATTTTTTATTTATTTTTTATTTTTTATTAATAGTGCTTCCTTGCTTTGCTTTGCTTTTCTTTTAACTTCCCAAGCGAATGCAAAAGAATATCTTCTGGTACATAAATACCATACGAAATTATCTCAGGGATAAGACGATTTGAATCCCTTTCAAAAACGTTTTTTTTTCTCTCTCATATTCTCTCTCTACATTTGAATCCTCTGAAAGTTAAACACACTCACTGAAATTTGGTAACTTGAAACTATCACGGCTATATCTGCCTATCTGGTCTGGGGACTCGGATGCCTTCCTTCCTATCTCTCTCTCTCTTTTTTTTCTCTCTCTCTCTCTCTAGCTTTCATTTTGTCTTATTATTTTCTTATTGTTTTTACTCTTATTCTTAAACAAAAGGCACTACATACAGTGGTCACAGTACTGAGAGGAAGCGAAAAAGAGGTCTTCTTATTAATGGCGACCGGCAAGCACAGCTAGCAGATGGGGATTGTAGACTTAGCTTTTATCAGTTTTGGAGATTTGGAAAGTTCTCTACACAAAAACCCAAATGAGGCAACTGGAAAATACAGTGATATTAACCACTTTGGACTTTCAGAGTTTTGGGTAACAAATTATTAAAACACTAGTGTACTGTTGTTCAAGGGACCCCACTTCCCAATTCCCATCTATCCCTTTCATTATATGGATCTACATCTTCTCTTTCCCACAGGTTCGGGTGGAGAGAGTAGCCCTTGTTGGATGATTGACAGGTAGAGTTCGAGTGAATTCAAGTTTTCCATTTGAATCGATAAGTTGAACTGATAGGGGATATCGACTCTGATGGAGGACTAGGATTCACCCGAACCCCACGTGTTTGACATCCAACTGGGACGTCCCCCCTCCTCCATCCAACTGGGACGTCCCCCCTCCTCCCGAACCTCAGGGAGGACAAGATGTGAATCCTCATTATATAACTTCACGATTTCTTCGGTTCTGTGAAACTGTCTGTGATCTCTCTCATCTCTTATGTATTATTGGATCAAATAAAGGGTCGTTAGCACAATCATCTCCTACAAAGGATAAGGTGCAATCGTTTATATATTTGGTGATCTCCGTTGGACTATACTCAATTATCATCAGCAATTCGGACCCACAATGGCTTCCATTTGCAACTGTTCACAGGCATGCTAAATAAGTACTTACCCTATAAATCTCACTGATGAGGTTGGCAACCAAAAAAGATCTCCATCTTGGCCACTTCTTTTGGTTTTGACTATTAAACAGTAAATAAGAAAGCACTTCCCACAACATGCACATTTTTTAATCATTAACATCACAATAGTGCACTAGCTAGCAAAGTTTTTATTCAAAAAATTTCAAATTGATAGGTAGAAGGGTTTCCAAATGTAAATTTTTTGATAGTCAGTATGAGATAAACTCCCAATAAAAAACAAGATCCTGGTGTGATTCACTTGGATAAGACCTGGACAAATCTGAATTAGGTTGAGGGTTCATGAGATTAGGCATATTAGTATTCAGACTATAAATTTGAGAAAATTTCTTAAAGTATGTGTTCAGTGTACAAGGTTCTATTGCAGGCTCTGTAAAGGGAGGAATGTACACCAATCTTACCCCGCAAACATAGTGAAGCTATTTCCATATTTCATACTCATTTGTTCTATTCCAGTATTTTTGTTTATTATTTTGATGTTTTTGTTGTAATATTAATAATTTGCACTAAGATTCTTGTTCTAGTTAATTTATTGGGCTTTTAGTCTTACTTGGACTTTTTAATAATCTACAATCCCCCATATATACTTGCAAGTCCCTCCATTTACCAATTCAACCTTTTGGATGGAAACTATATATAATATCAAAGCGAGTTTCCATCGTCTCTACATGTTTACAGTACCTATTACCACACATGATCAATATAAGAGAAATGATGAAATTTAGTCTTATACCATCAAATAGTCTAAAGTCCCTCATATGTAACCAGAAATCCCTTCACTGTGAATGAAAACTTTACAAATTTTTTCTCTCCTTTCATATCCAATAAAAAATTAAAAAAAAGAAAAAAAGATTGCACTGCAAGTCTGCAATTTGCCTCACCTAACCCAATTAAACCAGAGTTGCAATTTGCAACTAGCCCGAGAGAGAGAGAGAGAGAGAGAGAGAGATGACAAAAGACTTTGGGAGTAGGACATGTTTAATCTAATGTTGTTGAGGCTAAAATATATGGTAGTGATTGTAGGGGGCAGAGAATGCGAGGGTGAAGGTGGGTTTTTGGAAGGCATTGACAAAATGGTTGCTTCAAGTTTTAAAACGAAGAAAAGTGAATATCTATATTTCTTACTTAATTGTTTTTTTGACTTTGAGGAAGCTCTTGAAAGAGAGAGCGCCCAACATGGCTCCATGTGATCTGAGAATTAAACTCCTCGACCATTGAGCTTTGAATGTAAGAATTTCCTTTCCTCACTCCTTTACTGTTCTTGGAGTCTTGGAGAATGAAGGAATATTTCTCTTTTACGGTTTGACTTCTCTGCTTCCTTTTATTATTATTTTACTGTCACATTAATAGTATATTTAAGTATATATCAACTTAATGCTCGATTAATAATATTATATGGTTAAATGATTAAAAATTTATTAATGTATCATATAGATTTTGTAATAACACTTTCTGCTCTACTGAGAATAAATAAAATTAAGATGCTTTACTCACGTTCTGGCGTCTGAGGTTCAGCTTAAGAAATCTTATAGCTACTCACCAGAAACGTATATAGGTATACAATCGAAGATTTTCAGCATTTCTTTGTGTTTGTGTCTGTGTTTGGTCTTGTACATTAAAGCCCGACTACTACCTGATAAGAAAATTTCGGTTTCAGTCGAGTTTGGTTTTGGATTTTTATCAGGTTTGGTTATAAGATCTTATCAGTCCACGCTTTGATTTCGATTTACCCTATGTATATTTAGCAGAAAGTTGCTTAATGGGATTTATTGGACCATTATCAGGCTGGATCAGCTTCGTGTTGGGTTTCTTTAATATATATTTAATAAAAATAATTAGCTTAATGTGTGGGCTCTTATCAGTACATTATCAGACTGGTTCGGTTTGAGACTATTGGATGAGTTTGGATTAAGCTTATTGATAGGTCATGTCCAGTTTCAATTTTCCTCCGGGCTCTGAAAACATGACTCAATAAATTCGATTTTGGTTCGGTCCAGATCAAATCGCAATGGTTCAGTTTTGATTTTCGGTTTGCATCCAATTATGACATCCTATGTCCAACCTGAACGCATACATTTTTTTAGTCCTACTTGTAACCCATATAAGTATGTAACATGTTCAATTTGGAATTTTGGGCTATGAGATGGATACTAAGTAACTTCATAACATTAACCTAACCATGGAGATCATCCCCAGCCTTTCCACTCTTATTTTATTTTTATTTTTTTTTAACTATCATAGGGATTAAGAAGAAAAGCATAGAAAATTGATTTGAAAAACCAAATTCAGCTCCTTAATTATTCTCAGTTTAGTTAAAATGTCCTGGGACCTGGTGTAACTCTCGTTTGGTAAAAGAGAAAAGAATCCTGAAACCATGAACAATCCGGAGAATCCTTTCTTAATTTTTCTCAGTTTAGTTAAAATGTCCTGGGAGCTGGGGTAACTCTTGTTTGGTAAAAGAGAAAAGAGTCCTGAAACCATGAACAATCCAAAGAATCCTTTCTTAATTATTCTCAGTTCAATTAAAATGCCCTGGGACCTGGTGTAACTCTTGTTTGGTAAAAGAGAAAAGAATCCTGAAACCACGAACAATCCAGAGAATCCTTTCTTAATTATGCTCAGTTCAGTTAAAATGCCCTGGGACCTGGTGTAAATCTTGTTTGGTAAAAGAGAAAAGAATCCTGAAACCATTAACAATCCAGAGAATCCTTACTTTAATAAAGAGTGGGCGTACGTTACAGTTCTGGCATGCATGGATTCATGGGTCACATTAGTAGCTAAAGCTAATCAGAATGATTGAAGAAGTAAACAGTATAAATCTAGCTATCATCTTGAAAAGAATAGAAAAGAGTAGTCTTCCAAGTGATAATGATGATTCCATGCTTGTTGAGACAATCGTAATCTCTTTAAGCTCTTCTTTTCTTCATAAAAGTAATGATTTATTATTCTCGAATGAGCTGATGAGCATCATCAAAGACCAAAAGCTCATTATCACAGCCTCACCCAAACAGTTTATACCATCACCTTTTCTCTCTCTTCTTTAATAATAATAATTCCTCACTCTCTTTGATGAATCAATCAATGGATCTACTCCAATCTATCTCGTAATGGTCACCCTAAATTAACCTGTTCCCTTCTGCTTCTGCCTTTCTTTTTACATCGATGTCTTTTATGAAGAATGTACGGTTTTAAGGGACAAAAGCAGTCAAGCTTGCTCGGGAAGATGGAGGCAGACAGCTTGATACCTTACCATGAAAATAGTTCAGGAGTACAACATTCTACAGAGTATATATCCACGTCTGCTTCCATGAAGAAGATCTTCAAGATTTGCATCTTATTAGACTGATATAAATCAACATTGTGTTTTGTTTTAGATTATATTTTTAGATTCATGAATGTAAATGTTCATCAACTGGTAAATATTGTGTTGAATATCCAAGTAATAATAATTCAACCATGAAAGGACAAGAGGTTGAAAGTATAGATTTGCAGTGACATCACATGCATTCGTACTGTTGAAAGATCACACACAATCTTTCTCTCATGAGTTGAATCTCATTGGATATATCCAATATGAAATATATGAGATATATGTTATATATGATATATGATATATGATATGATTGAGGATGATGTCCACTCTATATGTCTTGTCCACTTTACTTCTGCTAGCTGCTTGCTTTTCCAAACTCAAATCAACATAACTGAAATCACGTACAAGACTCAGGAAATATCTCAAAGACCAAAACAAATCATAGTTACTGATATCATTTTACTTTGTAAGGGTACTTTGTTTCAATTTGAAAACATATATAATAACATAAAATAGTAGCTAATATTTTAATATTTTAAAAAAAAACTTAAAAAAATTTGGCCGAAATGAAAATCAACTCAAATCTTGGCTGATGGATTGCAGGCTTTGAACCCAACTTTTCCCTTATTAGACCAGAAAATGTTCTAATTTAAGTTTTAATCATAAGACATATGAAAGGAAATTTCATTCACAAGGCCTCAGTTGAACGGGTAATACCTAATGGTTTTTTTTTTTTAGAAATAATTCAAGGTTGGTAAAGTATGAAATCTTGAGTGTATTATATATTTGAGAGTTATTTTATTTAGTAATTCAAACTTTTGAAATAAAAACTTAACAATATAATATCTGATATTTAGATTCTCTTTTTATAATCATTCAAAGAAAGATCACATGCTACATGTATTACAATTCAAAAAGAGAAACAATACATTATGAGGAGTGTTGGAAATAATCTCATACTAGTATGGTTCAAAATCTTA
Source organism: Protea cynaroides (assembly GCA_028583415.1). NCBI lineage: Eukaryota > Viridiplantae > Streptophyta > Magnoliopsida > Proteales > Proteaceae > Protea > Protea cynaroides. The sequence continues at coordinate 7,589,774 of CM053275.1, read as the reverse complement.
AGTATCTTATATACTTGAAAATCCCTCCACTTCGAACTTTGGAGATAGAAACTTAACACTCCCATGTCAAAGAGGTGTCTCATGATTTGTATATAAGAATACCCACATTATCAGAGAAGAAATAGCATAGAAATGATACGCATCTAGTGTGTAGATAAATTTCTTTTGAATTAAAATGATGATAAACAAAAATAAAAAATCAAAGGAGGGTAAGAAATTTACCGAATATTAATTGATTTTTGTTTCATTATAAGTAACCCCCACCCCCCCCAAAAAAAAAAAAATGACCCTCATCTTATTAAAAGAGAAAAAGCAGGTGTGTGGACCTGGTGTGGAGGGAGATGTGTAATTGGACAAAAATGGAGAATCCCAAGACATAGAGATACTTTCAATTTGAAAGAATTGAATTGTCCACAACATAGGAGCCAAGACCAGTCGTCAAATCAAAACCCAATCACCTAAAAAAAAAAAAAGGAGAGGAAGTAATACTTTTAATGGCGACAACAACTGTTATATGTCAGGTGTATGGTCAATCTTAGGTGGGCCCATTTGAGATGCTTTTCTTCCTTTATTAGAATTTGAATTTAGAGAGAGCTTAAAGCCTTGAATTCATCCCATGACTTTTGTTTAAGAAGACGGAGATAATGCTGATTTATAAGAAGTCTTAGCAGCCTCACAGCACCCGGAATGCCGGAAAAGGAAATGGTTAGGACTTATTAATGGTGAGGGAGGTTAAGTGGTGGACCAGTGGTGCAGTAGGAGGAAGACAATGAAGACATCACCAACCAGCCGGCCGGGGATCATGCAAGTTGTTTGAGCAGGACGAACGGCAGTGTTTCCTATTTATTTTTTTTATTGAGGGCATGGGTTCTCTTAGTGCCACTCTAGCTAGCAATATCCAACGATTTATATGGGTATCGATTGTGGTGGATATGGATACTTAATCATTACAAATCAGTTGATTCAATATTTTAGGTTAATACATGGGTAGAAAGGTATGACATCTCACATATCAACCTATAAAAATCAAATACAGACGATACATATCCGATCCCATATCGATTTCCTAAATATCTAATACATGTTCTAATATTGTGAATTAAAACCATGTCCAATGGAGTTAGTGAGTTAGAGAGGGAAGTGCTGGCATGACTCTCACTCCATCATATAAAAAAATAATATTTAATAACCATTTGATTGAAATGAGACCCTATTTTAATTACACGGCTGATCAATGAAGTATCAGCCCTTCACCAATAGCTTTGCCAATTCCAACTGCAAACGAATATTCAAGATGGTGGACTGTCAAGTATTCCTTGTCTTGATTTAACCATTATTTTGTCTAATTAAGTTTTTTTCTTCTTGTATCCAAACATAGAGTCTTATAGTAAAAATAGAGAATCTCTTGGAAGTTGGTGAAGAGAAACTCGATCCCTACATCTGTACATAAGACCCATTTGAATTTGTCACACAATCTCCAAACAGATGTAAGCTCTAGCTTTTCTATTTTATAATTTATAAAACAAGATCAACCAGGGGCCCATGGGATAGTGCATCGATCGGGCTATGCCCCTGCCGTCGATCCCTCTTTGATCCCTCATTGAGCTGCCCAGTTGTTGAAGACGAGCGAGTGGCGATTGCAGACATGTTAAGTCCTTTCTAATTTCAGAGATTCAGGTTCTGAGTCTTACGTTTACAGGATATATACATACATTCAATATTTTCACCATTCTCTCCCTACCCATAAGAAAACGAATCCAAATCCTTTTTTGCGGTTGATCCAAAGACTAGTAATCAATCGATCCGTCTATCAATACATTGATAGATGGGCCGATTGAAATCCAGCCCTTAACAACCTACAGATATACAGGAGAGGAGTTCTACTCCAAGAAAACTGCCCACTTGGCGCTTAATTCTATTTCATGATCCCACAACGAGTATTGTAGCACATTAAAAAATAAATAAATAAGTAACCAAGGCTCCACCTTAATATTTTGTTCTCTTTCCCCATCCTATGAGGAGACGATGTGAATCCCTCTTTTCCCTTCTCCTATCTCCTTTCCCTATCCTATGAGGTCCCACTTATATATGGCCGTTCTTCCTCCCACCCTATGGGGTCCCACCTACATATGACCCTTCCATTTCATGGGTTCTGCAGCTTCTGTTTTCTGGTGGTGATTGAACTTGACAAAAAGATCTTCTCCAGTGACTGGAGAGTACCAGACCCCACAGCTCTCTCTGTTTAAGTGAGTGAAGAGTAGCTAGTGAACTTTGGTGGTTGGTTGCTATTAAACCCACTGGAGGAGTGGAAGATTCCATCACTGTTAACACTAAAATAGGGTACCATAAAAGGGACCCACAATTTCATTAAAAAAAGAAAGAGGGACCCACTAAACCTCATGAATTACCCACATAACCCACTTATATTGTGCTTTTGCGTACTTAATAAGTCATGGGCCCATTAAAAGTGAAAAAAAAAAATCATTACCCAACACATTTTAATGGTCCACTAAATTAGTGGCCCAACCCATGACGGCGTGACCTAACGACACATTCCCCCAAAGATTCTAATTCAACGACAAAGATCACACACAAATCTCCTACCTACGTACTGTGGAGTGTGGACACTTCCACTTTCAATCAAATTTAAAACAAGTCAAAAAGCAACAGCTCATATGAGCACATCGCAGATCACACACCCTGATTGAGTTGGATTTTCCGGAAATGCTGGTACCAAATGATGATGACAGAGCTGAGCCCAACCACCGGCCCACAACTTTCATGATTTTATCACTGAATCAATTCATCAGGATTTTGAGGCCCATCTCATAAATTATAAAAAAATAGAGGAAGAAAAAACATAAAATAATGAAGAAGAGTAGAACACTTAAAAATGGATAGGAATTGCTGGCCATTATCTTTCTTATTTTATTTTTTTTCTCCCATCTTATAAATACATATCAACATAACTTTGGATTTTAGCTGGATCTTACAGAGTCATAAGAAGAGCTAAATTTCATTGATTTTTTTATTATACCATCACTAAGTATATAATATATTGTGATTAAAACCCTAATTTCCACTAAAGAAAAACTAAAATTTAGAATCACACTCTCTGATCCATACTGTTCTTGAGCTGTTGAAGAAGAATAAGAACAAGCAACACCATTGAGCAACAGAGCAGGATGAAAACAGAAACAGAGATGGGTTAACCCAAGAGAAATTCACATCACATTGCAACTGTTGGCGTTCTCATCACTGAAGAAATGGGTGTAAGGGTCTGCAGCTGGAGGTGGTTGTGCAGGGAAGTAGGCGACCGCCGGTGGTGGCCGAGCATACATCATGGGTTGGAACCGTTCGTTCCCATTAGCGCGTTGCTGGTTCATCATCATTGCCATGTACTGTTGTTGGTGATATGGGTTACCAGCCATCATCTCTGGCCCTGCTCCTTGAAAATACCCTCCAGCGCCTGGATTCATGGCCGCCGCCGGAAGCCCTTGAACCGCCGGAATGTTGGCCATACGACCAATCGGCGGCATATTCCCCATCTGGCCCACATTCCCACCGACGCCACGTGTGACATCGATGTCATGGAACCCTCGTTGGTGCTGCATGTTGTTAATGGCCGGACCACCACCATCGCTCTTCCCTCCACCTTTCTTACCACCACCACCACCAGCGGCATTGCCATTATTGCCACCCTTCTGGTTATTTCCACCGCCGCCATTTTTACCATCTTGTGGAAACCCACCACCGTTTTTACCTTTTCCAGCACCACCACCTTGATTTTGATTTCCACCATTGTTTCCACCACCACCACCACCACCCTTCTTTCCTCCATTACCATTCTTTGCATCATTATTTCCACCCATACCCTTCACTTGTACAGGAATTTCACCCCCACCACCTTTCTTCCCGTTACCGGCGCCGCCGTTGCCACCTTGGAATTGGGGATGTTGACCATTACCCTTCATGGGTGGTTTCATCTTGTACAGGGGTTCTTCGAAATCATCATCAAATTCATCTTCATCGTCAAAATCATCGTCATCGAAGTCATCAAAGTCATCCTCATCAGTAAACTCACCCTCGGGCAAGTTGAACTTGACGGATTTCTGATCCTTGAAGGGCATCTTTTGGTCCTTGAATTGCGGCAGCTTACTCAGATCATTGACATTGAACCCTTTCATTTGTTGCATCTGCTGTAGTTGCCGTTGAAGCTGCTGCTGTTGTTGAAGCTGTTGTTGTTGAAGCTGCTGTTGTTGTTGCTGCTGCTGACCGCCCTTCTGTTGGTCTTTTCCACCCTTTTGGGATTTGTTATCTTTGCCACCCTTGACATTCTCAATTGGCATGTTCTTGAACTGGTTCTGGATTTGATTCTGGTTCTTGGCCTTTTGAGCACCCCACATCTCTGCATGTTTTCCTGCTTTACAAAGTTTCCTTATCAGTGTCGCAGGGTCAACATTACCTGAAACTGTTACCTTCCCCTGCTCTGAATCTATAGTTGTGGTATACACCCCTGAAAATAGCAAAAGAAAAAGACCAGAGATTGTGATATGGAAATGGCAAAAATAAAATTCAACAGAGGAAGTTGAAAAAACCCAAATGGAATCCAAATAACCACTTAGAGAATGTAATTAAAGAAAAAAAAAAAAAAAGGAAGAAAATAATCTTAGAATCGGGAAATACCATCGATTTTCTGTAACAGTTTCTTCACCTTCTGCTTACATCCATCACAGTGAATGTTCACTTTGAGAACACAAGTCTGCAAGTACAAGTAATCAAGTAAACAAGACAGATTATTTAGGGGGGGGGGGAGAGAGAAAGGGAAAAGCTTTCAGAGATGCAGAGTTAGGAATGAAAGAAACCAAAATAAGAGGCACCTAAGTCTGAGTACAGAACAAGCAAAACCCCATAAAAGAAAAAAGGAAACAAAATAAATGGAATGCTACCTGGATCTTCATAAACTCTTCTTTACTCATCTCTGAAACTCAAACAGAAATACCAGATATAAAGTGATAATGGGAAGAAATTCTGGATAGAAGAAGGAAAAAGGTGAGATCTGAGTAACAGAAATAGCTGAAACAGAGAGGATGAATTGCTGGAAATCAACAAATGACTCTCCTCTGATGTCCTTTATGGTGGTGGGTTCATCCAACCAAACGCAGAGAGTAGTGCCAACAAGATTCAGATACAATACGGGAAGAGAGAGAGAGAGTTCAGAGAAATTAAAATGCTCTTTAGCTCCTTCACCTCCACTTCAGGGCTGCATTTGTTCTGTGAGAGCAAGAGAGAGATGGGATGGAGAGAGAGATAGAGCACTCCAGCTTCCATCCTCTCTTTTGGCCTTTATTTATGGATACATTTATCAATTTTTTTTTTCCTTAAAAAAGTTAAAACTTAAATTTTTAGATTTAAAATAAAAATTAGCCAATAGGTTAGGTCAGCTTGGCTTGAGACGGAGCTCGGCTTAAATGAAAAGCTGTCAGATAAAATCACCCAAACAGGGACCGTCTAATAAATAAGTTATTGAATGCACTCATGTCTCATGGACATAATATTACCTAATAAATACTATCTATTCCTTCTTAAAAATAGAAAGAAAGAAAGAAAAAAAAAATTATTTTGATTTTTTTTTCCACCTAATGACCAAGATTTTTTCTTTTATTTTAATAAATAGGGCATTGACTTAAAGTGTAAGATTGACATTATACATTTAAAACATATTGCAGGTATTTATCTAAAGATCCAAATCGTCTCCTCCCTGAATTTCGAAGGAGGAGGGAGACGTTCCCGTTGGATGGTCGACACGTGATTCTCTAAAAAATCAGAGCTCTATGTTTCAGTCGACACCACCTGGTCGGTTAGACTTGTCGACTGAATGTAGACTCTGACGTAGGATTCAAATTTTTCCAAGAGTTACGTATTGACTATCCAACAAGGACGTCTCCCTCCTTCTTGAAATGTAGGAAGGAGATGATTTGAATCTATCTATCTAATGTAATTTTTTATGTTAATCAATGAACGTAAGAGAAAAGGTGTTTCATGATTTGTAAAAAAAGAATCATATAGGGATAAAAGGGAGTGTCGGAATCATGCATTTTTTTTTTCCTTTAATCATAAACTTTTGGTAATTAATTTGTTGGATTGAGTTATAAATTGTTTGCACTTGTCAGATTTTTTTTCCTTTAACCATAAACTTTATAATTAATTGGTTGGATTGACTTATAAATTGTTTGCACTTGTTAAAAGTGATATTCACTTTAATGTTTAAGCTAAGGATGTGAATGGGTAATTGATATTTTTTTGGATAAGAAGGCCCAAGGAGACTTAAATCATGACTTCATTGAGATATTGGTTTTATCAAATGAGCTATCCCCTTAATTTTAATGTTCTTAAAGATTTCACAAATTCTAGAGAATGAGAAAAAGAGGATTATGAGATTAAGATAATTGAGAGTGAATCATTTCCATCGGTAGAGAAGGTCTAACCAACGAAATAAACAAAAGGTTAAAAATTTAGAATCGATTTGCATTTGCATCAGTTTAGAAGTCCAAATCCATCACATCTAGGCCATATTCGATTTATAATCGATCCATTTACATCCCAAAATTTAAACTTATCCAACATGATTCTCACATGCATTAGCCTTTTTTTTTTCTTTTTTTTTCTTTTTTGGAAAGGGTGAGGGGTTTATAGAGCTACTGAAAAACTATTTTTATTATCATGAATCTGTTTATAGTGTTTTATTTTTATTTATTTATTTATTTTTTGTTAAATTCTAGCATCATATTTCAATTATATTAGTTTAAAGTAAAAATATCATAACCTCACTACATCAGATTGATTTCTCGATCACAACACATGTAAAAGGAACATAGGTTTTGTATGTTTACCCAAAAAAAAAAAACATGGGTTTTGTTTAAAAATATTTTTTTCCTCACATTTATCCTATCTATTTAAGATTCTCATTTTTTTTTAATTGAGCACCAATCTAAAGAGGTGGTTCAATTAATTATTTCATGATTTTTAAGATTTTTTTTTATGGAATAATCTCCATTGTGGGGCTAGGATATAGATTTCGACATCGAGGGGGTGGTCCTTTGGAAAGGGGACTAGAGAGTGAAGCGGAAGAATAAGAGATAATGGATATAATGTACATACGTATGGGTAAGGATACTAGTTAAGGGTGTTAAAAATGAACGAAAACTATTATAAAAACTGAATCAAACTGTTTAAATCGAAATTGTGAAATCGATTATTAAACGGTTTGATTCTTATTTGAAAAATGAATCCGTTTAGTAAAATAGTTCATTTCTCTTTCAAAATGAAACCGCTTAAACAAATTGTTTGGAATTATTATAGCCAATTAAATCCTTACTTTAATCCATTTGTAGTGAAGGTCTATTCGTAGAAATAAATTATTTTATGTTTTCCATATGGCATATTTTTAAATCATATAAGATTAAAATTATTTTCCTTGGCTTTTCATCTCCTCTCTCCCTCTTCTTGGCTTTTCATCTCCTCTCTCCTTTCTCCTCTCTCCCTCTTCTTTGTTTTTAATTTTCTTCCTCTCTTTCTGGGTAATGAAACTAGTTAAAAATTGAAATCAATTAATAATCAATTTTAGTAAGTATTTTATAACAATTTAATAAATGATTGGATTTGATTTTATCCATTAGTCCATTATACATCAAACAAAACTGAACTACATCGTAAATCAAAACCACACCATTTAACACCCTGCACTGTGAAACATTTCCCTAAATTAAGTCTAACTCTAGAAAAGAGAAGTGGACTAAATAAGATAAACGGCAACCAAAACTTTGGATTCAAACTGAGCCATTTTCTCTCACAAGGGCGTACCTTTCTCTTGGAAGCAAATTATGGTTGTCGTTCTTAAAAGCCTAACCCATGATGAAATTCTTGTCCTCTTATCTTTTCTTTTTTCCTTGGGAGATTTACTTTTGCCTGGAAAAGAAGTATGAATGTGACAAAGTATCTCTAGAATCCCAAAAAAAAATTTCCTTAGAAAAAGCTTTACTGGAAAATTTAATAGCTAGGTGACATGAATGGGTGAATCTTTATTGATAGTCATTAAGGGTGGATGATCTGGGGTTTGGATCGTCTGCACTTATGCAACCTTTGCAGTTGCATTTGGGTAGTTGAAATGCATCGAGGCACGTGTAGATGCATTCTCAATGGCTCGGATGCAGCTGCAAGGCACAACTATAGAAAATCTAAGTCCAAAGATCTGAGAACAAGACCAAGGTCCTAAATTCAAGTATCGAACACGTATTAATCATGTGCAAAACTTATCTGATTTAGATTGAATTAGTAATGATATATGACTAATATCAGATCTAATAATATTAAAATAGAATTAAATCAAAGATTGATCAGGTCCAAAACCAATCCGAAAGAATCATAACCAAGACATTGTCTATGAACATCACATGACCCACTAATAAAAAAGAAGGAATCACATTGGTAGAAGGTTTTCTCTATTTTGAAAATGATGGAAGATACTTGTGATAATTATTAGGTTGCTTAGACCATACATTATCATTTTCAAAAAGGTTTAAGCTTGGGTTTGAAGTTGGTGGATGCTTTGTGAGATAGAATAGAGAGGAGAGTTTCAATTCCTTGCATTCTTTTGATTGATTAGGATTAGGTAGTGGGTCACATTTATTTTTTGGTCATTTGCTTCACTCAATTAATTTGTGTTGGTCAAATTCACAGCTTTGTTCCGACTTTCTTAGTTGCTTATGTCTTACATTAATGATTCATGTTTTTTTTAAGGTTGTTTTAATAAATAATAATAATAGAAATAAAACAAAAATTTTCTAACCAAAATTGGTGAAAAAAAATTTTAACTTACTTTTTGGTCTTTCTAGAATAATGCATTTTTCTCATATATATTTATCATTTTATATTATTTCTAAAAGTTTTTTAAGTAAAAAGTAAAATGGGTTTTTTCATAAATTTTGTGAAAATGATTTATCATTAAGACTTGTCATTGTCTAGTACGATTTTTCAAATAAACATATGAAATGAAAAGAATTATCTTCATTCAAAAAAAAAAAAAATTTATTATATTAAGATAGGAAAAAAGTAAAGTTTCAAATTATTTGACACTTTAAGAGATGTCACTAAGAAAATTTCTTTTATTTAATGGGTAAAAATAATATATCTTCGGTAAGTGTGTCAAAAATGAAACAGAACTAAACCATTTTTCTTTGAAACTGTGAAACTAATTATTAAACAGTTAGATTCTGATTTTAAAAATGAAACCGTTAAAACTGACTATTTGGAACCGTTAAAACTAATTAAACCTTTACTCTAATCCTTAGTACTAAATGTTTATATTTATATAAATAAATTTTATTTTATTGTTTTCCATGTTACATAATTTTAAATCATACTCTTATTTCATATATGATTAAAATTATTTTATTGTTTTCTTTGGCTTTCCCTCTTCTTTGGTTCAAACTTTCTTCCTCTTCCTTTATGCAATGAAATCGTTAAAGAACTTAAAAACTAAAATCGATTGATAATCGATTTTGGTTAGCATTTTGAAACCGTTTAATAAATGATTCGATTTTAGTTTTACTCATTACACACTGAACCAATAGCAAACTGCACCATTTAACACTCTTAATATCAAGAATGACTTGATAGTGAATCACTTTAAAAAATAATATAATGAAAATAAGACAATGGACAATCATAAAAGACCTATTCATGAGAGGGAACTAGCTGTAGGCTGATACAAGGAAGGTTCGTATTAGAGTTACCTCATTATTCTTGGTCCCCTCTAGTTCTAACAACATTTCGGCTTAGATAAATTTTATATTATTGTAACCTTTAATTATTGAACCAAGTACAACAATAAATTACAAGTACTTTAGTAAGAGATTAGGTATATTTTATTAATGAAAGTTTGGCAACATAGCCACTAATTATAAATTACTACCAAGGGTACCAATGTGTTTTTTTTTTTTGTTTTTGGGTAAATATTTTTGTATGTGTTCTTGATAAGGTTGTGGTCCAAAAATGAGTCTTTAAAGGGGTTTAGGTTTTTTTTTTTTTGGATATATAATGTTCCATGACACCAGGGTTGGTTAATTCTTTTGGTATTGTGGTACATTGTCATTATCCATATTAAGAAAAAAAGAAAAAAGAAAAAACCCGGCTTGGGTGAAGTTCCCATCAACGTCACCATCTTCATTCACCGGTCAACAGTCACCACCATGTTATGTGCCTGAAATAGAAAACTCCATAGGGATAGACAAAATGTGGAAATCAAGGAAGGAAACCCTAGTTACAGCCTATTTTACACGGGATTCATCTCCGTCCATGAGGTATGGAACCCAACTCTAGAGTGTGGAACCCACAAAATATAAACCAACCCAATTCCCAAACCATATGGTTAGGTTAAGTATTGCCGACAAGATGGAGTTGAGCATTCAAATTTCCGATTCGATAATCAAATTTGGTTTCTGCCTGTTTTGATTCGATTTCTATGGGAATCGGGGTTAGAATTGGTAGGAATCCATCCGGATCGTCTGAACCCTAGAAAACTTGCCAGGAATTATTGCAGCGAATCAGGCTCAATCAGATGAGTTCATACAAGGCGTAAAAGATAAACCAAAGCAGGGTGGCCCACACTCCATGATCAAGATTCAGATCCAGATCTACCACAAATTAATCCACTTGAGTGATGATCAGACGATGATAATGTACTGTATTAAACTTACAACAGTGGGATGGGTTTGAGTTTGGGGTGGTAGGGACGTCCTCTTAAATGATACAGACAATACAGCAATTGACTCCTGAAAGTTAAAAATGCATTGTTGGGTATCCCTGTTCCTAATAAATAACCCATCCATCTATTCATCCAGTTGGAATCTGGGATAAGTAAATTGGGTGGGGTCAGTTGGGGAGAGGGACAAGGGGAATAGTACATCAGCATGTATTTATATCCTTTTTAGAATTTTATTTTTATCCGTATTCAGTGGGTTTTGACATCACATCAATGGTGATGGGATTCCATAAAGAGTACATATACATGCAAGTGATACGAACTCAAAGACGAAGGTCAAGAGCATACCATTAAATTAAAGGGAAGAAGTCCTTTAGTCGAGAAACCACTAGAGAAATCGAAGGCACAGGGACGTGAAAAGTTCCATCTGCATATACTTGTATTCTCTTTGGGATTCCATCACCTTCCATATCCAATAAATCTCATATTCTAGAGGTAGGTCCTACACTTCATTGATGGGGATAGAAGTTTCTTGAAGGATACATGTAAGTGAAAGTGAAGGAGGATGGAATTCGCATCCATCCATCCATGGCCTCAAAAGCAACAGAAAATGGCAGCCAGCATTTTGCATTTCTACACAAGACAAGGGTTTTAGAAAAGTTTCATGGGTAGACAGTTTGTTCATGTCAGCTTTTCGGGGGTTTAATCCAAAGTTTTAAAACAGAATGTTTCCCTTGTAGTCTTTACTTTCTCTAATTTCCTAAACATTCGGTTACGAATTTTTATTTTTTATTTTTTTGGTAATTCAGGCATCGAACATGATATTGGTCATATGTTCAAAATCAATTCAGATCGGATTGATATATTATACGGATCCAATAGAACACCGACATGTGACCAATACATAATAAAATAATATTAAAACAGGAATTGAATCAAAACCAACCACTCCCAAACACCCAAGAGGTTTAATTACAAAAAAAGGGGCCAAGCCAGAAGAGATTTGCCCAATATCAAAATACATAATAACATATCATATCCAACTGAGGAATGCAATCTCAGTCCCAAAACCAACATGCTCATCGAATCAAAACAATGGCTTCTACTCCTCATCTGAAAACATAACATTCAAAGGGATGAGCTCACTAGCTCAGTGAAGAAAACTACAATTACCATCAATACATTCTAATAATAAAACAAACTCACTCTAGTATTACAAGTAACATTAAAATCATATAAGTGGTCACATGTGGTCTCTTTGGTCTACATCCCTGTATGGATAACATGTCTGGACCTCTGTATAGGTCTGACTCTTGCATGAGTCTTTTGTTGTAGATCTCTGTATAGGTCTGACTTTTGTATGAGTCGTCTGCTCTGGACCTCTATATAAGTTTGACTCCTATATGAGTTGTCTACTCCGGACCTCTGTATAGGTCTAACTCCTATATGAGTCGTCTGGTCTGGACCTCTATATAGGTATGACTCATGTATGAGTCGTTTGCTCTAGACTTCTGACGCCTGTATGAGTCGTTTGCTCTGGACCTCTATATAAGTCTTGACTCTTGAATGGGTTGACTACTCCGGACCTTTGTATAGGTCTAACTCCTATATGAATCGTCTACTCTGAACCTCTTTATAGGTTTGACTCCTATATGAGTTGTCTGTTCTGGACCTTTTTATAGGTTTGACTCTTATAAGAGTCTTCTGCTCTGGACCTCTGTATAGGTTTGACTCCTATATGAGTCATCTATTCTGGACCTCTGTATAGGTCTGACTCTTATATGAGTCGTCTGTCCTGAACCTCTATATAGGTCTGACTCATGTATGAGTCGTCTGCTGTGTGTTAAACCTCCATCTCAAAAGTTCGAACTTATAAGTGGAGAGACTCTATATAGGTCTGACTCCTATATGGGTCGTCTGCTCTGGACCTCTGTATAGGTCTGAGACGTGTATGAGTCGTCTGCTTTGGACCTCTGTATAGGTCTGCTCCTGTATGAGTCATCTGCTCTAGACCTCTATATAGGTTTGAGACCTGTATGAGTCGTCTGCTTTGGAACTTTGTATAGGTCTGCTCTTGTATGAGTTGTCTGCTTTGGACCTCTGTATAGGTTTGACTCGCATGAGTCGTCCGCTCTGGACCTTTGTATAAGTTTGACTCTTGTATGAGTTGTTTGCTCCGAACCTCTGTATAAGTTTGATTCCTGTATGAGTCGTTTGCTCTGGACTTTTGTATAGGTTTGACTCTTATACGAGTCGTCTGCTTTGGAACTCTGTATAGGTCTAACTCTTGTATGAGCTGTCTGCTTCAGACCTTTGTATAGGCAAAGGTCTGACCCCTGTATGAGTCGTCTGCTCTTGACCTCTATATAGGTCTGACTCCTATATGAGTCGTATGTTTTGGACCTCTGTATAGACCTAACTCATGTATGAGTCGTTTGCTTCGGACCTCTCTGTATAGGTCTAACTCCTATATGAGTCGTATGTTCTGGACCTCTATATAGGCCTAACTCATGTATGAGTTGTTTGCTACGGACCTCTCTGTATAGGTCTGACTCATGTATGAGTCCTCTACTCTGGACCTCTGTACAAGTTTGACTCTTGTATGAGTCGTTTGCTACGGACCTCTGTATAGGCCTGACTCATGTATGAGTCGTCTACTACGGACCTCTCTGTATAGGTCTGACTCATGTATGAGTCCTCTACTCTAAACCTCTGTACAGGTTTGACTCTTGTATGAGTCGTCTCTAGCCTTGACCCATGTATGGGTTGTCTTAAGTTTTTACCCTTGTATGGGTTGTCTCCTAGGCTTAACCCTATATGGGTCCTTCATAATTTGACCCCTATAAGAGTCGACAAACATTACATTTCATTATTCTTTTCATGTTCATCATTTCCATTTAAATAATGAATTAGCGGTACCAACCTTTGACCTTTCATACACATGATTCATTACATGATCATCAATTAACATAGCATGAATAAGGATGGGCCGCTCAAGGGAATTATATGTAGAAAACTGAAACTGAACCAGCCCGATAATGGTTCAATACATCCCATTAAGCTCTCTCTCTCTCTCTCTCTCTCTATATATATATATAAATAGAGAGAGAGAGAACTGAAACCAAATAAAAATCGGACTGATAGTGGATGAATAAGAACCTATTAAACCAGCTCGATAAAATAATATCGAACTGAAACCAAAATTTTCTTATTGGATCAAAACCAAATCAGCCCATATATTCTACTAGTGTCAAAGAACTACTTGGCCTCTGAATATAGCTTTTCAATGAAAAATTGTTTGAAGCTGTGAGAGAGAGAGAGAGAGAGAGAGAGAGAGAGAGAGAGAGAAGGGCTAGACTTAACCCTCATAATGATCATTATATCCGTTGTTCTGTACCTTTTCTCCTGCAACACAAGATATAGGATTTGACAAAGCCCAATGCATATGCCCCACTTGGCTCGTCTCAAGTTCGAAATGAACTTGAAACTTGCCAGTGTCGGTTGGATGGCCGACACCTGTCACTCCGTCGGATCCAACGGTATGAATTATTGAGTTATTTGGTAATTTTTCTTTAAACTTTTTCGGACAATAACTCTCGTACTGTTAGATCGGGTGGAGTGACAGGTGTCGGCTATTCAGCCGACGCTAGCTCGGCTCAAGTTCATTCCGAACTTGAGACGAGTATGGGACCCATACCTCCCAAAACCCGAAATTCCTGCAACACAGATCCACACATGTTCCACTTGCACAAGGTTTCTTCAAAGGAACAGTAATCATTATTCTGGCCATAATAATGATCAAATACTTCTCGCTCCCCCAAAAAAAAAAAAAAAAAAAGAAAAAAAAAAAACACTGAAAAAATATTTCAAGCTCAAGGCAACAAACCATCACACAAATGCTTGCTTGACAGGAAGTGCTTTGAATACATTGAAACAGTTCTGAGGTTTTAATATAGGGAAGAAATTGGGTTCCAAAGCCCCAATGGACCATACCCATGTCATACAACTGTTTTATAATCCATGGTTGGTACAAGGGCAATGCCAATCCAACCATCCATGAAATTTCAAAATTTCAACAGTTTAGCCTTCATGAAACTTACAAATATTTCATTCACAGGTACAGATAAAAGTGCCCTCAATTTCTTCAACTTCACACGACTGGAGCATGTGCCTCTTCTCTTCAGAATCCCCAACGACAGGTTTGGCAATTATAAATGGGAAAAGGCAGCACATATTTTTATCTCTATCTTTCTTCCTTGAGATCTAAACCCCTTTTCTCTCTCTTCTCTCTCCTCCAAATGATCGCCAGCAACCGATTCTCATTGTACTCCCATCTTCCCACTAACATATAACATTCCAATATAACCCGCTACACTAGATTGTAGATCTCCTCAAATAAATCTACCCCATAACTTTTAGAGCAAACTTCTATAGCAAACATTCCTTCTCTCTCTTTCCCCTGTAGGACTAGACCCCCACCCCGACACTTCCCCCAAAAGAAAGACAATAATAACAGACAGATACCCTCTTGACTGACCGCTTTAGTTATCTACTTGCTTTTATGACTCAAAATACTTTCCTCGAGAAAAGAAAAGGGAAGGAGGGAAGAAATGGCAATGGCCTTCAGAAATTAGCACTACAGAAAACTTTCTCCTACCTTGTGAAACAAAGAGCTACATGAACCGCTGCACTCAAATGTGCAGATCCCAAAGACCCACAGATTGTAAAAAAATAAAAAGGTAAGTTATTAAATAGTAACCGGATCTTTTGGACAGAAAAGAAAAAGTAAATCAGGCATACATGTTGCTTTCCTTTTTGAGTTACATGTACAATCATATTTACAATCCACAAGAGATCAAAACATTAAATATGATATGATTATATTTGGAGACGAGATGGGATCGGAAAGAAATGGAATAGTATGATCAATCTAAGAAGAATAATGTAAAAATAAAAGGACAGACAGAGGTAAAAGAATAGGGATACAGAAACCTTATGTCACAAGTTGATGAAATATTGAGAAGCGGATATCTCACAGATCACATTCATTGACTTAAATCTCTATGAGCTCCTGAATGGCCTGACGACATATCGGACACTTATTCGATTGATCCCTCAATGCAATTGCACACTCTCTGCACATACACTGAACATGGAGCACCATTATTCAACGTGAGCACAAAGCAGATCAAGACAGTTAATATTACCCACAAGTTACTCATAGCAGGGAGAAGTTTTTCTTGTATACCACCCCCCACAACAAAAAAAAGTTGTTTTTCATTTGAGCCCTCGTTTTTTGCAAGGCCCACCTAGGAAGGGCTTCATGCACCGCCCGAATATCTGCCACATGCCAACTCAATTGGAGGTCCAAATTTTAAACAGGTAGACCCCAAGGCCCTACACTAAAATTTGATCTGTGACTAATCCAGACTGTCTTCTCTATCCAAGGTCGGAATAGCCATATCAATTGTCCACGGGGGACAATGACAGTGGGAATCTCAGGATTCCCTTCCTAATCGGATAGCAGAAAGAAATTTTGTTTTATTTTATTTTATTTTTTTAATTTTGACAACCTTAGTTGTTTCCAAGAATGAATGATAAAAGAAAACTCCAAGAACATGGTGTAAAAAAACCCTAATAGCATTGAGTTTTTAAAAATTTTAAATTTCATAATGGAAAATCGAAAGTTTTCCCTTTTTTTTTTTTTTTTTGGAAGGTAAGAAAGAAATTCTGAACTTTTTAACTTTCAGAGTTTCATGTATAGCATTGCTTCCTTCTATCTTGTCACTCGCTATTTCCTGGGTCAAGATAACAATTTAAATCTCCCTGGAAATTCTCTTGCAACCAAGATCTGAGGACCTTGATCTCTGGAAATGACCAATGTCACATCTCAGATCTCCAATATTAAGGCTCAATTGGAGAAAGGACCAGCAAAATTACCGGAGGCATTCGAGTTTATGTTAACCCAATCATCCAATCTATTAACTCTGCTGCCAACATTATGCAGATGGCATCTTTCCAACTGTCCAAAAGACCACAAAAAATTGAATGGTCAGGCTAATCCAATTGGGTCATTTTAGGCCAATGAAACCTCCCAGGAAGGACCCAGAAAATACGCATCACATCCCTATCTATGAGCAACATGCACCAGGAAACATATGCTACCTGATAATTATCTTCAATCCTGTAAATGATAAACAAATATGCTCTTGATGGAACTTACCAAATGTCGACAAGGTAAGACAGCTGTATCCTTTGGTTCTGTCATGCAAATAACACACTCCATCCCTTGGTCATTGTCATCAAACCCTGCTACAACTGAATTGCCAATTCCATAAATTTCACGAAGCTCATAGCGAACCCCATCAACCCACAATATTTGCTTGACAACACTCGCTTGGAATGGGCCTCCATTGTTCTTCGCTAAGACAGCTTGAGTAATCTGAGCATGGGAAGATCTGGCTAGTGGCAGAGATTGACCAAGCTGATTCTCTGCAGGCTGAGGTAGTAGACATGCTTGAGCTAAGATAACAAGTGGGAAAACATCTTCGCCCATTGACGGTTTAAACAGATCATCCAACTCAAAGAAGCCTAGGTCAATGCCAGTTCCTGGAACTTGACGGAATTTCTGGCCCAATCCTTTCCGAAAGGGAATTCTAACTGGCATATAGGCCTCAGGATATAGTGGACTGAAGCTGCAGTTTGCTCCTTCTTTCGCAAAGTAGAAGATAGTGATACTGCCATAAAAAAGGAAAAAATTTAGTCATAATATAAGACCCAACGTGTGTGCATGCACACGCGAGAGAGAGAGAGAGAGAGAGAGAGAGAGAGAGAGAGAGAAACCTAAACCCTAGTTTGCATAAATTTTCTTGAAAATAAACCACAATTTGTGTGCTTATAAAGACCAATCAAATCAACATCCTGATCCCAGTCGTGAGGCAGTTTATTGCATTTCTGAACATGTTCTGGCCTCCTAACAGCCAGCAAAGTGCAAACAAGCCAACTTTTTGGGGATCAACTCGTTAAGATCATGTGTATCAGGATGGAATGACGATATTCAAAAACACTTGCCTATTGTTCAGGGAATGAAATCAAGTTGATAAAAGGCAATCCTTGCATACTTAAAATGAAAAGCCATCATATTCGATGAATTAAAATGTATATTCCCACAGAGTCCACTATAAGTGGCTCAGTAACCATAAACTACAATAAATTACATAAAACCTCAAGTACTTGATCAAAATTGATCAACACCTGATCGAGTTACAACAGCAACTTGGTTCATGAAAGGCTTTGCAATAAGGTAATGTAATCTCCCATTTATGCTCTTGACAAACTACATGGTACTTGGATCATGAACTTAACCACAGACATTTCCAAATTTGACACAACAAGAACAAAAGGCTCTCCATCCTAATTTTGATAGTCACTCCCCCTATATCGCTTCCCTCAGACTCTCCTTTTTCAACTCTCCTCAACTAGATTTTCTATCCCATGGATTGGTCTTTATTTGTCTTGTAGCAATCAAAGGCAGATATTCAAGACTTGTTCACCAACAACCCATTCAGAAAAGCAGAGCATTGAAGTATTGAGTTCTCTCTATTAATGCTTGCAGCAGCACTATCTGAAGGTTTTATGAACAAGTTCTAAGGCCTGTGTGACATTTAACATGTACAGAGGTTACCAACATAGAGAGCTCAAAACCTCCACTTACAAATAATGAAGCAGAAAATAACTAACACAAGGAATCTTTTTTGCAGTGGTAACTGAAATGTAAATCCCCCAAATAATATGGGAATGCTACCTAAAATGATTTGGATAAATTACTGTTCAAAAGGAAGCCTCTATGAGTTTTCAAGTTAACTGTAAAATAAATAATATGGTACAACCTAAGTTTTAGATACATCATAACCGACCCTGTTCTCTAAGTCAAATTGAACAATGAAAAGTACAAGTCTACAATTTTGCCTCAATTAAAGACAAATGGAAAAATAGCACTGAACGAATATCAAGAATATATGTTACATGGGTTCAGTAAGAGGATTGGGTATGTAAGACCTGCATGCAAAATTGTAAGACCTGCATGCAAATTTCGGGGACGAAATTTTTTTTTAGGGTGGTAGAGTTGTAAGAACCGTGCTTTAAAACCCGGTTTAACCATGGTTTTATGCGATGACAGGTGCCCCAATCATAACCGGACCGGAAAGCGAAGCCGGGCAAGGGACCGTGTAAGAAGCCGGGTGAAGAACCAATCAATTTTCAGGTATGAAAAATGTGTAAAATTGGCTAAGTTCATACCGGTCTCACCCATACCGGTCTCACCATACCGGATGCACTATCCTGCAACCGGTATGGCATACCGGTCGCACTATACCGGTCTCGCTATCCTGCGACCGGTATGTGCGAGACCGGTATGTGTTCGGAGCTGTGTTTCTCCCAAAAATGGAAACTTAAAGTTTCCATATGAGGGGGGAGCGTGTTTTGGACGGCCTCCCTCTATTAATAGAGGGGGAGACGCTCCGTGAACCCCTTTGTTCTGAGAAGGAGTTGAGGCGCCGCCAAGGAAGGAGCTGTCGGTGGAGGAACTCGCCGCCAACTGACAACCGCTACCGGTAAAGTGCTCTATCCTTCCTGTAGGGTTGTTTATCGGATCGGAGCCGCGGAGCGCGTGAGATCTGATGGAAAAGGCTTAGATTCATTTCGTCTTTCTTTCGGATCTGGTTGGTTTTTGGCATTCTAGCCAAGATCCGTAGGACCCTTCGGAGACTGGACCTTAGCAGATGATAGGTGAAACCTTAGGGAGCTACCGTGGAGACCTCGATTTCGGAAAATCACGCCGTAGGGTATATCCTTGGGAAAGTCCCGCGGTATGGGCCGCGGTGTATACCGCTGGCACCATACCGATCGCACTCAGCCAGATCTGAGTGAGACCGGTATGTGTGCATCCGGTATGCATACCGCCGGCACCATACCGGTCGCACTCGGCCCAGATCTGAGTGAGACCGGTATGTGTGCATCCGGTATGCATACCGCTGGCACCATACCGGTTGCACTCAGTCAGATCTGAGTGAGACCGGTATGTGTGCATCCGGTATGGTATACCGGTCTCACCCATACCGGTCTCACCATACCGGTCTCACTATCCTGCGACCGGTATGTGCGAGACCGGTATGTGTTTTGAGCCCTGTTTGTCTGGGAAAGCCAGGTTTTGGCTTCTAAAACTCTAATAAATGGAATTTAACATTAAAATATGGTTGTGTAGGACTTGTATGTGAAACTTCTGACGCCGAAAAGGATTAACACCACGCGTCAGGTAAGGGACAAGACCCGAAACTTAAATTAAAGATTTAATAATAAACCTTAGAGAGCTCTTTAATTTTCTGTATCAAATTATATGCTTGTTTGATGGATTGTGCATATCACATGTCATGTAGTGTAAATTTTATTTGATTTATCTGTTCATGCATTTCATATGCTAGGTGTGATGGATGTTAGACATGTGTTTGTTTTAGTTGGAGTGTGGAATGGGAAGGGCCGGGGGCCTGGGATCATTCCTCACTCCGACGCCTTCCAGTAGCACCCTATCTTAGCATGCTTGGTATGGGTGGGGTATCAGGGGGAGGTTATGGCAGGTGGTCTCCGATGTTGACGTTGATCTGGCCACAGTGATGTGGCATGGTGATCTCCGATGTCGACGTTGACCTGGCCATGACGCTCTAGCTCTATCCTTATGCCATAGGGAGCGATGTTGGGATAGGGCCTACTTGCGTATAGTTCCATCTTGGTATGCTTGTTGCGGGTAGGGTATCAGGGGGAGGTGAGGTATTGTGGTCTCCAGCCCGGCCTGCACGCTCTAGCTCTATCCCTATGCCGTAGACGGCTGTACTAGGGTGGAGCCTACTTGTATTGACATCTAGGACTGGTTAGAAACGGAACCCACTTGCAAGCCCTTGCCAATAGGGGTTTAGGTATTGGTACGGTATGGGGTATCGGGAGGAGGACGTGGGATTGTGGTTCTTCCCGCCCGCCGGACTCGAGTCCCATCTCTATACCGGAGTGAGTGATGTGGGGCAACAAAGAGTAGTGTGGTAGGAGCCCCGACTATTGGGTGTGCCCACACTCTCGTGCATGGAGGTGCGGTGGCCGCCAAACCTTACCATAGCACAATTGCAAGTTATACCCGGCCCAAAGTGTAATGTTAACTCATGCATATGGATGTTGCATTGGTCTTGTGCTTTCTTGAGCCGTGTGGTAGCTCACCCCGATATATATATCTCTTTTTTCGATTTGGATGCGGGGTACACGGTGGAGGACTTCGTGACCGCCCCACCTACAAGACGCGATGGCTGCCCTTGAGACACGAGTGTGGAGGACGAGCATGATGCGTTATGCGAGTGCTCCTTCGTGTCTTTCCTCTTTGATTTGATTATTTTTAATTTAAAACTTTGTAAATAAATATTATTTAAATTCTGATGGATGATGGAATAACTGGATTAATTATTTTAATTTATTATTTAGTTCGACTCATTGATATATTATTTTCGCTGCTAGTATTACTCGGATTTTGATGGTCCGCTTTCGGGGATGATTGGTTGACACGGTCTTTCGAGATCCCGGTGTGAACCGCGGTTTAATACCGGTTCACTCACACTTCCGGTTCGGCCGGAATTGGGGTGTGACAACTTGGTATCGAGCCCTAGGCTCAGTCCAGCTAATCATTCTTCGGTCATCTCGTGTCCAATGAGCCGAAGTTAGGAAAAAAATTAATAAAACATTAATAAGAACACACCATAAGCTTGTCCGATGCCCGAGACTTAAGAAAGATTGCATAATATACTAATAATGAAGAGAAATTTTAAGCTACCTGGAGTTTTAAACAATACTAACTAACTCTTTTACTATGAGAACATAAATAAATACAAGTGTACTCACCGAGTACGGTCCACGGGTCGGACGCTACTCTATTAACAAAATAAAATACGTAAACATCAAGAAAAATCTAGTCGGGCTATGGTGGTGTAAGCGGGCTGGATGGGACCGGGTCACGTTATATCATAGTCACGCTCGTATACCTCCCGAGCCGGTGGACTGGACCCGAGTGACCCGTAAGGCTGCGTGCCGGCGCCCCAACTCCCGACCCATCTCTCGCCTGTGAGGCCGGGGATGTCTCTCCCGAGTATCCGGGATGACTCTCTGGGTGTCCCCGAGCTCGATGAGCATGCGAATCGAAAGGTCCGATGATGAAGGGGGTGGAACGATGGCGGCATGCGCCAGCCGATCTAGAACCGGAGCGGGTCTAGAAGTGCCGACACCCGTAGGGTTTGTAGGGGACGTGGTGGTGCCGTAGTCGACGTGTACCCACGGGGTTCGGGGAATGGGATCGGACCTGGATGTACCGGGGTCCGACGGCCGGAAGACTCCGCTCGGTGAATCTTGAGGTGCGGGTACTTGGGATGTCCTCCATGTGGGTGTCCTCATCGTCCCCCATCTCGGCGACATCTGCCGCTCGGACCGGCTGCTGCTGCGCAAGAGCCGCATGGTTTCCGGGCGGGAGGGACGAGCCTCGGTAACTCCTCATCACCGAGCTCTAGGGTGTCCATCCGCATCTTGTAGATGGCCTCGGCATCAATATCCGAGTTCATGGTCACCTCCCCAGGTGCCTCTCCCTCGCATACCGACACCCAAACGCCGTAGGAGTCCGTAATCAACCTACCATATGGAAGATTACCCGACATATCGAGGCATCGCCGCAGCGATCATAACCCGCATGATCGGGTAGGGCGAATAAACCCGGTACTGGAGGCAACGCCGTAGGTAATGAATCTGGGTCAATCGAGATACCTCTCCATAATGCCCACTCGAGGGACGATATTATCTTTGAATGATCCGGCAATATAGGCGAGGTAAGGGATAAAGATTTGAGGCCGACATAACCCGTCCCGGTATTAGTATCTGCGCGGCTATCATCGCCCGGTGTACTCATCAAGGTACCCTTTGACCCCAGGGGCACAGAAACAAGGTCCCCATCGTCCGGGAACCCCAAGTAAACGGCTAGCTCGCTGTGTTGAAGGAGATCACCACCCCTTTCACATAGCTTGTGATGCGCAGACTTCTAGCATTGGCCCGGGGTTCATCCACATCTCCTTCCACCTCTAGGTTGGAAAAGAATAGCTTTACCGGATTTGGACAAGTGCGTTACCGATCTCGAATGACGGGTAACCACCCCAAAATCCCAAATGCCGACGCTACATCAAAGCGATGGAGATGCTCCGGGTTGACGTACCGGCCGGATTCTATGTTTTTGACCGAAACCGATCAAACCGTGAGGCGCCGTCGCGAACGAAAATATCTCTCGTTATACGAGGTGGCTGGGGAGGCGTGCTGCTCATTGTGTTTGATGGAACGTCTCCTTGAAGTGTGGAATATATATAACCTCGTGAAATCAAGAAATTGTAACGGTTAGTATTAAATTTTGAGAAATTTCGGCAGTAGTAACGGTCAGAATGGTGTAAAAGCCTCGAACTCACCCAAAAGTTTGGGGAGGAGGACTTATGTAACCCCCGCTCTCTTCCATCAAACCAAACATAGGCATATCAGGTGAAAAATTGGGAGAAATCAAGCGAATTCAAGAAAATCGAAATTTTCCCAAAACCTAGGTTAAAAATCGATTTTTGTTGATTTCTTGCAAACCAACCGATGGAACTCCAAATAGGTTGAGGGGTTTCACTCAGAGGGACCCCAGGAACCTTTTCCAAGCAACAATAAGAGTTTTCCACGGTTGGAATTCTTCGATTTGAGAAAAGTTAGGTTTTGGGTAAAAAGACGATGTAAAAATCATCTAAAGAGGGAAAGGGAGAAGAAGCTTACCTTTTAGTCGACGTGGAGACTCTTGCAAGAGTGAGAACCGATTCTTAGGACTCGGATGCACTCGTAGCAACTCGGAGGAGCGGAGAGAAATCGCCACCGAGAGAAAAACCGGAGAGAGAATGAGGAAAAGACAAGAAAAATCGCGACTTTTAAAGAGATTTTTCGTTTTTTGACACGTCGCACTATCCTGCGACCGGTACCTCCTCGGTACCGCGGCGACCGTACTGCCTGCGAGGTATACCGGTCGCACTATCCCGCGACCGTACCCTCGCTGGTACCGTGCGACCCGGTACCTTTGTGAGGTATACCGGGTTGCGCTATCCCGCGACCGGTACCTCCCAGCGGTATGGTCCGACCGGTATGGGCAAAAAGGGGTTTTTCTTCCCGAAAGTCCGGTACCTTGCCATGAAACCCCAGAGGTATTGGGATTGTACAAATTGATATCAAAAACCTTATGAACGGAGGGTTTTTCGACCCTATGACGGTGTAAGTTGGTGAAAAGAGGGTTATCGAGTAAATTTGAAATTTTAGCCTGATTACTTTGCTTACTCTTTCTCTCTTTCCTTGCCACTCTTGTTAAATACTAGATGCACATGTTGAGGCTATAAATTGTTGGGATACATTCTTCTAAATCGCTCCATGTGTTTTGATGTATTCGAGTTCTTACAAGGTAGAGTAAAGTACCAATGGCAAGAGGTAATGGTCGTAGGTTTCGCAGACGTCATCGATCAAGGACGCCTGCGGTAGACAGGGGAGTTCAAAGTGCGAGAATTCTGAAGGGCAAGAAGAGAGGATAAGTGGGGAAGAGCAGAACCCCCTGAACGCATCTGAGAATCTAAGGCAGGCAAGTGAAGAGTCGCCATTCCAGGGGCAGCCATCTTCAAGCTCCGAAACAAAGATGGAAAATTTCATGTCTAGTATGGCGGCACAGCAAAAGAAGTTCTTCGAAGAGATAACCAAAATGCTCTTACCAAAGAACCACGGATGTGCGGTCACCAGAGCAGAAATGTTCAAGCAACACCGTGGGGTAAACACAGCACCCTGGAATACCAAAACAGCAAGAACCACCCGCCACTGAGCCTCACCCGGTTACCGGCACACCAAGATATAATCGGGACCATGGAGGGTATCGGGGACGTACCGGGGTCCATATCCAGGTGCACACTATGGTGGCTATCGGGAGGCGGTCGGGGTGGCTACGCTTATCAGCCACGTGGTATGGACAGGCGCCGTATGCTCAAAACAGCCTTGCTAAGGCGATGGATGGGTTCTTGAAACTTAAACCACCCACTTTTACGGGAAGTCGGGAAAGCACTGTGGCCAGCCACGTGGATAGCGAGATGGAGAAAAATTTCAGGTTGTTGGACTGTCGGGATGAAGACAAGGTCTTGTATGCTACTCATATGTTGAAGGAAGAGGCCAATGGGTGGTGGAATTCTATTCGAAGATACTTGGAAACCAAGCACCAAAGTTATCACCCGGCCTATATTCAAAGAGTCATTTTTCGACAAGTACTTCCCCGGAGTTTCCGTGACCAGATGGAGAGGGAATTCCTAAATCTACAAGCAATCACGGATGACCGTAGAGGCATATCGCCAGAAGTATGAGGAGTTGTTCTTCTTCGCTCCCACCAAGATGCAAGAGGAAGAGACTAAGACTCACCGTTTTACCATGGGACTGCGGGGCACCATCGGAGAACATGTTATAGGTCGAGGTTTAGTCATTTACAATGACGCTGTACAGTGGCTCGTGTCATTGAGTCAAGCCGGAGGGACAGCTTTGTGGCCCGCAACGGAGGTTTGAAGAGGCCGAATACCGAATTTCAAGGTGGAGGCGGACGAGGCAACAGCCATATCGTCCATTCGGGCCACAAGTTAGTACCATACCTCCCAAAGCAGCTCCCGCAATGGCCTCGCAAGCAACGGGCCGGCCCCCTAGCATCAAGTGCTACAACCGTCAACAAGTGGGGCACTATGCCGGATCATGCCCGCAACCTAGAAGGAACAGCGGTTGGGCAAGGTATATGCCGTTACTGCGAGGAGGCAGCCGCATCACCGGATGTGGTCACAGTATTATTTTACACTTCCTCCTAAATTGTTGCATTATTTGTTGCATATTTAAAGCTAAAAAGGAAATTTTACAACCTCGGGGGAACAAGAAATATAGCGGGGATACCCGCAAGGGTCCCGTTTGACTGGGGGCCACTCATTCATTTGTCTCGGGTATCCTTCGGG
Source organism: Protea cynaroides (assembly GCA_028583415.1). Lineage (NCBI taxonomy): Eukaryota > Viridiplantae > Streptophyta > Magnoliopsida > Proteales > Proteaceae > Protea > Protea cynaroides. The sequence continues at coordinate 7,563,911 of CM053275.1, read as the reverse complement.
AAAGGGCTTGGACATCCCATCAAGACCTTACAACCAAGTCTACTAGTTCGGTCACCAATGGGGATCGAGGTGGTATTAGAAGACTATTATGGACCTTGCCCGGTGTGTATTGAGGGGGCAGAACTTGAAGCCAATTTAGTCCAACCGGAGATGTCGATTTTGATGTTATTCGGGAATGGACTGGTTAGCTAAACACTCAAAGAACCCGCTATGTGCTGGGAAGAAGTTGATGCTTAAGGACAGCGATGGGAATGAGTTTCGGTTCAAAGGGGTTAAGTCGCCAAGAAAGAGGAAGCTCATACTCACCCTTAAAAGTAAAGAGGTGCTTAGAGAAAGGAGGAGTAGGATATCTTGTGTCGGTGGTAGATGTGACCGCTGAAACACCGAAATTGGAAGACATCCAGGTCGTACGGGAGTTCCCCGATGTTTTCCGGAAGAATTACCAGGGTTACCACCGACGGGGCTACCGAGTTTGTGATAGACTTACTACCGGGGGTGGCGCCGTGTCTAAGGCTCCGACAGGATGGCTCCTACCGAGCTGAAAGAATTAAAAACCCAACCTGCAGGAACTTTTGGACAAGGGGGTTTATAAGACCAAGCATCTCACCTTGGGGAGCACCTGTGCTCTTTGTAAAGAAAAAGGATGGCAAGTGTCGCCGTGCATGGACTATCGAGAGTTGAACAAGCTCACTATCAAGAACAGGTATCCACTACCTAGAATAGATGACTTGTTTGATCAGCTACAAGGTTCAAGTGTGTTTTCAAAGATTGACCTCGAGGTCCGGGTATCACCAACTAAAGATTAAGGACTCCGACATTCCAAAGACCGCATTCGGGACACGGTATGGACACTACGAGTTCCTTGTGATGTCCTTTGGATTGACTAACGCACCGGCATCATTTATGGAATTAATGAACCGAGTATTCCATGACATGTTGGATACGTCGGTTATAGTTTTCATTGATGACATCCTTGTATACTCCAAGGACCGGGAGACGCATGCGGTGCATCTCGTAGCCGCATTACGAGACCGAGGAAAGAAAAGTCGGATGCAAAATTTACGAGGCGTGAGTTCTGGTTAGATGAAGTGGCCTTCCTTGGTCACGTGGTGTCACTGAAGGTATCAAGGTAGACCCCGAAGAAGATCTCACCATAGTCAATTGGGAGGCACCGAAGACGGTCGCTGAAATTCGCAGTTTCTGGGCTTGGCTGGTTACTACGTAAGGTTTGTGGAGAACTATTCCAAGATTGCTGTTCCACTCACCAAGTTAACCAAAAAGGGGCGTAAATTCATATGGTCGGATGAGTGCGAGAAATGTTTCCAGACGTTGAAAGCAAGGCTGGTATCGGCACCTATATCGACAATTCCAGCTCCGGACCGCCCATTTACGCTATATACGGATGCCTCAGTGCGGGACTGGTCATGCGTCTTGATGCAAGGCGAGCAGGTGATAGCTTATGCCTCAAGACAGCTTAAGGAGCATGAAAAGAACTACCCTACGCATGACCTAGAGTTGGCGGCAAGTCATTCATGCCATCAAGACTTGGAGGCATTACCTATGGTGAGAGTTCCGAATTAAGTCCGACCACAAGAGCCCGACGTATCTGTTCACCCGTAAGGACTTGAATATGAGACGCAGGAGGTGGTTAGAGTTGCTCAAGGACTACGACCGATATCCGTGTATCACCCCCGGTAAGGCCAACATAGTAGCCGATGCATTAAGCGGAAATGGGCATCGAACCCCGAAGCGGGACCAAGTACTAATGCAAGATTGGGCCGCTGCTTTCGAAACATCGGGGGATGAAGAACAACACCTAATTGAGTCACTGATGATCCCATTGAGCAAGGGTTGATACACAAGTTTACCTTAATGTTTGCAGCATTAAGGATTTTGCCCGACCCGAAAGAGGAATTAAAGGCAGCGGTTTCACGGGACCCATACCTCGGGACGGTTCGGGAGGATTTGGAAAAAGGTCGAGTCAATCCCGACTTTACGCTGATGCGGACAAGGTACTCGGATATCGTGGGCGTTTGTGCATACCGAGGATGAAGATCCGGAAACCGAATCGGATTATGTTGGAAGCTCACGCCACTCCATATTCAATACACCCCGGCAAAGACGAAAATGTACCACGACTTGAAGAGGTTGTACCGTGGAGGGGAATGAAAGTTGATGTGGCTCGACATGTGTTCCAATGCTTAAACCGTCGCCAAGTCAAGGCGGAAAGACGAGACCTGCGGGACTACTACAACCATTGCCCGAGCCCGCGTGGAAGTGGGATTGTATTACCATGGACTTCGTCACCGGTCTACCCATGACTCCAAGGTCGGTGAATGCGAGTATGGGTAATTGTGGATCGCCTAACCAAAACCGCTAGATTTATCCCCGTCGGACCCCGGTATACCATGGACAAGTTGGCAAGGTTGTATGTGGACAACATAGTCGGACTCCATGGGGTCCCGTAAAGTATTGTATCCGACAGAGACCCCCGCTTCACATCCGGGTTCGGGAAGGACTGCGAGAAGGCAATGGGAACGAAATTGAAGTTTAGCACAGCCTTCCACCCTCGGACGGATGGTCGGTCCGAAAAGGACCATCCAGATTTTAAGACATGCTTCGGGCATGCGCTATTGACTTCAAGGGGGCTTGGGATGAGAAACTATCTCTCATTGAGTTTGCCTACAACAACGCTTACCGGTCTACGATCCGGATGGCCCCATACGAGGCTTTGTATGGTAAGAAATGCCGGACACCTCTATTATGGGATGAAGTCGGTGAGAGAAGAATCGTTGGACCTGAATTTGTAGAAGAAACCGCGCAAGGCAAAGTGGATCAAATTAGAAGCCGGGTAAAGACAGCTCGGGGTGCGTCGAAGCACTATGCCGATAACAGCGGCGAGATCTTGAATTCATGGTAGGTGATAAAGTGTTTTTGAAGATATCACCGGTCACGAGGCCCGAGCGGTTCGGCGAAAAAGGGAAATTGTGTCCAAGATATGTGGGGCCCTATGAAATTCTGTCCCGGTGCGGCAAAGTGGCCTATCAACTTGCATTGCCGCCGGCAATGTCTAGCGTCCACGATATTTTCCATGTGTCCCTACTGAAGAAGTATGTGCGAGATCCTTCGCATATCCTTGTTGCTGATCCTCCATCTACTATGTCAAGGTGCTTTGGAAAAGTCGGGACGTAGAGGAAATTACTTGGGAAGAGGAGGGATGCCATGCGAAAAGAATACCCCGTCTTTTCGACTCTGAAGGTACGTACAATTTCGGGGACGAAATTCTTTTAAGGGAGGGGGAATTGTAAGACCTGCATGCAAAATTGTAAGACCTGCATGCAAATTTCGGGGACGAAATTTTTTTTTAGGGTGGTAGAGTTGTAAGAACCGTGCTTTAAAACCCGGTTTAACCATGGTTTTATGCGATGACAGGTGCCCCAATCATAACCGGACCGGAAAGCGAAGCCGGGCAAGGGACCGTGTAAGAAACCGGGTGAAGAACCAATCAATTTTCAGGTATGAAAAATGTGTAAAATTGGCTAAGTTCATATCGGTCTCACCCATACCGGTTATGTGCGAGACCGGTATGTGTTCGAGTCAGAGTTTCTTCCCAAAAATGGAAACTTAAAGTTTCCATATGAGGGGGAGCGTGTTTTGGACGGCCTCCCTATTAATAGAGGGGGAGACGCTCCGTGAACCCCCTTTGTTCGGGAAGGAGTTGAGGCGCCGCCAAGGAAGGAGTCGTCGGTGGAGGAACTCGCCGCTAACCGACAACCGCTACCGGTAAAGTGCTCTATCCTTCCCGTAGGGTTGTTTATCGGATCGGAGCCGCGGGGCGCGCGAGATCCCGATGGAAAAGGCTTAGATTCATTTCGCCTTTCTTTCGGATCCGGTTGGTTTTGGCATTCTAGCCAAGATCCGTAGGACCCTTCGGAGACCGGACCTTAGCGGATGATAGGTGAAACCTTAGGGAGCTACCGTGGAGACCCCGATTTCGGAAAATCACGCCGTAGGGTATATCCTTTGGGAAAGTCCCGCGGTATGGGCCGCGGTGTATACCGGCCGGCACCATACCGGGCGCATTCGCCCGATCCGAGTGAGACCGGTATGTGTGCATCCGGTATGCATACCGCCGGCACCATACCGGTCGCACTCGCCCAGATCCGAGTGGGACCGGTATGTGTGCATCCGGTATGCATACCGCCGGCACCATACCGGCCGCACTCGGTCCGGGATCCGAGTGAGACCGGGGTATGTGCATCCGTATGGTATACCGGTCTCACCCATACCGGGTCCCACCATACCGGTCTCACTATCCCGCGACCGGTATGTGCGAGACCGGTATGTGTTTTGAGCCCCGTTTGTCCGGGAAAGCCGGGTTTTGGCTTCTAAAACTCTAATAAATGGAATTTAACATTAAAATATGGTTGTGTAGGACTTGTATGTGAAACTTCGACGTCGAAAAGGATTAACACCACGCCGTCGGGTAAGGGACAAGACCCGAAACTTAAATTAAAGATTTAATAATAAACCTTAGAGAGCTCTTTAATTTTCTCAGTATCAAATTATATGCTTGTTTGATGGATTGTGCATATCACATGTCATGTAGTGTAAATTTTATTTGATTTATCCGTTCATGCATTTCATATGCTAGGTGTGATGGATGTTAGACATGTGTTTGTTTTAGTTGGAGTGTGGAATGGGAAGGGCCGGGGCCCGGGATCATTCCTCACTCCGACGCCTTCGATAGCACCCTATCTTAGCATGCTTGGTATGGGTGGGGTATCGGGGGAGGTTATGGCAGGTGGTCTCCGATGTTGACGTTGATCCGCCACAGGATGTGGCATGGTGATCTCCGATGTCGACGTTGACCTGGCCATGACGCCTAGCTCTATCCTTATGCCATAGGGAGCGATGTTGGGATAGGGCCTACTTGGCGTATAGTTCCATCTTGGTATGCTTGTTGCGGGTAGGGTATCGGGGGGAGGTGAGGTATTGTGGTCTCCGCCCCGCCCGCACGCCTAGCTCTATCCCCATGCCGTAGACGGCTGTACTAGGGTGGAGCCTACTTGTATTGACATCCAGGACTGGTTAGAAACGGAACCCACTTGCAAGCCCTTGCCAATAGGGGTTTAGGTATTGGTACGGTATGGGGTATCGGGGAGGAGGACGTGGGATTGTGGTTCTTCCCGCCCGCCGGACTCGAGTCCCATCTCTATACCGGAGCGAGTGATGTGGGCAACAAGAGAGTAGTAGTGTGGAGCCTGACTATTGGGTGTGCCCACACTCTCGTGCATGGAGGTGCGGTGGCCGCCAAACCTTACCATAGCACAATTGCAAGTTATACCTGGCCCAAAGTGTAATGTTAACTCATGCATATGGATGTTGCATTGGTCTTGTGCTTTACTGAGCTGTGTGGTAGCTCACCCCGATATATATATCTCTTTTTCAGATTTGGATGCAGGGTACACGGTGGAGGACTTCGTGACCGCCCCAGCCTACAAGACGATGGCTGCCCCTTGAGACACGAGTGTGGAGGACGAGCATGATGCGTTATGCGAGTGCTCCTTCTGTGTCTTTCCTCTTTGATTTGATTATTTTTAATTTAAAACTTTGTAAATAAATATTATTTAAATTCTGATGGATGATGGAATAACTGGATTAATTATTTTAATTTATTATTTAGTTCAGCTCATTGATATATTATTTCCGCTAGTATTACTGCGATTTTGATGGTCCGCTTCGGGGGATGATTGGTTGACACGGTCTTTCGAGATCCTGGTGTGAACCGCGGTTTAATACCGGTTCACTCACACTTCTGGTTCAGCCGGAATTGGGGTGTGACAGGGTATGTGTATATTGCATCAAAATCCCCCACTTAGAAAGGGTACGTGACTCATCTAAAATGTGTGAAAAAGAGAAACCCAGGCCAAAGTTTCCAGGTGCATTTTGGATGCATATCCCATACCCACATGTCGACAGGGATACGGCAAGGATTACATGGACTATACGGGTAAATAGAGTCTAGAATAGAGTATGGATGCATAAGAAGGCATCAACAGACAAAGGACTCAGTTCATCAAGTTGTTCCCATTCCATGAACAATTCTAGTCAGGGGATTGTGCAGGCCTTCCCAAAAGTTGATCAATAACCACCAGCCTCACAGAGCATGGTAGCCTATCAGAAATTGAGGAGGAGAGTGATTACAGTGCACCACACCTTCTCCCAACTGATAGCTAAGGCAGTGGGTGCACTTCTTTTATGAAGTTTTGGGTGCACTGGAATCATTCTTAAAATAATTAGCATGAAAAAGAAAGATCCCTTCCATACAACTTACATCATTATGATATAAAGTAACATAATATCCATCCATCCGCACAATGGTATTTTAGATTTTTCACAATGTATAAAGAAGCAAAAGGACCTAGGAATCTACTTATAGCTATTTTACTTTTACTAGAACCCGTCGCTAAAGCTAGCCATACATGCTTTGAAGACCCACATACATAAAGAGTGTCACAATGCACGAGGCTCCTGCTATTGCAATGTTTGAGAGGGGTAGAAGACCCACATACATAATCCACATGAAATCATGGTTCATAAGCTTTCCACCAGCAGATCTATGTTTATCCTCATTGTACAACGCAAAGCATAAGTGTAACCAAGGATGAAAACTTGTCCTTCGGCCCAACTGCACCAGAATATCAGAGGAAGAACTCTTAAGAATAATTGAAGTATCAAACCAACTCAAGGATCAAACTTCAAACACTCCCCCACTCGGCCCAACCTAATCTTTGATGTGTTCAACCCTAAGTTCCTAAGCCAGTTTATTTGGGTCAAGCTCAATCATAGTCCAACCTAACTAATCCAATTTTCTTATTTTTCTGAAATAATATTCGACTGGATCAGGTTTGCCCAATTGCAATGTACCTCAAAAAATGTGTACAAGAGCCTAGAAAACCATGTTAAAAAAAAGCATATACAAAAACCATTAAGGCTCTAACTGGTTGCAAGGGAAATTAGAGGGAAGGGAAGTGAATTTTTTTTTTAACTTAAATAGGAAACTTTTGTAATCATTACTATAACAATTTACAATAAAAGGAAACCAGAAATATAAACCACAAGAAGGAAATAGAGAGCGAGGAATAGAAGAAAGAGGGAAGAGAGGGAAATCGATTTAGCAAGAAACGGAAAGAATCGTGCAGGTCCCTCTCTCCTACTGCTATATTTATAGAAAATAAAGACTGAAAAATAGAGGACTTAAAGTCCTAGTTACAGCTGAAACAGAAAATAGAAAGTTTGAATCCTAGTCAAAGTAGGAAGCCTAATCCTATTCTACATAGGACAGCACTTAGCTGCACTAGATAGACTAGAACAGAATCGGTAATAAGCCTATGAATAAGGCCCATCACTTACAATAATAAAATAGAAAAGAAGTGGGAATGGGTCTAATAGAAGTGGGCACATTCCCTTACATAAGTAGGCCTATAGTTAACACCTTTCTCAAGCTGGAGCATATAAGTCACCAATGCCAAGCTTGGAACAATTCAACTGAAACGCCAACCAAATAAGGATTTTGTAAGAATGTCAGTCAGCTGATTTGAAGAAGATACGAAAGGAGTAACCCATAGCTTCTTTTGAACAGCATCACGAACAAAATGGCAATCAACCTCAATATGTTTAGTGCGCTCATGAAATATTGGATTACTAGCAATATAGATAGCAACTTGATTGTCACCGAACATGGTCATAGGGCGATTCATTGGAAAGCCCAACTTTTGAAGAAAATTTCATGGCCACATAACAGAAGTTTGAGCCATAGCACGATATTCAACTTTTGCACTGGATTTAGACACTGTAGTTTGCTTCTTACTCTTCCACGTGACCAGATTGCCTCCAACAAAGGTGCAATAATCAGTTGTAGAATGTCTATCACCATCAGCACCAACCCAATCAGAATTAGAATACCCAACAGTATCAATATGCTGTGACGAAGGTAGATCAGCCCTTTGCCTGGAGATTTCTTTAAATACCTCAATATACGACAAGTCACATCTTAGTGAGCCTATTTTGGGGCTTGCATAAATTGACTAATAACTCCAACAGCAAATGATAAATTACGTCGAGTCACTGTAAGATAGAAAAGTTTACCAACAAGTCGTCTATATTGATGTATATCAACATAATTAGGACTATCACTAGGCTCAAATTTTTTATGAGGATCTATAGGAGTATTTGCCGGTTTAGAGTCAAGAAGACCAAATTCAGTTAGAAGATTAAGAACATATTTCCTTTGAGATAGACTGATACCCTTACTAAAACGAACTACTTCAATACCTAGAAAATAATGAAGTAGATCCAAATCTTTCATTTGAAAATGTTTGTTTAAATAGGATTTGACTTTAGTAATGCCTGACACAGTGATGATAATACCATCAACATAAACAGCTATGATAATCACCTTACAAAGCTGTCGCCAAACAAATATAGAATGATCAGAATAGTATGGAGAGAAACCACAATGAGTAATAATAATGCTAAATTTATCAAACCAAGCACGAAGGGACTATTTGAGCTCATAGTAAATGCCCCCCCCCCAAGCAACATACCCCGGAGGTTGCTCCATATAAACCTCCTCGTGGAGATAATCATAAAGAAAGACATTCTTGACATCCATCTGATAAAGAGACTAGTCAAGGTTGACAGACAAAGAGATAATAACCCGAACCAAATTGAAACAGGCAACCGGAGAGAAAGTCTCAAAATAATCAACATCATAAGTTTGAGTGAACCCTTTGCAACTAAACAAGCCTTAAGGCGTTCAACAGAATCATCAAGATTATGCTTAACAGTATACACCCAATGACAACGCACAATAGTCTTCTCAGCAAGAAGGTCAATAAGTGTCCATGTACAACGAGAGAGCAAAGCATCCATTTCAATATTCATAGCCTCTTTCCACCTTGGATGGGACAAGACCTGGAGGTGTGTGGAAGAAGCAAATGTGGTGAATAAAGACATAACAAGGTTATGGGCATAGAAAGACAGATGGGAGGTAGTAACAAACTTGTCAATGGGATGTAATAAGGGATTTCTTAGAGCAAGAGCGCGTAACTTTACAAAGGGCAATAGGGAGAGAAAGAGAAACCTCAGCACCAGGAGCAGGAGGATAGAAGGGTGGAGCAATATCTGGAGCAGGAACTTGGACAGTCTTTTGTCAGCATTGATAAACCTACAATGGTGGTGGTGAGGGCAAAGGGTCAGCAAGAGGTGTAGTGGCAGTAGGTGGTGAAGTGGCAGTGAGCCTGGGCCGAGGGAAGGGGGGGTGGAGGATCAACAGATGGAGTAATGAGAGGTAATGTGTGGTGGAGTCAGGTGGTGGTGGTGGTATGGTGGGAACAGGGTAGTAAGATGTATCTTCAAAGAAGATAACATCAGAAAGAAGATAACATCAGCACTAATAAAATGACAATGGGTAACTACGTCATAACACCTATAATCCTTCTGAGTACGAGAACAACCAAGAAAAATACAATTACGTGAAGGAGGAGACAGTTTGCCCTGCTGTGGGTGCAAAATATAGGTAAAGCATATACAACCAAACACACGAGGGGGAATGGTAAAAAGAGGAGCAGTAAGGTAAAGAAGACAAAAAGAAACTTTATTGTCAAGAACAAATGTTGGCATACTATTGATAAGAAAACAAGCAGTAAGTATAGCATCACTATAAAAATAGTTAGGAACATGCACATGGAATAAAAGAGAACGAGTAACTTTCATAAAATGTCTATTTTTACATTCAGCAACACCATTCTGTTGAGGAGTTATGAAAAACTAGTGTGATGAAACATGCTATTAAAAAAAAGGCGTCTTAGTGCACAAGGCTCCCACTACTGCAGGGTCTAGGGAGGGGTAGAATGTACGCAGCCTTAACCCCACAACATGGAGAGACTGTTTCTGTGTTTCAAATCCGTGACCTCCAGGTTGTAATATGACAATCTTACCGTCACACCAAGGCTCACCCTTTATGAAGCATGCCATTAACAAAAAAAAAAAAAAAAAAAGAAATAGCCTTTTAAGTATATTCAAGGGCATTATCAAACTGTAATATACAAATAGATGTATTAAACTGAACTTGAATTTCTTTGGAAAATCCTTTAAACACTGAAAGAAATTCAGAACGATCTTTAAGTAAATAAAGCCAAGTTATCCTGTAATAGTCATCAACAAAGGTAACAAAATAACAAGAATCAAGTCTACTAAGGACACGACATGCTCACTAAACATCTGAATGAATTAAATAAAAGGGAGAAGAACTACGAGTATTAGGATGAGTAGGACAAACATTAAGGTGATGTTTCCCTAACTCGCAAGCCTCACTCTTAAGATGGGTAAGAGATTTGCAGCTAGGAATAAAACGTCTTCAACTTAGAGAGGGAAAGATGTCTAAGCCGATGATGCCATTGAAGCAGTGTAGAAGAAGTGGAGGTGGTAGCAACGACTTTAGTTGGCCGAGTATGCTCCAAGTAGTCAAGACCAGATCGCTCAAGGCCTCCACCAGTAATTGCCCTGGTCCTGAGATCCTGGAAAACACAATAAAAGGGGTAAAAGGTTACTAAGTAGTTTAGGAATTTAGTAAGCTGACTAATGGACATACGGTTTAGGGGTAACTTACGAACATGGAGAACAGATGACAGGGTCATGGAAGAGGTTAAAGAAACTGTTCCATGTCCTGTAGCATGGGCGGAGGAACCATCAACAAGAAAAACAAACATAGATATAATAGTGTCTTTAAAGTAGGTAAAGACATGAGACTTACTAGTCATGTGGGAAGAGACCCTAGAGTCAATAATCCATGGAGTAGGATTAGTGGTGGAAAGTAGAGCATTGGTACCTGTATGAGCCAGGATGGCAGAAGTGGATATACTAGACTGCTCTAGTTGATGAACTCGTAGAAGTAATGCTTCGAATTGAAATATGAGAATAATGGTGCTGGGAGCAGATGCAACAACTGGAGCAGGGGCAGATGTTGGAGCCAATGAAGGAACATCATCTGTAGAGACAGAGTTGGCTGGAGCCTTACCCCATTCTAGGCGGCCATACTTAGCCCAACATTTATCAATATTATGATTGGTTTTGCCACAATGGGTGCAATATCTGTTAGCTTAATCTATATTAAATCGGTCTGTATCACGACCAGAAGAACCTCGTCCACGGTTGGTACCTGAGCCACGGTCTTTACCAGAGGAGGAGCCTTAGCCACGGCCAACATATAGAGCAGAGTTATCCTTAGTAGTAGTGGAAGCACTAGAAGGCACTAAAAGTTAAAAACGAAAGAAGGTTTCACTAAGAGTGGGTACCCTCTCACCTGATAGTAGTTGACTTTTGAAGGATTGATATTCAGGAGGAAGACCTGCTAAGAACTTGGCCACATGAAACTTAGATTGTTGAGCCTTGAGTTATTCTAGATTGAATAAGCTGAAATCCATCAAGAAGAACTTTAAAGACATTATAATATTCATTAAGGGATTTATCACCCAATAAGAAATTGAACATCTTCTAATAAAGATCATAAATCCGAAAGATATACTTTTCCTGAGCATAACTTTCCTTGAGATCATTCCATATGTCTTTAGCAGTTTGATGGAACATAACATTAGAGACAATGGAGGGGTCAATGCTACCCCATAACCACGATTGGAGAGTAGAATTTTCATGCATCCATGCATCATAAGTCTTGACAGAAGAAGCATCATTTGGATCAATAGATGGAAGATCATCAGTTAAGTATTGCAGTTTACCTTTAGAATGGATGTAGGCACAAACAGCTTGGGCCCATAAGAGATAGTTAGACACCCCTTTCAATTTTATGTAGGGGATTTGCACAGAGTGAGTATGATCCAACAAAGTCTTGAAGTCAGCCATGAAAAATATAGAGAGCGAGATCTGATTGGTCAGATCTGAAAAAGACCTCAAAATTGCAAAATAGATCACAATTTGATGCAGTCCAAGGACCAGCCAGTAGTGGACCACCAGCCCAAGGATCTGTCAACATGGGCCCAACCCACACTGTTCACGTGAACACTGTTCACGCGGTACTGTTCACGTAAACAGTACCAACAGCAGTAGTTAGAATCTTTTGGTTAGTTTTCTAATTTTTAGTTTACTTATTTCCATTGTTTAGTTTCCTAAAAATTAGGCTAGTTAGTTTAGAAGTCTTAGTTGCTTGGAGATTAAGACTTGCCTAAAATCTAGTTTCTTAATTCCAGTTTTTAGAAATTTTCCTATTTCTATGTTTTAGAAACTTCCTAAGTTATAAAGGAGGTTTAGTTTTTCCAAGTTTAGTTTTTTCCTATTTTATTTGTAATGTTTCAAAGCTATAAATAAAGAGAATGCAGGCTGGCTGCAGTAGAGTTTTTCCAAAAAATTTAAAGAGTGAAAATTTTCTGGTTGAGCCTCACCAGGTTATGAGACTCAACCTATCATTCTTCTTTCTTCCTTGATATTCTGACCTTTATTTTGAGTTATAAAATTTCCTCCTTTGTTGGCGACAGTATTCCTATAGATCCATTGAGATCTATTGCTGAACTGAGTCTAGATTATAAAACTAATGGTTAACACTGCTCAGATCTAGGCGCTACCAGGCCCAGCCAACTTACGGGCCCCACAACTTCCTCAATTTTGTTCTGATCTTCTTCAATTTTAGAAGGGTGTTAATAAATATCATCAAGGACTTCCCAACCAAATTTCATCAATTTCTGACGGACAGATTTCGAGATAAGTAATTTTTTTCGTTACTTTTTTCTGCAGATTTGCATTGGACTGAACCGGAATCCTATAGCAAAGAGGAATTATTCAATTAAATTGCCCTAAACCCTCTTTGCCATCACAATTCTTGATAATAAAAGGAGTGCAAGAACTCAGTTCTTGATAGAAAACCAAACAACAGTAGTACCAAAACCAAAGCCAGCAGTCCAAAAATTCAGTTCTTGACAAATAGAACTGATAAGAGCAGATAACAGTAGTGTTGAAAATAGATCCAAGTGATCTAACCAATAGTCTTGATAGTAGCTCAGTGATAGAGATCGAGACCAATCTTCAAGAGAATCACTTAAGTGGAAGACACAAATTGATAAGCCTTGCAGTAAAGCCCATGTGTCTGTGTAACTTGTCTCTCAACACCTCAACAAATTGTCCAAAAAATCATCATTTGATTTTCTAGGTTATAAACCTATATTCAATGGACAGTGATACACAAAATTGATATTAAATTTCTATTTAGTCCATCTATCAACCATTAGCTACTTTGACTTTCTCACCACCATTTATAGGGAGTCTACAACAACCAACCCGCATATGAAGAAATGGATAACATATTTTCACATCAGCAACAAAAGCCGGACTCCAAAGCCCATTAACCACAAGAAAAGCTAACAAGTTATAGCCACTGGAAGCTGTGATCATCAAAATCCATCATTTCTCCACTATATATCCTCCTAATTATTGTAAACAAGTCTCATAGAAAACTTCTTTGGCTGGTTGACCAATTATTCAGCCCCTTACACATGACGAAGCGATTCAGAATGCAAAGTTTCTGATCCTGTGAGATACTTGGTGATCAGGACAGTGAGAAATAAAAACAATACATTGATAGACACTTCTTAGTTTTAATAGGAAATTAAGAAACTCCAAATACCACCAACGTCCAGCTAAACAAGGATACCTGCCACTAGCTGGTATTGTGTCAGAACCTGAGTAATATGCTGAAAACCCAAAGAACGATGAAAATCTGTCAAGTACTTCTGGTCGTGAGACTTAATCAAGATCCACAGCTGCCCTCATATTACAAAAACACACAAAAATAACTATTTTCAGTAAATTAATTCGAGTTACTAATCTATTTTTTGGCCTAATTCTTTCTTCTTTTTTTTCTTCTTTTTTTTTTGGGTGAGAGAATTTCCAAGCTTCAAAGTTTCAAAACCTTCATCGTAGGACAAATCTCTTCTCAAATTTTCTCAAGCAGCAATTCTTCCAACTTAAAACACACACACACAATTTCTATGCACAGTGAATTGTGAGAGTGATCACCAACACCCACGATTCAAATCCACCCATAAGCATTAAAAAAAATAAAGGCTCACGACAAACACTAAACAATTAGGCAAGTCATGAAATCCTCATACCTGCCATCCGCCATAGCATCGAAAGTAAAGGAAACCAAGTGGCAGTCCGGGTTAAACTCATCGATTTCAAGCTTTATTGTATCCTTACGCACATTGACATCGTTCTTTACCTTTGTAGCATTCTGATGGTCAACATGAGGCGGTGCAGTCTCCGGGGGTCGGGAAGGAAACTCTGGAGTCGTCTCGGCAGTCAAGCCATAATCATGATCAGCGTAATAAGAAGGATCATTGGAACCACCCGCATACTGAGAGGAAGACGACTGAGGAGCGGGATTAGGTGCAGGGTAAGAATTTTGAGGTGGAAATGAAGTTAAAGGATTATAAGGTGCGTTCGCGGCGAAGAAATAGTTCGGCGGCGCAGGAGAAGGTATTGATGGCTGAAGCGGAGGTGGATGGTAGTTTGAAGACGGAGGAGGAGCGGGCGAAGAATAAATGAGTTGAGAGGGATAAGAATTGAAGGAGGAATTGTTGTTCCTTCTTCTTCTTCTCTTGCTGTAGCAGATGCCCATCCTCTGGGTTCTGGCCTTCTGGGTTTTGCCTATCAATTCAATGGAGAGAAGGGAAAGACCTTATACCGTAATACAAGATTTTTCAGACATGAATGGAAAAGAGATTAAAGGAGACGCTGAGACAGAGAAAAATATTAATTTGCGGAAGAATGTCGCACTTAGCTTGGGTTTCACGAAGTATGGAAAGCTTCACGATGAGCTTTCAGCTTCGGGCGACGACTTCAGTTCAGTCTTCAAACTGTATAACGTGTGTATACTCTATAGTACTATAGTGTCTACCTTAGGTGTCAATTTCTGGCCGGAACCATGTCGTTCCGAGCTGGACCGATCGATTAAAAATCGTACTAAGCCACATCGTTTAATAAACATGTTGGGCTTAGATCGGACTGATTAATAAACAAGTAATTCATGGTGCAGAGGTGTAAGCCGACGGTCGTTGGACTGAACCGATCGATTAAAGACCGACTTGGCATAAACCGATTAAAGTATACCAATTAAAGACCGACCCGGCATATACCGACATGATTTCCATTTTTAATTTCTCCTTCCTATTTTTCCTTCTCATTTTTTTCCTACTCATTTATCACTATGTCAAATATAAGTTTTTAACTTTTACTTTTTATCTTTATCCGTCTCTTTCTCTCTCTTTCTCTTCTAGAAGTTCAACATTTTGTGAATGTAGAATAAATAATGAATAATTGCAATTAAACATGGATCAAGGATTAAACCGAATAATATAATCAAGCATAAGACCAAATAACATAATCGAACATAAGATCGAATAACATAACCGATTATGAAAAGTAATAGATCAATTAAACCAAATAACATAAGGCCGATTAGGAATTAAAACCAACCGGACCAAATATAAACGAATCAATGTCTAGTAAATCAAGACTAATTATTTAAACACATCATTCACGATGCAAGGTATTAAATTGATGAGGACCGATTAGTAAAATTAGAGGGAAAAAAGAGGAAAAAACAAAGCTTCCATAACAGACTCACAGTTTCCCCCTTCACCTAAGTCAATTGATGACTGGCTATGTATAGGCTTTTTACTTTGACTTTTAAGCAGTTCTTTACGAGTTCACGTTTAAATTCTTTTCTTGCTTTTAAAATTTTGATGAATTGAAATAATTAAGGTAAATTATTATTGTCACATCTATGGTTATTTTTTCGAATGTCATCCCATGGATTCAAATCGTCTCATCCCTGAGATTCGGGAGGCGTGGCAGCGACCCCACTGGATGGTTGCCATGTGAGGGTTGGATGAATCCGACCCCTCCATTCGAGCCAATACTCTCTTGTCGGCTCAACTTATCGGCTCGAACGGAGGGGTCGGATTCATCCGACCTCCACATGGCGACCATCCAGTGGGGTCGCCGCCACGCCTCCCTAATCTCAGGGATGAGACGATTTGGATCCGTCATCCCATAATAATGAATCGAATGATGCGTCAATTCTAACCATTAGATAAAGACAATTTTTTGTTTTTTTGTTTTTTTATTTTTATAATCCTTGACTTTGCTCAATGGATTTTTGGTTTTCTTGTTTTTTTTTTTTTTTTTTTTTCTTTGTTGTTTGTGCTCCTCTTGTTTCCATTTTTTCCTTCGATCAATGGATTTTTGGTTTTCTGAAGGACCTCGTTCTTTTGTTTCTTTTTGTTTCCCATGTGAGGCGTGGGTTTGCACTAAAAAAAAAAAAAAAAAAAACCCCTACCTCCATAATGATTAAAAATGAATATTTTATGTTAAGAACTTTTTTTTATAGAGGTGATGACCATGTTTTTTCTGTTTTAAACAATATTTGTGAGACGATGGCTGTGAAGAATGGTGATGATGGTTAGTTCTCATTGAGGAAAATGATAAACTCGTTCTGAAGTCCTTGGGAGTTAGAAGGGGGAAAGAGTGTATGTGACACTTTGGGCATGGAGTATAATCGACATTTTAATTTTCATGGAGGTGGTAAAAATAGGGGAATTGTGGAGTGCTATATGGGACTGTGGTGCCCGCAATTTGGTGGATTGGGTGGCTCTAGGATTTTTTCGGTGAACATAGTTATTAGTATACGAACTGCTAGAACTGCCAAAGGGACAGGGATAGTGACTTCCTAATTAAAATTGAAGGGGAAAAGATTTTTATTTAGCAATGTGTACCTACGTCTAGATATAAGGGATGAAATGACCACCCTGCCTCTTAGTTGGATGCCTCTGAGTGCACTACCATAGGTTCTAGCACTGGTATAGGATCCATACAACTGGATTGGAAACCTTTCCCCAAAATTGAATTACATCAATGATTAGTTCTAAACCTGTATTTGTTTTCATTAATCATGAATGAATTGACTAGAAGCATTCAATATCATATTTCTTGGTGTATAATTTTTGCTGACGGTATTGTTTTGTTTTGATAGATGACGACAACAAAGTTAATGCCAAGTTGATATTTTAAATTTCAGCATTCGAATAAAAAAGTTTTAAAATAGGTAAGACAAAAAAGAGTAGATGATGAATTTATTTTAATAACAATAAGACCAGAAGAATTAAAAAGTTTTAAGATAAATAGGACAAGATAAATAGGACAAAAAGAGAGTAGATGATGAGTTTACTTTAAAAACAATAAGACTAAAGTGAGATGATGAATTAATAGTTATTCTTCTGCAAGAAAAAACGTTAGGTATTTAGGTTCAATCATAAAAATTGAGAAATAAAGGATGTTGCTGTAGAAAAAATTATGATATGGCGGATAAAGTTAGAGGCTATATCTAGAGTAAGGGTGTCAAAAATGGGCCTGGCCCGGTATCACGGACTAAGCCGGCCCGATATAACCCGAACCCAGTCCGGACCGAACCTTAATGGACAGGTTTTGGTCTCGGCTTGTAACGTCCGACACCATTTCAACCCAAATCGAAACCAAACCGGACCAGTCCGTTAAGAAACCCGAACTAGCCCGAACCAATAATACCTAACCTGAACATCGGTAAGGTCCATCAGGGCCCAGTTTCTTAATTTTAATGGTTTTAAATTTTGATGGATTATATAACACTGTTATAGTTCACTTCTTTATCTGAAAGATGATATGAATCTATAGTTGAAAATAGTATGTTAATTGTTACAATTTACTGAATTAGATACATATAGAAGGAATGATGTTAATTTTATAGATAGAAATAATAAAATAGGTTATATATCTTACATATAAAATAGGTCTGATAAGCTTGATAAGCCCGGTCTGGACCAAACCAGTTCGAAATCACTTCAATAAGCCTAGCTCGATAACAAACCGACACCGGACCAGCCCGATAATTATTGTGTCTAGCGCAGCCCCACCCAACCCGAACTCTTAATGGACATGTTTTAGACTGGGCTTATAAAACCCGACACCGATTCAGCCCGGACTGAAACCGGCCTAGACTGGCCCGTTGACACCCTTAATCTGGAGTCAAGTGTGGTTGGCATAATCATTTAAAACTTAAAGGAAAATCTTTATATGGGAGTTGAATGTGTTTATTTATTTATTTATTTATTTGTGTGTGTGTGTGTGGGGGGGGGGGGGGGGGGAGTTTTAATTATGGACCTGAATGTTAGGCGACGAAGAAACAACTATAGTTATCACTAGGCAATGAAGAAACAACTATAGTTATCACAGTGAAAAGGCAACCCAAGGCATTGGAGGGTTGCCTAGACAATGCCTTGATAACTATGAAAACAACATATAAACAAACTTAATGTAATTGAAATAAGGATTAAGACATATGAGTGGCAAATTTAGAAGAAAAAAAAAAGTAATGAACAAATTAAAGCTAATTTAGAAATAGTTTTAATACATGATAAGATTCAAGAAAATCGCTTGAGATGGTATAGACATATACAATGAAGGTTTATGAATGCTCCAATATGGATGGTGATTTGATTCAGTTTGAGGGACCTGAAAAAGCCAGGTTAGACCTAAAATGTCGGCAAGAGAAGTGAAGAAAAAATTACATAGCTTAGGACTAGTAACTTTTTTTTTTTGTAGAAGATTAATAACAAGTACGAGTTTTTAGCACACACAAAAAAATAAAAAAAATAAATAACAAGCATGAGTTTGAGTGGAGTCGAGGATTTTATGATGGAATTATTTATTTAGTTAAATTTATTCTCAAAGGTGAAGCTCTCTCTCTCTCTCTCTCTTCTCTCTCTCCTCCCTAGACATGTTGGCTGTTTTTTTTTATGAAACTGATTCCCATTCCTGAATGGTATGGCATAGGAGATTCTCCCACACTAACATCTCCCATTTATATATTTAAAGTTAGAAATATTTATCTCAAAAGATCCATATAAAAAAAAGTATATAGGCAAATGCTGTACACACTGTGTAAAAGAAGCACGTAAAATTGTTATGTTGTGTTTTTCTTTCACGATTGTTCTTCTGTTACATTGTTAATTCCTAACAAATGCTTCATTCATGGGTTCCCTGTCTTTTTATTATTGCTTACTAATTATAAGACGTGAATGCACTATATGTATCAATTAAAAGATTAATAAAAGAGAGAAGCCAATGCCATAGATTTTAAAATTTGGGCGACATTTATTCGATGCGAATACAAGGACTGGTAATCAACACAAGTATTGAAGAGAACATAAGAATTAAAACATACTTTTAAAATTCCAAAATATTGGTACAATTTGCATTTAACTCCAAAGAAAAGGGAATTGTTTCTGAAGCTACGCTAATATGGAACCTTCCATGACAGCAACAGCTTTGCCTCGAATCAGTACTCTTTGGGTTGCCTCATCTAAATGCAAATCCAGTACTCCACCCCTTGGAGATGCCTAATCCAAACAAATGTTATTATTGTTTGACAAATCCCATGCATGTGTTAGTGTTTGTGATAAAGGAAGAGGAAGTGAAAGAGGATACCGCGTATGCAACAAGATCACATTTTCCCAGCCTTTTGCTCCAATAGGGCACCAAGGAACAGTGTGCACTTCCACAAACAGGATCCTGGAAGATAAATGCATGGAAACCATAAAATGAGTCAGATGTCAAGTTTCCAACTCAAAAGTTCGAACTAGTAAGTGGAGGGACTCTCCATATATAAAACCACAGGATTCCAATCTCATTAGCAATGTGAAACTATTCCCAATACCAGACCCATTAAGGATATTGGGAGTTTAAATTATGGTAAAAAAATATATATATATTATTCTTAACTCTAGAATCTTTTGAACAAGCATTATGGTCTAGCAATGAAGTTTATTTGAAAATTAGGTGTAAGGCAAAGATATTGGTCTTGTATTTGGTATGAAAGTATCTTTGATCATATAAGAGAGAGAAAAAAAGATATATGCAAACTTAGCTACATCAAGCTGAACTACCGAATCTCTTTCACTAAATTAATTTCAACAAACATGGGGAAAGATTTGCACTACTTGCAATAGAAACCCTCATTAGGTAAAAAGAGCATTTGGCAACCAAGAGACATGAACTATTCATATGATAAGTTTCAAAGCCAAAATGTAGTTTTCCATGTGAAAAATCGATTAGCTATGCTTCGTCGGAATATCCAAAGGTTTGACCATTGAAAAAAAAAAAGTCTATTACATGGAAAATTTTGAAATGTGGACAATCAAGAGTGTTTTCTATATACTGAGAAGTCCAGAATAGCCACATCATCCTTCAAATTAGGAAAAATTACAGTTGTCCACCAGGCTGCTCACCAAAGTCCGTTCCCAATACATTTGCCCATACACACACGATATAACCCCATTGTCTAGATTTTAGGGTTGCATATTAGACATGTCATATGTGTGTTGGATATCAACACTTTTGTCCATATTCCTGTTATGTGGCTCCATTCAAAATAAGTACGAATACAGCAAAAGGTAGAATCCCCACATAGAACTATTCGCTTCAAAAAACCATATTATTTTTGTATGACAAATATTGCAAACAAGAATTAACTGCTTTACATCAAGTCAGTCCCTACAATCAAACTTCTAGGACCAAAAAAAAAAAAAAAAAAACTTCCAAAAGAAAAGATGGAAGATGCTCTTGCAATGTTCATCAACAATATAACTAAAAATCTTCCTGAGTTTGATACAACATTCATCCCAATAACTAGCTGTATAGATGATATCCATTGAGAGATCATGCCAACAATTTAAGATGCCCAAATACCAATTATTATATGGAAAACTGGACACAGATTTACTAAAGTTGAAGACGTAAACAAAGATATTATGATATCATGGCACTTAACACAGTGAGAGTATGCAGCCACATGACTCGTAATTTTTATATAAAAAGAAATAACAGTTTGTCAAAAATTGAAAAATACTCTTCCAAAAGAAAAGGAGACGGTCAAACAAAGTGTAACTAGCATCTAGCACAAGAG
The DNA here is from genome assembly GCA_028583415.1 of Protea cynaroides. Lineage (NCBI taxonomy): Eukaryota > Viridiplantae > Streptophyta > Magnoliopsida > Proteales > Proteaceae > Protea > Protea cynaroides. The sequence continues at coordinate 7,542,838 of CM053275.1, read as the reverse complement.
TCCTCAGTAATTGGTCATTGTGACAAAGCACAAATATATGCACCAAGTAAACAATACAAAAAGAAATCAAGAAATGTCTCACACCAATAAGTGCAAGTTTTGGTGATATCATCATGATTGAAAGTATAAAGAGTACAAAGGAAAAGATAAGTGTCAGGAATGTAGTCCATTAACACAATTAAATGATGAAGTGTAGCTCAATCTTTCATGTTTACTTCAACAACATTGTTGCTGTTTTGGACAAGTATCTATAATAAAGAGAGTGACTATTTGTGTGTAACTCTTAGTTATGTTTCAACTTTCAAAATGGAAATTACTGTCAACAAGGCAGTAATACTTTCGTGCATAAAAGATCAACAAATATAACAAGCCCATAAAATGGCCATAAGTAACAAAGTAAGTTACCTCGTTAATTCCAAACTTTGGACAAAAAAAGCGACTGAAGAAATCAAATGCAGATCCATCAGGAGCAGGCCCAGTAATAATGACCCCTCTTCCGGGACATTTTAGTATCTCATCCCGTTGCGGTTGTAAATCTTCAACAGCCTTTCCAGATGGGAGCTCGACCTAAGAAAATGCAACCAAGTTCCTCTTTAAGCACAAATGCCAAAAATTCATACATTTGAGCTAAAAAGAAGACATACACCTAGCTTCTGGCAAACATGTGGTGCCTAAAGCAGGTAAACACTTGTTCTTCTCTAATGGTACAACGGTTCAACCTGGGACAGTGATAATGTCAAATGTATGCAATGCTGCTAAAATTCCTTTGATAAGCAAGAAACAGGAGATGGACTAGCATTAAGATAAGCAAGGCATCCCAATATCAATTCTTTAAATGAAGGTACCCAAGATGTCGCCAAATTAAAGCCCACCAAGAAATGAGTTACTGTGGTTGTTGAAAGCATATTGCTCTGGCATACTGACTCAAACCTACACAATTGAAGCATTCTAATATATCCAAAATCAAGTGTAATTATAAATGAATGGGATAAAATAAGTACAATGATGTCACCGGCAGCAGCTGTTTTACTTATATTGACCATGGGAGCACCATTCAGGGTTTCAGAAAGTGATGGCCTATCTGCAGATTCGCACTCAAGCACAGCATCTGAGGGGAAGTCTAATTCTATGGAGAAGTGATCGTATGGTTCACCATCTGAGAACTTTGAAGTGCTTACTATAGGAACCCTTTTAGCAATCAAAACTCCAGATAGTGTAACGAACTCAATGACATTTGCACTTGGTACCCAGGACGCAAAGAGAGCATGAGCAGATGCTAAGGTTCCATGACCGCAAAGCTTGACCTATAGATAAAAATGAAAAATGAATTATGTGGGGAGTTTATTTATCAAAAATGAAAAAGCAATGGATCTATTCATAACTAGCCAGTCTATCAAATTTTTACAAAATCCATCGGTATTATACAATGATAACTAGGAACATGTGGCATGATAGGGATGGACTCATCATTCAATGAGTTCCAATTAGTATACGGGGCACCAAATCCTCAATTGAATGAGTGAAATAATCCGATCTTCCCCATAATTTTGGACAGTCGATGACAATCCATGAACAGTTTAGGAAAGAATTGATACACGACCAGACATGAGATGGGGTTTAAGGTTCATTGGTCTAGTTCCTCTCTAATATAGCAGGACTGCCTATGGCACTCAATCCTATCACACGAATATGCACAATGCATAACAAAGTGTTGTTTGTCTACCATGAATTTTGACTATCATGAATTACCCAACTCACAAAGAAGCTTGCATCATAATTATGCACAGAAATCATGAGATGTAATTCTTCACAACTCAATCAAGAAAAGTAATTATTATTTCTTAATTAATTTACACTGCCAATAAATAATGAGATTTGATTCTTCATTACTCTCTCCCTTAAATAGAAAAGCTCCATATGGTGGTATATTACTAGATCTCACGGCTTCCTAAATCATATTTACAACAGCAATCACTTACATGAGAATCAGTCAAAAGACTAAAAAGAAGAGGTTAATCAAAGAAAGGAAAACCAACAGTACAATCCACCTCCCCCCGCCAAAAAAGGGGGGGGGTGGTGTTGAATGGAGCTTTCTCTAGGCATGGAGTGAGAAGAACAGCTCTACGATAGC